>SJYO01034137.1:70345671-70945671 GCA_006410555.1 Capra ibex | reverse complement strand
TGGGACTTCCCCTACGGGTCTAGCTGGGGTTGACCCACCAGGACTTGGTCCACTCACAGTGCCTCGACCGCTACCGAGTCGAAACGGAGAGTTGTGTCCGAAAAAATTTTTTGACTAAAAATAACCTCATATTAACGAAATATTACAACATAATCAAAGACGACATGTCGTCTCACCTAGTGGGTCTGTATGTGTATAGCGGAGGGAAACCGGGAGGAAGGGTAAGTCCAGACTCGGCTCAAGGGACTCATCCAAGAGTGATCCATAGGCAAAGTCTGTGTCATAGTGAGCACACATCCGTAGTTAGGGTCAGAGGGTTAAGGAGGCAGGTCGGGTCCGGGAAGACTCTCTTCACCCAAGAAACGTCCCACGGCTGACACTCGGTCCGCGAGCGGGTACAGTGTAAATAAGGGGTGTTGTCAGGACAACTTCCTCGTGCAATTCGTCGGAGTAAAATGTCTACAACTCGAACTCAGAATGCTTCGAACTCACTGAGGAGTCCCATCGTACCGTCCATTCGTAGACTCCGACGACTTAGACCCCGGACCCGTCAGAGGGCTCTGGGTACGAGGGTCAGAGACGTCCTCCACGGAGACACACAGGCGGAGGAACACCCTGATTTCTTCCGTCCGTGTCTCTCCGAATCATCTGAAAGGTCGTAGCGGGTCGTCCGGTGTAAGTAATTTTCGTATACATACGTAATTATCTGCTGTAAGCAAAAAGAGAAAGACTGAATGAAGTGAGACACATTGTCCGAGAGCCAAGTAGGTGGAGTCAAGTTGCCTGAGTTTAAACGAGGAAAAACACCGATCTTTTTACCAATGACCACTTGGATAAACGTCCCGTCCTCATCTCTGTTTCTGTCTCTGGTCTGAATACCTGTGTCGCTCCCTCCCTCTTCCACCCTGTTTGACCCTCTCGTCGTGACTCTGTGCACATAATGGTATACGTTTTATCTACCGATCCCCCTGTTACGACACGTTGTGTCGAGCTGGGGACAAGGCCGTCGGGTCTCCCCACCCTCCGTCCAAGTTCTCCCTCCCCTGGATCCATATGAATGTCGACTAAGTACAACATACCGTCTTTGGACCTCTTCCTTTACCGTTGGTGAGGTCGTAAGAACGGACCCTCTAGAGTCCCTGTCTCCTCCCACCGCCCGATGTCAGGTACCCCAACGTTTCTCAGCCGGTGCTGAATCACTGACTTGTTGTCGTTGTACCGTCTTTGGTCGTGTCATAACATTTCGTTAATAAGAGGTTAATTTTTAATTTTTTTTTTAAATTTCGTATACAAGAGATTAATTCTCAGATGATTTAGTTGAGTTCACTGTCAAAATCGTTTTGACAAAGATGAGTCGTGACTCCAAAACAAAACAACTTTTCACATGCGAAAGAAACTCGTGTGTTGTTCCATCCCGTCAAGAAGTCTATTACTTTAGAAATGTGCCTCGAGTCTGTAGTGACTGAGGAGTGGCCACTACGGACTCTTAGACTCGAAGGAGCTCGAATAAGGTAGGGGAGGCTCCAATTAGAATTGAGGACGTAGAGAGAGACGTCCCGTACCTCTAACACGTCTGGTACTTGTCGCTAGGACCGGACCGTCACCCATACAGGTCCCGGAGTCAGTTCGGAACGCACCTTAAGTGAGAAGCGTCGACGGGCGCACCGAGCGGACCAGAGAGTAGACGAGACCAGAAATGTCCCATGTGCCGAAAATTGCCTCAACTGAAACTTCCCTGGAAGGTACAGTTGTGGGTCTGCCTGCTGCTGATGCGGCCGAAGTAGAAGCCGATGGTCCTGTCGAGGTCGAAGATGCACCAGTACACCTTCGTCTGTCTCGTCTGCATGACCGTCCGGTGGGGCAAGGCTCGACAGCGCCTTGGACCGTAGGTCGAGTTCCGTGAGCGGAGGGAAAGAAGACCCGGGAAGTGGGAGGAGAATTTAAGACACAAGAGGGTATACCGTAAATAGGTAATTCTTTAGCTACGTAAACGCGAGTTTAGACCCTTGAGGACTTAGGTGGGTCCCCCGGTACCGAAGCGAAGAGACCTACTCGACGTACGAGGGGAGACCCACTCTTACAGACTGGGGTCTCCACCCCTTCTAAATCCCCATGTAGAAGCCCGTGTGAGGGGAACCTTTGACTGATTACACAAAGGAGCCCCACCGGTTGAAGCATGTCCTCCCGACCCTTAGATGCAGGCAGTGAGGACGATCCTCCTTTCCGTCTCGAGTCTCGGGAGGAACCGGTTTACACCCCTCGTCACCCAGACTGTCGCCCCTTTCGTACCTGGTTCAATCACCTTACGGCCGGTCACGACTAGTGACTTCCGACCCCTACTGGTGTCGTCTTTACCGTGACTTCTCAAATGCGGAACACAGGTCTAAGTCCCGCCGGCCCAACGTGGACACTTAGGACTGGGGTAGTGATGGGGTCCCTATGCCCTACGTCCTTCACGTCAGACACGTAGATTCTGGAACGAGTACAGTAGCAGGTCCGGCACTTCAGGTTCTGCCCAGGTCCCCTCGTAGAGGCGTTGAGCGACACCGTGTGCCCCCTGTGGTCACTGGTCCAGTCCGACGAGACCTTCCTGAGGTCCTTGCACCCGACCTTCCTGTTCCACAGGATGGCGACCAAGGACGTCGTGGCCGGGGTCCACCCGATGTAGTCCATCCGCGACGCCGGGGAGGAGGGTGCAGAGGCTCGGAAGCGAAGGGACTCGTCTGTCGAGGACCCCCGCTCGCTCCTGGAGTCCGAGGGTCCTTTCTCCGTCCTCCTCCTATGGGGCGAGTCTGACTGGTGGACCTACCATCCCGGTGTGTCCCCCCATCCTCCTGGAAGACACCCCCTCCGGACCCGTGGTCTTGTCAGACGGGGAGACTGGACACACTCCGCTCTGACTGAGAGAGTAGACGGGAGGACACACCAGGGAGACCTGGGACATAGTAGTGAGTGGAGTTGTAAAGTACGACGTCACTCAGGGAGGACCAGACTCTTTGAGGTACTCTCGTCGTGGTTACAGAGTAAAATAGAACCAGAGGGGACGTGGACTGTCTCGTTACTGTGTAAGATGGGAGCCGTACTTGACTGGGAGAACACTCGGGTACAAGACGGAATACAGGGACACTTTCACAATCAACGAGTCAGTTCAGGCTGAGAAACGTTGGGGTACCTGACATCGGGTGACCTGAGGAGACAAGTACCCTAAAAGGTCCGTTCTTATAACCTCACCCAACGGTACGGGAGGGGGTCACTTAGAAGGGGTGGGTCCCTAGTTTGCACCCAGAGGGTGTAACGTCCGCTTAAGAAATGGCAGACTCAGTGTTCCCTTCGGGAACCTTGACGGGACATCCTGACAAATTTTTTTGTTTGTGGATAAAGAGTCTTCGATCTTGCAGAATCTTGGTGTAGAAACTGTACATCAGTTACATGAAACCTTTTCCTTTACCGTTGGGTGAGGCCATAAGAACGGACCTCTTAGGGTCCCTGTCCCCTCGGACCACCCGACGGCAGATACCCCAGCGTGTCTCAGCCTGTGCTGACTTCGCTGAATCGTCGTCGTCGTCGTCGTTACATGAGTGAAAGAGTAAGGAGTCTGAATGTCTAGGTGTGGTCAAATACGTCGTGAAGAAATCCTTCCCCACGACTAACGTAAAAGGACTGGCCCCGTCCTTTCGACGGTTCACCCTTTTGCCTTTAGTACTTTCGATCAAGTATGAAACAGAAAGAAACTCTGAAATGTGGTTTACACTACAGACAGATCTCCCTCCAACAGTATAAGAGTCGGGATAACTCGACGTACGGGGAAAAAATATTGTTTATAAAACTTTACGGTGGAGAACGTAGGGTTTACTTCAGTATCTTTTATAATGGACGTACTACAATTCCTAGTTAGACTAGGGATTACCTCTTTATTCTAAATATTGTTTTAGCACATTCGCGAACCCGTGTTGGTATCGTCTTGTGTGTCACTCCAACGACGACCGGACACATGGATCTTAGTGACGTCTCCACTACAGGACGATGTCGAGCACACAACACCGGCGTTACACCATAACGGTCGTCACAACACTTAAAGATTTTATTACTTGTCGATGTGTCTTCCTGTTTATAGCATACTATGGAGAATACACACCTTAGATTATTTTCCCATGTTCACTTGAAAAAAAATGTTTTGTCTTCGTCATCTACTTCTTTTGTTGCAATACCAATGGCCCCCCCCCCGCCACCCCTCCTATCTAACCCCCCAATCTTGACTGTATACGTGTGATGATAAATATTTTGTCTATTATTCCTGGATGGCACATCGTGTCCCTTGAGTCATGAGACATTACAGGAAATACCCTTTTCTTAGATTTTTCTCACCTATACACATATTGACTGGATGGAACGACACGTCGTCTTTCATTCTGTTGTAACATTTAGTTGGTATGAGGTTATTCTACTTATCACTTGTCGAATTAAAAATTTGTTCTGTTACTTCATGTCAACTGAGCTTGTTAAACCCTCCACCAAGGGTCTGGACGTTACCTGTTTTTAGGTGTCTACGAGTTCAGGGTGCCAACCGGAAGACATAGACACCAAGTATAGACGTCTAAGTTGATGGACGTCTAGTACATCGCTTTATCATAAATACCCACCTTTTTTAGGTGTATAATCACCCGGGTACGTTTGGATGCAACAAACTCTCAGTCTACATGAGTTGTCAAATAGTCAAATGGGACCTTTTTTTAGTCAACTATAATCACGTTTTTATGAACTATAAGTGTTGACTCAACCCAAAATTCGGGTCTATTGATCTTTGTCCGGTTCCCAGACAAGGATGGGTTCCCAGACCTCCTCGTGGGGTTTCCACAGACCTACGTCCTGTCCAAAGGTAACAAGAGAGGTCTCGGAACATTCGGTGGGTTGTAGGGACGGAAGACGGTGATTTACGGTACCACTGTCGGGTTTCACGGGGGGGGGGGTAAAGATTTTAGGACGAATCCCTTACGACAGGGAGGACTCCTTTTAGTGACGAGGACCTAGGGTGGTTGACTTACTATAGTCAGTCTGGATCCCTTCCCGTCACCAAAAATTCGTACTACAGACCTGTCCCATTGAGTGACGTGTCACTTCAGTGTTTCGGAGAACCAGGACCCAGCATAACACGAAAGACTGAGTAGTCACTCCTGGGCAACTCAACCTGAGCCACGGGTTGGAGTAGATCCGGAAAGCTCCCTGTCTTCTTCCCGTCTACACCTGTCCAGCAGGAACTGGAGTACCGAGAGGGTCAGATCGTCCCTTTCCCTTTTTCTCATCGACCTTCGTGTTGGGTCCAGACTCCTTTCACCTTCTACTTTGTCTCGTTTCTGCACCCACCGGTTCTTCACCCTGGGGGACGGAGGACTACCCACCGAGGGGGACTGGAACCAAACTTTGGGTGAGGCCGACACAGGTGTCCCACGCTAAAATACTTCCGAGACTCAACCACCGACTAAGACCCCAGT
Organism: Capra ibex; assembly: GCA_006410555.1. Taxonomy (NCBI): domain Eukaryota; kingdom Metazoa; phylum Chordata; class Mammalia; order Artiodactyla; family Bovidae; genus Capra; species Capra ibex. Next base: position 70,940,182 of record SJYO01034137.1, on the reverse strand, counting down.
GGTATCTGTGGTGGTACGCACCTCCGGCCGAGCCGCACAAGACGAAGAGGGTCCTTTTGTAGTAAACCAGGTTGGAGTTTATAGCGACGTTACCATTACATGTAAGAACAATGACTTATCATAATGATGTTTTTTTTTTTTTTTTTTTAGTTACGGTGGAATAACATATCGTATGTAGAGAGGGTCTTCGGCTTTCAGTACGGTGTATAGGGACTTTAGACTCCCAGGGAGGCACTAGGTTCGTTTTCCGTCTAGAGTGCAAAGGATAAACTATCTACTCCTCTACCTTGCGATCTTTTAATTTGATAATTTGACGAACCGAACCCTGTATCCCAAGACACTCTCTACCTCCGTCTAAATTAACTCTCCGTCGGAAGTAAAAGTATATCGAGTTCGTGTTAGTATTTGAGTTTTGGGTAAGACGGACGAGTAAAAGAAAACCGGACACTTACTGCGAGGACCCGAAATTCGGTTGTCAAGCGTTTCGACGGACTCCATCTTTTACCGACGCCCCAACCCCCCATCGCCCCCTCACGAAGAAACCCCCGAACAACCCGCCCGACTGTCGCTGGGGATGTCCTGCGGAGGGTCGAGCTCTACGTGATCCCGACCTCCCTCGGAAGGATTACGGGGCCACGGACAGGAGGAAACGTCTGTGGTAGGGTCTCCTGAAGGTTCTTAAAGTCTGGGTCTTAAAACTAGCGGACCTATTTATTTGTCTCCTGCGTTAGGCATTGACGAAAAGGTTTGTGATTTCAGTATACAAAAAATTGAAGGATGTTGAAAGAAACATATGTCACACCGAAAGAAAAACGGGTGGGTCTATATGGTTTGAAGAATATACTTACACCGTTATTTCTTCTCTACTAAAGATTTTTGGTACAATGGGTCTGTAGTAAGGTGCACCGAGTCCGAAACTGCCCCTGAGACGACAAGAGACACCTTTTAGGTGTCTGTCAGCGGTCCCCTAGAAAGAAGGAGTCAGCACTCCAACTGACACATGTAGTCAGTCTTCCGAGTCCGGTTTCCAGAGTGGAAGACAAAGAAAGTGTCTCTTCGGACTGTCAAGGTACGAGTGGAGTCGTCGGAGGAATAAACCCCATTCCTTGGAGTCTTTGTGACGAGTCCCTGTGAAAAGGATACTTCTGAAAAGGATTGACTAGGACCCCGTTCAAACAGGTCAAGAAAAGAATTTGGGAGAGGTGGGTTGTGCGGAAGGTGGGTCTGGAGATGGTCGTGAAAGTTGTTAACACGAAAAAATATATAAACCGAGGGGGATCACCTTACAGTCGATTGACTCTTAATTTCCTGGTGCAGAATCGTGTTAGGAATATGAGACTTATGGACCATACCTCTAAAGGTCAGGTAAAAAACGATCTACCGACTGAGAATTCACTATTCCTGTTATTACCTATACCTATACTCGGGAGGATGTTGAGTCTTTCGACGAGTGTTGTATGTGATAGATACCACCATAGTCGTCGGAGTGACACACAAGTCCTGTCTTTGAACGGACTGAAAGCGCAATCAAGGAGAGGGTAACGTAAACATTCCGTTTACTAGGTCCGTTCGAAAATTTTATTTAAGGGAATCTAAAGACAAAGTTCCTTATAACGACCCGTCGCTATATAAGAGGATCAGGTCTTAAGGACCTTTATGGAATCTAGTATTCATTCCCTATTTGTGACAGCGGTAGTAAAATAATACCAAAGCCATCTTTGATGCCACCGTATACGTACTGGCTATGGTCTGCACCTCCTAAAGCCAGGTGGAGTGTACGTTTCGGAGGTCCCCATCCAACGAAGTTTTCAACCTGCTCCCAGAAGCTAGTCCCAGAAGGTGGTTGGGGGCCGAACGACTGTGACAGATTAGCGCGTCCGTCTGGGACGATGTCCTCGGCGGAGGGTCCCAGAGCCCCGGCGCGACGATAACACTGCGTAGATGTCTGGCTAGGGTTAGGTTTTCTCGGGCCCTTCCTCTTCGTTTAGACATACCAACCTCTTACAGTAGAGAGTTAGGAGGGGAGAAAAGGAACGAAAAACACAGAGTGCCTTTCTAATAAAGGACTCGGGAATTCCGGAAGTCCTCGGGAGACCGGGAGGACCAGGAGGTGGGTGAGATACCATATCTCATATGGAAATATCAATATTTTCGATAAAATATGGTATTGTAAAATCACGGGAAAGAGACCTCCGGAACCGTGAAATGGTCCGCTATACACTACTTCCGGTTTCTGAGAACCCCATAAAGTGTGATTAGTGACTTAACGTACGGTTTGGGAGATGGAACTTTATAATTATGTGAGTAAACATTCTCCTTTTATACAATCAACTAGTCTATACCTACAATGAAACTCGACTTCAGAATACCATAGAACTAGATTGAAAGTTACTGCGACCACATGAATAAGCTAGACAGGACGCGAGGACATAAAGGGGATTTGAAGGGGGGATTCCGTCCGTCCTGCTCCTCCGTCGGGGGGACGACCCGTAAGGAGGGATTTTCGTCATCAGGTATCCTTATAGAGATCTATTAGTTGTGAAAACACAGATACTTGTACTGTCATGGCACCCGAGTGTCCTGTAAATTTTGTATTAAGGTATGGAGTCTTCGGATAATGTAACACATACACTGAAAACAGAAGGACGGTTAATCTCCCGTTTCATTTTGTCCATCGGGGTCACCACACAGATTTGGTCTCGTACGGTCAAGAACTGTCGATCTGAACCCTTACAACACTCGGTCGACAATTTAGACAACTTTTAGACTTTAATCGGTAGTATCATAAGTGTGGTGTCTTTGACCGTTTACGATGTTTAATCTAGAGGTCTAACGACTGACGGTTCGTAAATAGTTGTGTACTGACCCATGAGAATGAATGAGGACCAGTAAGAAGGGAGTAACCTTCGACCACATCTTTCGAACTTTACAAGTCTTTTGAAGAACAAATTCTTCATCTCTTCACGAGGATTTTCTTTGGAATCCTTTCTTCGAGAAACTAGAACCGTTGTTGAAAAAAACCCCATACTATGACTTTCGTGTTTGTTGTTTTCGTTTTTAGTTGTGTACCCTGATATAGTTTAAGTTTTCAAGACGTGGTCTTTTCTTTGTTAATTGTTTTACTTTTTCTGTTGGAAACCCTCTTACCCCCTTTAAAAACATTTGACATATAACCTATTCCCTAATTATAGGGTTTTATGTATATAACTTTTTGGTATGTTGAGTTATTGGTACTTTTGTTAGTGTAAAAATTTACTCTTCTCTTGATTTAACTGCCAAAAGGTTTTTCTGTAGTTTTACCGGTTGTCTATGTACTTTTCTACAAGTTGTAGTCGTTCGTGCTCTCTTTACGTTTAGTTTTGGTGTCACTCTAAGTAGGGTGGATAATCTGACCGATAGTGGTTTTTCTGTTCTCTACGACCGGTCCTACACCACTTTTCTCTTGGGAGTATATGACAAACTTACATTTAACCAGGTCGCTGATACCTTTTGTCATACCTCAAAGGAGTTTTTTAATTATTATCTAGATGGTATTCTCAGTGGTTAAGGTCAAGAGTCATATATAGTTCTCCTTCCTTTTATCATACAGTTTCGTTATATACGTGAGGGTACAAATAACGTCGCAATAAGTGTTATCGGTTCTATACCTTTCTTGAATTTACAGGTCACCTACTTACCTATTTTTTTCTACACCATGTATGTGTTACCTTATAATAAGCCCGTGTTCTTTCCTAGAGGACGGTAATCATTGTTGTACCTACCTGAAACTTGTAATACGTTTTAGTCTGTGCCTTTCTGTTTATGACACTATAGTGAATCTACAGTTAGATTTTTTCAATTTGAAAACTTTTTGTCTCATTTTACCATCAATAGTCACCTACCCCTCACTCCCCTATTCTGACGATAACAAATTCCTATGTTTAAACGTCATTCTTCATTTATTCAGTATCTCTAGGTTACGTACCATACCATTTATATGTACTTTTATAACATGAGGTTAGTAGTTTGGTTGACTCTGATTTTGAATTAATAGGGTTGACGATTTTTCTTTACTATTAATGTATTATACTATCTCCACAGTTTAAGGTGACATTGTCGTTAATGTTGTATGTTTACATAGTTTAATTGTGTAACACGTGGAATTTAAGTGTGCAATGTACAGTTTGTCTAAGTTAAATTTTGTCGTTTCTTCACGCTTTCAACACTTTTAGTCCTTCGGGAACTCTTTTCAATCAGTTTACGGTCTATGTTTGGTATCCTTGTCTGATCGTCCACGGAGAAGGTGTTCAGCGTTGGACCCTGAAAACTTATATGAGTTGAAATCCGAAGGGACTATCAAGTCAACCATCACCTCACTGAGTTTAAGGATAGTCTCAAGGTAAATCATTCCAGGAGGAGACTTAAAGTAATTGTTGGGATCCTCAGACTCGTCGATAGTGAGTGAGTGAGTGGTCACTCCTATTTAAGTAAGGTGACGAACAGGTGGGGGACTGAAGAGTGACTCTAGTTTCCAGGACGCTGTACCCTCCATACGGACCCTCTCTCTTCTCCACTCGGTGACACCCTTTTTCCGACACGTGTCCGTCTGAGGGTGACCTCACCCCTCTGAAGGACCCCGTCTCCTTCCCGTGCCTCTCGTAGTCCTCTGTCGGGGTCCAAACCCCCGTCCCCGTCTCTCCCTCCCCTCGTGCAAGGAAGAGGTGGGTTCTTTCTTGCCTTCGAGGAGGGAGAAGGGGGGGTGCAATAATGAGGACATAGAATCTTAATTAAGTTCTACGTTTAACGTTTTAGAATTTGAAGATTCAAGTCGAATTTTTAGAATGATGAACCCCTTTCTCTCTCCTCTCTATTTAATCCTCTGACTTAATTGTATGTGATGACACATATTTTACCTACTGGTTGTTCCTGGATGACACGATATGTCATCCACAATAAGACATTCTTGGATCTTCTCTTTTCTTAGACTTTTCCTTATGTGCACATTGACTCGGTGACCCGACATGTGGACTTTGATTGTGGTGTAACATTTAGTCGATATGAAACCAAATTTTTTTTTTAAATGACGAGAAGATATGAGATATTTATAAGTTTAGATGAATCAGGAGGTATCGTTCAGGAGAATCAGGAGCCAGTGGAAATTCGAACTAACAAATCAGGATAGACGTTTGAATTAATTTAAAGGAATTCGTAAATTTTAACGTAAATATTTAAAATATAATAAGTATTAGATATTATGATGTAAAAATTATATGATATTTAGATGTTACGAATGTTAAAATTAATATTTAAAAAAACAGTAAACAGACTGTTTTGGATGGATTAATTGAGTATTTATAATGTACTTATAACACATGGTATTCAAGAGAATTGTGGACTGATATATAAGTTGGTTTAAGAAGATATGAAAGACCGAATTTTAATGTTCCGATTTTAGTTTATAAGTTAATATGTAAGAAGCAACATCAGTGTTCAAGTTAAATAATCTAAAACATTATATGGTTTAATAGAATTTATAAAGTTCATGAAACTTATGGTGTAGTCAAGTCAAGTCAAGTCAACGAGTCAGTACAGGTTGAGAAACACTGTGGTACTTGACGTCGTATGGTCCGCAGGGACAGGTAGTGGTTGAGGGTCTCAGATGGGTTTGAGGACAGGTAACTCAGTCATTACGGTAGGTTGGTAGAGTAGGAGACAGTAGGGGAAGAGGAGGACGGGAGTTAGAAAGGGTCGTAGTCCCACAAAAGTTTACTCAGTCGGGAAACGTAGTCCACCGGTTTTATAACCTCAAAGTCGAAGTTGTAGTCAGGAAGGTTACTTGTGGGACTAGAGGGAATCCTGATAAGAGGGAATCCTACCTGACCGACCTAGAAGAACATCAGGTTCCCTGAGAGTTCTCAGAAGAGGTTGTGGTGTCAAGTTTTGGTAGTTAAAAAGACGTGAGTCGAAAGAAATATCAGGTTGAGAATGTAGGTATGTACTGATGACCTTTTTGGTATCGGAACTGTCCGGAAACAACCGTTTCATTACAGAGACTAAAACTTATACGATAGATCCAACCAGTATTGAAAGGAAGATTCCTCATTCACAGAAAATTAAAGTACCGACGTCAGTGGTAGACGTCACTAAAGCCTCGGGGAGGTTTTTTCGGTCGGTGACAAAGGTGACAAAGGGGTAGATAAACGGTACTTCACTACCCTGGTCTACGGTACTAGAAGCAAAAGACTTACAACTCGAAATTCGGTTGAAAAAGTGAGAGGAGAAAGTGAAAGTAGTTTTCCGAGAAATCAAGAAGTGAAAGACGGTATTCCCACCACAGTAGACGTATAGACTCCAATAACTATAAAGAGGACCGTTAGAACTAAGGTGTATCAGTTTCTATTAAGGTTTTGTGGTGTGTTTTTATAATTCTGCTACCCAAGTCGTTAAGACATAAATTAAAATTCTAAAGAGTCCTTATTTTCTGGGAATGTGTGACAACCCCAGGAAATTACCTGGCCTTGGACCACCAGGCCTCAGTTGTTATTTCACTTTCTTCCTTTCTCCGATTATACAGGGCCCAATGTGTCGACCGGAAACGCGAGGTCCCTTAGTCGGTCTTTATCTCTATTCTCGCTCTCTCTCTTTCTTCCTGTGTCCCTGAGTTCAGAGACCACCTTGTTTCCACGAAATAACTTAAGAAACACTCATATATATGACATAATGTTCCATCGAAGAAGTCTATTTCTAGTTTTCTGGTCTGAAATGTTCAATGGTTCCTTTGTTCCTCATTTTAAAAGAAACCTTCCTTACTACGATTTCGACTTAGAGGTCATGAAACCGGTGGAGTACGCTTCTCAACTGAGTAACCTTTTCTGAGACTACGACCCTCCCTAACCCCCGTCCTCCTCTTCCCCTGCTGGCTCCTACTCTACCGACCTACCGTAGTGACTAAACTACCTGCACTCAGACTCACTTGAGGCCCTCAACCACTACCTGTCCCTCCGGACCGCACGACACTAAGTGCCCCAGCGTTTCTCAGCCTGTGCTGACTTGTTGACTTGACTTGACTTGATTCTCCGGTATCCGGTTTTCCGTTAGGTATAATTTTCTTCCAGCATCTATTAGGGAAAGTGGTATACCTTTCCGATTACTTCCTTTAGGATACGTTCGTAGGGTAGAGATACTAGAGTCAGGACCCTCACCGAACGGTGAGGAGAGCGAGGACTGTCCTTGACTATTCCTTGTCTCCCGAGTTCTTTCTATCCTTTGTCGTGTGTCGTTAGGATGACACTTTGTAAGGGATTGTTGTGTGATTACTTTGATATGACAAAGTTCTTTGAACCCCACTTGAGTCACCCGACTCCACCAAATAATCGACTTCTAAACCTCGAGACCTGTGACTTCACCTAAAAATAAGAAGTAAAAAACCCCCCACCCCCAATAGACGAACCAAAACCCCCCACGACACATCCAAACCCCTACCCCACACCGGTGTGGTGTTCCGAACGTCCTAGAATCAAGGGACTGGCCCCTAACTTGGGTCCCGGAGTCGTGACTTTCGGTCCCTTAACGGACTTCCTCTACAAAAAGTACTAGGACGTCCCCTTCAACTCGGGAGGATATCAGGGTCACAATAATCCCTGGGGTTCGCATACGAGAGGTCTGTCCCCACAAAATATAGGTAGGGTGAGGGGATCTAAGTACATATTTACTAGATCACTAAGAAAAAGTAACAACGTTCTTGGATTTCTTCGGTATTTAACACAAAAGACACATGTTTCCGAAGGGAATATTCCTTTTTTGTTCTGGTTGTTTTTGTCGGGTTATTGTTGTGAATCTAAAAAAGAATTTAAAACCTCCTCAGACCCTTTACGTAGGAGTTACGGTCATTCAGTGACTGTTCACAAGGTCTCGTGTCGGGTAAAGATGTCTCCCCTGACAGTGATGGAACCACGTCGAGAGGGACCGAGACCACGGTAGTGGTGTGTCTTCCCCGTAGTAGTCCGGTAGGAGGTGTCGGGGAGACTCTATTATTCGAGTCCTAGGTGGGAGAATGACTTGTTTTCCTGACTCCCTTTCTCTTTATACTCGTCCTCCATCCAGTTTACGATGGGGGCGGTGTAAGACTTACTGGAGTTTACAACCGCTAGATTTCCCATGCTAGTGGAAGCCTACAGACCCCGTGTGGACTTTTTTGTTTTATCGGAGGTCACTATGACGAACCTTTTCAGACTGAATTCCTTACTTTGTTCAACGAGATCCCTGTCTCGTCCCACCGATCCTTTTCTTTTTCCCTAAGGGGTTCCAATCAGTTCGTCTTCGTATCACCCCATACCCCTCCATCAGAGACCCCTCCACCCCAGACGGGTGAGGGTACTCCTCCTCGGAGACTACCCCGTGAACAACACTGGCTCCTGACCTATGAATCGGGTGTGGGACTCTAGTCTCCACTCCGGAGGCCCATCGGTTCGGTCCCTGTCACTTTCATACATTTTCACAATCAGAGAGTCAACATAGGTTGAGGAACACTGGGGTACCTGACATCGGGCGGTCTAAGGAGACAAGTACCTTAAGGGGTCCGTTCTTATGACCTCACCCATCGGTAAGGGAAGTGGTTCCCTAGAAGGGTTTGGTCCCTAACTTGGGTCTAGAGGACGTAACGTCCGTCTAAGAATTGGTCGACTTAGTAGTCCCTTCGGGTCCCCGTCTGTTCGGATAACATTCCTCGTACTGACGTCGACGGTTTTTTATCGCGGGGGTAGACCAGGACACCTCCTGGTCTAGGGGTGTCCGTGTAGGTCATGGATTTCCCGTTACCACCTCGCCCACTGGTGGTTTCTCTTTCGGGGTTCAGAGTGTAAGACCTCGGTACATTTGGGTCCCTAGGACGCATCCCCCGTCCCGACTCCTTCCTCGGGATCCTTCTTAACTATAACTTCCAGCCGACCCACTCTCCCGTCTCCCTGTCTCACTCTCGTCCCCGTAGACGAGTCAGGGTTGTCTCTCCTCGTCTGTCTTCGCAGTTCCTTCCTTCCTGAACTTCCCGTCCCGGTTTCGATAAACGTGAGTCTCCTCTCTCCACCCGGTGTCCCGCTCGTCCTGGTGGAGCTGCTGGACATGAGGGTTGAGGTCTTCCACCAGGACCACTGGGACAGGTAGGTTGAGGTGAGTGGTCTCCGTCTTCGTCCGTTTGCGTGTCGGTGTACGGCTTTACCCCTTGGACGCTTCGTATACATGATTAATTTTAATGTGACGACGTGTGCATAACGAAGATATTCTTCCTTATCTTATGTTTAAAGTTCACAGTTTGTTTGGTTACTCGTCAAATTTACCCAAGTCGTCTTATAACAGATTCTCTTCGTATCTACTAATTTCCTATATTTACTCTCGTTAATTTTATCTTTGTTTTGTTGGTCGGAACTAAAATTGGGGTTGAATCAAAGAATTCGGTGATGTTTAGTCAGAACTTAATAACTCGAGGATGATTAATTTAAAAAAGAATTTCAATATTCTACGGATCCAAATCTGGTCCGGTGTAGGAAGTGGAATCTTTAAAGTGTTTTCTCGAGGACTCGGCTCACGAGGTCCACCCACCGACCGACAGTGTATTCACTGTCGAAGTGGAGTTCTATGAGACTCTTTCCCTAAGTAAAGTCACGAACTAGGTTCGGCACTTGATCGTGTGTTCAAAAAGGGGTACTTCAAATTGAACAATTCATGATAGTTTAACTATTTGTTATTTTATGTTGTCCTTAGTGACAACCCTCGTACACAGGTATTTTTTTTCTGAACAGGTTGATTCACACTTGGTGACAACGGTGCAAAGTCCAAAAATAGATTTATAAACAAGTAGTTACGAAAAGAAAAGATTAAAATAAAATAAAAACCGGAATAGAGTACCGTACACCCTAGAATCAAGGGGTTGATCCCTATCTTGGACGTTGGGGACGTAACGTTCGTGTCACAGAATTGGTGACCTGGTCTCCCTTTGGAGTAAATTACGAATAAAATATCATAACTGATCCTCATTTGGCATCGTCTATGGATTTTAAATATCTTGTTTTTAAGAGTAACTTTTAAAGAGGTAAGTACATACCACAGTGGTCACCATTTCTTGCACGTACAAGTACGTCCTCTGCATTCTCTACGCCCAAGTTAGGGCTCCAGTCCTTCTAGGAGACCTCCTCCCGTACCCTTGGGCGAGGTCATAAGAAGGGCTGTAGGTTGTATTCTTTCATCACTTTAAGTATGTCTTGCCATTCCCTCCTGGCCTGAAGAGTTTCTATTGAAAGATCAGCTGTTATCCTTATGGGAATCCCCTTGTGTGTTATTTGTTGTTTTTCCCTTGCTGCTTTTAATATTTGTTCTTTGTGTTTGATCTTTGTTCATTTGATTAATATGTGTCTTGGGGTGTTCTGCTTTGGGTTTATCCTATTTGGAACTCTCTGTGTTTCTCGGACTTGGGTGATTATTTCCTTCCCCATTTTAGGGAAGTTTTCAGCTATTATCTCCTCAAGATTTTCTCATGGTCTTTCTTTTTGTCTTCTTCTTCTGGGACTCCTATAATTCGAATGTTGGAGCGTTTCATATTGTCCTGGAGGTCTCTGAGATTGTCCTCATTTCTTTTAACTCGTTTTTCTTGTTTCCTCTCTGATTCATTTATTTCTACCATTCTATCTTCTATTTCATTAATCCTATCTTCTGCCTCCGTTATTCTACTATTTGTTGCCTGCAGAGTGTTTCTGATCTCATTTACTTTGTTATTCATTATATATTGACTCTTNGTTAAACCTTTCTTGCATCTTCTCAATCCTTGTCTCTAGGCTATTTATCTGTGATTCCATTTTGATTTCAAGATTTTGGATCATTTTCACTATCAAAATTCAGAATGGGGTGAAATGTCCTATAGATATCAATTAGGTCTAACTGGTCTAATGTAAAGTTTGCGTTTCTTTGTTAATTTTCTGTTTAGTTGATCTGTCCATAGGTGTGAGTGGGGTATTAAAGTCTCCCGCTATTATTGTGTTATTGTTGATTTCCCCTTTCATACTTGTTAGCATTTGTTTTACATATTGTGGTGCTCCTATATTGGGTGCATATGTATTTATAATTGTTATATCTTCTTCTTGGATTGATCCTTTGATCATTATGTAGTGGCCTTCTTTGTCTCTTTTCACAGCCTTTGTTTTAAAGTCTATTTTATCGGTATTGCCGATATGAGTATTGCCACTCCTGCTTTCTTTTGGTCTCTATTTGCGTGGAATATCTTTTTCCAGCCCTTCACTTTCAGTCTGTATGTGTCCCTTGNGGGTCTTGTTTTTGTATCCATTCGGCCAGTCTTTGCCTTTTGGTTGGGGCATTCAACCCATTTATGTTTAAGGTAATTATTGATAAGTATGATCCTGTTACCATTTACTTTATTGTTTTGGGATTGGGTTTATACACCCTTTTTGTGTTTCCTGTCTAGAGAATATCCTTTAGAATTTGTTGGAGAGCTGGTTTGGTGGTGCTGAATTCTCTCAGCTTTTGCTTTTCTGTAAAGCTTTTGATTTCTCCTTCTTATTTGAATGAGATCCTTGCTTTCTTCTTTTCCAATTTGGATTCCTTTTATTTCTTTTTCTGCTCTGAAACTTCCAGAACTTCCAGAACTATGTGGCCAAAACTTCCAGAACTATGTTGAATAGTAGCAGTGAAAGTGGGCACCCTTGTCTTGTTCCTGACTTTAGGGGAAATGCTTTCAATTTTTCACCATTGAGGATAATGTTTGCTGTGGGTTTGTCATATATAGCTTTTATTATGTTGAGGTATGTTCCTTCTATTCCTGCTTTCTGGAGAGTTTTTATCATAAATGGATGTTGAATTTTGTCAAAGGCCTTCTCTGCATCTATTGAGATAATCATATGGCTTTTGTTTTTCAATTTGTTAATGTGATGAATTACATTGATTGATTTGTGGATATTGAAGAATCCTTGCATTCCTGGGATAAAGCCCACTTGGTCATGGTGTATGATCTTTATAATGTGTTGTTGGATTCTGATTGCTAGGTCTGTGGAACATGTGTCCTGGAGATTAGGCCTGTTGTTGGGCGTTCCCTCCTCTTCCCCCTCCCTTTCAAACCCCGTCCGTCTCCTAAGGAAAAACATTGACTTCTTTGGTTCCGTGTCTTACCATTTCCCTGAACCATTTGTCTATGGATGAAATATTTACCGTCTCCCTTATAAGTTTGGGTCACAGTAACCGAGGTATTGGACTTTAATAATATATCAATACCTTTTATAAGTAGTTGCCACGTCTTTCCTCAATTGTCTCGTCCGGACCCTAACGATAGGATTTGCGGACGAACGTCAAAACTGTACTTAACTACACTTACTATTTTGACAAAAAAGATGTAGATCGTGTTCCTGATAAACCAATAAGACGAAATGAGACAATTATGTCACTTAATATAAAAATCCACAGTCAAGTCAAGTCGACGAGTCAGCTCAGACTGAGAAACACTGGGGTACTTGACGTCGTGTGGTCCGGAGGGACAGGTAGTGGTTGAGGACCTCAGATGGGTTTGAGGACAGGTAACTCAACCACTACGGTAGGTTGGTAGAGTAGGAGACAACAGGGGAAGAGGAGGACGGGGGTTAGAAAGGGTCGTAGTCCCAGAAAAGTTTATTCAGTTTCACCCACCGGTTTCATAACCTCAAAGTCGAAGTCGTAGTCAGGAAGGTTACTTATGGGCCCTGACTAGAGGAAATCCTACCTGACCAACCTAGAGAAACGTCAGGTTCCCCGAGAGTTCTCAGAAGAGGTTGTGGTGTCAAGTTTTCGTAGTTAAGAAGCCACGAGTCAAAAGAAATATCAAGTTGAGAGTGTATTATAATCTGATGAGGAAATTTTTTTCTTTCGAACGACCCTGAAGAGCCCGCCAGGTCACCAATTCTGAGACGAGAGTTACGTCCCCTGGGTCCAAGTTAGGGATCAGTCCCTTGATCTAGGGGGTACGGTGTTGTTTCTCAAACGGACGGTGTTGGTTCTAGGTCGCGTCGTTTTATTTATTTATTTATAATTTTTTTCTTTCTTTCTTTCTTTCGAACGACCGGTTCAATCGGTGACCGACCGTGGACACTCGAACCCAAACCCCTCCCGTCGGGGTAAAGTCTTGACTATTCACATGGGTATGACAGGTTGGACCGAATACGACTTGTGGACGAAAGGAGACCGGTAGACCTTCAAACCATGTTCGATCCGTCCCACACGAATGTACGGGTCGGGGTTCACTTTTAGACCCATGCCTTAGTGACTCAAAGGGACCACCTGTAATGTGTACACCACACCGTTGGTGAACGACCTTCCTTAATTTGTGTAGAGGACACTGAGACGACCCTCTCCTTAGAACCTTCGAGCGTCGACCAAAGGAGTTCTACAACCGGGTACGTGGAAAAAGGAAACGACTAAGACGAAACATAGGAAACGACCCTATTTAATAGTGATATTCAGTTGATGTACAACTCAGGACACTCAGGAGATCGTTCAGTGACTTACTCCCCACGAGTACTCGTGGGACCTTGTAGTCAATGGGGAGTGGTCGTCGACTTCCTCCGACGCCCCGAAACGTTTCATGTGTCTAAATTCCTTCACGATCTAGACGGAGTAAACACTCCTTTATTGTTCTCTCCCTCTGGGTTTCCATTTTCGACCTCTGAAGGGTCCACCAATTCTAAGGTACGAGGGGAACATCCACAGGTTCGAGATTAGGACTAGTCCCTTGATCTATGGTGTGCGGTGTTGATTTCTAGGACGTACGACGTCGATTCTGACCCGTGTCAATTTGTTGACTTGTTTATAATTTTTGTATGTGTGTGTGTGTGTGTGTGTGAGTGTGTTTAACGGACATCTGGACCTCGTCTGAGTTTACCTCTGGTGATTCTAATTTGTGTGTACCGTTCCCCGTCTCTGATTTACCATACCGAATAAACTGATCAAAGACGTAGGTCTCTTTAAATTCCAAATCTGATGTTGAGAGTCATAGACGAGAAAGAAAAGATCCGTGTCTCAGGTGCTAAAATAGGGCTTGTAGCTACGGGTCTTATTCTGATGAGGGTCTAAAGGAATATGAACCCACACCAGTATACTGGTTTAAAACCGATTACCGTACATTCGTTTCTTAATACCATCTGGACCCTTAGAAGAAAATTTCTGTCGACTACAAGGGAGAAATAGGAAAAGAGGGAGGATGAGACCTTACACCTACAGTGTCGGTTTCGAGATCTTCGGTAGAAGTTGACTCCTCTTTTGGAACCCTTACCTTCACAGTATCGTCTCTTGTTCTATCTTAACTGTAACACTTCAGTTTGTGACCGGGATTTTAAAGATGTAGACCCGAAAAACTTTTACTCTTAAAAAATTAAACAAATTCCGAAAAGACAATAAGGGTAACTTAAATTAAGAGGAATTAAGTCTTCTATAAGTCCTACCCGTTCACAAATATTTGAATATATAGGTTTTGATATTTAGTGGTCTAAAATATAGACTTACCAGTAACCCCTGGCCTGGTAGAAAAAGTTGGAGTAAAATGTCAACCTCTTTGACTCCGGGTCAGTAACGACTAAACCCAGAATACCGATTACTCTTGGCCTCGACCTTAATCAAGGATACACACTTATGGATGTCCGAGTCTGAAGAGGAGGACGACACTCTTGGTGGGGTCGATGTGGTCTAGAGTTCATACTTGTCAACGAGAGAAGATCTCGTGAGGTTGTCTTTCACACTTATCCTAGATACAGTGTTTTAAGGTCCCCAGAGGACCCTCCGGAGGGGTGGAGGACAAAACTACCGTTTCTGGATCGTCACCTTCCGCCCGTACAGGACCCTGAAACTTCCGAGGTCGAAAAGAAGAGGTGGGAGTCGTCTGAGGTACGGAAGTAGATCGGAACCTCAAACTGGGACTCCGTGGCCCTCCCGGAGACTGGGTGTACCACGTACAATTCCTCCTGGGTCTGACCAGGTCTGAACTCGAGGGAGGACACGGTGGAATCGGTCGACGGAAATACTTCGTATGTTTTGGTCGTGAAGATGTGTCGACTGGGAACTTTTTGTGCACAAATTTGACACGTACAGGTGAATGTGTACATAAGAAAAAAATATTTATACATGATGTCATGATGTGTTAGACACCAACCAACCTACGTGTCTATTCTTGGTGTGTTATGTATTCCAGCTGACATTTCATTATGACCTAAAGGGTAGCACGCTCTCCCAGACGTAAACGTTGGGGTACAACAAGGTTCAGTTGACATGTCTCCAGGACCAGTTGGAGTCCGAAGTCTTCTTCGAGGGACCCTAGGTAGAACGAAGGGTTTTGTGAGAACCGGAACGACTGTAGTCCTCTTGAATATAAAACTGACTTTGTGTGACTTCGTCCATACAAATCGTGGGTGAAGAGAATCCTAGGGAGTGAGTTGGTACAGTTTGACGGTCGTGTACGTCGAACAACAAAGTCTCGCAAGAGACCACAATTCTGGTGAAAAAGATGGGTACACCATCGGACCCTCACGTCCCCTTAATTCTCGGGGTCCTTATTCGAGGTTGGTCAGGAAAAGGAACCCCCCTACGGGGACTCCACACCTAAGAGACGGTGGGGTGTGCTACTTCGGAGTCAACGGAGTTGTCATCAGTGGAAGGGTGGGGTTGAGTGAGAGGTAAGGGGATGGACCCCAAGGAAGTAGAGGTTTATTTCTTCCTATGAGTTTAGGAATCGAGTCGTAGACGAAGACCTATTTGGTTGGTCTTCATTTTCATTTGGAGGAAGGTGTGATAGGGTAAGTCTAAAATAAACTAGGTCTCAATCGCTTAGACTCCGAGCTTACCTAGGGGTCACGAACACTCGTACGTGTGTGTAAGTATACATCTTTACGGGTTGAAGGGGGACCTAGTCAGGAGGGTTTCTGTAGGTACGTGGAGTCGGTGAATCGACACGAGATGACAGGAGGTGCTTATCAGGTCTCTAGTCATTTAATTTCCTTTGGTCTTGTTCCTCCCGTACCACCATGACCTAGAGTAAGTAGACAAATTGGGTGGGAGATCGGTAGTAGTATAGGTCACGTGTCTGGAACCTCTTATTTATAGAGTAGTTTATAGACCATTAGTCTCTTCGTTAACTTTCACCCGTCGGAGACGATGTGTTGTGGCATGGGGGTTATATAGTAGAGAGACCCGTGGTTCCTACGAAGGGGGTGGGGATGAGAGAGGTGTGTGCTGCCACGTCTTTGACGTGAACCAAAAAGGTTTGATAAGAAGACGTAGAAGTTTTGACACACGGTCCCTGTACGAGAACTTTGTCGGTCTCACAAGTATTCATATAAAGGTAAAATCGTTCGCGTCGACAGTGAGGACGACCCCCGGACGACCAGAACGGGACGGTGGACGGGTCTCCCCTTAAAATTAAGGGTCTTTGACTCTCACAGAGAGTTAAGTCCCCAGGAGGGTTCTCGGAGGGACTGGTAACAGAAGATCGATAAAGTACTCATGGAGTTCACTGTCCCTTGAGTGATGGATGTTCGAAAACTGAACTATCCCGATGTACTTCATCTGACAGGAAAACGACCTTCTCAGATTACCAAAACTCATTATCTGTGAATGATATATAAATGATATATGGTCCGTGATGATTTTCACGAAATGACCCTGAAGGGACCACCAGGTCACCATTCTTAGGTCGACGGTTACGTTCGCTGGGTCTAAACTAGGGACGAGGTCCTTCTAGGGTGCACGGTGTTCCGTTGGATTTGGGTACGTGGGATCCCGGACACGAGGGGTTGTTCTCTTCGGTAGGGTTACTCTCTTCGGTGACTTTACTTCTCACCGGGGGTAAGTCACGTTGATCTCTTTCAGGTGCGGGTCGTTGTTTCTGGGTCGTGTCGGTATTACTTAGAAATATATTTTCACGAAATGGGCACACTTGAGCAAATTAGTGGTGTCGTTGGGATACTTTATCGACGATGACAATAGGAAGGGTGAAAGGTCTTGTCTCTTCAATTATCGAACGGGTGTTAGTGTCTCGATCGTCAACCGTCTTGTTCTAAAGTCTGGTTCCTTCAGAGTGACATCTCAGAAGGACATAACGGAAAACAAGTGAGTCCCATCTTTAGAGGGTGGTTTGTTGATTCGGAAAAATCCCGGAACACTACCTCTTCCGTTACCGTGGGGTGAGGTCATGAGAACGGACCTTTTAGGGTACCTACCTCCTTGGACCATCCGACGTCAGGTACCCCAGCGATTCTCAGTGTGTGTTGACTCGCTGAAGTGAAAGTAAAAAGTGAAAGTACGTAACCTCATCCTTTACCGTTGGGTGAGGTCACAAGAACGGACCTCTTAGGGTCCCTGCCCCCTCGGACCACCCGACGGTAGATACCCCAGTGTGTCTCAGCCTATGCTGACTTCGCTGAATCGTCGTCGTAGTCCCGGAACACTACTTTCGGTTCCCGGGAGGGGTGAGGGAAACGACTTCACGTATACCTATGTTGTGAAATGTATATTACAGTCCCTCAGTTGGGTGGAGTCGGGCACCGTGAACCCAATTCTTGGGTGACTTATAAAACGTAAACACAGATAGACTTTCAGTAGACTCCTCGAAAAGATATAGGTCACCCGGAGGAGTACAAAGAGGTCCGATTTAAACGGGTCAAGGTATACTTTCTTAGAAATTGGGGGTGGGGAGTGGAGGGCCATTGGTTTCTTTCTGATTAAATTTGTTATCACTCACGATAAAACATGAAACTTTTGTTCCATGTTATTTCTTTCTGAATTTTTAGTACACGAACTCCCAACATGAATAAACAACGACGACTGCAATCTGGACACAAGTGATGGAGGTCTTTCTTTAAACCGTTGTGTATCTTTCCTCACTACTTTCACGGGTGTTTAATGCTGGACTGTTAAGTTGAGGGTCTTGGATAAAGTTCTGTTACGGAGTACCCCTTTATTTTCGGTACACATCAGTCAAGTCAACGAACCAGTGTAGGCTGAGAAACACTGGGGTACCTGACGTCGTGTGGTCCGAAGGGACAGGTAGTGGTTGAGGGTCTCGAACGAGTTTGAGTATAGGTACCTCAGCCACTACGGGAGGTTGGTAGAGTAGGAGATAACAGGGGAAGAGGACGGAAGTTAGAAAGGGTCGTAGTCCTAGAAAAGTTTACTCAGTCAAGAAGTGTAGTCCACCGGTTTCATAACCTCAAAGTCGAAGTCGTAGTCAGGAAGGTTACTTATAAGTCCTGACTAAAAGAAATCGTAACTGACCAAGTTAGAGGAACGACAGGTTCCCTACGAGTTCTCAGAAGAGGTTGTGATGTCAAGTTTTCGTAGTTAAGAAACCGTGAGTCGAAAGAAATATCAGGTCGAGAGTGTAGGTATGTACTGGTGACCTTTTTGGTATCGAAATTGATCTGCCTGGAAACAACCGTTTCATTACAGAGACGAAAAGTTATACGACAGATCCGATCAGTATAGAAAAGAAGGTTCCTCGTTCACAGAAAATTAAATTACTGACGTCAGTTGTAGACGTCACTAAAACCCCGGGGGTTTTTACATCGTTTGAATAAAGATTTTCGTTTTTCTCTTTTTTCCTTTTTGAATTACGGGTCATTTTGTTACCCTGTTAACATTCATATCAGTAATGTATTACCTTGTATAGTCTGTTGCCTTTCGTAATATTATTTTACGTCTCTTTTTTGTACGTTGTCTCTTTCTTATAATCCTAATAACAATTAATACCTCACTATCCCGACCTTACGGGTCCCTCGAAAATTAGTCGAAATATCACAGAGTGAGATTTTCCACTCTCTGGTTTGTTACTCTTATTTTAGTCGAGTTCGTCCCACTCTTTCTCCGGTATTTCCCTAGTCTCTTTGTGAAACCTTTCTTTTTTTTTAGATATTTATTATGGTAGGAACTTTATACTCTTCTATACATGATACCAGGATTATAAACATAAATACAGGAAAGATTTAAACATACAACTTTAGAATTGGAGGTTTCTACTGACATAACCCCTGACCCGGAAACCTTCTAGAAATACTCTCACCTCCGAAGTAGTTGTTCTAGTCACGGAGAAGATGGTACACTCCTCTGTCGTCTTTCCACGACCATACTTGGTCCTTCTCCCGGCAGTGGTCTTCCGTAGGCCCGACTAGATCCCGAAGGGTCGGGAGTCTTCACACCCGTCGTTTAAAGACACACGGTATTCGGTAGGTCAGTAACCCAAAAACAATCTCGACGGACTTGACGGTCTGATCCTGTCATATGTAGGTACTTTGTTCCTGTCCTACGATAGAAATCCCTCCCTTTCCCTGTTAGTCTTTTGTCTGTTCTTGAGAACCCTCAATCTTAATTTTATCGATTTCGTTATTTAAGTTGTCTTTGAGACCTTCTATTTTATCTTCTTAATCGGTGATTTCCCTTATCATATCTTTTACCCTCTCTTTTCGACTAATTAGACCTTCCGAGACATAGATGGATTCTCCTCAGGTCTTTCTCTCTGTCTGTCAAAGACCCTGTCCCCCAAATTGAGCGGTTTAGTTTCCGTTCCTGAGATGAGTGTCGACCCGTCCCTCCCCTCCTAGACCGGGGAAACTCAAGAAATCGTTTTCGTGTGACGGAGGTGGTGTTGGTATAGGTTCTCATACCAGAGGTTCTCTCTTTCATTATCCACGATAATCCTTCACTCCAAATCTATTACCTATCGGTTTTTAATGTTTGTAGTGATGTGTCCTTTTGTGTGACTAAGGATCATTTGTTTGTAAGAAGGGATTGAGGACTATCTTGCGAAGTCTCAGAACCGTCTACACTCTAGAGGATCAGAACTGGAAAACACATAGTGGTGTCCTTCTAATGGACACACACAGAATGAATTGTCAACGAAGTATATCCAATAGAGTAATCTCTGAATGTTGTTTCGTTTTTTTCTTTTTTATGAGAATTATAGGGATAAAATCTTTATTCCTTTCTTGATGGGTCTCTCCAATTCTTCGTTCAAATGGGTAGATTATTCTTCCTTTCAGTCCTAAACCTGGTTTGAGTGGACTAGCACCTCAAATAGGGGAATGGGTATATGCTATCATGGACTATTCGAAGAGGACTTTCGGAAGGGTCCCGAGGGTCTCTTCGTCTATGGGACGGAATGAGTCCTGAGGTTTTTCTTACATTCCACCGAGTAATTTATCGGGTCTCGGAGTCGTCTCGGTACATGGTCCTCGTATATAGAGTCGTTCGGGAATCGTAGGGACCAGTGGGTGTCCTCACGGTACTCGAAAAAGGTCTGTGAAAAAAAAAAGATTGACTGTATATTGTAGTACAGTCGAAGGCAACATGTCGTATTATGAAGTCAACTATAACCATGTGTAACTTTTTACTAGTGGTATGTTTCAGATGAATGGAGGTAGTGGTGTGTGTCTCTGTTTGTAAAAGAAGAACAGTATTCTTTAAAATTCTAAATGAGAGATTTAAAATTCTAAATGAGAAAGTTACACGTTATGTGACAATAATTGATATCAGTCCTTTGTGAGAGGTCCTATAAAGTGTATGATCCGATGTTTTGTTCAGAGTCATTTAAATTCTTTTATCTTTAGTATAGTTCATAGAAAATGTTCGTGTTACGATACTCTGATCTTTAGTCGATATTCTTTTTTTGACGTGTTTCGTATTTGTTTACCTTCGATTAGTTATATGACGATTTGTAAATTGTCCAATGACTTCTTTGGTTTTTTCTTTAACTATTTATAGACCCCTGTTTACCTTTATGTCGTTAGGTTTTCGATACCTTATATCGTTCTGTCAAGATTCTTCCTTCGAATATCGTTTTGTTCGGATAGAGTCTTTCGTTCTTTTTAGAGTTTACTTGTTAGATTGGAATGTGGATTTCCTTGATCTTTTTCTTCTTGTTTGTTTCGGGTTTCAATCATTTTCTTTTATTTAGTATTTCTAGTCTCGTCTTTGTCTATTTTGTGTACTTTGATTGTCAATAGAAATTTTCTAAAAATTCTATTAAATCGATCTGAGTAGTTCCTTTTTTCTCTCGAGTTTAGTTATTGTAGTCTATTTTTTTCTTTAATATTGTTTATGGTATCTGTATATCTCCTGGTATTCTCTAATGGTACTTGTTAATTAATGTGTGGTTATTTTACCTGTTGAATCCTCTTTAATTATTTACGGATCTTTACATATTACAAGATTCTGACTTGGTCCTTCTTTATCTTTTGTGTTTATTTGTTTAATAGTCATTACTTTGACTTAGACATTTTCTTTCTTTTTTTTTTAAGGGTCGTTCGTTTTCAGGTCCTAGTCTACCGAAGTACCCACTTAAGATGGTTTGTAAATCTTTTCTCAGTTGTGGATATGAAGAGTTTGATAAAGTTTTTTAATGTCTCCTTCCTTACGAGGGGTTAAGTAAGATGTTCCGGTCGTAGTGGGACTATGGTTTTGGTTGTTTATTAAGTGTTTATTTCTTTTAATATCCTGTTGTAGTGACTTTTTGTATCTACGTTTTTAGGAGTTGTTTTAGGTTGGTACGTAATTTTCCTAGTTTGTGGTACTAGTTCACTCTAAATAGGGTCCCTATGTTCTTACCAAGTTTTAGATGTTTAGTCAGTTACGTTGTATGGTGTAATTGTTTAACTTCTTTTTTTAGTACATTAGGATATTGTATACGTTTTTTTCTAAAACTATTCTAAGTTGTAGGTAAATACTAATTTTGAAAGTTGCTTCATCCAAGTTTTCCTTGTATGGAGTTGTATTGTTTCCGGTTTATACTATTTGGGTGTCGATTACAGTATGAGTTGTCACTTTTAGACTTTCATAAAGAACACTCTAGTCCTTGTCCTGTTCTTACGGATTAGAGTGGTGAAAGTAAGTTGTAAGGTTATGGTAAGAATCATAAGTTTCAGGATCGGTGTCGTTAGTCTATTCATAGTTTCTGTAGGTTTAACCTTTTCTTCTTCATTTTGGTAGTGACAAATGTCTACTGGATACTATGATGTGCATCTTTTACGACTTTTATGGTCGTTATTTGACTAGTTACTTCAGTCATTCGAGTGTCCTATGTTTTAATTACATGTCTTTAGACAAAGTAAAGATATGTGATTGTGGATTGATAGTCTTTCTTCTTGACTCTTTTGTTAGGGTAAATTTTAATGTAGTCTTTCTTGCCCCTGAAGGGACCACCAGGTTATCAATTCTTAGGTGGAACGTTACGTACCCTGAACCTAAGCTCGGGACGAACCTCCTGATTCTAGGGTGTACGGAACCTCGTTGATTCAGACACGTGGCGTTGATGACTCGAGAACGTGGTGTTGATTTCTCACACACGACATTGTTTTCTGAGGTACACTACGTTGTTTCCAGGGAGTACGGTGTTGACTCTGTTCCGTCAGTTTATCTGCAATTTTGCATTTATTAAGATTGATTCCTCCATTTTCTGGATATGAGTTTTGATATTCTATAACTATCTTCTTTGACTTCCGGTATGTTTGGCTACCCTTCTATACGGTACGAGTACCAAACGTTGTTGATTATAACAATTTTACTCGTATGATGAGTTCCGCTAGATGTCTAAGTCATGTTAGGGATAGTTTTATAGTTACCGTAAAAAGTACTTTGATCTCGTTATTAAGATTTTAAACATACCTTTATGTTTTCTGGGGGGTTTATCGGTTTTATTACAACTCTTTCTTCTTGTCTCGACTTCAGTGGTGTGAGGGACTAAAGTTCGATGTGATGTTTCGGAGTCAGTAGGTTTGTCAGTAACAAATCAACGATTCACCACAGGCTGAGAACGTTGGGGTACTTGACATCGGACTATACGAGGAGACAGGTGGTCTAAAGGGTCCGTTCTGATGATGTCAGCCAACGGTAAAGGAAGAGGCCCCCTAGAAGAGCTGGGTTCCTAGTTTTGGTACAGAGGACGTAAACGTCCTAAGAAATGGTGACTCGGTGGCCTCTTCGGGTTTCAGTAGGTTTGTCATTCGTGACCGCTTTTTGTAATATCTAGTTACTTAGCTGTCTTGCATCTTAGGTCTATACTCGGTTTAATTAACTGTTATTTCCTCTGTTCTTGTATTTTACCCCTCCTCTGTCGAGAAGTCATTTACTACAACCCTTTTGACCTGTCGATGTACGTTTTCTTAGTGTGATCTGATGAGAGAGTGTGATACGTGTTTTTAATTAAGTCTTAGTCGATTTCCTGAACTTTTATTCTACACTTTGTTATTTTGAAGATCTTCTTTTGTATCCGTTATATAAAAAACTGTCGTCAGAATCATTATCGAAAAACCTACAGAGAGAAGTTCTTTCCCTTTGTTTTGGTTTTTATTCGTTTACTCTGATGTAGTTTGATTGTTTGAAAACGTGTCTTTTGGTTTGATAATTGTTTTACTTTTTCGGTGGATGACTTACCCTCTTCTTTAAACGTTCACTATATATGTTGTTTCCCAATTATAGGTTTTATATTTTTCGTGAGTATGTTGAGTTACGTTCT
This sequence comes from Capra ibex, assembly GCA_006410555.1. Taxonomy (NCBI): domain Eukaryota; kingdom Metazoa; phylum Chordata; class Mammalia; order Artiodactyla; family Bovidae; genus Capra; species Capra ibex. The sequence continues at coordinate 70,916,688 of SJYO01034137.1, read as the reverse complement.
TTATTTAGGTTAAATTTTGTACCCGTCCGTTAGATTCGTCTGGAAAGGGTTCTGTATGTCTGCCGGTTGTCCGTGTACTTTTCTACGAGTGGTAGTGATTAGTAGTCCCTTTACGTTTAGTTTTGGTGTTACACTATAGTAGAGTGTAAACAGTTTTACCGATAATAATTTTTTTCTGTTGTTTATTGTTCACAACCGGTTCTTTTCACCTCTTTTTCCTTGAAGTATGTGACAACCACTTTTTCATTTAACCACGTCGGTGATACCTTTGGTCATACCTCTAACGAGTTTTTCAATTTTTATCCTGATGGTGTACTAGGTCGTTAAGGTGAGGACCCCTAAATAGGTTTCTTTTGTTTTTGTGATTAATCTTTTTTGATATACGTGGGTATACAAGTTACGTCGGAATAAATATTATCGGTTCATACCCTCGTTGGATTCACGGATGACTATTCACTTACGTATTTCTTCTACATCACACACATATATATATATATCCTTATAGTGGGTCGGTAATTTTTAATTTAGAACGGTAAACACTGTTGTACCGACCTGGATCTTCTATAATACGATTCACTTTATTCAGTTTGTTTCTTTCTGTTTATAACATACTAAAGTGAATATATACCTTATAGATATGATTTTCGTTTACATTGTTTTGTCCTTGTCTTAGTTTCTATGTCTCCGGTACGTCCACCAACGACCCGACCTCCACTCCCCCTCTTTTCTTTATCCATTTCTTTACTTGTCCTTACTTGAAGACCAAAGTCTCACCTACGTTGTGTCCTTACTTTACATATCATACCACCCATTATATCAGTTATTAATACATTATAGAAACGTGCTATTGTATGTCATGAATCTGAATTTCACTACGTCAAACTTTGGATTTCTTTATAGTTTAGTGATACAACATATTATCCTTGATTGTATCATAATAACATCCAGTTAATATGAAGTCTGTGTGTGTGTGTTTACTTGAGTATCCTTTGTCTCTAGTCTAAACACCAATCTCCACCCCAACCCCTCCACCTCTTGTCTCCCCTCTTAACCTACTTCCACAATTTTCCATGTTTGAAGGTCAATATTTCATTCATGCATGATCCCTATTTTACATGGTGTACTATTTTGTATTAACTGTGACTACACACAATGTATCCTCCCGAAGGTCTACCGAGGGACCATTTCTTAGACGGACGGTTACGTCCTCTGCGCCCAAGTTAGGGACCCAGTCCTTCTAGGGGACCTCATCCTTTACCGTTGGGTGAGGTCATAAGAATGGACTCTTTAGGATGCCTGTCTAGTCGGACCGCCCGACATCAGGTGCCCCAGTGTTTTATCAGTTTGTGTTGAACCTCTGACTAGCTGTTGTACAATGTATCCTTCCAAGAATTCTCTCATTTAGAAGTCAACAGTTAGTGTTCTTCTTTTAAAAGAGATCCAGAAGTTAAGACGCAGATACATTCTACTACCTACAAAGTGATTTGAATGGGACCATTAGTAAAGAACTGCATACGTCCAGGTTAGTGCGACATGTGGAATTTAAATATATCAGACACACACACGATTCAGCGAAGTCAGCACAGACTGAGAGACACTGGGATACCTAACATCGGGTAGTGCGAGAAGACAGGTACCTTAAGAGGTCCGTTCTTATGACCTTACCCAACGGTACGGGAGGAGGTCCCCTAGGAGGGCTGGGTCCCTAACTCGGGTGTAGAGAATTCAGAGAACGCAACCGTCCGTCCAAGAAATGGTAATCCTGGACCCTTCGGGTTTGAATATATCACGACATACAGTTAATATAGAGTTAATTTGATCTCCTTTTTTTCTTTTATGATGTCAATGACACGACATGTATGTGGGGGTACTGAACAAAAAATTGACCTTCAACCGAGTCACCATCTCTTAGGTGGACGGTTACGTTCTCTACGACCAAGTTAGAGACCCGACCCTCCTACGTAGTCTTTTCCTTTACCGTTGGGTGACGTCATAAGAACGAACGTCTCGAAGGACTGTCTAAACGAGTCTGTTCCCCGGTCCTTGTGGACGACGAAGGGTCGACTCTTCGGTCTGTTCCGTCTTTGAACCCGTCAAAACTCTTGGGAGTCGGTCGACCGCGAAGGAGGGTTCGTCGCCGTCCGGGGTCGCGAAGTGGTCGTACTCGGGTCGGTAAGTTTCTCGTGCGACTACAAGAACAGACCCGGGGACGTTCCAAGGCACCCGTGTCCGACACCCACCCGACGTCTGGACGGAGAGAGAAGGACCGAGGAAAGGAACTTTTACGACTGGACCTGTTTCTGTGACAGAGTGAGTCCTTTGTACATAAGATTGAGGTAGTTTGAGAAGTCCGGTGTCCACACGTCTTGTGTGTGTAAAAAGGATAGTGACTTAAATTACAAAAGTGGGGGTAGGGTGGTTACACCGTCTTTACGTTAGAGGTGAACCTTAAATGGGCGGAGAACTTGGACCCTAAAGCAGTCAAGGGGATTCGAGACTCCCCGCCCCAGGAGTCGCTCAGACCAACGGACGCACACACACCCGCACCAGCGTACGACAGCGAGTGAGACGCGGGACGAGTTGACGTCCGAGTGGTAGGTTTGTACAGGATAACGACTATCTTGTTTGACGGCGATCGAAACACCGAATTTTGTTGCGTTTATATAATTGAGTACCAAACCCACCCAGTCTTCAGGTTGTGCCCAAAGGACCCGGATTTCAGTCCACAGCCGGTTCGCTGTGATAATAGCCTCTAGAATCCCTTCTTAACAGAAGGTTTGTGTAGTCCAAAAACCGGGTTGAGTCAGTTCCCTGACTCAAGGGGTGACGGAACGACCGACAGGTGGTCCCAGTGGAGATCGAGGATTTCCAGAGAGAGAGACTCGGAACGGGGTCCCGAGAAAACGTGTTCGTTTCTCTGTCGTTTAGGAGGTAGAGACTGAACCGCAGGCGACGAAGAGAGAGTACCCGAGACGGAAGGTGAAGACGAACTGAGGTAACCCGGGTGGACCCATTAGGTCCGACTACAGAAATTCAGTCGATCAACCAATGGAATTGAGGTGACCGGCTCAGCGGAGGGGTAACATAATCCAACCACGAATTGACTGATTCGCCCCCTGCCCTCTTACCGAGTCCTTCTCCTTCCCTCGAGACGTTAGGGTGGCTGGTGTGGCCGGGACACTTCCGTGGGTCACTCCGTCCCTCACGTCGGCGGGTGAGCGGGTGACTCTGTAGTGAACGAGGGAGGCGGGTGTCGGAGACGTTGTGCTCGGGAGGAAAGTTCCAGCGCAAGGAGGATCCCGACTTCGAGGTGACGGCGGCAGTGCCGGCAGAGTCCGTCCTTGCACGGAGACTTGGTGCGACGCTGCCCTGCGAGACTCCCGGTTCCGCAGAGAACACGACTCGGTGTGGTGTGTCGAGTGAAGGCGAAACCCCGCGGGGTCCGGAGAAAGATCAAGTGTCCTGCAGGGGGGGAGGCAGCCTTGGGGGTGAAGACACGACAGTGCCGAAAGGAAGAAGGAGGGGGCGGGGGCGGGGCTCTATTGGAAAGGAGTGTGGAACCACTTTAGGAGAGTGGTTTGGGTGGCCCAGAGTTTACAAAACCGACGTAGGTCTCAGGACAGGTGAGTCCTCGCCGAAGTCCGAAAATCTTGGGCTCTCGGTCACCGCGAAAGGAGACAATGTAAGGAGTGCACCCTGGTTCCCCGGCCTCCTACCGACGACTTTCAAGTTCATACCCCACCCCCGCGACCGTACGTCCCTTCCTTCCTCCGTCGCCATCCCCCTTTATGCCCTCAATTATAAAATTTACACAAGAGGACGGCTAGAGGACTAGACCGGATAAGAAATTTTACGGGAGCCGGGTACCGCGGAGGGACCTCGGGTAGGAGTCACTGATTCAGGTCGGTCGCAGAGGGGTCGGGGTCCGACACGGGAGTGTACGCCCGGTCCTCCCCGACACTCGCCGAAACTCCGGACGTGGAGGAACACTCAAAGAGACAAGTGAGAAGTCTCGAATAATTATTAAGTCCCCAGGGAAGAGATGTGATGGAGAGGAAGGGAAGTCCAGTCACATTGGTCAAGGGTGGGACCTAGGGGTCTTGCGAAATCAGTGGTCGGTCCCCCGGTCCGGACCCAATTCAGTTTAGGTTGGTCCTAGGAGTCTCGTCTGAGGGAGGTGACCCTAGTGTTGAGAGTCGGGGAGGGACGGAGGTTTCGTCGGTGAGGGTAGACGTAGGAACGAGGACAACGAGAGAGCCCCGGGACTCACAGAAGGAGGGTCCGAGGACCGAGGAGTCGAGGGAGGTTGCGTTGTGTATCGACGCTACCGACGGCGAGTCCTGTCTCGTCTTCGACCATGAGGTCCGAAACTCCTACAGTGACAGTTTCAAGTTTGGTATATGTGAGGCTCTTCCCGGACGGACCTCTACCTCCCACCGCACCTACGACCTCCTCTCGACCCAAAGACCCTGTCGAATGAGAGGCCCTGGATCTACACCGAAGGTCCTCCCCCGTCGTTTCCGAGTCCTTGGGTTGGTCCGGAGGGGAAAGGGGGTGGGGTGAAGTGTAGGTGTCTCCAGAGGAGGTCTCGGGTCCCGAAGGACCTACAGGAAAGTTCGAGTCCCACTGTGTGAGGTAAGGGTTGTCCCGAACAAGAGTCTTAGTCTGACCTTCCCGTCTCTCTGGTTCAGTGTTCTTGGGAGTCGGACTTGTCTACGTCGCGACACGGGTCCGGGTGAGTCTTCCTGGCGTACAACAAGTCAGGGAGTCACCACAGGCTGAGAAACGCTGGGGTACCTGACGTCGTGCGGTCCGAAGGGACAGGTAGTGGTCGAGGGACTCGAACGAGTTTGAGTACAGGTAACTCAGCCACTACGGTAGGTTGGTAGAGTAGGAGACAACAGGGGAAGAGGAGGACGGAAGTTAGAAAGCGTCTTAGCCCCAGAAAAGGTTGGACAGTCAAGAAACGTAGTCCACCGACTTTATAACCTCGAAGTCGTAGTGAGGAAGTTACCTATAAGTCCTGACTAAAGGAAATCCTACCTGACTAACCTAGAACATCAGGTTCCCTGAGAGTTCGCAGAAGAGGTTATTGTGTCAAGTTTTCGTAGTTAAGAAGTCACTAGCCGAAAGAAATACCCGGTCGAGAGTGTAGGTATGTACTGATGACCTTTTTGGTATCGAAAGTGATCTGCCTGGAAACAACCGTTTCATTACAGAGACGAAAAATTATACGACAGATCCAACCAGTATCGAAAAGAAGGTTCCTCGTTCACAGAAAATTAAAGTACCGAAGTCAGTGGTAGACGTCACTAAAACCTCGGGTTCTTTCATCAGACAGTGACAAAGGTAACAAAGGAGGAGATAAACGGTATTTCACTACCCTGACCTACGGTATTAGAATCAAAAAACTTACAACTCAAAATTCGATCGAAAAAGTGAGAGGAGAAAGTGAAAGTGACTCTCCGAGAAATCACGGAGAAGTGAAAGACGGTATTCCCACCACAGTAGACGTATAGACTCCATTGACTATAAAGAGGGCCGTTTGAACTAAGGTCGAACACGAAGTAGGTAGGGTCGCAAAGAGTACTACATGAGACGTATATTCAATTTATTCGTCCCACTGTCATATGTCGGAACTACATGAGGAAAGAGTCAAACCTTGGTCAGACAACAAGATACAGACCAAGAGTGACAACGAAGAACGGGACGTATGTCTAAAGAGTCCTCCGTCCATGACCATAACAACATACATCAGACCATAAGGGTAGAGAACTTCTTAAAAGGTCAAACAACACTAGGTGTGTCAGTTTCCGAAATCACATCAGTTATTTCGTCTTCATCTACAAAAAGACCTTGAAAGAACGAAAAAGTTACTAGGTCGCCTACAACCGTTAAACTAGAGACCAAGGAGACGGAAAAGATTTAGGTCGAAAGTATAGACCTTCAAGAGTCAAGGACATGACAACTTCGGACCGAACCTCTAAAAACTCGTAATGAAACGATTACACATTCTACTCACGTTGACACGTCATCAAACTTGTAAAAAACCGTTACGGAAAGAAACTCTAACTTTACTTTTGACTGGAAAAGGTCAGGACACCGGTGACGACTGAAAAGGTTTAAACGACCGTATAACTCACGTCGTGAAATTGTCGTAGTAGAAAATTCTAAGCTTTATCGAGTCAACCTTAAGGTAGTAAGTGGTAGTAATCCGAGTCGGAGAGTTAGATTGGTACGGTCTTTCAGACACCGTCATCATTTCTCCCTCCTTCCACGAAATCTAGTTGTACCGAGATAACCACAAGACCGGTCGTGACCCGTTCCCAGTCACCCTAAAAAATTTCCTTGTATTAGAACCAGAAACGGGAGACCTTCGAGTCCCGGTAACTTCTCTAAGTTCTGACAGTGTATTAAGTCGTCCCGTGGTAACCGTCCCTACCTTGTTCCGGATCGTGTTCAGTTCAGACATACCTTTCTCGCGACTCGTTTATTCCTCTCTTCTCCACCGCCCATCCTCAATGGTGTCTATCATTTAGTCAAATGATCCTGGGGACATTGTTTCTTGACAGTTGACCGACGAATGTGTTGTTAGCTACAGAGGATCAAGACCCCTTAGGTAGAACCTTTAGTTCTTAGGTAGACTCGCGGTTCTCCCTTCCTAGACAGGGTCCGGAGAGAGGAGTCGTATAACTACCGGTCGAAGGGAGAGACGTATGGACATAGGTTTAAAGGGGAAAAATATTCCTGTGGTCAATATAACCTAATCCCGGGTGGGAATATTGAAGTAAAATTAAACTAATGGAAACATTTCTGAGAATAGAGATTATTCCAGTGTAACACTACATGAACTCCAATCCTGAGGTTATACAGAAATCCCCTGTCTCAAGTTGGATATTGTCCACCGAAGTCTGTCCTGAATTTTCTGAACCTTGTACACGGGCAGACTTCTAGTCCAGAGGACCGGGTCTACCCGTAAAACCCTAATGACTTATTACGGGGTCCTTTGGTGAAAGTCATACACCTTGTAGAAGTCCCGGTCTTCTATCACACAACCCGCCCGAGACAAATGCGTGAAGGACTCGTACCCTCGTCGTCTTAGGACCGGTGTCAGTACCCGTGCCCGACTTCGGGTCGGGAGTCTAAAGGGGTGGTTTTACCCTTTTGAAGACCCTAGGTGTACTCCTGTCTTCAGCTCTGACCAAATCTCCCGTCTTTCGTTGGTCTCATCCGCTTCCCACACACNCCGCGTCTCAACCCCTCTCTTGAAAAGAGGGACACAGGTGGGGGTGTATGTTGTTTGTGTCCTTTGTAGTCTACGGAATCCGACGGATGAATCGACCGAATACCCATCCTATGTTCTGTCCCAACCCCTTCCTCCCGGTACCCCGGACCCAGAATGTCAGTACTTTCCCGAAATAAGATCGAAAAACTACAATAAAGGTTTACAAACAATGTTCGACTGAACATAGGAGGTTTATAAGACTTGGGGGTCCCGAAGTCCTATATTGCATAAAACTTTATCCCAAGAATTTCTTCATTTCTTTTACTCCGGTGATCCCACCCGGGATTGGGTCATACTACCCACAGGAACATTCTTTGCTTGTCGACCCCTGAAGGGACCACCAGGTCACCGACTCTGATGTGTAAGAGTTCCGTCCCCTCGACGTAAGTTTCGGACCGGCCCCTCGATCTAGGACGGACGACGTCGATTCTCAAGTGTGCGACTTGATTTCTACGACGTGTGGTGTCGGTTCTAGTTTCTAGGGACACGCCGTTGGTTCTGGGCCACTCAAGTTCATTTATTTGTAAAATTCTTCTTGTTTACCTGTGTTTGTGTCTCCCCTGGTACACTGTTATTGTGTCCCTCGTCTACCGGTCGATGTTTGGCTTGTCTCTCCGGAGTTTCTTCCGTCGGGAAATCTGTCGAGCTGGGATTTGAAGGTCGGAGGTTTGACCCTCTGTTAAAGACGACAAATTCGGTGGTTGAAATATCATGAAACGATACCGTCGGGAACGTTTGATTATGTCACAATTTAGGTATACGTGCAACAGACACAAAAATTTATAATTCAAAATTTTACATTTAAGAAGAATTTTATGATATCGTAAATTCGAAAAAAGGGGTCATGAAAATTACATAACCTTTGATGGTGTGGTGGGGAGTTTTTTTACTTTCACCGGGTCCTCAGAGACATTGAGAGTCGCCGGGGACCCTCTAAGATCGTCGGGTTGCCGGTCACAGACCTCTAGACCTTCCTACCACACAGACCTGTGTCGGAAGGATACACCGGGTTCTCGGTCGACCGGGGTAATGTGGTTCTCGAGATCGAAAGAGTCATCGACCGTCGTAGGGTCGAACGGAGGAGGGGTAGGGGGGTTTTGGTAGACCTTTTACTTTTATTACGGAGACGAAGGATGGTCCGAGGTCTCTGGGGTGCTCTCTGTCCCTCTCTAATAGGTCATTCGGGGTGTGTAAGGATCTCTTCCAACGGGACCTTGCCCGAGAACGGGCCGGACGAAACGGGATTTAGTGTATTCGTCTGTGAATAGTCCCTAGAGAGGTCGTCAGACTCGGACCGGAGACTTCGACGAAGACGAAAGTCGGGTGGACTACCTTCCGCTCCGAAGGGTACCCGAGGAGTCTTGGGAGTCCTGTGGGAGAAGGACGGGCCTAGGAGAGGGGGACGTTTGGTCGACTCCGAATGGGTGGACTCTTCATTGACACCGTCTCGATACGTTTCCGTCGACACGAGACGTCAGTGGACCCCTAAAGAAGCTTGCGTCTCAGACTAAGTCGTTTAGACGGGTTCTGGGGCTCGAGGACGGAAAGGGGAACCAGAACGTCTACAGTGACCAGCCTCACCTTGTCGCGATCTGATGTGCCGTCCTCCCTTAGGATCAGAGGTTGTGTAAGACAGCCTTCGAACGTGAAGGTTAGTCCGTCGAACTAGGAACAATCCTCCCTTCGCACTGCGAGAGACCGTCGGGACTCCGTCCACGTCTGGGTAGACTCGAAGACGGGTCGGTACAAAGGAACGTGAAGTTCCGCCCGTGTGTCGGGGGGTCAGTTCCGTCGCAAATTGGCAGACCGTCAGGTCGTTAAGTGGAAATTCAATCTTACGACGGATCCTTAGATATCCACCCGTGTCGATTCAAAACCCCACAGGGACTCTATGTTGCGTCGGGGAGAGGTCTACCCGAAGAGACGTAGCAGGGAGGGAGGTCGCCCCCGACCGGTCCGGGGTCCCACCGAAGCAAGACCCATTAACGTGAAAAGGACCGTCCCGAACGTCCGAGTACTTTAAGTAGAGAACGGTTTCCGTCTCCTAGTCGACCGTTGTCTCTCGTACCCGACGTCGATTAGTCCACGTTAGTAAAAAATTTACTGTAGAAAGAGAGAGATTAATAGTTTTAGTACGTTGAACGAAATCTTTTAGATCTTTTACACCTTTTTATCCTCCTTATTAGGACGTTAAGGTATTAAGTTTTTGTTAGGTAAAATTGTAAAACTTTTTACAGGAAGGTTAAAAAATACACGAATTCACAGTAGTCATATCTCAATGTGTAATCCGAGGGGTTTAAAAAACTTTCATACTAAGAAAAAAGTTTTCTCTTACAAAATAATATCTTTTTCATAGGGTTTGTAGTCTAAAGTATTATGACTATCCACTTGTTCACGTTGAAATTTTCATTTATGTTTCATTTCTCCATTTTGAATGCTTGTAAAGCGGAAATTCTTTTTTTACATTGTAAGAGGGCACCTCCACTAGGATAGGTCTCGTTCTTTCACCGAGGTAGAGGGTATTTCCGTAGTCCAAATGAAAGACTTGATTCCAGTACCGTAGACCAGGGTAGTGAAGTACCGTTTATCTACCCCTTTGTTACCTTTGTGACTGTCTAAAATAAAACCCCCCGAGGTTTTAGTGACGTCTACCACTGACGTCAGTACTTTAATTTTCTGTGAACGAGGAACCTTCTTTTCGATACTGGTTGGATATGTCGTATAATTTTTCGTCTCTGTAATGAAACGGTTGTTTCCAGACAGATTAGTTTCGACACCAAAAAGGTCATCAGTACATACCTATACTCTCAACCTGGTATTTCTTTCGACTTGCGACTTCTTGACTACGAAAACTTGACACCACAACCTCTTCTGAGAACTCTCAGGGAACCTGACGTTCCTCTAGCTTGGTCAGGTAGGATTTCCTTTAGTCAGGACTTATAAGTAACCTTCCTGACTACGACTTCGACTTTGAGGTTATGAAACCGGTGGACTACACTTCTTGACTGAGTGACCTTTCTGGGACTAAGACCCTTTCTAACTTCCGTCCTCCTCTTCCCCTACTGTCTCCTACTCTACCAACCTCTGTAGTGGCTGAGCTACCTGTACTCAAATTCGTTCGAGGCCCTCAACCACAACCTGTCCCTTCGGACCGCACGACGTCAGGTAATCCAACGTTTCTCAACCTGTACTGACTCACTGACTTGACTACAGGTTAAGTAGTTAAAGTTTTACTACCGTTGGGGGCTCGTAGACCAAGTACCTCGTCGCGGACGAAAGAGGATGGGTCTACCCGAGGTACCGAATGAGGGGTAGAGGGGGTGGGCGTGGGTAGGGGTGACGGTAGGTACTAGTGTGGGGTTCCGGTCACTTCACAACACCGGCTCCAAAGGTGGTTGGGCGTTCGTTCTCGTGCGGTTGGTAAGGGAGGTCGTCGAACGAGTACCGGTGAGTGTTGAGGATCGTCGTGAAGGACCCAGGGTGAAGGGATTGTCGAGGACGTCTTCATACCTCATGGGACCCCTTTGGAGAGGGTGCTGGGTCCAGAGGGGTGTCGTCTGGGCCTTGTGTCTACCCGATCGAAGAAAGGGTTGTTCGGGTGAGAGGATAAGTGCTGGTGTCACAACCTCAGGAGACTCGTGAGCCTCTGAAAGGTCCGGGGTTGACCGTACTAGTGGACACCGGACCGAGTCCTTCGGGACCCTTTCGTCGTCGGACCACCGGTCGGACCGTTTTGGTTAACGTCCGGGGGTAGGACTCACTGACGGCGGTCACCGATCCGAAGGAAGGTTCCACGATCCGAGTAGTCTCGGGAGGAGGGGTGGTGTTCTGATTCGTCCGACGACGGTTGTCTTCGTCAAACCAAAAATTATAACTTTGTCGAAGGGTCCACTGAGATCACCACTTCTTGGACGAACGATAACGTCCTCTGGGTTCTCTCAGTCCAAGCTAAGGACCCACCCCTTCTAGGGGACCTCTTCCCACACCGTTGGGTGAGGTCATAAGAACGGACCTCTTAGGGGTATCTGTCTCCTCGAACCGTACGACGTCCGGTACCCCAGTGTTGCTCAACTTATGTTGACTCAGTAGATCGTGTAGTTTTGTCGTTTTGTGACTATTCCTTCAACTCTCTTAAGGTGAGAAATGATAGGTTCGGTATAACTTTCGGAAGGAGTGTGGGGTATTGGGACACGGAACATGGTTCGGTCGTTTTTTTTTTTGTTTGTTTTTGTTCTACCGTTCTCCACTGTGACTTATTTAGTGGTTCTGACTAAAAATTGAAAGATAACTGATAATGAACTATTTCCGAAGGGTAGGGTGAAACTGTTAAATTGTAGACACGAGACAAAAATGAATCTCTTCCTGGATGACCTTGTGATAGGTAGGAAGGACCCGAATAAGGTGGTATAAAAGTATCTGTAAAGTATAGTGAAGAGAATAACGTGACAAGAGAACCTTAAATCAAGTTTTATTATAACCGATATCGTATAGTACATCATTTAGGTCGATGAAAGACCGAAGGAGTGAAAATAATGATAGTAAGAAAATAATTGAAAAGAGGTGAAACCTCTTTGGTAATTCATTAGAGTGGTCTTTCATACTAAAAATTGTCGACGTGGTACCAAAGGGGTTTGTCTACCTCGTTCAACTTCCGTTTGAGTAAGAAAAGGTATAAGGATCTTAAACTATTTCTCATCCCCACGTTGAACCTGACGTTCCTCTAGGTTGGTCAGGTAAGACTTCCTCTAGTTGGGACCCTAAAGAAACCTTCCTTACTACGATTTCGACTTCGAGGACATGAAACCGGTGGAGTACGCTTCTCAACTGAGTAACCTTTTCTGAGATTACGACCCTCCCGAACCCCCGTCCTCCTCTTCCCCTACTGGGTCCTACTCTACCGACCTACCGTAGTGGCTGAGCTACCTGAACTCAGACTCACTTCAGGCCCTCTACCACTACCTGTCCCTCCGGACCGCACGACGCTAAGTACCCCAGCGTTTCTCAGCCTGTGCGGACTCGCTGACTTGACTTGACTTCCCCACGTTGTTTTAAAACAACTTATTTACCTTGAAAGGACTCAAATACAAATGACGTATTTTCAGTTATATAAAAAGAACAGAATGTAAATGAAGAAAGTTACATAGTCATACGAATTTGAACCATTTATTTTAAAGTTAGGGTGAACTTAGAGACTGCTGATCCTTTGTCATAATGTTATATATATATCTTCAGTACACGTGAATGGGAGACGTTCATCCCGGCAGATCTTGAGCAGATACCGAGAAATTGTTTAGAAGTTACCCCAAGGATGGAGACGACTGTTTGTCTTTTTGAGGATATTTACTTCCTTTAGAAAAACTGACCCGACGAAGTGTCTAATAAGTGTTTCAATTAAGGTGTGACCTTCCCTATCTTCTACAGTTAAGGTATGTGTACATTTTCTTTAGTTGCCCGACCGGAGTACCTTGGGGTACGACGCCTTCCTCCGTCCCTCACCCCTGTCTCGTTTTTCGTGTGGAGGACCGACGTTGTTTTACGTTTTGGTCTACAGAATGGAAATCGGGGAGTCGAACCGTAAGACAGAATAGAGAGGGGATGAACCTCTTTTCGTTTGATCTAGGCTAGTGGAAGAGTTTAAGATTTTGGTCCGAAAGACAGTCTTAGTCCCGGTTCCTAAAAGGTAAGAGAGAACGTGACGTCTATCAAATGGACCCAGAATTAGGTATTGTAACTGTCGGAGATTTTTTCTTTGTCTTTACTTTTAGATCGGAGCACAGGAGAAGGAGATCGACTTGTCTCTCACCCTGCCCCAGTCAGTCAGGTCTAGTGGTGGTCGGGTCTCCCTCGAAGTCGGGTCTAAAGGGTAAGAGAAGTGCCCATAGATGTGCGGTGTGGAGGTAAGGGTCACCCACTCCGTCCCCGCTCTCTTCCACGAGTGGGCGAAAGAGAGTGTGGGACACATCGTCGGGTTTTGTGTTGCGTCTTTGACCACTGAACGGAGACTCTCCTACAGTGTACGAAGAGGTCACCGACACTCCGCCGGGTCCGAGTCGACAGTAGGACAGGGTAGTAATTGTTTGTAGACGTCTCAGTGCGGACGACACCGGACCTCTCCGTGCGGTCTGTGATCTCCTGAGCCCGAGTGTCTCTGGTGCGAGTCCGGTGGTAAGACCGGGGCCGGAGGGTTTTACTCCCTCGGGAATTAGTGTTACTGATTCGTACACATTCTTAAATGATCTTCCCTTCTACCCCATCCTTTGTCGAATTCGACTCTGAGTCCTCGTTCTGTCTGGACTCGGGGGCGGAGGGTGACCGTGAATAAGTGACATGTTGGCGTCCACCCTTTAATGGAAAGACTTGGAGTTCGAAGAGTAGACTTTTTATCCGATTATGATCATGAATGGAGAATCTTGGCTGCCCTCAAAATTGCCTCCACTGCGTCCTTTTCGTGAATCAGACCACGGGTCACGTATAATTCGTCAGTTGTCATTGTCTTTACTACTTCCACTACTACTACCTTCGGACTATGTCCCTCCCCATGATTGTCTATTAATGTACCCCGGTTGACTAGGGGTTCAAGTCACTAGAGAACGAGACTAAAAGTTTGTAAAAAATTAGAGAGTCGTGTGTTGTATTAAGTAGGAACTGAATATACAAGGGACTCCTAAAACTACTTTAATTTAGCTCACATAATCACGGGACACTGACGACAATTTTTGTTTTCGGTCGGTGTTTGGTCACCGAATCTTGTGTCTTGAAATAAAAGAACGTCAAAACCTCATGTCTTTAGACTTTGGTTCAACAACATCCCGGGAGGTGTGAGATCCCCTGTTTTGTAAGGCATGCAGAAGGTCGAAGACCACTGATAATCGTAAGGAAACGAATATCGACATAGTGGTGACGGTAGAGACGGATCGACAGTGTAGAGAATTCATACAAAGAGGAGACACACAGGGAATATTCCTGTGAACAATGGGTGGACCTACCAGGTCCTACTAGAGAAGTAGAGTTCTAGACATGGAAGCAATAAAGTCTCCAGTGTAAGTGTCCAAGACCCCCTAATCCCATACCTGTATAAGGAAGTTAGATGACGAGTTTCATTGATTCTTGTACACGAAATCTTAGTTTAACTGGACCTAAGTTTATGGTCGAAGTGGTGGTGATCAACCAACTCAGTAGAATTGATTAAATGAATTGTAGAGACTCGGAGTCAAAAACGGTCAAGGAGCCCCAACAAACATTCTTAATTTTTCGATTATACAATGGAGGAAGACATTTGTCATGAGGAGAGAAATTACCATCCAAATGGGATGGTAATGATCCGACGTTCAAGGGTTGTCGTCCGTCGTAGAACGAAAAGAAGGAAGAGTCCAGGAAGATTATGTTCGAACGTTCGTAAAGTAGGAGTTTTTTCTGTCCCACTCTTTAGCCGAATTGTTCGATGCGTCCGTTCCTTGTGGTGGTTACTGTACTCTAAAGTGTCTACTATCCTTCAACCCAAGTTTAAGATGTGTAGACTTCCTCCGACAAGCTCCTCAGGTTGTCACTGGGGTTAGACTCGTAACGTCCCGAGTCTACCCACCCGAAGCCCGTCTCTTATCTTATTAATCTGTCCATACGTTAACCGGAGTGAGTCGGCATAACAATGGTAATTTTTTTTTTAGGGAGGGTCACTGGAGTAAGGAACCTCACCCCGTCCCTTTCTATGAGACCTCTTCGGGGTCTTAAAGTATTTGTCTAGTCTTGAGCTTTATGATCACTCCCCGGGAAATGGTCTGGTGTTCGCCCTTAAGTGGAGGAGTACAAGGGATAGGGTGTTCCCATCCGACGTGACCGTATAATGTTTGTAAAGTTGTGTAGACTTATTGGGTTCGTCGAGTGAAATTACGTCTAAAGACGAAGGGGAGGGTGAGGGTCTGACCGACTTACTTTGAAATCACCCACCCTAATCTTTGATTACTAAAGTTTGTTGGGTGACTCCATTGAGACTAAGTGAACCTCTTTTTGGTCGGTACTATTAGTTTAATATTAAGTTCGTTGGGTAGGGATTTGTTCTCGAATTAGAGGTTTGTGACATATCTTCTTGATTATACAGTTTGACCTCTGTCTCAAACCCTCAGTTCCTCCTATGTCTAGGATCGAATCCAGGAAGTGTATTGTCGACACCTTGACACCCCTTTAAGATAGAGACCGACAGTCAAAGGTCAAGACAACTCGTCTGGTTATATGGAGAGTCCCGACACCAAAATTAATTTACTCTTAATATATTCCACGGTCGTGTGTCTTCCGTTACCGTTAGGTGAGGTCATGAGAACGGACCTTTTAGGGTACCCACCTCCTCGGACTATCCGACGTCAGGTACCCCAGCGATTCTCAGTGTGTGCTGACTCGCTGAAGTGAAAATGAGAAGTGAAAGTACGTAACCTCTTCCTGTACCGTTGGGTGAGGTCACAAGAACGGACCTCTTAGGGTCCCTGCCTCCTCGGACCACCCGACGGTAGATACCCCAGCGTGTCTCAGCCTGTGCTGACTTCGTTGAATCGTCGTCGTCGTCGTCCTCGATGTTCTACCTACCTTGGACCCCCAGAGACTTAGTGACCCATCTCCTTCCGGTGGATGGTTAGTCTTATAGACGGAACCTAAAAAAAAAAAAAAAAAAAAAAACGTTTACTCTGAATTCAGGGATATGGAAGTCCTTAAATTCTACCAGTCTTTTTACAAGTAGAAAAACGACGTGGAAATGTATTATTAATGTGTAATGGATCTTAACCAAGTTTTCAGATAGAGACGAGTCTTAAAGAAACATTATATTTTGTACATCATTCGTTTAGAATTCTACCGGAGAGACCCTCAGGACAGGAGACCAATAAGTAAGTTAATTTGTGATTAGAAGTCTAAAGACACTTCCTTAAGAAGTCTATTTTGATTTCGAGGTTCGGTTAACCGGAATTGTACTCCTCTAATAGACCCACCTGGTCTAGGTCAGTACACTCAGAAAATTTCGAGTCTTCCCCCTCAGTCTCTTTGACCTCGCACTCTTCCGAGGTATACGAGAACGACGAGGCCTCTACCTCCCGGTAAACTCTTCCCTGGCTCCCACCGGGGACCGATCATCGGTCCCTCCTTTAGTCTTGGAGTCTGGATGTCGGCGTGTCTTGACTGAAGACGGTTATTGAACTTTCTGAAACCTTCGTCTAAGAAGGGTCCCCAACGTCTCTGCTCGAGGTCGATCGGTTACGAATGAAAGACCGGGACACTATAGGACTCTTTTTTTTGGAGTGGTTCGGGTGGGTCTGAATGTTGGAGGTCTTGACACTTGTTTAAGTTAACACAACGAATTTGGTGATTCAAACACTATTAAGCAATGTCGACGGTGTCTTTTGGTTATGTAAAAGATTTAGACAAAGGAGTGGATCTTAAAAAATAAAATTTCTTAAGATGCTCCTCCACCATCTTTCGTCCAATCCACTATGGGTTCGTAAGAAAAACACCTCTGTAGCAAGGCACAGAGGTTCCCTCGGGATACGGTGAACCTTAGACTCCCCTTGTACCTTGTCAGACCCATAATCAACGTCGATATACTCGTCTGCTAGGTGAAGGGTAAAGTGGTCGGGAGTTTAGGTTCGGAATCTACACCGTTACAATAGTTTCTTTTGTTTCAAACCGTTTCACTAAGGTTTCGGTGACACGACTGAAATTGGAGGGCCGTCTAAAGGTTCGGACTACTTACACCTCCTAGACCGTAAAGGGTGACAAGAGGTCCTTCCACCGAAGAAGACTAGTGTAGAGGACCTTGGGGGTCGGCCTACGTATATGAATAAAGACACAGAGAATACGATTTTGTGAAAGGGTTTCGTCTTGTACAAAGGTGTATGTAATACGGGAGCTGGTTCTACTTGACTTCTTCGAAGAAAATGATAAAAAAAATTTCATTTCCTCCGTCTATGTATGTTCATAGTAGTACTCTATGACTTTATTTACCTGTTACCGGTCTAATATATATACCTTTGTCTTACGACCCCTTAAAGGACCGTCAGGTCAATCCTGAACCGTGAGAGTGACAGCCCCAGGACCTAAGTTAGGGAAAGCCCAGTCCGTTGATTTTAGGATGTCCGACACGTCATGTCAATTTTTTTTTTGTTGGCTGTTGGTTTTTGTGTGTTTTATTTTCTTGATACTGGGTGTTGTACTTCGTTGGTCGGGTCCTTAGGTTTGTTGTTGGAAACATCACTAACTGAGTTTTACCGGTCTTAAACTAATTATTGACTATCGAAAGGATTAACAACGGGGGTGAAGGTTAAATCCTGATTCATCTCTTTTGCTTTAGAGGTGGGTATGGTTGGTGTTCCCTACGGACGTAGATCAATCGGACAATCGAACTTTTGTTCAAAGAAGTACCGTCGTCGAAGGTTAGTCTTGTATTAGGAGGTGATAGTTCGAGAAGATGAGGAGACGGACGGAAACTCAGACGGTTCGTGGACACTAACACCGACTACGGGGACGTTCTAGCCCTCTCGAAAGCGAACGAGAGGAAATCGATCAGAAGTAAAGACATGAGTAACAAGT
This sequence comes from Capra ibex, assembly GCA_006410555.1. Lineage (NCBI taxonomy): Eukaryota > Metazoa > Chordata > Mammalia > Artiodactyla > Bovidae > Capra > Capra ibex. Next base: position 70,898,837 of record SJYO01034137.1, on the reverse strand, counting down.
TCGTCTAAATCCCGGGATTCTGTATTTCACTGTAGGACAAAAATCATTACAATTCAATAGGTGTGATTATGGTTATTATTTTCCTTTTAAAGAATAATCCGATGTCCTCACAAAGTACCTTTGAGTCTCAGTTCTGTCATAGACCCGGTGCACTTCAAGGATTCTGGTCTCAGACCTTCTCAATGGTCTCGAGAGAGTGCTAGAACGGAGAATAGAGTCTCTCAAAAGAGATGGAATAGAACAAGGGTTGTCTTTAGAGACCAAAAGACCAGGCGTCCCGTCTTTGATACCGGTACTTGTCCCGGATACAGTTTACCACGAACAGATCTGTTCCCCCTCAATAAAAGTCTCTATTAAGGGGAAAGGGGAAGAAAAAAGAAGAGGACTAGAGACAGATCAGAGGTCCCCTTTCCTGTGTCCCAGATAGAATCTTATTAAGTGGTTGATAATGTTAAGATATAAGATCCTATTTTATTAAGTAGGATCTTATCAGGGGTTGGGGCTTGGGTCAACCACTACCGACACCCGTCGGAACCAATACTGGTGCCGCTGGTCCTCAGGTAGGGATATTAGGAAACTTCTCCTCCCTCCCGACCCTGTCAGACGTTTCATTTACCTGTCCCCGTCTGTTGGACTTTCCCCAAGGGAAGTAAGGACCGTGTCCCTCTACCATCAACACTCCACGATCTAAGACACGGAGGGTCATAGTGATTGGTCGTACCAGATCAATGACTAAAAGGGACCCTTCTGTAAGTAGGTAGGTAGGTAGGTAAATTGTTTGTCGTTAACGTGTAGGATCGTAATAGGATCCACGATCCATATGGCACCACTTTTTTGAGTAGTAGAGACGGGAGTGCCTCTTCTCCTACGGTGGTGTTTTGACCTTTTAATGTTGTGACACTTTTCATAATACGAGTAAGCTATTGGGTTTCGACTTGTCCTCACCCCGACTCGCCCTTCGACAAAATTCTTCACACAGGAATTTCTTGTCCATAGACTTTCCTTCGAACTTTAAATCCCTCCGACCATCTTTACTTCCTACCTCCTTACGAGGGCCGTCTTAGTTTAAGTGCTAGGTCCTCCCTGTAAATCCCTATGGTTTCCTGACTTTTCATAACGTTTCAACTGTGTTCTTCATAATCCCACTCTCGGGACCCTCCATCTACTCTGTCCCCCGTCTCCGGTCCAAAGACCCTGAACTTTCGGTATTTATATACTACTTCGGATCCCGAGGAATGTGTCCTCACTGGATCTAATGATCTAAATGTAAGAACTTTCCAGTGGCTGCGATCATTTCTTGACCTGTATAGACTTTTAACTCTCGCGGTCAACCCGTTCAAGTAAAATGATTAGAACCCCAAGATTCCACTTGATTTTTCCGGACCTCTATCTCTTCTCGTTCAACTAAGTTCTCTACAATGGTTTACCTAGTTTTTTCCGGTACGACACCCAACTCACCACCCTCCTTCTATACCTCTATAGTTCAATAATGAACTTTCTTACCTTCTTTCTGACTTTATTTAACTAAGACAGTGGCAAATAACCGCCCTAGTGTCCGACTTAGTACTCGGAAGAACGTTCGGAGTAGATTTCGAACGAGTCAAGTCTCTAATATAGACTCGTTCCTCTTCGAATACTCAGTCAGTGGATAGTTTCACTAGAACGCTCGAAAGAACAGAGGCTCTCTGTTTCTTCTCTTCTTGTAAAATCCTAATAGTAATACTTTTAAGTAAATTTATATGACTTTTTGGTTTCACCACCCCATCCCCCCTCTTGACTTTTAGACTAAAACAGAGTTGGTGATACATCTTAACCCTGTCTTTGTTGGTTAATCCGTCTTTAGGTTAAACCTAATGTTTTTTGATCAAGTAGTCATTCTGGTCATGGCTGACATTTTAGTCTACGTTTCCTCTCGGTTAATTCGTCCTTTCAAAGTGACACTATTGTACATTACTTTCGGTTTGACATGATTCATAAATTCAAAGGACGGTTCCTCTTTATAGTAGAAGGGACCACCGTCTTCAGTCTTAAAGTACTGTAGTCGGTCTATTGGTATTTTCTTACATAGAACATTATGTTTTACGGAGATTCAGTAGTACTCTGATACGAAAGGGATCGGTTGATTGGTTGTAAGTAGTACATGACTCCATAAATAAATTGTTTGTGTAAGGTAAAGTATTGGTGTGAGATTTGACTGTCTAACCTATCTCTCTATGGATTTTGTGTTCGATATGTTGAATAAAAAAGGAAGATACAACACTCTATAATTTTCAAAACCTGTATAGTGGGAAGGAATAATTTGTATTGTCTAATCAATACACCTATTGACGGAAAAAACAAGTTTATTTTAAATATTTAAAATTAGACCAATACCCGAAGGGAACATCGAGTCAACCATTTCTTAGACGGACGTCACGTCCTCTGGGCCCAAGCTAGGGACCCAACCCTTCTAGGGGACCTCTTCCTTTACCGTTGGGTGAGGTCATAGGAACGGACCTTTTAGAGTACCTGTCTCCTTGGACCACCTAACGTCAGGTACCCCAGCGTTTCTCAGCCCGTGCTGACTCGTTGATTGTGTGTTAGACCAATACTTTATTTAAAAACGGAATTTAAAAAAAAACAAATGTAAGTTTTCATTAAAAATTATTTTTAAAGAGTTAACTTTAAAATTAGAGTTTTCTTTGTGTAAGTGATATCTTCAAAAGTTTCCTCTTTTAATTTTTAGTGGGATTAAGGTTATGGGTCCTTACTAGTGTAGACATTCTGTGTAACTGGAGTACATATTGTTCCCCTTTTTCATGTAACATTCTTAAAAATTTTTAGAATAAGGGGTAATATCATCCAACATAACAACAAGTTTTATAGTCGAAGGGGTGAGACCCCCTCCCATTGTTAACGGACGGAGTAACGTGGTCGGAACTGATACACTGAACTCTGTGGAGAGGAACACCGTTCTAATATAAAGGGGGGTGAACAACTGGAGTTCCCACCGGTATCCTACACGAGACTAATTACGTCACTATTGTTTACGCTACATATGGTGGAGTTCCTTCTTCGAAACCCTCAGTGAAACACTAAGACGGTCACCAGAAAGAACTCGGGTTACATATACTCCCTTTTTTTGGGTTTTTGAGAGGGAGGTAAGAAGGTTCGACTCTGGAGACATTATATTGTGTAATTGTTTTCTTTTTATCTGTGTAAATAATTGTACGTATGGAGTGTATATGTACTTTCTATGAGTTCCCTTTTGACCGAGGGGTTTCACCGAATGTTAAGTGCACGTATGGTAGAATTATCCCTTTCCTCTTTCCCCTGTATCCGTAGAATCCCTTCTCATTTACTAAAAATTCTTTCTATTTATTTACCTGGGAAACTTCTTGTCTACCCCTAAATACAACTTTAGACCCACACCCCCGTTGAAGATGAGAGGAAACCAACTACTGTCAGAGGTCCCTTCCCTGACAGTTGATGTTTACCCGTGAACGGTTCCCGTGAACGGTAGACGGAGAAACCTCTAACTTGGGACACGACGACGACTGGAAGTTGTGAGGGGCTCCCTCAAGTCCCACTTCTCACTCCGCGAAATACGAGGTCCTTTTGACCACCTTCTCCTGAAACCTATCAATCTATAAAAGTCCTTGACTAAAGTTCTAGGGTTAGGAGTTTAGATCTTTTCGTGATTTAGGGAAGTATCACTGTAGTCGAGGAACACTGATCGTCTTTTAGATGTTCAAGTACTAACACACTGAAGAAGCAAGTGGTTTTAGTGTATATAACTGGGACTTTCAAAAAGTGTCTATACGAAGAATTGATATATGTCCGACCCGAAGGGAACACCGAGTCGACCATTATGCCCTCTGGACTCAAGTCAGGGACGTGACCCTTCTAGGGGACCTCTTCCCCTTCCGATGGGTGAAGTCAGAAGACGGGACCTCTTCAGGTACCTGACATCTCAGGTACCCCAACGTTTCTCAACCTGTGCTGACTCGCTGAAACCGAAGTGAGGTGAACGGGGTGATGAAGAGACCTCGTCAAAGAGTCGCGATAGACTCCATAACAAAGGACCCGTCTTTAGGAGTAAAACGGGGGGTTTTGTGAATTGAGTTTTGTGAGTGTAGTACGTAGAAAAATCAATTGTCCCAGATACTGATAACTCAGGGAAAACCTCCTAGACAGATATTCGTCCGTTCCCCGTAAGTCTCTTTCGGAGAGGGACGAAACGAGGAATGAACGATATCGAGTTTTATTAACTATGTAGGTTCACCGTATAAAACCCCACCTTACAAAACGATGGGAAATAAAATATGTAGTACATATGTACCCTTTATATGTCCTTTTCAATCATTGAGAGTTTTCATGGAATCTTGAGTCTAAATTTATGGTAGAAATCGATTTCCGTTTCTTTTCCATATCCCGTTCGGTTCCTACTTCTCCACTGGTTCTTTTCGGTTCCTACTTTTCCACTGGTCCTTTTCGTACCGTTTAATCTCTTTCCAAATAATACGTCTAAATTCAGTTACAGAAGAGGTACCTATTCCCAGGCTTCAGCAGAGGTCCCTAATTACGAACAGGCAGGACCATCTCCCCCCTCCTCCCTACGAAAAGATTCAAAAACAAGACGAAAGTCTGTTTATCCCTTCCCGTTTCTTGAAAAGAATATATAAGAGTTAACGGAAAAAGGTTTCATCGTATAAAACCTCGTCGTTTAAGTCGGTGGAAGTAGTCGTTACAGGGTTTATCCCCGACGATATAGTCAGACCGAGAGTCTTACTTCTTTTGAACCTCGTCTCGACGTCTGTAGGCTATTAACTTTACGTAACACTCACTCTTGACTTGAAATCAGTGACATTTGTGACTCTAAAAATCTGAACAATGGTGTCGTATAGAATCGGATATCACTGACTGTGTGGGTTTCTTAGATTTGAAAGGAATACAAACTTCTGTTGAAAATACATGACTTTACAAAGTTGAAGGTAAAGTATATAATTTAATATATATAAAATTTTATTAAATTTTGGAAAATTTGAGTACAGTAAAATAAACGTTTAACTAATTAAAATACAAACAAAAACTAATTGTAGAGAAACCGGATAGTTACACTATTTATCTAAACCAAATATTTACACTATGAAACCGAATTTTTACACTATTTTGTAAGTAGTATAAAAATTTTTTTTAGAATCTTTAAAGTTTCATGTTAAATTAAAATTATGTAAACTAAAAGAGTTTGGAAAGTTTTTAGGTTGTTTCTACTGAGTGTAATCGTATCTGTTTTGAAAGATTTGTGAATTTTGTGTCCTTTGGATTTTTCAAATTGGAATATTTGAATCATTAAATTCGTAAATTTGTAACTGAAATTAATGGACATAGAAAACTTAAAAATAATTATAATATTAAGATTGAGCTCAGAAAAGTGAGTGAAAGAGGGGAATTTTCCGTCTTTTTATGTGTATTTGTATGTTACTAATGTTCTGAATAAAGATCCATTATCAATAATAACCTGTATTAAATCGAACAGTAGTCTCCCAGAAGTTTTAAGAAGGACAAAAGACCGTTATTGTTCTATAAAGTCTTGAAATACGAAGGACACGACTTTATACGTTACATGAAAAGAGAAGACGAACCTCACATTTATTCTATTTAGACGTTTCATTGGGGACCTCAAGTGTTTTCTCGGTCTTTAAGTGTCATTGGAAACCGGACTGTAGGAACCCTACGACTTGATTTTAGGGTACACAAATTCTGTGACTCCAAGTGAGACAATATTGAGTCTCCGTTAAGGAATGACTATATGGATACGTTTGTGTCTTTGGTTCTCCTTCAAGACACATAATTTTCGTTTTTGACTGGATTTTCCCTTTTGGAACTCCCTACCTTTTACTATTTCTTCTCCTCTACCCTTGCTACCCACCCTTCTCGATTCTAAACCGGTGGAGACATTTTCTTTTTTTTTTCTTTTTTGACGTCCTTCCTAAAATTCTTCTCAAACGGAAAGGGGGGGTTTAAATTTTACTTTCAATCTTGTCATTAAAGGTATCACAGTAATACTCTTAAAATGTTCCGTATGTATTTCACGAGTTACTTGTTAACGAGAGCAACGACAAAGTTTGTCTCCGTGGTCTTGCCCTAAGCTCACCCCTTGTAATTCTTGTGGAACTTTTGGGTCTTCGGGTAAGAGAGACGGGGTGGGAAGGGGAGAAAGTATGAACGGGGAGACGTGTAGGTAAAATTAGGGTCTAGAAGTGTTTAACCGAAAGAGGGACACAGGTATTGTGGATTTGGTCTGCGATTGTTGTAGCAAATTCGAAGGGTTGAGGAGTGAAGTTCAGGTTTGAAGGTCTCTCCGACTAGTGGGTTGAATTTACTTTTCAGCTTAGGACTTAGTTGATTGACATCGATACTGTTAATATACCTTTCTTTTATCGACAAGGACGATGGTGGTACGTTTGTCAAGGGGTTTATACTTCCTTTGCCTCCCACCCCTGTTTTGTTGTCCGTATGGGAAACCCACGTAAAAGAGGCTCGTGCGCTCGTGTTGCACGCATAAGACTGGTTCAGCCAGAGGAACTGGTTTGGTCTGAGGAGACTCGAGAGAAGAACTGGTCTGGAGTTGGAATCGGAAGGTGTAGGTAAGACAGGAACGGTCCCGTCGTGTTGGAACCGAGTCGTTCTGAGGGGTGGGAACTATAGACTTCAAGAAGTAAGGGGGGTAGAAACCACATTTCAGGAAAGTAATGGGTCCTTGACCCAAACGGAGAACCACCCAAAGTGTCGGTTTTCTATGTTTATTCGGGCTCTGACTCTCTTCCTTCCTAAATAATAGTGAACGTCGTTCATTCCTTTTGTGGTCCCTAGAAAGGGTTTCGTCACAGAGGGACTTGTTTTTTTGAACCATTCAAAATTCGATTCCCCTGTACACATAAGTGCTTCCCCACACTCGTCTCCTCTTATACCGTATCTTAACCCCGTTGTTAACTGTCTCAGGTCCGACATCAACTAGCCTCAGTACTCCTAGTCTTTTTTAGTAGTAGGGAACACACATAGGACAAATGTCTGCACAGGTTGAGAAACTCTGGGGTACCTGACGTCGGGTGATCCGAGGAGACAGGTGCCTGAAAAGGTCCGTTTCTTATAACCTCACCCACCGGTAAAGGATGAGGTCCCCTAGAAGAGTAGGGTCCCTCGTTTGCACGAAGAAGACACAGAGGACGTGATCGTCCGTCTAAGAAATGGTGACACGGTGGACCCTTCGGGTAGTATAGAATCCAGGGTCAATTAGACTACCGACTCCTGAGGACACCTCAACTTAAGACGTTTTGTCGAGTTCTCGCACGAAACCTAATAAGGACTGAAAACTTTGTCTTGACCCTCAGAAATATTGACTGTACAACAGAGACTACTTCAATCCAATAGAAGAACAGAACCATCAATGATCAAGAATGGAAGAAAACAAGGAAATTATAGTAAATGATGACTCTGGATCGGGAGACGTTCCCGTCCGTGACACCGGTCCGAATCTAGTGTTTTATCGAGTCCGGATTTTGCCGAAGACAACGATTTCAATACGGACCAAGAAAGAGCCCCCCGGGGGATGGGACAGACGAATGTGAACCGGGCAGATGGAACTCTTTGTTACAGAGATGGGCTCCAGAGGAGACCATTAAAAGGTAGATGACCTAGGGGAGGGAGACGAGAAGAAGAAAAGTCAGGGAGTCAGCACAGGTTGAGAAACGTTGGGGTACCTGACGTCGTACGGTCCGAAGGGACAGGAAGTGACAGAGGGCCTCGAACGAGTTTGAGTACAGATTACTCAACCACTATGGTAGGTTGTTAGGTTAGTGGAGTAGGGAGACGAACAACCGACAGTTGGGGTGAATAGGAACATGACTCAACTAAAGAGCCGGGAGTGACGGGTTCTGGGGGTGGAGGGGTGGGCAAGGGCGTGTCACTTGTACGACTCGGGATTGGTGATCTGGTGGTCCTTTAAGGATTCAGAATGACAAAATTGTTCACGGTCTTAAAAAAAAAAAAATTCTCAAGTATGTACGTCCTAAACCTAGTGTAACTTGTTAAATAAAGTAAATTGTGGTGTGACTTTGGGTGAGTTACTTTATAGAAAGGTTGGTGTGACAAAATAATTGATGAATAGTAAAGATTCTACGGTGTTCATTTTTACATCGAAGTTCCGGTTCTATTTCGGAGAATAATTCTAGAGTTTCTAAATTCCTTCACGGTTTAGGAGACCGGTTTGGCTTCTAAAGATTCTGAGAATTCACAGAGGATTAGAGTCAATCAATCTATTCTCCCGAAGACGGTTTTATACTCATAACAGTGTGTCGTACGAGGTCACGTCCTCCGGGTCGAAACAAGGAACCAGGTCGTTGATTCCCGACGTACGATACTGATTTCTAAGACTCGTGGTGTCGTTTCTGGGAAGTGTCGTTTCATTTAATTTTTATTATTATTATTATTATTCTTTCGTCCGACATCTCCGAAAGTCGTTCCTTCTTCCGTTTTTTGAACCCAAAATGAAACATAGAAGATCTTCGTCTTGACTGAGATACTTTAAACTCTCTCTAATTTAATTGTAAACTTCTGTAGAAACCTTCTACCATGGACCGTCTGAAATAAATATTTATATAAGTTATCGTTCTTCTTCTTTTTTTTGTGTATCAAAAGTTAAAAATTAAAATAATTTCATGTCTCAATTGTTCAAAACTCAAAAGATAGATCCTTTTGTGACCAGTTGAAGCCGACGAAGTCTCTTTTTAATCGTGAGTTTTTTTGGGGTCAATATTTAGGTATCCACGGAAACACTGAATTTTGTTTTTTTAATGATCAAAATTTTCAATGGTTTTGAGTTTGTATACTCTGGTAATATTTAAAGTTTGTCATCTAATGGTGTGTATGATGTAAAAGTTTAAGATTGTCGTTTTGTGTTGGTGTATTAAACCGATGTAGATTAATAAAGTCTGTTCAAAAAAATTTTTTTCATTGTTTCAATACTGATATTTTGAAGACATCAAAAAAAAAAGTTTCATTTTATTGGAATTTAGAAATTATTTCCTTTTGTTTTGTTAGGAATTTAAAGAATATTTATCGAGAGTTCTGTATATAATGGGTAGACGACGTTCGAACGAAATGGACTCTCTTAAAGGGTCCTAGGAAGTGGTGTTTCCTAATGGAATTTCTCAAGAAAGGTTGTAAAATGAGTGTATTTGTACTAGTTGGATGTCTTCACCTACACCTGTTTACGTAAGAATTGGGTGGTAAGGGGTTCAATTCAAAAACGACTTTCCTAAAACGAAAAATTTTTTTCTTGTGGAGAAACCATTTTCGGTTTATGAAGTAGGAGAGTTTTACTTGTGAAGACATTTACTAAATGACTCCTTCCCTTTTTTCTCTCTCTTTAGAAATCTTACCAATCGTAATTAAGTTTTCTGGACATAGGACGATTCGCTCATATAATCGTGTAGAGACGGATTTTATGTTTTGACCTAATTTTACAGACTCCGAAATGTTTATATAATTCCTACCGTCCTTTGTGTCAATTCTTGCTTCGGTCTCCCTAAATCATTTAATTCCTCTTATAGGATGTCTCTTGCAGTACTTGGGTCCCCATAACCGCGGCAGGAGTTACTTCCTCTCGGGTCCCACGAGAGACCTGTACACCCTACGACCGGGTTCTAGTGTAGGAAGAATCAATATAGATTTTGGAGGAAAGTAAAAGTTCTGCTCATCCTGTACTTATATGTGGTTTTACTCTACGAGAAATCTTTCCGTTAGTTTCCTCTTTTTCTGGATCCGTCGCATTTACGTATGTCCGAGACCTTAAGGGAAACACCCCATTGTCCTTCGTGGTTGCCATCATTTAAAGACCGGTTTTAATAATATTTATTCGTTTATTAGAATTTTTCCGTCTTTCTCTGTTACACCCCCCTTTATCGTGACGTGTCTCCAGTTGGTATCACTTCCGTAGAGACTCGTTGACCTTTATTTGTTTCCCCATACCCTCACGGGAGCGACCGGTGGTCTTAGGGTTTCGGGGTCCCTGGGGTTGGAAGTAACCGGGTGTACGTGTGTCGGGTAGATGAGATGTTTTCTCGAGGTTCCTGAAGACCGTTTGTTAAGAAAGTTCGGTAAAGGGTTCTTTGACACTCCTGTTTTTGCTTTGGTTGATTGGTCGTAATTTTTTTTTTTTTTTTTTAGTTGGGTCATTCCTGGTTCATCCCAAAGATTTTCGGAGACTACTCGTTCAAAGACCAGAAGTCAGTCCAATGTGTGGATCTGTGTTTGTCGTTGTGAGGGTCTTCTTAGGGAAGGAGATAAATACACATAGATGAGTACTTTTACTCTTCACTTTTTTAAAGGTGTAACCTGCTTGTCGTGGCTCCTTCGACCGTGTGTCAAAATTTTTTAGAAGTCGAGAGTAACGATTTCCTTAGACTGGTCGTCGAAGACTCTTACGTGAAAAATTTGGTACATATTTTTCAACATCCTTCGTTTCAGATAATAAAACTTTTCTAATAGTCACTTAAATAGTTTACTTGTAGTAGGAATTGTCGTTAAGTTTCGTTAACCGTGACACAAAGGTCAAAGAATTTTGTATTATCGTGTTTTTACATCTGAGAAACTTGGGTACTTACAACTGAATAGTGGACTCATGACAAATGATGTTAATTATTAGTAATTTCAGTTGTAGAATAAATATGTGGGAATCAGGAGTCTCTTGCAGGTGTAGAGAGAACTAGTAAGCTTATTTTGACGAATTTACAAGTCAACTCTTATTTTTAGTCTCACTGACATTGAGAAGAACACAGTCTGACTGGAAGTCTTTCCTTGTAATAGTCCGTGGTTGGTTCAGAATTCGTCGACCTTTTACACCCAACCGACGCCCCCTCTCCCCGAGTCCTTCCTTCGGACCGGTGACCGCTACAGGAAAGGAGACACAGAGGAACTCGATCAAAGACGTGCCCTTCCCGGTCGAGCTTTCAGTGTCTCAACCTACGATCTGGGATCGTCCTTTTTTTGTGTTGTTTTGGTGGGGTCGAGAACTGGACGGACAGGAGAACTAGAGACATTTCGGTCAGAGCGAATGGGTCTCGGACAGTGAGTGGTCGGTGACGACACCGGGGACGGTCCCACGACACTGTGTGTGGTGGGTGACGGCGGTGGACAGACTGGTGTCTCGAGGGTGGGGGTGTCCGAAGGGACGCCCGGTGTGTACCGTTGGAGAGTAAATCACGGATGTCTTCTGGAGGCCTGGTTCAAACTTCTCGAGGACTAGACCCGCCCCCGCTCCCCCTTATTGAACTAGTTCACATGTTTTGTTCCGAGAGGTGTGTGTGTTACTCAACGGAAATTTTTCACTTAGAGGTCGTGACATTGATTCCGTTCAAAGACCTCCTTAAGTCGGTGACCTACGGGGAACGCAGGTGGGTTGAGGGGGTAAACGAACTCTCCTCCCGTTTCCTCACTCACCTTTACTTCCCACCCTGATTAAAGGGTCCAGTCGTAAACCGTGGGACCTCGGGTCGAATGCCCCCTGGGCTGCACGGCTCTCCTAAGAAAGGTAGGACGCACTTTATGATTTTCCGCCCAGGGGTGACACAAAGGTGACCCCAGAGGCCACCTGTAATGTGACACATTTGAGGAGGGACCTGCTCTCGTAGTTGTGACTTTTACCTCTAGAAGAACGTGTCGACGGATCTCAGTTCAGAGAGAATTCACGGTGGAATCCTCATACATGAAACCTTTAAAGACACCGAAAACGAGTACCGAATTAATTTATTGAGGGGTAGGGTGGGTGGAGAAAAAGATTCATATAGACCAGTGAAGATGTTGAACATATTAACCTCCGGAATGGACCAGTCGGGACAAACTCCACGACGGTTACTAAGAGTGGAATTGTTTAGATGGGGATTTTAGTATTCCCTGTAATTGCCATACCAGTGTAATGTCTCGACCTTTTGTTTTCGGGAAAACGAAAATGTTAAAGTTTCCGGAGCACACCTTCTCTTTGACCAACTGAAGTCATTACCTTTCTCCCCACGTCGTCCGAAGGCAGTTCTTCGTTGAAGGGTTCATTCCAGGATTTCATAGTACTGATAGTTGGGTGTTTGTTCTTGATATCGTTTCTTTTGTTGTGCTTGTAACAAGACAGTAGTGCACTTGTGGTGGTGCTCATTCCCAGTTTAATGAGGTAGTGGCGGACTGGACTCAATGTTTCGTTCAGTGATTCCGTCCTTGAGTCTAGTCCGCCACTGTTAGACCACCCCCCCTTAGTGTACCCACCACTACCGTTTAACACGAAAAAGTGTAACATTCCATCTACGACTTGGCTTCCCTACTCCCGTGGAGACCCTTCCCGTTCCCGTCTCACTTCGGACACTAAGGGTCGTAGTGTTGAAGTTTCCCTTTACACAGCCCCGACCCACCTCTATCGTGTCCCCACCTTACTTTTCGTCTACGAAGGAGAACCTCGGTTATTTATGGTCCTGCCACTCGTCCTCGAGACGTCCGACTCCACACCTCGGAAGACTCCCCAGATGGAAGATGACCCCCGTTTCCCGAGGTCTAAAACAGTACAGAGAAAGTCCCTATCCATTATCCGGTGTGTTTCATTCGAAAATAGGGTCACTTTGCTACAGTAAGGGGTTTGAGACGAAACCATTTTTGTGTGACTTCCCTTTATGATCGGACTGGTGATAGGGTTATAAATCCCCATTTTGTGTATGTTTTAGATATTTGTGAGTCGTAGTTGAATCCACTTTAAAAGTTAAGAAATCCCCGTTTGACCATCGAAGAAAAACTTAAAGTCTTAATGTTTTTCGCTTAGTTCACTAAAGAAAAAAAGGGGACTTCCAAAAAGTCTGGGTCACTTCGGTCGGTCCCCTTACGGTCGAACAGTGTTTCATGGTCAGTGACGAACTGAGGACCCTATAAACAAGTTCCCGTAGTGAAAGACGACGTCTTGGTTCCTCTAACGAGTCTAGGAGTGTGCCTCATGACGCCTCTCCCAGCTGTCTCCCCTCGTTACTCGCATGGGTCCATGTCGTCTTGTGTATAGGTCGTCCTTCGGTAGAACTGGGTTTTCTACCTGGTCGAGGGCGACTTCTTCCAGAGCTACAACCGTGAAAGTATCGACACCTTTGTTCTCTGGGCCGACACCAGTCTCGTCCCTCTCTTGTCCACCACTTTTCCCGAGAAGGGTGGTTCACACAGGGAGGGACTAAGGTGGTGGTGGGGTGGGGTCGGAAAGAAAAAAGGGATCGTTGAGTTAATTATATTAAGTGTGGGTGAATTTCGTGTGCTAAAAATAATATAAGTATCTGAACACATTGGTGGTGGTGTCAGTTAGGATCCCGTAAGAGTAGTGGGATCTTTCTTTGGGACGTGGGAAATCGACAGGAGGGTAAAGGAGGAGGTGAACCGGGGACCGTACTGAAGTGGTGAAAGACAGACGTACCGAAACGGTCAAGACCTGTACAGTGGCCCGTACCTTAGTTCACCGGAGAATACTGACCGAAAAGAGTCATATAAAGAAAACCCCACAGAGGTACGACATCATACATTGTTATGAAATAGGGAAAGACAACACCTCCTTATAAGGTAACTCACCTAGATCGCGGAAAACAAATAGGCAACCAGTCGACTACCTGTAAACCAACGAAGGTGAATCGATAATACTTGCTACGACGGTACTTGTAAACACATATTCGAAAACGCACCTGCACAAAAAAAGAGGAGAACTCATATATTAATCCTCATGCTGACGCCCTAGTATATTGTTGAGACAAGTTGTAAAACTCCTTGATAAAAAGTTTCACGGATATGGGTGGATGGTCCTCGCTCTCTCCCGAGGTCAAAATTGTGTCGGAACTGTAGACAATAAAAGACGGAGGTTGGAAAAAATTCGAAGGGTTCGGTTTTACAAGGTCCTTAAGGGACCGTGTGACGTTCCTCTAGGTTGGTCAGGTAAGACTTCCTCTAGTCGGGACCCTAAAGAAACCTCCCTTACTACGACTTCGACTTTGAGGTCATGAAACCGGTGGAGTACGCTTCTCAACTGAGTAACCTTTTCTGAGACTATGACCCTCCCTAACTCCCGTCCTCCTCTTCCCCTGCTGTCTCCTACTCTACCGACCTACCGTAGTGACTGAACTACCTGGACTCAGACTCACTTGAGGCCCTCAACCACTACCTGTCCCTCCGGACCGCACGACGCTAAGTACCCCAGCGTTTCTCAGCCTGTGCTGACTCACTGACTTGACTTGACTTGACTTGACGGACGGAGGCGTAATCTCATATCCGGGACGGTGGGTGTCGTCACACCGGGTCTCCTCGGTGAGTATACAAACAACGTGTTACTCAGATTTATTTAAGAGGTCCGGTCTTATGACCTCACCCATCGGAAAGAGAAGAGGTCCCCTAGAAGGGTTGGGTCCCTAGTTTGGGTCCAGAGGGTGTGACGTCCGTCAAAGAAATGGTCGATTCGGTGTTCCCTTCGGGTTATTATGACCTCACCCATCGGATAGGGAAGAGGTCTCCTAGAAGGATTGGATCCTTAGCTTGACCCCGGAGGACGTAACGTCCGTCTAAGAAGTGGTTGACTCGATAGTCCCTTCGGGTTTATAGATAGGATTCAATAAGATTACAGATGGAATCCATATAGGATTGCATGTGGTTTAATACTAGGTTGTCTTTGAGACCTAGTTTCTTTCTATGTTTTCCTTAACTTTTCTTAGAAGTACATCATTGTCCCTTTCAGTCTGAGTAGTACATTCAATTTTTTTGTTTTTTGTTTGTTTTTTTTTGGGTTGGGAGTTCCCTCTTTTATACGTATTAGTGTAAATACAAATTTTTTAATATATCCGAATGTTTACGTGTCTTTTCTTTACTTTCCTTTATGTAGTATACTAATCGTCACCAATACCTCAACCCCACCTCCCGGGTACGATGAAAAGTATGAATGTATAATCAACCAAATAAAAAAAAAAAAAACTCTACAAAGTTTGAAAACATTACTTCCACAATTTTTTTTTTTCTGTTTCATCTTTTTTTCTCATAGTAGAGAAAAGATTTTCGGTCTACCAACGAATTCTTAAGATTCAAGAAAAAGGTAAAGACAATGATGCACGATATCTGACAGGTATACGATAATTGGAGGATAAAAGAATTCCGACGTCATTCGTAGTGGTTAAAGGTCCCAATTTTCATACGGTTTTCTGACAGTCCTTGAACCTGACAAAGACGCTTCTGCTCACGTCGTCCAGAACCTCTTCTCCGATTAATTGAAGTTCTCCAGACTAAAAGTCCGACAGTTCTTATCCTACAAAATTTTTTAATTGAAGACTTTGTAGATTCTGCTCCCCGGTGAGTGAACTTGGTCAACCACTGCCAGTAGTAGTGTATCTCCCTTCGGTTCTTCTTGTACTTCACCTTTATCCGTATCGACATTTGCCACGAAAAGAAGAGTAGTATTTACTGGGCACCCGGGAGAAAGTATAAGGCGAAGAGAAGTCGCAGACACTTGGTGTTTCACTCGTGTTCGAGGCACTCACTTGTGTTCCTACGAATGGTGAAAGCGTTTCGGTTTGAACGATTAAAGGTTGGGTCTCCGACAACTCATCCTTTCGACAGTTTGTGGTAAACATGGGAGTCCGCTAGAGTAGATACGGCATTCGGGGTTCGAGGGTGGAGTGGGGACTTGGAAGACATTATCCTACTCAATAGATGACCGTGTAAATAAAATTATCTTCTCTCGAGAATTTGTGTCTTTTGAGGAATATTTGAGTCTTCTTTCGCTGGCGTCTCGTTGTCAAGAGTTCGGGGACCTTACAAGGTTAAGTTCTTCTCCTTCGACTTACTTTCTTTAAAAGGTTTAAACGTAAGGAAATTTTTTTACATGAAGAACGAGGAGTTTTTACATGACACATTAAATTGAATATTTATACTCGGTTTTTATAATTGAAAAGGAGTAGACGGTCTTATGGTTGTGTTTAAGGTTTCCGGGAAACCCTTCTTACACATTTCATATATTTGTTATTTGGTCGAGACCTTATTTCCTTAAGGGGAATGGTGAGTTCAATAAACACGGATTTAGGGTTTGCGGATGTCTGCTCACCATGTCCAGACGTCCCGTAGTGCCTCCGGGTCTGTCTTACAACAGGTGAATGGGAGAGGAGGTCTCGGCTTCGTTTTCGTTGTGGCTCGATGGACACTCCCGTTTTGGTTGGTTCAGTCCTCCGAACGAAAGACGAAAAGGTAGAGGTGTAGCCAATCCTTGATTTCCGGTAGACGCACGGTTTAAAAGGGGTAGACTTGATGTGAGGTTTAGGTCGTGACGTGTGAAGTAGGGAAGCTTTCCAAGATGATTCACACACAAGAAGGGACTACCAGACCCCCGACCACTCTACCCTTTGTACTGCTGTACCTCCACTCGGTGGGTCTCGGGGAAGGTCCCACGGGGAAATCACGGACGAGTTGGGGACGTCCGGAGACCCACCGTCGAGGTCCAAGACGGGATCGACCCTCAGCGGGGTGGGAGTTCGTTCGGGAAGGACCCGTTGGGTGCGTCCTATTCTCGAGGATCGTCTCCACATTTCCACGTCGGTGTTGGGCACCCCCTGTCGAAACTACCCAGTATAGACGAGGCCCGTGGGCACCCCACTCGTCACGGAGACAGGTCGGACGTCACGGGAAGTTGAAGGGAAGGGAGAAGGCGTACACAACTTTTCAGTTTCACAATCAACGAGTCAGTACAGACTGGGGGTACCTGACATGGGCGGTCCGAGGAGACAGGTCCCCTAAGAGGTCCGTTCTTATGATCTCACCCAACGGTAAGGGAAGAGGTCTCCTAGAAGGACTGGGTACCTAACTTAGGCCAGAGGACGTGACATCCGTCTAAGAAATGTCAGAAGACTCGGTGGGTCCCTTCGGAGGGATTATTTATAGGACGTGCAGTCCGAGACGGGGCCACCGGTGAAGACCTTTTGAGTCGGACCTTGTACTTCACTTACTCTATTCCAGGGGAGGGAGACCCTCGAGGGAGGACCACGAGACGAGACGAACGACGAGGTGAGCTAGAAACCGCGGTCCCCGACTCTAGTAATAGGACGTAGATCCACTCCTTTGACCCCAGTCGGTCCAACTTCTGGACCAGAATTCAGTGCTTTGTTCGAATCACTGTCTCGACCCTGTCCTTGACCCCGCCTACCCTTGAGGGTCCAGACACGAAGTGTTCCCCGTTGTCCGTCGTACACTATAGAACTACCACCTCGGCTGTCTGAGTCTTTCCCCTTTTGATTCCCTAGACCTCGGTCGTCCGGGTGGGTGTAACGATGATCTTAGTCTGAGACTTGACCGCCGGATTCCCTTCGTCCCCATGGTCCCTGCCGTTGCGTCCCCCACCGAGGAAGGTTTGCAACATGGTGCAAAGACTGGATGAGTTCTATTGTTTGTTAGAAAAAATTTTTAACGCAAATACTTTTTAATGATGTAACTAAGGTCTTTCTGAGACCATTTATCTTATTCTTTGTGTTGTGTATGGTCTTGTCAGATCCTTCACGACCCAGGAGTTACGGAGGAACCGAACTATCATAATACTATTTCTTGTCTCTCGACCCCCGTTCCTGCACCCTTAAGTACGGGAAACAGGGTAAATATGTGGAGTTTCGGTTCGGGAAAAAGGAAGGACACAGTTCCTTTGAACAGTATCTCCCTGACCAGAACTGTCTTAGAACCTAGTTCCCTATATCAGATTCTAAGTAATTAAGTAAGTCCCCCGGGTTCTGTACAATACGACCCCAGGGTCAAGAAAACTTCGAATTCAACGGTGTTCGTTACTGACTGAGAGAGAAAGTTTCCAGATAGGACACTTTGCACTACGTTCCTCAACCGTTTGGTTGAAGGTAGGACACACGCGAGGCCAAGTCTCCCTTTGTGACCCCGAGAAAGGAGCCTTACTCTTCTTTTTGTAAGAGAATTTAGATTACGCCTCTGAACGACAAGAAACGTGAAAATTGAGACATGTGTTATCCCTATAACTTCGGTCTCACCGGGTCGGAGTCGTCCCCAGTGGGTCAGTCACCACTCGTACTGACGGACGGAAGATCTCGGTAAGAGAAGACTTCTTATCCGTCGTTGGGTAAGTCTGAGTCATGTCAAACGAGGAAGTTCCCTGTCTTTCTTGACCACTTACGAGGACCGTCTGACTGTTGGGGAGTATTGCCAAGCGAGAAAGGTCCAGTCCACCTCCCTCCAGGTAGGGGTCTCGTTTCGCGGGTACAGACCTGTCTGGGGTCCCGAGAAGGAGGTACGTCCCTTTCCGTCGGCCCCCAACCTGCGGTCCGTCCCAGTCGTCGTCTCGGCCGTCTGTCGTCGACCTAGAACCCGTTGCCACCGACCCTTGTGTCGTGGCTGGGCTCGTACTGATGTACCAAATGTACGACCGCTTAGGGTTCAAATTTCCTGAAATGAAAAGACAAACAGGGGGTGGGACTACCTTTTGCCTCTATTTTCGGAGGAACCCAAAGAAACTTCTACTTTAGTGTCTACGTCATGAATCTTGTGTCGTTCAGGATAAGCAGGGACCTTTACGGAGAAGAAAGGTAAGGACCTCAGTCCCGCCTCAGAGAAAGACCGACGAAGGTAGACTAATCTGAAAAACACTGGAGTCACCTACAAGGTGGTTCCCGGAGTCTTTTCCTGAAAACGTAGTCTTTCTTTTTCTATAAGACGACTGGCTGTCCGGAGACAAGTGGCAAACGATAAGAAGTGGGGCACTTTACGGGTGGACGACCTCGACGACGTCCCTTATTCGAGTGTATATCTGTCACGGGTCGTCACGCGTGTCTGTCCCATAGGGAGGGGAAGAGAAAGGTTATCGGTGGCAGACTGGAGTGTCAGCACCGTACATACCTCTTGTGTATGTCCATGTGTGATCCCCTTCCCTAGTCTTCAATTTTGTCGGGTGTATGTAAGACAATGCTGTTTCCTTTTTTCGTCTCTCGTCTGACTGTTCGATGGGTCCGGAGACCACCCTCGCCCCACCGGCCTACGGTGTGGTCTCCGACTTAAACAACCTCTTTTTAGTTGTCGAAAATAAAATTAGGATATTATATAACTCCTGTAAAGAAAAAGGCATGTCCTTAGCACAAGGAAGGACTCATTTCTTTTACCCTAGTACCCTACGTCTGGTGATTTCTACGTTTATTTCTGTATTTTTCGGAAGGACCTTTTACCCAGAAGGCTCTATTTCGTCCCGGTTCCTTTCCTTTACTTGAATGAAGGTCGAGCCCTCGACACATGGCCGGGACGTCTCGTAGTCTTGAACTGGAACAGCAGCTACAGTTCGATTCTGTTTTGTCTTTCCAGTCGACTCATATAATTGTCCAGTGTATTGTGCAGCTTCCTCCCGTCTCGACGGACCGGTCCTGAGGGTCCTCCGAGCGAGATTGGATGTCAAGACGCATTTATTTTCAACAGATAAAATTATAGGGTGAAATAAGGTTTTGACCGACTGGTTGAGTTGTTGGCTATAGAAGAAGGTACCTAACGTAATCTGGTAAAATACGTTTGTCTTCGAATTTTTTTTTTTCAACAGAAAACCAGGCAATAAAACCAAAAGTGAAACCAAAAAACGAAGAGGAGGAAGTTTACGGTAGTATGAAAAGTATAAAGTGAAAATATAAAGGGGAGGAAAACTGATCAGAGTGCATCTTCTCTAGTTTTCCTTACTTTCTTCGGTCTTTACCACTATTTTGAGTTCCCGTACTTTTCGTTTCCAGCAGTGTTAAAAGACACTATTAGTCGGAACCTGTCTGTTCGAAAAGATAAATCTTTAAGCCATATCTCATCGATAGTTACAGTAAATTTTTTTAAGAAGGACGGTGAAAGGAGGACGGATCTCTCCATTTTACAACATTTTAGACCGAATGTCTAAATAAAAAAGGACCCCACCCCTAGTAAAATTCGTGTAAAGATACACATTTATATGTCACATGTACTTAGTAGATATGCCTAAGTGAATCGTTTACAAATGACTTCCACACGGCACAGTCCGGGACAAGATGCGTGACCCTTGAGCCACTCTGTATGTCGTTAGGGCAAGGAGGACGGTGAGGTCCTTATCCCCTCTCCCACCCTGCCACCCTCGACAATCACCCCTCCGTCCTTAAGGTCTGAGTAAAGTTGGTTTATTTGGCGTTTCCCTTGTGACAGAAGACC
Source organism: Capra ibex (assembly GCA_006410555.1). Taxonomy (NCBI): domain Eukaryota; kingdom Metazoa; phylum Chordata; class Mammalia; order Artiodactyla; family Bovidae; genus Capra; species Capra ibex. The sequence goes on along the minus strand of SJYO01034137.1, from coordinate 70,878,608 downwards.
TGAGTAAGAGTAGGAGAAAGGGTTCCTCTCTTCGCTAGTTATTCTACGTTTATTTGTTATCTTTCGAAGGGAGTATTTTTCCAGGAGACCCTAGGTTCTAGTAACAAAGAAAACAGGTGACTTCAGGTTGTCGTAGTGAAAGTAAAGACGAAACTTGACTACCTACAATTACCTACGGGTGAGGTGATGGTGAAGGACCGAACTCGGACCAGACTCCTCACTGTCTTCGTTAAGGTACCGACACACGGGTTCTTTGTGTGTGTGGACCGAGGACGCGAGTTCCACGATACAAAACACGTATACTCAATACTCAATTATGTCAGACAGTAAAGGTACCCCCCTGTACCCTGAAGTGAAGTCCTTCTCTAGTTATAGACCTTAAAAGTAGACTTTCTGCTGCAAATGAGAAATTTCCTCGTACCGAATTGTAAGGTAAAGGATCGAAGAGCCCTTATTCTACCAAAGTCTTTTCGGTTGAAAACCAGGACCGTGGAGACAGTGAAGTGAAAGTAGTAACCTCCTATGATTCTCGTCCTCGAAAACAAGAATGAAGATTTTTATGAATATTAGTCAAGTAGTATGTATACCTAAAGATATTCGTTTACATTGATATTCTAGAAATAAGTCAGTATCGGAAATAGGTGTTTTGTAAGAAGAATCTTAATAACTCTTTTATGACAACGAAAACAAAAAATGTTTGAGAAATTTTCGGACCCTTTAAGAATGACAGGCGTGAGACTGATAATGATCTTGGTAGACCAGACGTGTTCTGTTAAGGGCCTAATGGGTATTGGAGAAGGGAAGGTCCGGAGTCCGGACTCACTGAAATTGGGACATGACGGACACCCCCACCCTCCTCGGACTGTCGTAAACCAACCCTGTCTCGAAGTGACCTGTGTTTTACAGATCATTGGAATAAACTAATAATAGGACTCGGGAGTGAGTGATTTTCGGTCATCGTAGAAAGGTAACGACACTGTTACTTTTTTATATTTGTGGGGCGATGGGGGTTCGGGAGGGTTGGAGACGACTCGAGACTTGGGGAACGTGTGACCTTCTTTCTAAACATTACTTCTACGGGGAGGTGTAGACGATGTCGACGAAAACCTTGACCGGTTTGAGGTGATCCAGTGTCTTTTAGAGGTCGGTTGTGCAGGTCTGAAAGGACGACCTCTGGTGTCTAAGACGGGGACTGGTTGAATGTCCCGGGAACTGTCTAGTGCACTGATAAGAGTCGGAACCACACTAGTTCAAGTGGAAGGAAGGGTCACATTGTGTCTCGACCTCCGAGTCGAGGGTTCTCTTTGGTCTCAAACATCCTTCTCCGGAAGTTGTGTGGGGACTACGTCTCTGTACTTCTAAAGATCGACCGTCCAAGACCTCATTGTCGTAAGGGTTTTTATATGGGGGGTTAAGAAATTTTTTTTTTTTTTCGTCGTCCAGGTCGGGTGTAGTTGTCATGTCCATTGGGAGGAACTACACGGTTGAAAAGAGTCGAATTTGATCAGGGAGGTTACGGTAGAATGATTGGAAAGTCAATAAAGGTTTACCAGACGGTATAACGACACTTACAGGGTAAACTTGATCGTTCAACAAACTGGTGATGATTTCTAAGAATCAAAAAGGTTAAAACATGGGTTTAAGGATCTGTCGACTTTTTTTATGAATAAAAGAAAAGAGAATTCATATCGATTTTGATTTTATCGGTCTTTGTAAAATATCGTGTTTACGGAGGATTATTACGTTAATACATTCAATGGGTCGACTACCCAGGTGGATTCATTTTGTTGGACTGAGGTTCAGTAGGGTCCCCTTTCTTTTTACTGATGTTTGTACAGAGAGGGTTATAAAGTCGTTTCCTCCCCCTTCCTTTCCAAAGGCATTGACCCACTCTGTACATCCTCGTCCGAGGTGTAGAGTCAAAGGAACATGAAAGTACCTCCCTTGACTGATAACACCCCACCCCCCGTCCCGTGTCGAACACCTAAGAATCAAGGGGTTGTTCCTTAACTTGGGTCCGTGCACCGTCACTTTCGTGTCTCAGGATTGGGGACCTGGAGGTCCTTTAAGGTGAGGTACCCCCCTGACTTGAACTACCTGAGGTATTAGGACAGAGTAACCTGTCTAACACTTAAATTTCGGTCGTCTGATTTGACGTCAGTTTTAGATCTCTGGTTCCTCCCGGAGTTCCTTATCGATCCCCTCCTGTCCCGTCCACTGTCGGATGCTCCCGTGTCCCCGTATCGGTATGTCTCTCGGTGGTCCCTTGAGGACTGCCCCAGGTCCGACACTGCAAAGAAATGTCGTATTACGGACCCACGTCCCCTTCGCCGGCGGAGTCGACCTTTCGGCCCCACACCAAAACCGACTTGGGATGAAGGTTCGATTCTGTCGGTCCTAATTTTGTAGGAGTATCACTCACGGTGTCTTCGTCCTGAACCCCGTCTTTCGGCTTTTCGTTTTGACCTCAAGTAATACTCTCGGAGGATTTCTTCGTAATCTCTCTCTCACACACACAAACCCACAGACACCAACCCCCACCCCTCCCCTATGAGGTCAATCCTTTCTTGTGTCGTGTCACTCGGAGATTCTAGAATGTCTTCAGGGTTCGTCAGAACCTGAAGACAACTTTTCCCGCTAAAGTCTGAAGGGACCAGGTCCCGACCCTTAGACGGACGGTTACGTCCCCCGTGTCTAAGTGAGGGACCAACCCCTTCTAGGGTGTACGTGACTTGTTGATTCGGGCACTCGGTGTTGATGGCTCGGAGACACGCTGTTGATAACTTCGGACACGTGGGATCGCGGACACGAGACGGTGTCCTCTTCGGTGACGTTATTCAGGGTCGAGGTGTTGTTTCGCATCGAGGGCGAGCGGTGTTGATCTCTTTCGTGTGAGTATCGTTGTCCTGGTTTTTATTTATTCTTATTTTAAAAAAATTTTTTTCTTTCTTTCACCCACTTAAGAAGAGAGACGTCACGTGTGTTGGTCGATCAGAAGGATGTCTAAGATAGCTCTTTAGACCTGTAAGAACGTTAGTAGAAGTTTACTGTCAAAAGCGGGTCCGTTACGTCGGAGGAAAACATTGTAGAAGGTTGAAGAATTAGGAAAAACTCAGATCCTTCAGTTCTAAACTTTGGGAGGTTTAACATGGTGGAGGGTGTAAAGGGGAAAAGTTCCGGGAGGACCCCGACTTGAGTTTCGGGGGAGCTTGAGGTCCGACGAACGATATTGCAAGAGTTTCGGGTGAGAAGGACCTCGACGCCACCCATTAATCTCGTTCGTGATCAGTGGGTCCCGGGGGGAGCGACACGTCGTGGCACGACTTGGGGGTCCTTAGTTGACGGTAGTGGTCCTCCATATAAGTACGGCACACGACGTAGTTGGGTGTCTCGACGGACAATGAGGGGTCGAGGTGAACCACACCGACGACAAAAGACAGAGGAGTAGGAAGCTCGTGATACCAAGACGTCTAACTAATGGTCGTAAGTTATTACACACGATAACCGTAAATCTGCCTAAAATGTATCGTCGACAGTCGAAGTTTTCAAGAAAACCCTTAGAGTCTGATCTGGAACGGTTGAAGACGATTCCACGACGATTTAAAGTTTTCGCTGCATATCCCACCTTTAATGTGTGGTGTTTGGTTTTGGTGACCACCGTCAAGATAGTGGTATAATTTATCATAAAAACGTAGAAAGGGTGACTATCGTTTAGATTCGGGACAAAATAGATTCCCTCGTTTATAAAAATTAGTACACCCTAATCCGTAAGTCGTTGAGTGTTTTTGTAGACTAAAATCAGATAGTTTATAGAAATGTCAAAAAAAGACTATTATGTTTGTTTTCTTCGTTATCAAGTACAATTTTTTTTTTTCTTGTGAAAAAAATTTCTTTTTTTTTGTAATTTTTTAATATATGTATTATGTTCGTGGTAATGTTCGAACCGAATAGAGAAAGGTCCTGAAAAAGAAGTATACATTTATGTTGATATAAAATAAGATTTTTATTTTATAAGATGTAAATATCAAGTCATTGGATGAAAGAGGAACGACCTTAGTGGTTATAAAAAATGTACGGTTATGTCTTTTTTTCACTTACTGTCTAGTATTTTAATCGGTACAACGACTGTAAAGAGGGGATTTCGGGGTTTTATTATCTGAGTCCTTCCTTTTTGAGTCCTTGCCTTCCTGACTCTTAGTCCTAATTTTACACCCACGGAATTACCAAAAGGACTTTTGTACGTAACTGCACTCGGGCTCAGTCACTTGTGCATACCTTAATTATTATTACCTTCCGGTGTTTCATAAGTACTGCCAGCGAAAACGACGTCACACCTCTCCGACGGTGATACAGTGTCTGTCCGACTCTCAGCTGTGACGTACGGAAACGTTCGAACTACGTACTGACACTTGTGTGCGAAGTATTTTGAGTCAAGAGGACGGACATAGACAACAGTTCCGGGTACAGACAACCAGGGAGAGATGTCGTACTTCCCCACAATCTCCGACATTCTCTTTTACGGTTGTACATGTCTCTCTGTAAGATGAATATGTTCGATGGTTCCTACCAAGTCAAAACCGGTTTCCTAGTGACATTGCACGGACACTGACCAACTTTAAAAATCTGTGACTTTATATGGCTTCACATTTTGTGTCCTTATTTTGGATTTGTACTTTCCTACTGACAGTTTCCCTTCGCACCTTTGTACATTTACCTTATTCTTTGAATGCTAAGGATGGGAAATGAGAAGAGGGAGACCATACAAAAAATTATATCTAAATTTTTATTATTTGGGGTGGGGTTCGTGGATTTTGTGTCGGACGAATGTATAGTGTGGATGAAAACCTCCTTACTGAAGTGAGGAATTTTTCGTTACACTCAAAATCGTATTTTCTTTGCAAAGGACAGAAAGGACCTGGTTCGTGTTTTACAGACACATACCTCATGAAACATGAGAAAGGTAGTTGTTCTCTTGTTTGCAAAAAAGACGACCTCATCTTTCAACGGTTTTGTAAGACCGTGTATGGCAGAGAAGGAGTGAAACACGAGGGAATGAGAGGTTTTCCCGAAATCGTTCATTATGAGTTGGTAGAAAATTTCCTAGTGTTGTATGACATATATAAATAAAATAAATGGGGTTTCTTTATGTTCAATACATTTTACTTCAGGTTTGTCGATCTAAAGTACAACATTATGGTGGAAGAATGAAGTCCGAAGTAAAAGGGAGAAGGAGTCTACCATAAACAAACTGACGGAGTATGACGATTTTGAATACATTTAAAAGGAGAGCATGAAAATTTCAGACGTTTCTACCGGAGTCCATTGAAGATTTTGAATGGTACTTATGTTCTACGTGTGTGTGTTCTATCGTCATGGGTCAGGTCGTTGGTTCCAGAACAGGGACATATCCAGGACTGGTTTCAATCCGTGTGTCTACCACTGCAAGAAGGGCACAAGCAGGTCTTGAACACTTCTTTTCTTTTTTCCTTAGTAACGGTATAATCTTTTCGGGAGACATTGAGTCCCTCCGTAAGTGAAACCCTTTTAAGTACGTCATATCTTGTCACTTGTGAGTCGTGACGTTTCCAAAGGAGATGATAGGTTGAATTGAGCCTAATCTAACGACGAGACATTTCGTGGGAGAGGGTGGATCCGTCGGAGAGTCTTATTCTGGGAACCCACAGTCGAATCACGATTTCCCCAGAAGTCATGGTCCCTAAAGATTCTCAGTACAAGAAAAAGTCATGATAACCTCGTTATCATGTTTCATAACCGAGTACCCAGAAAGGAGTACCGAGTCACCATTTCTTAGACGGACGGTTACGTCCTCTGTACCCAAGCTAGGGACCCAACCCTTCTAGGGGACCTCTTCCTTTACCGTCGGGTGAGGTCATGAGAACGGACCTCTTAAGGTACCCGTCTCCTCGGACCACCCGATGTCAGGCGCCCCAGTGTTTTCTCAGCCTATGTTGAATCCCTGATTTACTATTGTTATTTAACCGGCTGACCCGTCGTCCATCGTACGTCCATTGACTCTCGTAGGAGGTACAGATAGTAGGAACCTCTGCTTGGTTGTTAGTTCGTCCTTGAGCGTCCTTGACGACAGACCGGTTGTCGGAGGTGGGTCTATTCATCAGTGAGATAACAGTCATTATCATGCCAGTACTGTAGAAAATCCGACATTGGACCCTTTGAAGAGTTTACCGATCCCAGATTATTTTAACATCTCCGATATATTGTTTCTAAAGATAGTGTAATGGTAGTAATCAACAAATGAAAAATAGATTGTCTCAGAAGTTAAGACTTGTGGGTTCAACCGAGATAAACGAGACGGGGGTTTATTCCTTGTATTTATATTTTATTGTCCGATGTTTGGTAAAATGTTTGTACGTGTAAGATACCCGAACTTCAACGTGATTTTAGTAATGAACATGAGGGTGAACTTTGACATTTGAATTGACGCACGACACCGAATTCCTTAGAAATAAGAATCCGGTGACTTTTAAAAGAAATGTTTGGACTGGTTTTATACTTGAAACGATAAATTCATGATGGTGGGTTTTAATTCAAAAAAAAGACATAAATTCACTATGGACGGTAACTTTTCTTTTTACGACATTGGTTTTTTGGGGTAATTCAATTTCGGTCTCTAATTATACATTTGTCAGTTTATGAGTATTTTCAAAATTTATCTGATCTAAATTTATTTGAACTTCAGTTTAAATATCTCGAAAAAAGATTTTTTTAAATATAGGTCCTATCTGATATGAATTGTTTTCTGGATGTTAATATAAGTGTAACATGATATTTATCGATATTTCCGTTCTGGGTATGTATGCTGTACATATACGATTTTGAAAGTTTTTGTGTAAACGTAAACGAAAGATTTAAATTTTTTCCTTTTGTAGTTAAAAGATGAGATCTCTTTTCTCATGTAAATAAATTGGACTAAATATATTCTATTTTATATGGGTTTGTATGTGTGTAAATATATATGAATGTATATATACTCATATGTATATAGATATATGGTGTTTCCACTTTTTTTTACTACTTTATATTCCTCAAACCTCTAGTTTTATTCTTTTATACCAGGAAATGACCGTTTCGAGTTCCCGAGTATGTCATTGTTGTATATTACCAGAAAACTATCAAGAGTTTATAGGTAACGTTGATGAGATATTTTTATTATCCGTTGGAAATGTTTCATGGAGACTGTACGGTCTTTGACATGTATATATATATATATATGTGTACATGAGTTGACTTCAGAATTTTTGGTGAGACATTTTCTCCTTAGAATTAATAGAAGAATTTTATTATTAATTTTAAGAATAAAATTTCCATTCTGTAGATCCTTCTCTTGTCATTCAGTGAGATATATTCAATGACTTCACCGTCTTGGTGAGGGGGTGTGAAAGATGAGTCTCAGTCTCTTTACTAGTGACTTCCAATTATTGGTAGATTTTTGTTATCGTTAGTACTTCTCTTGTTTTTCTTTATAGAACTTATAAAGACTATTACACTAATAAACTAATAAAGACTCGTCCTTTTACGTCTAATCCGAATGTTCGTTTGAGTAATCGGGAGCACTCAAGTACAGAAAGGACGTCTCGTCCTTCGGGTCCTCTTCCTTCCAGGTCCAAGTACAGGGTACAACTCCTGTGAAAAAAAAAAAACGTAAAAGATCAGGAAAATATAAAAAAGAAAAATTTAAATAAATAAAATTGATCTCCGGTTAATGAAATGTTATAACATAACCAAAACGGTATATAGTTGTACTTAGGTGGTGCCCACATGTGCACAAGGGATATGACTTGGGGGGAGGGTGGAGGGAGGGGCATGGTAGGGAGACCCAGTAGGGTCACGTGGTCGGCGTTGGTAGGATATAGTACGTAGCTTGGACCTGACCGCTAAGCAAAGTATATACTATAATATGTACAAAGGTTCGGTAAGGGGGTTTAGTAGGGTGGGAGAGGGAGAGAGTGTCTTAGGTTTTCTGACAAGATATGTAGACACAGAGAAAACGACAGAGTGTATGTCCCAATAGCAATGGTAGAAAGATTTAAGGTATATATACACAATCATATGACATAACCACAAAAAGAAAGACCGAATGAATATTATCCGAGGTCAAAGTAGGTGGAGTAATCTTGACTAAGTTTACATAAGAAAAATTACCGACTCATTATGAGGTAACACATATACATGGCGTCGAGAGAATAGGTAAGTAGACGACTACCTGTAGATCCAACGAAGGTACAGGACCGATAATATTTGTCACGACGCTACTTGTAACCCCATGTGCACAGAGAAAGTCAAGACCAAAGGAACCACACATACGGATCGTCATCCTAACGACCCAGTATTCCGTTAAGATAAAGGTAAAAAAAATTCCTTAGAGGTGTGACAAGAGGTATCACCGACACGATCAAACGTAAGGGTGGTTGTCACATTCTCCCAAGGGAAAAGAGGTGTGGTAGAGGTCGTAAATAACGAACATCTGCCAACCTATCGTCGGTAAGACTGACCGCACTTTACCATGGAGTAACCAAAACTAAACGTAAAGAGACCATTACTCACTACAACTCGTAGCTGTGATAAATCACTTCTTCAGATCTAGTGGAGAGATGAAACTACGTGACGTAGAGACTATGAATTTGCTATCAAACTCCTCTGTGTCAGGAGTGGGGTGTTTACTGTTATAAGTGGGACGTTCGTGTCAGACGGATGTTCAGGTCGAATGGATGAAGACGTCCAAACGACCTGTCCCGACTCTTGCACTCTATGCACTGTATCGTCGACTACTCTGGGCTGACGTCATAAGGTCTCACACCGACAGGACCTCTTGTTGTTCCCTGGTACAATATTTAGTTACCACTCTTTCGTATACGTGGGGGGGAGGGGGTTGTGGTTTTTTTTTTCCAGACGGGGTTTATTATAGGGAGTTTGGACCTCGGGGTGTGTACTTCCATTCTTCTCCATGTATCACATAAAGAGTATATTGTGATTTTAGAAACCCCCCTCCCTCACTGTGTGACTTGGATTTACGGTGAAGTCTCTACGGTTCAAGACGACTCAAGAGCGGGTTGTGAAATAAAACTATTATTGATGTCGACATGACTTTGTATGACGGACCAGAGGGACTCCAAACATTGTAATCAAGAATTTAGTGTTCCAGAGGTCTTTTTTAAGTGGTGACAATTAAACACTCTAGTGAATCGAATCACCCCATTTACTACCTAAAATGTCCCTCCTGGACCTAAGGTATGAGTGTTTCGGTAGTCTATGAGTCTTAGGTACGGTGACCCCTTCTCAAGAGTAGACAGTTACCTGTCTTTTGGAAACCCTTATGGTCTTGACCAGGTTCGGTTTCTTACACCGATACCCTGAGTCGTAAATAACCCTTTTCCGAAAGATACAATATTATAAATTTAAATTACCAAGTCTACCGATTCTCATTGGTTCTACGCTATTTTTCCTGAATAGGAAAAAAAAACCACTTTAAAAGTTGGTAGGTGTCTGTATTTTCTAAATCAAAATGGGTCAGAAGGGAGACTAATTTAAATAGAGGTCTTGAAATGGATAGTTTAATATTCCTGGTTATTTCCATTTTTTATGCGGGAAAGGTCACCACGAGCAACCGTACCCTTACTCTGGGTGGAATTGTTAATTGTTAATTACCGTGATTTGGTTTAACATTGATAAAGTTTTCCATCTTAAGTTGGGTTTCTTATAAAACTAGACTTATGATTATTACAGAATCCTTTAAGAAATATCTATTTCCTTGACCCACTTATTATTGTTAGAGTTAAAGTTATTACTTGAAGTCAGTAAAGAAAGAAAACCGAAACTTTGTTGGTACTCGTTCTAGTCCGAGTGTCCAAAGATAACCGAAACAACTCCTTCCTGAACCTAGACTCTTTCCGGTCGAGGACCCCGGTCACCTACCGACTCGGTCCTAACCTAAAGGACAAAGGACTAAGACCCTGGTGCGACAGGAACTAAACACCAGGTGTCTCCAGAATTCAGTTTCTATTCGGGTTTTGTCGAGGAAGCCCTCGGAAGAGTAAGTAAGTTTAAAATGTCTCTAATATCCTTTCTCGATTTATAAGTGGTTTCCGTAAAAGGAAACTTTGTGAGGAACCTCATGTAATAAATTGTTGTCATTGTAGATAGAAGAATAAATAACTGAAGTAATATGAGTTTAGAAACTGTTTCCGTACTGACTGATAGTGGAAGTCGGGTCACGTCCCATCCTTCTCCTGTGACCTTAGGGTGGAAAGGATGACGACTGGGTGGACACCATTTATTTCTTGACTGGTATTAAAGGTTTTAATATCAGTTTCTGTAAATATTATACTTGTCCTTCATGCCTAGAGTATGAATGCTAGAGCCTGTCTCCCACTCTACCTATGGTGACTGTATTCGTCTGTGTCCGGAGGTAAATGAGGGTCCTCTTAAAATAAAAGGTACGTCGGTAGAAAGACCCATATTTTGTGACGGTAGGTTTAGTTCGGAGGACACCACTACCTCATGCGCTACTCCCAGTGGTCCCTGTCTCTCCGCATGGTGTCGAACAACCATCGACACGGACGTCAGGACAAAGAGGTCTTCATCTCCTCTTCTTCCCCACCCCCCTTCTGTCCAGTCAACTAAGAGGTTGTTATAGATGGTGGGAAGTTCGTAATAATCGATTACGACAGTCCAGGGTCTGGTAGCATTACTCAATAAGTCTGTTGGATAGTAAAATGGTCAAAAACACCTAGTGTTGTTTGACCCTTCAAGAATTTCTCTACCCTTATGGTCTGGTGGACTGGACGGAGGACTCTTTGGACATACGTTCAGTTCTTCGTTGTCAGTTTTGACCTGTACCTTGTTGTCTGACCAAGGTTTGACCCTTTCCTCATACAGTTCCGACATATAACAATGGGACGAATAAATTGAAGATACGTTCCGTGTAGTATGCTTTACGGTCCTACCTACTTAGTGTTCGACCTTAGTTCTGACGGTCCTCTTGATAGTTGTTAGAGTTTATCCGTCTACTATGGCGAGATTACCGTCTTTTGTACCTTGATTTCTCTGAGAACTAGTCTTCTCTCACTTTTTCGACCGAACTTTGAGTTGTAAGTTCTTTGATTCTGGTACCATAGGACACGGTAGTGAAGTGTCGTTTATCTTCCCCTTTTCCACCTTCGTCGTTCTCTAAAATAAAAGAACCGGAGGTTTTAGTGACACCTACCACTGCCGTCTGTACTTTAATTTTTTACGAACGAGGAACCTTCCTTTCGATATCGTTTGGGTCTATCGTATACGTTTTCGTCTCTGTAGGGAAACGGTCGTTTCCAGGTATATCAGTTTCGATACCAAAAAGGTCGTCAGTACATACCTACATTCTCAATCTGGTATTTCTTCCAACTTACGACTTCTTAACTACGAAAACTTAATACCACGATCCCTTCTGAGGACTCTCAGGAAACCTGGTGTTCCTTTAGTTTGGTCACTTAAGACTTCCGTTAGTTGAGACTTGTCAGTAACCTTCCTGATTTCGACTTCAAGGTTGAGAAACCGGTGCACTAAACTTTCCGGATGACCGAGTCTCCAATTTCGCAGACAGACGTTACGTCCTCTGGACCCAAGCAAGGGACCCAGCCCTTCTAGGGGACCTCTTCCTTTACCGTTGGGGGACGTGATAAGAACGGGTCTCTTAGGGTACCTGTCTCCTCGGACCACCCGATGTCAGGTGCCCCAGCGTTTCTCAGCCTGTGCTGATTCACTGAAGTGAAGTGAAGTGAAGTGAGTAACCTTCTCTGGTTCTACGACTCTTTCTGACTCCCGTCCTCTTTCCTCGTCGTCTCCTACTCTACCAATCTGTCTTAATAGTCGAGTTACGTGTACTTACACTCGTTTGAGGTCCTCTATCACTTCCTGTCTCCTCGGATCCCACGACGTCAGATACCCCAGTGTTTCTCAGCCTGTGCTGAATCACATACTTGTTGTCGTTCGTTAGTAAAATGGTTGATTTTTGATCTTCTATGTCGACTTATACGTTTTTTGAGAACCGAGTTCGAATCTTAAAAAAGAATTGTGACTTTTTGAAGTCAGAAACTAAGTTCACATAAGTCATTGATTTCACTTATAGGTGTCTGAAATCGAAGGGGTAAGACCTACAGTTGATGGGGTCCTGTTCAAGACCGTCATAATATTTCACCCGACACACGACCTCAAGAGTGACTTAAAAGGGTCTTTGTGTCTCGGGCCTCCACGGTCAGAGAAAGAGGTTCACGACGGTCGTCGAGGACGACTACGGGTAGAAGACAAATCCCTCTCTCTTCATTAACTTGAGGTGGGTCTCTTTCTGACCGACTGGAGTAGAGAAAACAGAAACGCGACTTTTCTGTTGAGATATGGTCCTGACGAAGAGGGTTTGTTACGGTCCATACTAATTCCTTCTCAGACTGTAATTTTTTTTTCACTTCCGTCCTTAAGGGACCACCAGATCACCAATCCAGAGTCGTGAGAGTGACGGTCCCCGGATCCAAACTAAGGACCAACTCCTTGATTCTAGGGTGTACGGAACCTCGTGTCGGTGGGGGAGATTTTTTTTATTTATTTATTTCACTTCTTATTTTAGTCGGTCTTTTTCTCATTTTTAAAATTACCCTAAATATTATTTCTGAGATCTTCTCCTCTGACCACATTTCTAATATAATAAAATATATTTGTATTAATTTCCCTACCCTCTTCATACACCACCGAATTGTTGGATATCTCTAACAAGGCTTGTTTCTTCTCACGAATAACTACGATTTTCTTCTCCGGTCTTGATGTTGTCCCCAACCAGACTTAGTGGAGTAGACGGAATCCCCAGTTGACGGGAAACATTGGTGTAGAGTGTTTTGAAGCTCTCGTCCGTTGAACGAATTACAGAAGAGTCTCAACCTTCGACAAGTTCGTCGGGTCGACTTTACAAACTTACTACCTCTTCAATGACGCCGGTCTTTCTTTTGTTTCTCCTTTCCGGTTTTACTATTACTGGCAGTGTGAGGACTGTGGCTCGGTCCGACAGGTTACTGACACCTCAGTAACATTATTTCTTCCGTGTGTTTAGTGTACTTCTATTTCACTGTGAGTCTCTTTCGTTTCTCAGTTTACGATGGACAACTGTCCCTCTCTTTTACCGAATACTTCTTTTTCCACTTGTGACGACTGGTCACACATTCACCCCCCCAGGTCGATACAGGAGTGGTCAGAAAACCCGATAAAATAATCACATTCTTCCTGAAAGATTTGTCAACTAAAACGAACCTAAGGGTTCCAATTTAGAAGTTGGGATTGGAGAGGGGAGATGAGGTCTGAGCATAATAGGGACAATCACAGAGGTGAACCTCCAGATTGACCGAACACCTGGAATCCTCCAGGTCCAATTGAACGGTCCTAAGTTTGAAGGTAGGGGTTTGGACGAGAGGATACCAGAAGGGTTGGAGTCTTACACCCTTAAGGTAATGCCCACCCCCATCTATTTCTTGACATCAACGAGTTGGTGACAGAAAGTGAGGGACGGGGAGGGGAGAGGGGTTGTAGTACGGTTAAGGTCGTCGTTTGCGGGAACCAAGGGTGAAGTCTGAGATAGTCGTAGACTGACGACGATGGTAGATCGTAGTTCGATGCCGTGGGGAGGGGACCCAGTGGAGGGTGATCAGAGGAATGAACGTGGACGTTGGAGGAGAGCAGAAAAGAATTGAATTTTACACGTAATCTAAGACAGGGAGATCACGGGACGGTAGACGATACTACCGGGGTCTTTGGAAAGTACTAGACCAGGTCCCGGTAGAGACTACTTACTGAAATAGGGAACGAGGGAGGGGAGCGTGGAGACCCCAGGTCGGTGTCACCTACAGAGGAGCGAGGAATTCTGTTCGGTCGTGTCGAGAACACACGAAGAACTCTTCGAGTCCGAGAAGAGTTCAAGGAAGTAGAGGGAGTACGGAATATTACTTTGGGAAAGGGACGGGACGAACGGGGTCGAGAGTGTGGGTGTCGTGTGAGAGGTGGTGACTTGGATAGTGAATAAACGAACTAATCTGAATAATCGATGGGGTAGAGGAGAGGTCCTCTTATATGTGAGGTGTCTCGTCCCGTGACAACGTAAGTGACGGATGACAGTTTACGGACCGTTCGTTGTCCACGAATTTCTTACAGCCACGTTCCTGACGGTTGACAGTCTCCTGTTGAACTTCGTTGTTACTCCTGTCTCACCGACGATGGACAACGAGGCCTGAGACGACCAGGAGGGCTCTGGTGGAGACATCTGTGCGGTTTATTACGGTACTGATATGAGAGCCACGGACCATCTCAACCGTGAGGTTTTTAAAACTTAGTTACGAGTTACGCTCGTGAACCTACTTCTAATCTTTTCCTGGTTCGTCGTCCTACTTCACATATCTATGTCTTCGTTCGTCCAATAGTCCAATCTTCTCCACCGACCCGAGTCCCTACTCCCGATCGTCTCTTGTTTTCGGTTGTTGTACTTAAAAATTTGGATCTTTCAGATCTTTTACTCAGTAATCTTTGTGGACTGATATGATAAAAAACACTAAAGTCAAAACTATATCTTGACTGTGAAATTTGGTGTTTTTAACTGGATCCTTCACAATTTTTTTTGTTCTACTTTCTGAATTTTACTTCAGTGATTCCGATTCGGGGTACAGTGGTTTGGTTGCGTTGTCTCATAGTCGAGAGGGTCTTTGTCAGGTAGTCTTTGATTTGGTCAGTTAGTCTTTAGAGGATAAGTCGTGATTAATCTATCAGATCAATTGATCAATCCATCAGACTGACCATCCTGGACGGTAGGGGATATCCCTTCAATGGAGTGTTATTGATTTAACGAAAAGACGGATTGCATTGAAGGAACAGAGACGAGGGGAAACGGATATTTTCAGGAAAATAAAACATCTCGAGGAGTCTCGAGGAAAGATGAACGATCTAAGTCAAGTCAAGTCGACGCAGCCTGAGAAACGCTGGGGTACTTAGCGTCGTACGGTCCGGAGGGACAGGTAGTGGTTGAGGACCTCAAGTGAGTCTGAGTACAGGTAGCTCAGGCACTACGGTAGGTTGGTAGAGTAGGAGACAGCAGGGGAAAAGGAGGACGGGGGTTAGGGAGGGTCGTAGTCTCAGAAAAGATTACTCAGTTGAGAACCGTACTCTACAACCTCTCACGATTTAAACTTAGTTAAAATTGTTTGTAAAAATTTACGGGATCGAATAGAAAATTGTTTTCTTGTTCTGTGTAGTGAAGTGTCCATATTTTTGACTCCAGTGTCATCAGTTCAGTATACGGAATTCTAAGTTTCTACCATTCCTTAGGTGGACGTTACTCCCTTTGGACCCAAGTTAGGGACCCAGTCCTTCTAGGGGACCTTTTCCCTTACCGTTGGATGCGGTCATAAGAACGGCCCTCTTAGGGTACCTGTCCCCTCAGATCACCCGATATCAGAGACACTAGTATCAGTCTGTGCTGACTCGTTGACTTCTGCGTGTGAACGGAGTTCACTTTGTCGGTCTATCAGTCCCTGTAATTTTGGACGACGGACCATAGGTCCGGGTACCGGAAAGACAGGACAACGGAAACTCTAATAGAGAAAGAGTTCTAGAAATGTTTTCCTCTTTTTTCTTTTCCCTTCTTTTTGAAACTGACAAAGTAGGAACTTCTCTCTATGTTCATAATATAAAAGATCTGATTGGAACTTTCGTTCTTAGAGGTGATTTTTTTTTGTTTGTGGATTTAATTTAATTGAATGTATTTTTATTGTTATAAACATGTGAAGGATCGAATTAGAATTAAAATCCGTCTAGTTGTTCGGTGCTCATACACCTGTTTTCCCTAAAACAACCCTATGACCGGGGTATCGGTCATGTTGTCGTTGTAGTTAGCGACGTTTCGAGAATTCGGTAAGGATAATCCACCGAAGACCTTTCCAAAATTTCACTAGTTTGTGAAGGTTTTACGGACAATTTTGAACCGTAGCTATTAGTCAGGATCTTTTACCGAAGTCTTAGTTAGTTTTGTAATTTTCAGTCTTATTTCGTCGTGTTCGTAAGAGCTCTCTTGTATGATAAATTACCCGTTTAGTCCGGGAGTCGTAGTTTCTATAATTATAAAATGATGGTTCAAGGATTGAACTTTAAACACTTTTAGAATCTTTTTTAACCCCTACTGGATAAAACAGATTATTTAAGTCTCACTTTCATGTAATTCTTAGTTACCTTTCACACTATAAATTAGTTAATTTTACGTAAAGATTGAATGACACGTGTAAAGAAGACATGTTGACTCTTTTGCCCCAGTGTAATTTGATATCAGTAGGTAATCTGAATAGAAGTCCTTTTGAAACGTAGGAGTTTTGTTCTAGATCATCTTTGGGGTTTGTATGATCCAAAAGTCCTACTGAGTTTTACATCCTGTCGTACGTTATTATTTGAATATAAAACCTGAAGGGAGCACCATGTCACCTACTCTTAGACGGTCACGTCCCCTGTGTCCAAGTTAGGGACCAACCCTTCTAAGGTGTACGGCGTCTTGGTGGTTTCGGGCACGAGGGGTTCTCTTCGGGCCCGTGGTGTTACTTCTCACCGGGGACGAGCGGCGTTGATCTCTTCTCGGACTCGCCGTCACTTCTGGGTCGTGTTGGTTTTTGTTTATGTGAATTTTTTTTAAGTGTATACTCGTGTTAAGTCTGGATCTTTAGACGTAAAAGTATCACTAATTCTGAACTTTTTATGGTTTTATACTGACATCACGATGAACTTTCTACTAGACTACACGATATTTGTAAAAATTGCAACCGTAAACCCATGTATGAGATCATAAATGGTTTATTATCTTACTGATCGTCATAGAAAAATAAGTACGTAGAGTACTAAACTAGAAATTCTTTGTTTGTTTTGGGTTTGTTTTGTTGTTGATGGTTCGACGTCTTATATTAGTCTTACTTTTAACAAAACTGTCTTACACCTGTCATATAAAATACAATAGGTTTTAATTTTTTTATTTAAGTGTAAGTATATCTTGAAAGTCTAAAGGGGATGGGGTTTTGTCATATTTTATTGTACTACGGATGTTTTAGATGTTTTATTGTTCTCGGAATGATCTATGTCGTCCGTCAATAAAAGTAAGTATAAAATATTTCAGTCTATCTCGTCAATTCAGTCTGTCTTGAAACGGGTCTCATTGTTTCAGTGGAACCGGAATCGTGACTTCTTCGGCCTGGGAACAGATCAGTAAAAGAGTTGCATCGAGTCGTTCTTTATTTTACTCGGTGATTATCAGACCGTAAACGGTGTGTAGAACCCTGCACTTAGGATAAAAGTTCCGTGAATCACAGATATAAAAATTTTCAGTCCTACCGAAAGATTCACTCGTGTTGTTTTCCAGGATTACTTCCCCGGGAAGAAAAGAATCCGTCAACTCTTCGTTGTTTTAATAAAAATTTCTCCCTTCTTGATCAGGTAACTTATCGGAAACGACTTTCACTTAAAAGTCGAGGTTTGATGAAAAAAGAAAAAATTAGACGGTTCCTACCCCCGGATTCTATTTCGAGTGAGTTACAAAAATCGGTGACTGTGTCGTGTGTCGACCCGACGCTCCGAAGTCGTTCGTCCCCCCAACGGGCACCGATTCAGAGTCTCAGGTTTACTCTCCCACATCCCCTTTTCCCTCTTTTTTCACTTTTCTTGACTACGTCCTTTTTCTTTCCATCCTTGCTCTCTTTTAGTCACACCCTCTCCTCACTTCCTTCTCCAAGTCTCTCGTCTCCCTTCCCTCTCTTGGTCGTTTTCGGTCAAAACCACGTTCGTCCGACGATTGGGGACCGTTATGCTGAGTCCCGTCCCGGAGACAGCTGTGACCCGTGAAGGAGACTCGGTCTCTCACTCAAGTGCACCTTCGAAAGGTGTTTCCGTGTATGGTCAAGAACAAGGTAAATACGCGTTTGAGGTGTTCGTTCTCCTCGACCTACTGATACTTCTCCTTCGGAGGCTGCCGAGGGTGTATCGCGGTCCGACGTTTTCTTCTGGCAAACTTGTCTCTACTCCAATGCCAGGATTCACAGATTGAGTTCTGTCATTACGGATACCAATTAAGAATGGAGTCCGAGGGACATGACGATTGTCTGACTTGAGGGTATGTTGACATGTTCTACCCATGATGATGTCTATTTTTGTCTCAGATGTATTCGACTGGTCCAGGACGTCGGTCATTTCCTACACTCGTGTCCGTCAGACCGTGGTGTCGTAGGTTCAAAGTGGAGGTACGATATTTATGTACGATCTATGGAATTGTCTACATCAATTAAGTATTTTCGTTGTTGTTGGGGGGTAAATTTCATTTTAGTGTGCAAAGGTCTTTGTGGATTCTAAACTTAAAATGACCCCTCTCTTGGTAGTTCCAAGTCATTTCTTTACTCCAAGTTTGACCTCAAGATGGAGACCGAGTCGGTGTTTCGTCGAGTTTGGAACCTACTCGTGGAGTGTAGAGACCCAATAGATATTTTGTTGACTCGACTCGATCGCCTGATTGACAATCCGGGGGAGGTAAGATTCATATAATAAGATTATATATGTTCCTGGAGACACCCCTGATCTTTTGATCAACGTCCGTAAAATCCAATTTTCTGTTGAACCTATGTTGAAGGAATTCCTTACGTATCTTCGTCACACTGGGATTCTTTGAGCGACCTGGACCGTACACCGAGAAACTCCTTGATACGAGTAAGTATCACATTTATGAAAGTGATAGAACTAATCCTTTCACTTAGGTAACGCAGACTTGTCACGAAACTTTGAGACTTTGCGTCCGAAATAAAAAGGGGAGGGATCGAGTTTATTTCTTCCCGGGGAACAAAGTGAATACTAACTTACGAAGTATAATTTATAAAGACCATCTAAGGTAGCTATTCCTATATGTTAACTTAACTTATATTGACTGACTTATCTCAATTCACAATGTGTCAAAGTGTGGTCAGTCTAAATCTGTGTCGGATCTCCTGGGGTGATAGAATCTGTGTTGATGTAGAATCTGTATCGGAAAAAATCGGGTGATAGCGACGTCGTCTAAATTTCGACGATTCTTCGGGACCCAAATACACATCCCGTCTTTCTTGTTCCAGTGCGACGACTGTACGATTTGATCAAAAGTTTGTTCAAAAGGTTCACGGAGTAAAAGAGAAGTCCGGTTATTGGAAACTGAAGTTAAGAAGTCGGTCGTCTCATTGATCTCCAAGACAGTGGTTAGGCCCCTCCACGCCCACCCCACCCCCCACAACTCCCCCTCTGTTCTTCATCTCTCCCACTTACTTCACACCCGACCACTCCGTCCAAAAAAAAAAATTCGATGTTCTTACAATCATTGGATTTGATAGTTTCCGTGGGACCTGATACGAAACCTTGTTAAAATGTTTCACCCACTTTTGTGTTATTTATCTGTGGGGGTTGAGAGGTAAGCATGGTAAGTCTTTCCAGAGGACTAGACCTTACTTCTTCCGAGGACTCGTGTACCGGGGGTTGTCGTCTTCAAATTTCTTGGTTTTCGACCTCCCCCCTTTTTTTTTTTTTTTGTCCTTTACATAAGTTTACTATAAGTTCCTTCCTGTTTTCTGGAGAATCTTCCATTCACACAGTTAGGTACTAAGACAAGTGAAGTTTACCTCCCCTTCTTTAATTCACTGACCTCTGACGGAGGAGGGTATTAAGCTGTCTGAGTTACAAACGGGAGACTAAGACGGTTTGGGAGAACAACGTCCCACCTTTACTGGACCCCCTTCCAGAACCATACTCTTTATTAGAGAATAGAGGTGACGCAAAGAGTAATACCGTAGTCCACAGTGTTTGTCCTTAAGCCAAGAATCAGGTGACACACCACTTTTCACATTAAAGGTGGAAGAGATTTTAGTGACAGTTGTTAAAGTTCATCTCCTTTTCGTCAGTCTCCCACACTGCTCATCTTCTGCGGAACCTTACGACGAGACTCAAGTTCCTTTCCTCTTTGCTAGGGACACTTCTGAGTGGGTAACACTTACATCCGAGATGTCGAAAATGACAACAACTATAAGTTCCAGTCCTCCGTCTTCTACTTCTTCTTTGTCCGGTAAGGTTTTGTCTGAGACATATGACGTCTTATAGGGTGGTCGAAGAGTGTCCACAGTGGTCGAAATTACGGAAATGTTTATAGAAGTTTTATTCCCTAGACTTCTTTTTCTCTCTTTCAGAAACAATTTTGATGTATTCCTTCTCAACCATACCAAGAAAGTCGGACGTTCAGTTTTAGGTTACACTTTATATGGTACATGGTTCTCTTTAATTCTGACTCTTCTTTCAGAGAGAAGGTTTCTGGAAAAGGAATTAAAAGAGACTTAGGAAAACTCTCTATATCGCGAGTATTGCATGGTGAGTGGGAAGTGAATGGGGATTACTTAAGACTTTAGGTCGTAATCTTCAAAATTTTCAATACGAATATTATGTGCCCATAAAAAAAGAATTTTACACATTTATATCTCTAATTCACGTGTATACGGAAATAAATACATCCTATTCGAGGATTGGATCGTTACTTTAGTTACCCAGTCCATCATCGATGTAAAATTTTAAAGTTCGTTGTTTCAGTTTAGTGACAAAAGTTTCCGACGTAAATATAGGGTGGTCGTTATAAACTCTGACGAGTGTAAGGGTCGGACTCGTGGTGTAAATTCCCAATTTTTGGTACTTTAACAAAGTTACAGGTATCAGGAGTAATGATCATTCCAAGTGTAGAAAAAAAAATTAAATTATATAACAAGACACTTAACCACCAATTATCCTAAAAATGAACTAGGTGACCTCAAGAAATAAATACCTAGAATTAGACTATTTACAGTTGTTACCAAAGTCAAGTCAAGTCAGCGAGTCAGCACAGTCTGAGAAACGCTGGGGTACTTAACGTCGTGCGGTCCGGAGGGACAGGTAGTGGTTGAGGGCCTCAAGTGAGTCTGAGCGCAGGTAGCTCAGGCACTACGGTAGGTCGGTAAAGTAGGAGCCAGCAGGGGAAAAGGAGGACGGGGGTTAGGGAGGATCGTAGTCTCAGAAAAAGTTACTCAGTTGAGAAACGTACTCTACCGGTCTCATGACCTCGAAGTCGAAATCGTAGTAAGGAAGGTTTCTTTAGGGTCCCGACTAGAGGAAGTCTTACCTGACGAACCTAGAGGAACGTCAGGTTCCCTGAGAGTTCTCAGAAGAGGTCGTGGTGTCAAGTTTTCGTAGTTAAGAAACCGCGAGTCGGAAGAAGTGTCAGGTTGAGAGTGTAGGTATGTACTGATGACCCTTTTGGTATCGGAACTGATCTGCCTGGAATCAGCCGTTTCATTACAGAGACGAAAACTTATACAAACTTCCACTTCAGCGAGTCAGCACAGGTTGAGAAACGCTGGGGTACCTGACATCGGGTGGTCCGAGGAGTCAGGTACCTTAAAAGGTCCGTTCCCATGACCTCACCCAACGGTAAAAATAAGGTCATATTAATCTTCCAAAATTATATTTTGGGTGAATGTAATAGTCTTATTAATTCTTGTAATACTCTTGTTCGTCGTGTAAAGATAATTACAGTCTTTTATTTCTAAATGACAATTTTTTTTTTTCTTTTTAGACGAGGAATGGTTGTAGTTTCCACTTGTGAGAAGTCTTGTCTTTTATTCAACTTTTTAGTGTGACTCGGAAATGAGTGTTTTGTTTTTGATTTTGGTCCCTCTCTTTCCTGTTTTGTGATTTCCATTTCGACTTCGTACTATTAAAGCAAATAAGATGTCTTTTCTAGGATTTGTTGCTCCAATAATTTTAAAGGTAGGCTCTGGATTCTCGGGTGTTCAGTGGATCGTGTCGGTTTTTTATTTTTAATTTTTTCAAAATTTTATTTTCTAAAGGTATTTGTCTTCCTTCTGATTTACATTAACTTCAAGTAGAAGGAGGGACTCCTAAGAGAGGGAGTCTTTTCTAGACGTTAGTAATGATATGGACCTAGAGTTTATACTAAAAAAAAAATTTACTCACAGAGCCCGTTTTTACGTAACGATGACTCTAGGGTAATATTATCAAGGTGAAAGTACGTATCGATATTTTATAAAGTATTTCTTTATGGTTTGTAAAACACCAGTCGTTCAAGGACGTTGAGGCTAAAAAAATCTAGTGTCGTTCTACATTTAGGTGTTTTTCTCTATAATGATAATAAAAAACTGGTTCGGTCCATTTTGTGTCTAACAGATCAATTTAAATTTACAACATATTTATTGTTGATTAAAAATTATATTGTTATAAAACCCTATGTGAATCTGATTTATACCTTACCCCGTATGAATATGATTTTTTCATAAGGAACGGTTCTCTATTTCGAGTTTTCTTCCGTACTAGAACCACTCTTCCCGGCCCATATACGGTGCGGTTCTACTGACCGAGGGTGTGACATTCCTTTCCCTTTGTCGATAAATTCGACCTTACGGAAACCGACGTTTCACTTCTTGTACACTCTTATCCCTGTTCAAACTCCGTCCTCCTAATCTTCCGGTGACTTAATTGTCAGGTCCATTGTCAACTTCTTTCCTTTGATCATCGTCTTTTTTTATGTTTCAGATACCCATCTTCAGTATCAACCGTCCTGACTTCCTATCCCTCTCCCAAGAATAGACGGAAAAATTTCATAAATCCCACCTCCCCCTCATCCCAATTTCCCTTTTTCCTTTCACTTCAACGAGTCAGCACAGGTTGAGAAACGCTGGGGTACCTGACGTCTGAGGGTCCGAGGAGACAGACTAAAAGGCCCGTTCTCATGACCTCACCCATCGGATAGGGAAGAGGTCCCTTAGAAGGACTGAGTCCTTAACTTGGGTCCAGAAGAGTAAGGTCCGCCTGCGAAATGGGAGATTCGGTGGTCCCTTCGGGATCCTTGACTTTTCTCGAGACCCTCAAATAAAAATTGTATATCCCAACCTTCGTGGGACCTCGTAAGGTCACTCTTCCACTCAGACCTTTGACGAACTTTTGTCACTAATTCTATGTCCTACGTGGGGGTGGTCCAGTACTCTCTGGAATCGTTCCCGAAAGACTTCCTCAGACTTAAAAGTCGACAAAGTATCACTCACTCGTTTAAGTGTACCAATTTTAGAAGTAGATGACTTCAGTACCCCCTGGGGTATGTTCACTTACAAAGTCTCGGACATCGTCCTTTGTTTTCGACGTGTCATACTCACCATGACCATTATTCCTCCAAGTCAAGTCAACGAGTCAGTATAGGCTGAGAAACACTGGAGTACTTGGTGTCGTGCGGTCCGGAGGGTCAGGTAGTTCACCCGGAATCCTTCGTAGTGATACTTGTTTCGATCACCTCCACTAACTTAAGGTCAACTCGATAAAGTTTAGGACTTTCTACTGCGACACTTTCACGACGTGAGTTATACGGTCGTTTAAACCTTTTGAGTCGTCACCGGTGTTCTGACCTTTTCCAGTCAAAAGTAAGGTCAGGGTTTCTTTCCATTACGGTTTCTTACGAGTTTGATGGCGTGTTAACGTGAGTGGAGTGTGTTATCATTTCAATATTCCTCCATTACAACGAAATTTAAACATTTTCCTCCGTGGTACGGAGGTGGAATAAACAAAATAAGTATTCCCTAAATGACGAGACATTATAAGTAAGTCGAGAAGGGGATGGAAGAGACAAGGGGGATAGTCGTTTCGATTAGGGAAAACGTGTCACGGTGGTGTGAGGACGATATTGTACGTACAGTTAAGTCAAGTCAGCGAGTCAGAACAGGCTGAGACGCTGGGGTACTTGGCGTCGTGCGGTCCGGAGGGACAGGTAGTGGTTGAGGGCCTCAAATGGGTTTGAGTACATGTAACTCAACCACTACGGTAGGTTGGTAGAGTAGGAGACAGTAGGGGAAGAGGAGGACGGGAGTTAGAAAGGGTCGTAGTCCCAGAAAAGTCTACTCAGTCGGGAAGCGTAGTCCACCGGTTTCATAACCTCAAGGTCGAAGTTGTAGTCGGGAAGGTTACTTGTGGGTCCTGACTAGAGGGAATCCTACCTAACCAACCTAGAGGAACGTCAGGTCCCCTGAGAGTTCTCAGAAGAGGTTATGGTGTCGAGTTTTCGTAGTTAAGAAGCCGTGAAATATCAGGTTGAGAGTGTAGGTATGTACTGATGACCTTTTTGGTGTCGGAACTGATCTGTCTGGAAACAACTGTTTCATTACAGAAACGAAAAATTATAAGACAGATCCGACCAGTATTGAAAGGTAGGTTCCTCATTTACAGAAAATTAAAGTACCGACGTCAGTGGTGGACGTCACTAAACCCTCAGTCGTAGGGAAATTAAATGGGTCAGGTAGAAAGGGTCAGTCTAAGAAGAGGTGGAGGGAAGGGTGTGGGTTAAGAGAGAAGAGTCTAGTCAAGTTCTTCTTACGAGGACGGTCGTCCGTACTCATGGGTGGGATAGTAGGGGGTGTTTGAGGGGAGGGGGTTTGGGAATGAATGACACGGACCCCGGGAATCCGACTAGTTTCCCACTCATACACCGTGACATATAGAGTGGGTGTTCTTTTCACCCGTTTGTTGGGGGACGAGATTTATGATTCTGGACGGAATACGAGACACCCACTGAGTTCAGCAGATCGAAAGTCGTACACCACTTATAAAAACCCATTTCTTGGAGGCTCATCTTGTTCGACCGTCCTAAATCGTTGCTCTTAAACGAGACTAATTTATAAACGACAAGGCTCGAGGTAGGGTCAAAATCTTTTTCTTTTGTATGTAGTGTGTGTCTAAGGTGCGACACCCGACCTCCCCCGCCCGGACGATTCCTACAACGGAGAAGACAGACCGAGACCCGTAGGTCCCTGTGACGTAGACACAGCCAAGACATGTCTGGGCTCCCGTTCCTCAAAGGAGGGTTGGTGACTCGTTGGTTTGAGTTTCAGTGTTTCATAGTCACTCTTATTTCTCGAGTACGCCTGAAGGTTGGGATTGAGGTGATTATTGAACCCTTTTAATGTGTGCGATCGACTCGGAGTCAAAGGGATAGACATGTTACTTTATTATGACGGAAGGTGGAGTACTTCGACGAGACTCTTAATTTAGTCACTTAGGAACATTTTTCCCGAGTAGTGTCAAGAACTAGGTATCATCGGTAATTCGTTTGCATAAATTAAGATTTCAATAATAAATTTTTTTTTTTTTGAAAGTCCCCTCCCTCAGTCCGTGTAATGTACTTGGGGACTAACCGACTACGTAAGACTAAATTTGTTCTCCCCTCTACTTGTAGAATCTTGAGTCATCTGTGAGATAAGTGAAATGGTTTCCTAAGTATGACTTTCTATGTCAACTTGAAGACATATTGACGGTCAAGACGTAGATACCTAAACTGATTGGTGTTTTTTTTAATTTTTTTTTAAAAAAGGGGTCTTTGAAAGTTTTTTGTTTTGAACTTAAACGGTACATGGACCTTGATAAATGTATTATAATCTATAAAATTCGTTAAATTAATTCATAAATTAATCTATAAAATTTAGTTAGATCGTTACTAAATTTCATATATTCTCCTACACGGATTCAATATGCGTTCAGGCAAAATATATTCCCTGAATTCGTAGTCACCTAAAACTGTAGGTTCTTCCAGGACCTTGGTTGGGGGTTTCCTATGGTTCCTTGTTAACATGACCGTTGAAAGTTATTCCACTTGGAAAGGGACCGTGTAGATATATCCGTATGGAGTCTCTATGACACCCAAACCAAGGTCTAGTTGCGTTAGTTCGTTTCCCGTGTCATTTCGTTCGGTGTACTTAAAAAACCAAAAGGTCCCGTGTATTGTCAATTCAAATGTGATATGACGGCAGATAATTCACACGTTATCGTAATACACTAAAAAAAAATTTTTTCGTAACAAATTTTTAAATTATTGTATTCTAAATTTTTATAAAATAACGATTTCTTGTGGTTAGCAGATTCGGAAACCACTCAGTACCGTCATTGTAGTTTCTAGTGACTTGTACGTTGTTGTCATTGCTTTTTCAAACTTTATGACGTTCTTAATAGGTTCACGCTGTGTCTTACTCGTTTACGACAAGTCTTTTACCGTGTGACTAAGTGAACGAGCTCCGTCCCAAGGGTGTTTGGAAGTCAAACATTCATTTCGTGTTGTTTTGTTCCATACGGACACATTCTTGACTCAAGATTTTTGTCATGAGTGATGGACAGAAAGTCTCTGGATCAGTGGTGAGTTTTCTTTTATATAGACTTGAAGGTTTAGTCCCTTCTGTAAAGTTTTGTAGTCGTGTTCATAATTCGGATCTCTACAAACGATCTTTTAGGGGTACCGAACAGACAACTCCCCTCTACGACCGATACGGGAATTTTGTTAAACTTAGAACCCGTTTATTTACACTTCTTTATTACCGTCCCAATCTTTCCGGATATCCAGATCAACCGGTCCCCGGGTGTACTATATTTGAACCTTTATTTCTTATCTTAAACCCTCACCAAGAATGTCTTTACTTCTCCTTTTCCTCGTAGTACAGGGGTATTGTAATAAAATCTCTCTACTCATTTGCTGTGTAATCGTTTCGATTACTCAGAAGTCAAGTCAAGTCAACGAGTCAGCACAGGCTGAAACGTTGGGGTACTTAACGTCGTGCGGTCCGGAGGGACAGGTAGTGGTTGAGGGCCTCAAGTGAGTCTAAGTGCAAGTAGCTCAGTCACTACGGTTGGTCGGTAGAGTAGGAGACAGCAGGGGAAGAGGAGGACGGGGGTTAGGGAGGGTCGTAGTTTCAGAAAAGGTTACTCAGTTGAGAAACGTACTCCACCGGTCTCATGACCTCAAAGTTGAAATCGTAGTAAGGAAGGTTTCTTTAGCGTCCCGACTAGAGGAAGTCTTACCTCAGAATGGAAGGTAATATAGTTTAAAAATCCTGTGACTTACTTTGGTTCGACGTTTCTTTCGAACCCCTCTCGACTCGTCCTCTCGATAGTGTCTTGGATCTTCTTGATCTAGATGTCCAAGACAAATCATAGAATGAACTTTATTTGAAGTCTTGGTTCTGAGAGAGGGGAAAGACTGTAAGGTTAATAAACATTTGAAAATTTCTGTCAAATCAAAAGAGACACCTTTTTAAGGTCAGAGGTACTGTCACCTGGGTGGGTACAGACAATGGGTGGGTACTTGTCCTCAACGTTTTACCCCTTAAGATTTTAGTCGAAGGTAGGAGGGGAACTGCCGAAGATCGTTAGTTCCCAGTAAAGAGACATTTAATAATGGAAACTCCGGGAAAGCCCTAACACCCCCGATAAAAATTTTTGTCATTGGTGGTCCCTGAAGGGACCACCAGGTCACCAATTCTGAGACGTGAAAATTCCATCCTCCGTGTCCAAGGTAGGCGCCAGTCCCTTGGTTCTAGTAGCGTGCACGTTACGTCACGTCGGTTTGTTTTTTTCTCATTGGTGGTCATGAGTGTAGAGAGAACAAGTCTAAAGATTTATAAAAATTCTCTTTTCAAATGTTACACAATAATAATTTTCAGTATACACCCACGAGTCAACGAGTCAGGACAGACTGAGAAACATGGAAGGACCTGACATCGGACGGTCCGAGGAGACGGGTACCTAAAGGGTCCGTTGTTATGACCTCACCCAACGATAAAGGATGAGGTCCCCTAGAGGAACTGGGTCCCTAGTTTGGACACAGAGAACGTAGAGAACGTAACCGTCCGTCTAAGAAATGGTGACTCGGTGGACCCTTCGGGTAATTTTCAATATTCCCCTTGATTTTAAGGTGACTCGGACCAAAATAAACTGGGTCAGTGGAGACGTCAGTCCTTGAGTTACAGTGGTTATCATTGAGGGGTCTTAGAGTCTTCGTACGTTCTGTCTCTGCTACGATCTCAAGTGTCGAGGGGGAGGTGGTACTCGGAAAGTCCTAGTTTGGCGGTGTTGATACTAATCTATCAATCTTTTGTTGAGGTTAGTGTTTGAAGTTTATTATTCGAAAGTTAACTTTGTTCTGTCGAACGTCTCTTGACTGATTATTACTACTGTACTCCCCGAGAAGGAGTCTTCCCTTTGTCCCCCGTCGATGGCAGTTAGACGAGTCCCTTAATCCTAAATACTTCCGTCTTACATGTTTCTTGGTGAGGTGAAGGATTGGAACTTCCTCCCTATTCTCAATTAGGGTCGCTTTTGAGTATATTTCGAAGTTACTCCGTTGTCGTCACCCCGAACCCCGGTGCCTTATGGATCCAGGATACACGACTGACCACGCCGGATACTCCCTTCCGTCTCCCTGGTTCTAAGGGGTAAAGATCAAACCGCCGCCCAACCTACCACCCACCCGTCACCTATCCTTCGTGTCCTCTCCCCGTCAAAGTCCCACGTCCCCGTCATTAAGGGAATTCATATCCGAAGGTCTTAGTGCCTCCTTATACCCGTCTACCGTTCTCTCGTCCTGATGTCTTCTTCTGACCATCCCTGGTCTTCTCTACCGTTTCCTCCGTGAGTTACCTTATTTATTTAAATGGTCCTCTCCTTGGGTCCACCTCCTCGCCCCCTACTTCCTCTGTGTCGACCCTTGTCGGGTCTCTCGACTCCTTACGTTTGTAAGTCCCTGACCCTTCTTCCCCATTTTTTTTTCTTTTTCTTTTTTTTTGTTCTTTCTTTGACTTTTCTGTGTCTCGGTCTCTCTTCGACTCGGTCGTCTCACACAGTTTATGGTGGTCGACTACTCTGCGGTCTTCATTGTAACCTAAACCGTTGTTTCTCAGTAAACCCCTTCATTAGTCTTATAAGAGGTCTCGTCTCTGACTTCCGACTCCTCTCCTCTGTCAGGTCCCCCGACCTATGACCCGTCCTTCACTGGGGTTGTCCGGAAAGTGGGGACGAAAGTTCTTTAGATTGACGTTTGGATTTTCACGTAGTAAGATTTTATATAAATAAATGGTTATATGTTCGTTAGACCTCTTCTCTTACGGTTGGGTGAGGTCATAAGGACGGACCTCTTAGGGGAACTGTCTCCTCGAACCGCCCAATATCAGGTACTCCAGCATTTCTCAGTCTATGTTGACTCGTTCACTCGTAGGTATGTTCGTTGTGTATAAATGTAAGAACAACGGCTCCTTTTACATTTAATGTTGTCTATGTCCATTGACTTAGAGGGATTGGTAGTACTGAGGTTGAGATTGGACTGACGAAGGTCTCCCTTGGGCAGTGTGAAGGAACATCCGGGAAACGAGACAATGAGGGGTTAGTAATACAGGGTGTCTAACAACGTACAAGTTGTGTATTTAGATAAACGTTGTAAAATTTGACGATGTATTTCTTTCGACGACGACGACGATTCAGCGAAGTCAGCGCAGGCTGAGACACGCTAGGGTATCTGCCGTCAGGTGGCCCGAGGTGGTAGGGACCCTAAGAGGTCCGTTCTTGTGACCTCACCCAACGGTAAAGGAAGAGGTTACGTACTTTCACTTTTCACTTTCACTCCAACGAGTCAGCACAGGCTGGGAGTCGCTGGGGTACCTGACGTCGGATGGTCCGAGGAGGCAGGTACCCTAAAAGGTCCGTTCTCATGACCTCACCCCACGGTAACGACTCGTGACTTCTTGACTACGAAAACTTGACACCACAACCTCTTCTGAGAACTCTCAGGGAACCTGACGTTCCTCTAGGTTGGTCAGGTAGGATTTCTAGTCAGGACCCACAAGTAACCTTCCTGACTACAACTTCGACTTCGAGGTTATGAAGTCGGTGGAGTACGCTTCTCGACTGAGTAACCTTGTCTGGGACTACGACCCTTTCTAACTCCCGTCCTCCTCTTCCCCTGCTGTCTCCTACTCTACCAACCTACCGTAGTGACTGAGTTACCTGTACCGAGGTCCTCAACCACTACCTGTCCCTCCGGGCCGCACGACGCCAAGTGCCCCAACGTTTCTCAACCTGTGCTGACTCGTTGACTTGACTGACTTTGATGATATGTCTTCGGGTGTCGGGTCTGGGTGCCATTAAATCAGAGACACTGGGATCACCGTCTGTAAGTGTGACAGAGACTCAAAAGTGGGAATCCTTGTTCCATATTAACTATCACGGGCATACCACCCATAGACGTGTACATCTCCGTGATTCCTCCTGACTGTAGGTCTTCTATTTACCACCTAGTCCTTCCACCAATTTAAAATTATCTGTGACTGTTTGAGAAGGGTCCCCGCAACTTTTGAGATCCCATTACCTATTGTCCCTCTCGTCTGTTCTGCTTGTCTCCTCGGTTGCCTCGGGGGGTGGGGTAGAGTCTCGGTCCTTTCGGAGACGA
This sequence comes from Capra ibex, assembly GCA_006410555.1. Taxonomy (NCBI): domain Eukaryota; kingdom Metazoa; phylum Chordata; class Mammalia; order Artiodactyla; family Bovidae; genus Capra; species Capra ibex. Next base: position 70,848,247 of record SJYO01034137.1, on the reverse strand, counting down.
CGAGGGTGTCCCAGTCGAAGAGTCATTCGTGACGGGGGGTTTTAGTTCTCCTTTTCTCACCTGGTCCCGGGACTCAGGTCTGTCGTTTAGGTATGGATTCGGGTCTCTATTCTGACGTCGACACCTCCGTGCCTGAACAAAATCTACCTTCTGTGTCAATGACTGGGTGTGAGAGAGGGCGTCCTACGTCCCAGACTATCTCCTCAGACACGGGGGACTCTCCTCGTTTCGGGTGACTGTCAAGAGAGAACTTGTGAGTCTACGACCCCAAAGAAACTTTTCCTGGTTCACAGATTTGTCCGTCCCGAAAGATCAGTCCGGCGAATAGTCACCCCTCTACACGAATACCAGATTCGCTCGTCGTGGTTTAGTCGATTGAAGGGTAACTTACACACTTGTCCTTCTCGGACCACTAGACTTATACGTTTAGGTTGGTGCGAGTACCGACAAAAGACATTTATCGGTGACTTTCAGGTTACTTTACCCTCAAATGTCCACATAAGAAGTACGCGTGATATACCATACGTTTATATGGATCTGTAGTGTCGTGTCCCGAACCAGTAAGAGTAAGTATAGATGATACATGTCCATGCGAAGATCCAATACCTCTAAGTTCGTCGTTTATTTTGTCTAATTTTTAGATTCGATCCCGAAGGGACCACCAGATCCCCAATTCTTAAGTGGACGGTCGCGTCCCATGTGTCCAAACCAGGCCGTCATAGAGTGTACGGTGCCTCGTTGCACGCGGTGTTGATAACCCGGTCTTGAGACCTCAGGTACGAGATGTTCTTTTCGGTGACGTTACTCTTCGGGCGCGTGACATTGCTCTCTCATCGGGAACGAGAGGCGTTGACCTCTTTCGGGCTCGTCTCGTGGTTTCTGGGCCGTGTCGGTTTTTATTTTTTTACTTATTTCTTTATATATGTTTTTAGGTTCGATTGTTCCTCGATTGAAAGATTTCTTTACGATCGGTACACTCGAGATGAAATGCCTATAAAGTCCGTAAAAGTACCAAGTTAAAACTGATAGGTGTAATCTATCAGGTAGGATTTCCTTTAGCTGGGACTTATAAGTGACCTTCCTGACTCCGACTTCGACTTCGAGGTTAGGAAACCGGTAGACTACACTTCTCGGATGAGTGACCTTTTCTGAGACTACAACCCTTTCTAACCTCCGTTCTCCTCTTCCCCCGCTGTCTCCTACTCTACCAACCTACCATAAGGACTGAGCTGCCTGTACTCAAACTCGTTTGAGACCCTCTATCACTTCTTGTCCCTTCGGACCTCACGACGTCAAGTACCCCAGTGTTTCTAATCTGTGCGGAATCGTTGACTTGTTGTTGCTGTTAGGTACTAAAACGGAATCCATCCCGTGTCTTTGGATTGCAAGGGGTTTTCTACCTTGAGATGACACTTTACTTTATAAGGGGCGAGATGTGAGTTCAGAGAAAGTTTACGTTTATAGACTCGGACTTTGTTTCGGTCGACAAACCTTCGGTAGGCGATGAAGGAGGGGCAATCTCGACTCCTCGGCCACCTTACACTCTCCACCGGAGTAGCCTGTGGGGAATGTCATTTGCCCTCATCCTTCACTTGTTATTTCTTTCGTCCAGACCGGGGTCTAACAATCTCCGTATACTTTCTTTACTAAAGTCGTTTGGGTCTCTGAACGTAAAAGGGTATGCATTTTCTACCGACTTAGAGAAGTGCACTGTCTAGACCGAAAAGAATTCACGCACGAACGAGGTCAGGAAGTCAGGAGGAACGCTGACTTCTCAGGAGAAGTCAGGAGTTGGTACCTGATCGGGGGTCCGAGGAGATAGGTACCCTAAGAGGTCCGTTCTTATGACGTCACCCAACAGTAAAGGAAGAGGTCCCCTAGAAGGACTGGGTCCTTAACTTCGGGGTAGAGGACTCAGAGGCATAACGTCCACCTAATAAATAGGTGACTCGGTGGATTTTCACACTTTCAGCGAGTCAACACAGACTGAGAAACGCTGGGGTCCCTGATATGTCAGGTGCCTTAAGAGGTCCGGTCTTATGACCTCATCCATCGCAAAGGGAAGAGGTCCCCTAGAAGGGTTGAGTCCCTACCTTGGGTCCAGAGGACGTAACGTCCGTCTAAGAAATGGTTGACTCGGTGTCTCATCAGAAAGTTATAAGTCTGATGGACGGAGGAACGACGTTTGAATATGTATCGGACCCAGGAGGGGACGGAGGAGTCTCAGTCGAGAGAGTCCTAACCGACTCTACGACAGAGGGCCCGAGCTCAGGATTGTAAGGGTGACTTACTTTGGATTGTGAGTTTCAAACGTGTACAAAAAGGCCAGTTGTGATGGTTTGGATGTGGGAGGTCTAAGACTCTCGGGGACCAGTGAACAAGGGGTTAAGATCCCGATTCTGGTCGGTGTGTGTGTCAAGCCAAAGACCGGGTGGTAGGAAGAGTAAAATGTGACCTGGTCCTTAACCCCCGGGGGTCCTCTTCTTGACCCCATGGGTATATGAGTAAAAGAGGTGGGGATGAAGGAGGGTTAGTGGTTTTACGAACCTAACCGATGTATCTTTCTTCCCGACTAATAATCATAATAAAAATTGGACACTTACTAAATGGTACATAGAGTTTTCCGGTCCTACTCATTTAGGCAGTGCTCATTTTTGTAGTACGACAAGTTACACAGAGTGATTTAAATAACGACACGACAAGAACGGATCAATCGGGTCTTGTACCGAGTATGTCGCACCATAGACGTTGAATTAGCCTCGAGGTCCTGGGAGTCGTGTTTCAAATCGGGTAAGTCCGAAGGGGAAATCCCTTTCCCCTCCTGTTGACGCATCCCGTGGTTGACCCGGTGACTCCAGTTGGTACCCGGTCGTGTCGTTTCCTTTCGGACACCCAGTCTTGGTCGGTCGAGGACAATACATTTATTTCAAAATAACCTTGTGTCGGTACGAGTAAACAACCATAAAACAAAGCCGACGTCTCAACTCATCAACGATTCCTGGTGTCCCGGAAGTATCGACTTTACAAATGATCGACCGAGAAATGTCCTTTCCAAACGGGTCGGGTCCTGGTCCTTCATCTCGACTCCTCGACACGATTGACGACTTCACATTTAATCGTAGAGTTTCCGTTTACTGTTGAATGAGATGTCTAGTTGTCAGTTTCCTTGTCGTCTGTCCGTTAGTCGAGTTGACCAGCACTAGTCAACCGACACCAGGAGGGGACTCACAGGACGGAAGAGGTCTCGTACGGGACGACGGGGGATTTACCTTGAACCACGAAATTCACTTAATTTAACAAGTAGACGGTATACAATAAAAGTCCCGATGTCGAATTCCCAAATTAAACAGACAGATGTTTTTTTTTTTTTTCGAAACACCTTCCCCACCACCTCCTGTACAGAAACTCAAGTCGCGAAAAAAAGACACCCAGTCTTCGGGTGTATCATCCTTTTTTTTTTTTTGTTGGGAGTGTAGACAATATGTTTGTGCTGAACACCTTGGTTTTTATTTTGGGTGTGACTACTTTCGGCCGCACAACGTTCTATATTAAAATCTGAATTAAAATTCTGACATCTTTGTCGGAGTGACTTTAAATTTTTGGTGTTGGAACGGGGGGGGGGGGGGGGGGGGGGGGGGGGGGNGAGGGTCGTTTATGGATTGGGGAGAAACACTAATTCGAGTTGGGACGAAATCTCCCGTTTTGTGAGATTCGGGAAAATGTTTGGAGGATGGAGTTGACCTGAAGGTCAAGGGGGTGTATTCCTATCCCTCTTTTGTAAGGACTCAAGACTACACTGGGGTCTCCAGTTGTCTTCCCTCGCGATTCGACTGTGGTGGTAGAGACTATTAGTGATTACCTTAAGTCTATAAAAATTGAAAGTTTGTGTTGGTGCACGTGTACACCGGACTACGATCCCCGCGGAAGGAGTGTGTGTCTTTCATGTATTCCTGCGGGTCAAGAGTGCGGGCGTAGGGTACGTGGACCGTATGACGAACCGTGAGTGTGTCCGTCCTTTCTTCCCTCCCACCCTCCCTCCCTCCTTCCTTAGTCAATGCACTGAATTTTCTAAAAAAAAATTTTGTTCTTGAGTCTAATGTCAAATTGGTTCATTGTCCTAGTCAGAAAATTTGGGAATAGTTCATAGTTCTGAGTTGACAAGTGTTTTACAGACAGACGACGAGTGGCGGCGTTAGACTCCGATGACAAATTACAACACGGTAAACAGACACGGAGACCGGGACAGTGTCGTCTCGACAAAGGTCGGTATTCTGGTACAGACAGGGTAAATAGACATCTGTCGTAGTTCCGGAGACGTCTAACAACGAATTGTCTGTGAAAACTACTACTGTCTTTTTGCCCCAATCCTTTTAAAGTCAAGAGTGTAGAGTAACAGGGAGCGGGTGTCACTCCACGCAGGACTTTGCCTCTAGGATGATTGTAGGCTACGAGGGGTTTTCGAAGACCTATTATCTAGAAGGTCTGTTTCCTGTTATTGATAACAAAGAACAAAAGACCGAGGACCTCTCGAGTAATAATGACCTGTTCCCAGTTTGGAGAAACAGAAACCAAGTCTGAGTTTTTCCGAGAGTCGCCCCAAAGTGTAATCAAGTCTAGCAACGGACGTCTTGGTTAGACGAAGGGTGGTAGTAAAGGGGCGTAAGTGATTCATGACTTCCGACCCCGGACTCGGTGCTTTCTTCGCTGCCTACCCCCCGGTGTCCTTACCAGAAGAAACCCACCACAATACAGACCTACGTTACACCTGGATTCTATCTTAACAAACCTTTGTGTACAGGGGTCTCAGTCGGTTGACTCTCACCTCCCCTGCGTCCTCTAAATTTTCTACCTTAGAGTGACGGTCGTGTGGGGACCGATTGAGACTAGTCCGGTGTCATTCTTAAGGGGGAGACGTAAGATGTCTCTTGAACTTCAAGTTACCGGGTCTGGTTGGAAAATTGGAGTCTTTGTGCGACCGACTAGACGATCTGTGTATATTCCTTGTTAACGTCATGTTACTTGAGTCGTCTACAAGTCTTCCTCCTGAAGACTTTTCGTAAGATAGAGTCGACTTAATTTTTTTTTATTTTTATTTTTTGAGGTCTTAGTCTATTGACCCAGTCGTTAAAAAAAAAAACCCCCCCCCCACCCGGTCCCCCATGATTCAGTTGTGAACAAGATTGTGTTTCGTCTTTTATGGTCGACTCTGATATCTCAAGACGAGGGATATTGAACTTATGTGATGTCGTTGTGGACAACGTTCCAGAGTCCATGTTCCAAGACGATTGTAAGTTGGTCATTTCTGGTTTTAGTTTCGTTCTCGGTCTGAAGGGTCGAACTCGCACTTATGGACAGTAAGACACGACACTGTTTAATGTACCACAAACACTGGTTTCGTCTCATAAAAAGTGACGACGGCAAATGAAACTTTTCTACCAGTGTGGTTTGTGCTGAACTTCCGTCCAAGATAAAGTGTCCGTTTCGGTGGCGTATTCATTTGTCATCTAGACACCAACGGGGATAAAAGATGAAGTCTGATTGACAGCAGGGACCTCGGGTCGAAGACCAAGAGTGCCCCCTTCCTCCGACCACCCCTTCCTTTCGATTCCTTCGACGGCTCCGGGCACAAAAGGTCTCCTCTACGAAGAGGGAGTGGCATTCAGGTCTTCCTTCCAGCCCTTAGCACTCCTTCCCACGAACGATTCCGAAGAGGACGACGAAGAGTCGTTGTCGGTCTGGGCCGACTTGTCCGGTCTCTCCGCGGGGGTCGCCCCCGGGTCGTCAGGATCCAGGAGGAGGTCGCGATGGACCACAGTGCGGAACCTGTTCGGTGGAGTGACGGGACCCGGTGGGGAGAGTAGACAGTTTTCTCCTCTGACCAATCCTAATATTACCTTCTGAGACGGTGACACTTTGTTACAAAATGAGTTTAGTATGACAGTTTTCTCCCGTTATAAAAGACGCAGCGTACATTGTGGTGTATCATAGACGACAGAGAAGTGACCCCTCTTCTGTATTTATCTTCGACGTAGGAAGGAGAGGAGGGGAGGGGGGGGGTAGATAATAGAAAAATTGATCTAAGAAATTGATCATTAAAATAAAGGACAAAACAAAACAAAACAAAAATTAGGGCACTGATCGTTCCCTGGTCCTTGTCCTCCCGAAAGGGGTTTTGTTATGATAGGGATTACGAAAGTATAAGGATTATTACGTCCAATTTGTATTTTTCATCTTGTCGAGTAATGACTTAAAGTCGTAGAGATTGTATCACCTAGTTTCGAGACAGTTGAGATCCTTGGTGGTATCGACCGATTTGTAGTGACTTGACTGGTGTCCACACGAGTCCTCTCGTAAGACTTTAGGTTCAAAAAGAGACTCCGTTCATCGAAGACGCAAGGAGATGTCGGACACCCCTGAGACCTTAAACTTTTACCTCATGGTAGACCCTCTTTATGTTCAAGGTTGTTGTAGGAGTCCAGTGGGTACCCCTATCAATAGATCTCTTTCTTCAGACTCCCTTCACTTGTACGCTTCGGCCCCTGTCCTCCCGTTAGGTTCAGAGTTATTCTCTTGACCTTACTCTGTAGTCCTTCGGACCGCCCGACTTCGTCCTGACGGGTTGTCGTCTGACCTTTGGGTTGTGAAGTACTGGAAACACCCCTTCATACACCAGTCGTGACCTGGACCTTTTCCACCCCTCCTACTGGACAGTCCTAGGGCCCGGACAGGACTCTTTTCGGACGGAGTTGGTCGACTGGACAGCCCTACACTTGTTGGTTTCCGTTTTTACTTTCACGACGAAGTCCCTTTCCTAGTCCGGTCCTACACTGGAGAAGTGACGGACTCCCCACCCCCCTTAGAGGTCTATACCTACACCGAACCTTGTTCGGACCGATATTTATCATGAAGAAATAAAGTAAAAGTAGGTAGATGAAGGTTTATTAGAATACGATTATGTCGATTATATGTACTTAAAGGATAATTGTGTAGAAGAGGAAGATTACGTGTCACTTTTACTGACCCTTTATGTCCGGTTTCCATTAAATATATAGTGGAGATCCCCTATACAACTCTCTCTGATCTAAAAGACTTATTTATCTCTTTTTAGGAAATTCGGGTAGGACGATGGAGGTAAGGTTCCCGGATTTAGGTATCGACCGTCGGAGTTGTAGGTAGGGACAAGGGGAAGGGAACGTTTAAACCTGAAGTATTATTGACATCTTTAGCACTAATCTTGTATATGAACTTTAAACAAATTCCACCCCCTCCACCACTGACATTGGACCCTCACATTGACTTTTCCCCCGGTCTAAGTCTAGGGTAGTGACAGGGTGAAGGTGGGGTGTGACCAGGACTCTAACTCGTCAGGTGACTTGGTTTCACTGATCCTGTTAAAGATTTACCGAGGAACCTATTTTTTGCGGTCTAAGGTCGTTCGGTTCCCGTCTGGTCGGTGCCGTCCTTCCCCGGAGAGCCCAGGTCGGACCCGGACACACGTGCCTAGGCGTGTCTGGTGACTCGTGTGAGTCGTTGGAGAGAGGAGTAGTCCGACCCGTTGCTCGGACCCCAGGTAAGACTATGTATGTTCGGAAAAAGTGTTTGAGTATTTGAGTCTTAAAGTCGACAAAGTCCTCTACGTGTAGGTTTACGGAAAGAACCCTTCGTTCTTCATTCCTATCTCCATTCGTAGGTCGTTGCCCCGGATGCCACTCGATCGTCCGAACCGGGAGATTTCCGTCGGTTGGCGTGTAATTTTTTTTTTTTTTAGACGTCCGGTTTGTTCTTCTCGAACATTTGGTTACTTGTTAAGGATCCGATCCTCCAAAGGTCCCCGTGGACTTTAGGGACCCACACCGGGACCGATTACCCGCCCCGACCCCGACCGAAAAGAGTTCAAGTCCCTTTCTTACCTTAAGTCTTCGACGAAAATTCTGTGACTCCTTGACGTCGGACTCCGTCGGGGAGTGGAGACCCTACAGTAGGTCGGGAGGAAAAGACGGATGCAATAGTGGGACACGACTTTTCTTGGTTTTACGAGAAAAGTAGGTTAGTATCCCTCCTACGTTAAAGTGTAAGGATGAGTCTCCTTTTACTGGATTTGAGTGGTCGTCTTTCAGTACATATATTTCTTTTGTACAGAGGTTTTCTCTAGTTCAATTCTGATATTTTGCAATTGTGAAAAATGTTGTTTCCTTCCCTGGTTTTTTTAGTGACGATAGGTTTGGTTTCTAGTATCATCGAAGAGGAGAGTTATGTTCCTTACTACGAAGTTTAAAATTTAAAGTTCGTTTGGGTGTGTGTGATGTTGTTGTTGTGTTTGTGGCCAGAAGGTTTTATACCTTCTACGCAAAACCAAGACTTTTTTTTCATTCTGTGTTTCGAAGTCGGTAGAGTCCGTGGTGGATGGTGGGGTAGTTACTCAGTCGGACCCCTGGTTCACTTGTGCCCAACCTCCTCTGCCTAGACTCTGCGAAGTCACGTCCCCGGACGCCCGAGAAGGATGGACCTGGACCGTGTGTCGAGTGTCCCTCCGTCGGGGTTGCCGGTATATACGGGAAGGGAGGGAAAAGGTCGTGACCGAATCCGAAGTCTCGAGGATGGACTGTCCTTTGTTCTTGTCGGGAGGAAGCGTGTCGAAGGGTCCTACGGGTTTGGAGTCCCAGTCGTAGGGAGGTGTGTCTTCAATGTAGAACTAAGCCACCACGGCCCGTCTTCCGAGTGTAGAGAGTGGGTAAAACATCAACAAGAGGCTACAAGATTTCACCTAAAAATTAGGGGTGTCCGTAGTGTATAGAGTTCTGATAAAGACTCACTTAATGTGTCGATGACTGTTGCTACTGAACGTTATTTTGTCCACCATACAAAACTCTACCCTTTTTACGAGTGTCCTCTTGTGTCTTTAGTGTGGGTCCAGTTGGTCGTGTCGTCTTAGTCTCACGAGTACTCTTTCTCCTCCAAGGATTCCCCTTTTCCCTCCTGCACGCGAGTAGAAAAGGACCCTCTTGTGGTTCTAGAGTTGAGCGACGACTTGCTAGTGACTGTCCTCTTACACCGTTGGGTGGTTTTTCTATGGGGCGCTGGTTCCTGTTTCCTCTTCGGGGTTGTTCTGTCCTCCTCCCCGTGTTAGTGCAGAATTTAGTTTGAAGTATAGGTGGTCTCTGAGATCCTCCCGTGTGTGGTTTGGAACACGTGTGGTCCTGGGTCCCTTTCCTCGTCACTGGGGTGCTCTCTGACTGGGTCTGGACGGACCCAGACTCCCGGAAGACGCCTCCGAGCCCAGTCGTCGCCGGACGGTGTCCTGGCCCCGTGCTCGTCGTCGTCAGGAGCCTCCGCGCCGCACACCGTAAGCAGGAGCACCTCCTCCAGCGGTAATCGAGGTGGTTCCCGAGGTGAGGTCGTGAGAACGGACCTTTTAGGGTACCTCCCTCCTCGGACCATCCGACGTCAGGTACCCCAGCGTTTCTCACCCTGTGCTGACTCACTGAAGTAAAGTGAGTGAAGTATGAAGTAGTGACCTCTCCCTTTACCGTTGGGTGAGGTCATAAGAACGGACCTCTTAGGGCACCTGTCTCCTCGGACCGCCCGGCACCAGGTACTCCACCGTCTCTCAGCCTGTGCTGACTACACTGATTCGTGCGCACGTGTTCGGGTACCCACCCAGGAGGTGTTTGACCTCTTGTCAATGTGGGCTCTTCAAGAGCGTGACGACGTCTTCGAGATGTGGGGGGTTGTCTGAAGGGTTGGACCCCTAGGTCGTTTCCCGGACTCTTGGGGGGTCCGTTAGACTGAAACTCCCAGTCGTCCTAAGCTAATGTTTTGAAGGTGTCCAGACGTCTTTGTCACTCTTCTCCGTCCTGCTTCAGACCGGGTCGTCGAGAACCGTCGAGGGAGAACGAGTCTGAAGTTGTGGGCGGAGCAAGACGTCGGTTCCGCTTTTGACTTTTATTGTCTTTTCCGCGACGGAACACGGGAAGTGCGAGTGTGGTCTCCGGACGCTCCGAGACCTGTCTCGGGACCGTCCACGCGTGCTTCCGTCCCGGCGACCCACCCTCCGTTAATGTGCGAGGGTAGGTCTGACCCCTTTCCTATGCACGAAAGGGGAGAAAGAGAGTGTAGGAGGTTGTAGAGGTGTCCGATCGTTTCTCTCCCGTTCCTGACGCCGTTTCGGGTCACACACAGGGGTGTTCCCCTGGAAAGTCGCGGACGGGAGTTCGTTCCGGACTCCTACTTCAGTCGGAGATAAGGTAACCGGTTCTTTGTTTGACTGAAACACTGGTCGACCGGCCGGTTGGGACACTCCGGAGTCTCTACCTTTTTCCAACCAAAGTGGGTGCCCTCGGAGTAAGGGATACGTCTTTCGGGTCGGTTTGGTAAAAGTTTATTCATGTAAGTCTCCTGTTCGTGTCTTTGTAAATATTCTCGGAGACACTCCTCAGTCCTAACGGGGAAAGGAGGAGGGGAGGGAAGGAGGTGGGAGACGAGACGTGTGTGTGGTGACGACGGGGGCTGGAGGGATTCATCGGGTCGGACAAAGATACTGTTGTCGGAGGATGAGTTCTTAGATATTGTCGAAGGGTAAACGGTACTCTGGTATCGGTTTACGGAGTGGAATCGGGACTTTAAGGACGTTCAGTGAAATGGGCGGGTACAGAGGAGGGACAGGAAGGTGTGTACGGAACGGGATGTCCCGGATCAGTGATTCTTGAGTCAGTCGGATCCAAGTTTAGGGTCGAGGTGGTGAACCTCTACCTCTGGAACCCGTTCCATGCATTTACTGAGGCTCGGAGTCAAAGAGGTAGACATCTCGTCCCTCTCACCGTCCTGGATAACGAGTCCAACTCATGTCATCACTACTTGACTTTACTAAGTCCATTTTACGAATTTTAATTTGGACCGTATAATGGGTTGTCTATAATCGTTGACTTTGTGAGTAGTGTGCTCAGTGACGAAAGTACTTCGGAAGGGATCGTTGTAGCCAGTCGTGGAAGACAAAAAGGGGGGGTAAAAAAAAAAGAATTTTTTTTTTTTTTGGTTTAGAAGACAAAGAATTTTCAAGACGTTTGTCGGTCTTCGGCATTTATAACCGACCTCAACAACTCCTGACAAGGTTCTCCATCCAATGAACCTACCGTTAGTTTACAATGTTTAATAATAATAATTTGAGTGTAGGATTTTATATAGAGAAACAAGGGTTTAATCGAAATGGAGGTCATTGTAAAGACTACCCAAGGAGAGATTTCTCTAACACAAAGACTCCAGGTTTCGGATTAGATGTCTCTGACTTGCAAAGAATTCGCAGGGTACCTGCGAATACCCCGTTTACCCCTATGTCACCGTCAAAGAGGGTCTCACTGTACGCCCCAGGGATTCGGTTCCGAACAAGTAAATTTTTCTCTTGTAATTCAATGGACTTTTCGACTTCATTAGTTTCGTTCTCAATGTAAATGAGAAAGTTTCTAAGGAGGAGAGTTTGAAGAACAGTGTTTGTAAGTTCTAATTTGGTACCATTCTCCTCCTCTACTCACCGTTTGTGTGGACTCCATATCATCCTGGACCACATCAGTTTGTTTCGTCGGAATCGGGAACCAGAGGGACGGCAGTTTGAAGTGTCGTGAAGTACATAGGAGAGTATACCGTGTTAAAGATGGACCAAAATTCGGAGTCCTCTGAAATATGGTCAGAAGACTCAATATTCGAGGAAAAGAGAGTTCAAACTTCCGGGGTGTCCGGGGTTACGTCCCGGAATAACTCGTCTCTAGGTACAAATTTCGTTAGTCTCTTCTTAGATTTAAAGTGTTCAAAACTGTCATCAAGATTATATAAGGTCTGGTATGTTGGGGTCATTATTCTCGGAATGGGATGTCTTTTGAAGGTTCCCGGATGGAATTGATGACCCATTCTGACATTGTTTATGAAGACGACGACGACGACGATTCAGTGAAGTCAGTACAGACTGAGACACGTTGGGGTGTCTGCCGTCGGGTGGTCCGAGAGGACAGGGACCCTAAGCGGTCCATTCTTGTGACCTCACCCAACGGTAAAGGAAGAGGTTACGTAGTTTCACTTTTCACTTTCACTTCAGTGAGTCAGCACAGGCTGGAAGTCGCTGGGGTACCTGGCGTCGAAAGGTCCGAGGAGGCAGGCACCCTAAAAGGTCCGTTCTCATGACCTCGCCCCACGGTAACGGAAGAGGTTGTTCATGAAGATTCTTTTACCAAAAGGACTCCAGGAACTCATGTAAATTTTATCAGACGTAAACGTCGGATTCCAGTCCCCCTTGTTTGTGAAGGAACCCTCAACGAGGACCACCGAGGTAGAGGCACCAAGGTCGTCCCGTGACAGACTGGAACGGGGAAACCCGTTCCCTTCTACCCAGACCCGGGGACCTTCTACGTCACGATTCGCGATTCAGACACCCCGTTTATCCCAGATCGACCAGTCGGAAAGAAGAAGAGAGGGCAAGGGAGGCTCCTCTCGACGGGGGTTTCTTGTGCGGACGTCGTTTGCACGGGGACATCTCCTTCACAAGGGACCGAGTCCACCCCAGGGGTCCACCCAATTCAGACTGAGTAAAAACCCCAAGTCATCATCCTTCGGGTGAAGGAACGTTTATACTCAGTACGACAGAATATGGTCGAAAAACCCCCCCCTATTTTCACTACAAACATAGATGGACGACTGTAACATCATAAAAAACAGTCAAATAAGTCTTGGACTCTTCCCTTCCTACCACAATAAATAACCCGAGGGAGTCTTAGGGGTTGAGTTGGGGAGTAGTAGTCCGGGTAATACTCCTTTGAGGTCTTTTTCCAGGATATACACAGAGAGAGTCTTAGTGTATGGTCCCTATGGAACGTCTATAACGGGTCCGTTACTGACCTTCTTTTAGGTAGGGAGTGGGAACCTTTATAGGTGGGATGTTCACTGTACAGGTCTTTTCCTTTTGGGCGGGAAATCGGGTGAGGAGTAATACACACCGTACCAGATCCGAAATGGTGTGACCGGTGTAATTCACAAATATATTATCGACGACCTCTGTGACCGTCAGTAGGAATCCTGTTCCCTTTTCATGTTTTCAGATGTTCCTTTCTGATGTGTAGATTAGTCGGTAGTCGTTTCGATTCTGTTGTGTGTGTTAGAAGAGGTGGTTTTCGTAGTCTTCCGTAGACTGGATGGTGATTTCTAGTTCTACCCCTTCCCAAACGGGCGAATCTCTCTTTCGTAACTTTTCCGAAGTCGTTCCGAACCCCTCTCGTCCATATTGGGGTTTGGTGGGGCCCACCGACCCGGGGTACGAGATGTGACTTACGAAGGGTGTGGGAGACTAATTGGTAGCGGCCACTACCCGTCTCACCTGCCCCGACTGAGTGCACGAGGGAGTAGACCAACCGGTGCCACAGCCTGTAGTACTGCGTCGTCTACTACTGCTGGTCCTACTTCATCTCGCGCATGTACTTCGCCCACGAGGCCCTGACCGCCTGGAACCCCGGTGTCGTCATCCTCGTCGGTCGCAAGGGTGTCGTCGTCCGGTCGATCTTTCCCTTGTGTCTCGCAGAAGAGTCTCGGAGAGGAAATATCTGGATGACTCGGGTCTGGAGACGTCCACTCGAGGGTGGGTATCCTGCACACACTTGTTTCGACAGCGGTCCTGACCAGACTGTAACAGAAATTATTTGTACCACTCCGAATCCTCTACAGGTCATCGATTTGTCTTTTCCGCGGGAAGTGGGCTTCGTGACACTAGTGAGTCTGTTTTTGTTAGTCCCTTCTCGTGTTCTTCGGTTCTTAATCTTCTTGATTCCCTTCACCCTTCCTACCCTTTTGGTTCTTCGACTCGGGTTCTTTCTCTGCACAGTTTTAGGTATCGGTTTCTTTCTTGACGTACCATACCACCCCCGACCCCGCCCCCGGCCTCCTCCCCCGCCTAATGGTGCTTGTCCTTCGTGTTTTCTGTGTCCGCGGAGAGTCTCTAAGTGTGTCCTTCCCACCCGGACTCCGGTTACTCACCCGTCCTGACCCGAAATAGCCAGTTACGTTGACCTGTATTAAACTGAACTCTTATAATTTATTTTTGTCCCTGATTCAAAAGTCCAAACCCAGACCGCAATTAAAAAAAAAAGAACTTCTCAAAAAAACAAAAAACAAAAAATTTCTCATCAAAATCCAAAATGTTGTTTTAATTCCCCTTCCGTGTCGCTACAGGGCATACGGGGGAAAGGGTGTGTCCATGTCAGAGAGGGTGACAGTTATAGTAACTGGTCTTACCATGTAATTTTTTTTAAAAATGGTTCCTACTTGAACGTGACCGTGGAGTTTTAGTGTGGTTCAGGCACCAAATGTATTCCGAGGTAAGAGCCACAGGACATACAATGCCCAAATCTATTTACAGGTTACTATAGCTAGGTAGTAATGTCATAATTCTCATAAAAGTGACGGGATTTTCCTTTGATAAGAAATCATTGGTGGCCCGTTCTCTTGTGTCGCAACAATGTTCGAGTTTCATAAGTCGGTCGGACCTAAACCCTGGACCGAGACGTTGGATAATCGATACTCGGGGTTCGTGCAAAGGAATGAAAAGTTCTGAGTCTGAGGAGTACATAATGTCATGCCCACCATTGTATGAATTACATGACGACCAGAGAACCTATTGGATTAGTCTGTATGGACCAAAATCCCTCCTTAAACGAGAAATCATTTATCTCTTATTATGTTTTCTCTAATGGTATTTGATGTTTACTGGTGGTTTTGGATACACAAAATTGTGATATATATTTTCGGATTGTTACATTAGAAAACTAGTGCTAAATCGTCCTTCAAGTCTCAAAACGTGCCGAAGTTTTGTTCGTAGTCAATCTTCCGATGTGATATTTGTAGTGAATACCATTCTTCTCTAGTGCCCTCATTCTACTGTTGTCCGACATTAGTAGTCCTGTCTAGAACCTTTCTATGTATAAAGGGTCTAATAAATTAGATGAAGTACTTTAGCGACAACAAATTCGGGAAACAGTAAGACGTGATAAAGTAATGAACTTTACAGGATTACACGGGAAAGGTAGAATATACGTCAAAAGAGTCGGTAAAAGGAGTTCTGAGAAGAACGGAGTATTCCGACCCGGTGACGAAACGTTCTAGTCGAGGAGATGGCCCGACTCGATTGTCTAGTGTGTAGCCTTGGGATTGAGGCGACGGAGATACCACAAGAATGTCCGGTGGAAGGAAGTGTCAAGTGAGTGGGTGCCAGAGACAGAAACTAAACGACTAGGGAAAGGTGAGTATACGGGGTTAAAAAGAAAAGAGAGGGAGCGTCGAGGGAGAAAAGAGGAGGGTGACCGGATCGACCGAGGAGAGGGTCGGGACGGAGGGAGGAGACGGAGAGTTTAAGGAAGGGTTGGCGGAGTAAGTGACCAACGATTGAGAAATTCGAGGTACCAGAATCTGTTGGTCAAAATGACAGAAAGTTTAAGTTTACACTAGTTTATAAATAGGATGTACCTTTTTCTTTATAAATCTTCGTCTACTATGTATGGTACTGTAGTGAATGGGTTTCGTCTTAGTTGGAAATGTGAATTGACAGAGGCGTCTCCCTTTTTACTTGTCTACGTCTGTATTACACTCGGATTAGCTAGTAAATTTCTGTCTACCATTGTCTCCTTATACTAATACCTTCTACTTCTCTTTTAGTATAACCAAATTAGGATAGCAAAAATTTCAGTACATCGTAACATATCTGGATTAAAAAATCAACCTTTTACTTTGATAAAGGACGGTATAGTCATTTGTTCATACACTGTCAGTAGGCGTTAACGTCAGAGGTACACTCGGTCCTCGAGACTCCTTTGGGTCCTACACTTTTGTGTTCTTTGAACGGGGTTTCTCGACTCTAGATATAGTTTCCTTGTTAAAGTTACTCTGGGTTGAGAGCGTAGAGGGGTGTGTATCGTTTCACGGTTTGAAGACCCCTGTCATTAGAAGACTATAAGTCTGACGCACGGGAAACAACGTTTCACTCACTCACTTCAGCGAGTCAGCACAGGCTGAGACGCTCGGGCATCTGACGTCGGATGGTTCGAGGAGGCAGGTACCCTAAGAGGTCCGTTCTCATGAGCTCACCCAACGGTAAAGGGAGAGGTCTCCTAGAAGGGATGGGTCCCTAGCTTGGGTCCAGAGGACGTAACGTCCGTCTGCGAAATTGGAGACTCGGTGGTCCCTACAGAAACAACGTTTCGAGGATATATAGGATCGAAGGGGAGTGGAGGAGTCTCGTCCAAGAGTCTTGATAGACTTTACGATAGAGGATCCGATGTCAGGAGTAAAACGGGGGTTTCTTTTGAATTTACCGTTGAGAGTAAAACGCGTAAAAAAATTTAGTTGTTTTAAGAGGAAAAAAAAGTGAAAGTGAGACATAAACCATAAATGCACATATATGTATACTCAAAGGGACCACCGAGTCCCTATTTCTTAGGTGGGCGTTACGTCCTCTACGCCCAAACTAGGGAGTCAGGGGATTTCCTCCTTTACCGTTAGGTGAGGTCATAAGAACGGACCCTTTAGGATACCTGTCTCGTCGGTCGTCCGATATCAGGTAACCCAGTGTTTTCTCAGTCGATACTGAATCGTTGATTTGGTGGTGGTGTGTGTGTGTGTATGTATATCTATCTATCCGTCTATATCTACACACGTGTATTTATGTGTGTGTGCGGATTATAATCTTAGTTTATCGTCTCGAGATGATCGGATGTTCAATAAATAGTTACTTTTGATCCGGTTAGTGTTTGTCATTTTCACATGATGCACGTACGATTCAGTGAAGTCAGTACAGGCTGAGAAACGTTGGGGTGCCTGACACACATCGGACGGCCCGAGGAGACAGGCACTCTAAGAGGTCCTTTCTTGTGACCTCAACCAACGGTACGGGAGGAGGTCCTCTAGAAGAGCTGGGTCTCTTGTTTGGGGGCAGAGAATGCAGAGTAATAGAATTCGGTAGTAACTGTACCTTCACCTTTAAGTTTTGTCGTAGGTACTTTCATGACAATATAATCGTAGTCCCTTTTAGAGTGTCGGGACGACTGAATGGGGCAGGAAGACCTTCTCATATTAAATATTTTACCCAAATAGAAAATAAGGGACTGTAAGTGTCGAAATAACGAGACCCGTAAACAACAAGTCAACGAGTCAGCACAGAGAAACACTGGGGTACCTGAGTCAGCACAGACTGAGAAACACTGGGGTACCTGACGTCGTGAGGTCCGAAGGAACAGAAAGTAGAAGAGGGTCTCGAATGAGTTTGAGTACGGGTAACTCAGTCACTACGGTAGGTTGGTAGAACAGGAGACAACAGGGGAAGGAGGGGACGGAAGTTAGAAAGGGTCGTAGTCCCAGAAAAGGTTACTCAGGTAAGAAACGTAGTCCACCGGTTTCATAACATCGAAGTCGTAGTCAGGAAGGTCACTTATAAGTCTTGACTAGAGGAAATCCTACCTGACGAACCTAGAGGAACGTCAGGTTCCCTGAGAGTTCTCAGAAGAGGTTGTGGTGTCAAGTTTTCGTAGTTAAGAAACCACGAGTCGAAAGCAATATCAGGTTGAGAGTGTAGGTATGTACTCATGACCTTTTTGGTATCGAAACTGATCTACCTGGAAACAACCGTTTCATTACAGAAACAAAAAATTATGTGACAGATCCAAACAGTATTGAAAGGAAGGTTCCTCATTCGCAGAAAATTAAAGTACCGACGTTAGTGGTAGACGTCACTAGAACCTCGGGTTCTTTTATTTCAGACAGTGACAAAGGTAACAAAGGGGTAGTATAACGGTACTTCACTACCCTGGTCTACGGTACTAGAAGTAAAAAACTTACGACTTAAAATTCGGTCGAAAAAGTGAGAGGAGAAATTGGACGTTCTCCGAGAAATCAAGGAGAAGTGAAAAACGGATTCCCACCATAGTAGACGTATGGACACCAATAACTATAAAGAGGGTCGTAAGAACTAAGGTCGAACACGAAGTAGGTCGGACCGTAAAGTGTACTACATGAGACGTATATTCAATTTATCCGTCCCACTGTTATATGTCGGAACTGCATGAGGAAAGGGTTAACCTTGGTCAGACAACAAGGTACAGGTCAAGACAACAAAGAACTGGACGTATGTACCGTGAGGAGTTTGGATGTTGAAGTTTTGCTCTTTAGTTAAGGATCGGTCAGATTGAAGACCCCGACAGTGGTCGAACCTCTACTTACAGACACAGAACAATGAGGACTAAGGTTTCCTGAATTTGAAAGATGACTTTTCCATCTTTTTTCTTTCCGTCTTACACGTTGTGGGTCTCACTTAGGATTACATTTGCCGCCTGAAATCTACTGTTACTTCACAGGTGTGTCTAGTGACCAACATGGCTTGCATGGTGATACCGACGACGCCGACGACGATTCAGCGAAGTCAGCACAGGCTGAGACACGCTGGGGTATCTGCCGTCGGGTGGTCCGCGGGGGCAGGGACCCTAAGACGTCCGTTCTTGTGACCTCACCCAACGGTAAAGGAAGAGGTCACGTAGTTTCACTTTTCACTTTCACTTCAGCGAGTCAGCACAGGCTGAGGATCGCTGGGGTACCTGACGTCGGGTGGTCCGAGGAGGTAGGTACCCTAAAAGGTCCGTTCTCATGACCTCACCCCACGGTAACGGAAGAGGCTGGTGATACCGTCCCCCACACTTATTACCTTCTCGACACACACATTACTTGTATCGTAAGACCACCCCTACACTTATCACCCTCTCGCCACACACACATTACTTCATGGTGAGACCTCCCCGTACACTCATCACCCTCTCGACACACACATTACTTCCATGGTGAGATCAACCCCCACACTTATCACGCTTTCGACACATTTCTTACATCGTGAGACCATCCCCCCACTTATCACCCTCTCGACACCACCCCACTTACACGGCGACATCGCTCCCCACACTTGTTACCCTCTCGCTACCACCCCACTGACACGGCGACATCGTTCGTCACACTTGTTACCCTCTCGACACCACCCCACTTACACGGCGACATCGCTCGCCACACTTGTTACCCTCTCGACACCACCCCACTTACACGACGACATCGTTCCCCACACTTGTTACCCTCTCGCTACCACCCCACTCCTTCGTGCCTAATACAAACTTCAGACACAGAGAAGGAGAAGTAAAACGACCTTGGGGCTTATAGAATTTTTATTTAGATAGCTTTTTGTTTGTTGTATACTTGTTTTGTCACGGGTAGTTACCGAGTTATTTGTCTACGATTTACTTATTGTATGCTATTTAAGGATTATCGTTGTGAGGAGTTTACTTTCCCGAGTGTTGGGGAGAGGTGTTCCGGTTCCCATGTGCCGTGTACGACGTGAGACTTGGAGAGTGCGGGTGTGCCATAGTGTCTCCCAAGTAATACTTCCGGAACTTAAAGACGTGTGTTAGAAAGGGGTGTTCTTTAGTCATATGTAAGTTCTCCCTGGGTTCTGTTAGGAAACCCTCCTGGGACAAATGTTAAGAAGATCTTCAAGCAGGACGTCCATACTAATGTGTTCCCGTCTCCAAATTCATATTCTAACGAGTAATTTTCGTATTTTTGTCAGAATAAGAGGTCGACGTGTCCCTGACTTATTTAATTAATACCTGAGAGGTGTTTCCTTCTTCCGTCGTAATACCCGTCTTGACACAGAAATACGAGTAGGGAGGACAGTATACGGCTTCAGGATTAGGGGACATAGAGACGTGCACTGAAACCTGTCTCCCGGGACTTTCTCCATCAATTCTAATTTGTTCCAGTAGCCCACCCGGGATTAGGTCATACTGACCCCAGGAATATTCTTCTTCTCTAATCCTGTGTCTGTGTGTGTCTTCCTTCTGGTACACTTCGGTGTCCCCCTCCAGTCGGTAGACGCTCAGTTCCTCTCTTCGGAGGGTACTAGGACCTGAAGATCGGGACTCTAGACACTTGTTAATTCACAGCCTACAAATGAATGTGGTGGGCCAGACACCATGAACCAGTACTGCCATTTGATTGTGTCAGTCATCTCGGCCTATGAAATATCATTACGTATAGATATTCACCCCACACGCCTATGTTTCTGGTGATTGTAGTTAGTCGGCCTCCCACCCGGATCCTCCGACCCGGAGCTACACCCCTCCCTTTATTCTGTCGATACGGCGTGTCAAGACGAGAGGACAAACCCAAAAATTGGTACATACACATAGCGGGAACACTAATTTTTTTTTTTCTTTTATCTGATAAATTCTTCTCATTGACACAAAACTCTATAACTATGTCTTCATAAACGTTGCACCGTAACTGAACACTAAAGAAAGAAAGACTTCTTGAGGGGGAGGAAGTTTATATGACTTTTTCTTTTTTAAAGTTTCTCGACAAGTGTGGGATACAAATTGAAGGAAACTTTATTGGTGTCGTACTTCTCATTTCCGAAAAGATTTATCTTCCACGAAAAAGGTTTCTCCTCCCACTCGTCTCAGGTGTACTTTCCTATTCGGTCGGAGAACGACGATGGACCTCGACCCGGAAGGCGAATCACACTCAAAAGGAGAGAATAGATTTCTCTTATGTGTGTGCGGACGTGCGCGCGCGCGCGCGTGTGTGTGTGTGTGTGTGTGTGTGTGTGTGTGTGTGTGAGGGGTGTTATTATTTGTAGTCAGTGGGAGGGACAGGAGGGGTGACCGGAACCCGAACAGTTGGTGTTTAACAGCGAACGGGACCCACGAACGAACGGAAAGTGGAGACGTTCCTAATTCAGGACACGACGACGTCGCCGACTGGAGTTGTGGGGGAACTTCCTCAAGTCCCACCTCTCGTCTTCGCTCCGTAGAAACTCGACCCTTTTGACCGTCCTGTCCAGAAGTCTCTCAACGTATAAGAGTCCTCGACTAAAATACTCGGGTTAAGAATGTACAGGAGTACAGGTGTCTTCGTGATATTAGGAAGTACCACTACTGACAAAGAACACTGATCGTCTTCGAAGTGTTCTGATCATCTTTGGAGGATTTTTATTTGTACGAACTATCATGCATGAGGGGAAAATGGTTTTAGTGTATGTATGACAGGAAGAGGGGATGGAGAAAGCTCGTCAAAGAGTCTCGAGAGACTCCACGAGAGAGGGCCCGACGTCAGGAGTAGAACGGGATTGATCTTGGACTGAGTGTTGAGAGTGCAACACGTTAAAATAGAAAAAAAAAAATTTCAGTTGTCCAACTCTCAAGAAGATTCCTGACTACGGTCCCTGTACTCCTTTACTAGTGTCTTCACTTTGTACTCAAGCCTGACCATCATTGAAGGTCCGAGAAGAAAACAATTTAATTTTTCGTGTTAAAGATATAATAGATCTTAAGGGACGACTGTGGTGGTGTTTAACCTTTATCGTTCTTTATTCCTTCTTTCGGTTTCTCTACAGTGTCTTAGTATTTTAGGTACATTTATTTGTGTGTACATAGAACATTCTCAAGGGGAGAGGGAGGGAGTCCAGACCAGAAGTGTTAAGGTTGTCCGAACGGATTCGGGTGACCACCTTCTCATGTCCAGACTCCTGGTCTCCCGGACCTGAGATTGAGACACGTCGAGACCCTGAACCAAAAGGAGTAGACGTGTGACTTCCTCGGATCGTCTCCTATCCATTTCTCCAAAGTAGAGTACGAGTTGAGTAACCGTTACCGTCAGGACTCCACCCAAGATTCCGACTTACAGAGTGAGGTGTCCCCTTTACGTTCGTGGTTACTCGTGGTCCACGGTCTCCGTACCTCCGTGGGGACGATCTCAGACCAGTAGGGACGTTGTCCACTGGACTGGAGAGGGTAGGTATTTGAGAGTCTACAACTTTTACTGGACGTTCTCCGTTCGTGTGACCCAATTATTCGGGTTTCGTGCTTCCGTCTTTCTAGTTAGTCTTTCTCTTCTTAACTTTTCACCTCGTCAGTTTCCGAGGAGCGCATCGGCACCCAAGATACTCGTAGGGACGTCGTGACGCAAGGTATGATGCAGACGTTACAGGTCGAGGGCTCCGTCACGGTTTTGAGTGCAAGTAGTAGTACCGAGTCCGTAGAGTAATGGAGCCCAAGGGAAGGAAGGTGAATCCTTCCATTTGTTCGACGCATGCTGCGAAAACAATGTTCTTAGTGAGGTTTGAGTCCTGTGTAAAAATCAAGGTCACGAAATCAAACCCCCTCACATTCGGGGAGTCGTTGTACCCTTTGTAAGCGAAAAGAGAAAACCGTGTGGAGTGTCGAACGATCTATAGAATCAAGAGGTTAGTCCCTAGCTTGGGTACAGGGGGACGTCACCTTCGGGTCTCGGGATTGGTGACCTGTTGGTCCCTAAGGGTCGTAAATAAGTCTGAATAAGGTGCTCTCGAGACCTGTCGGACCAACCGAAATCACGGTAGATTTGACTCAAGTTAGAAGTTTTACTTTCTTGCGAAGTTTAGACTGTACCTGGAAGTAAGTCAGGAAAAGGTGAACCTTTACGTCCTCGGGTCGTCTTGACTCCTTTTCTGAAGTGTCTCTAAAAACAATTGATGTTATTAATATTATAACAGGGAATTATTTATCACTCCCCTACCTCGTCGTCATCGTTCAAGGATTTTTTCCCTTCTACAACTTCGACAACCTTCGTCTTGGGTCCACAAGGGCACGTTCGGCCCCCGTACATTGTGGTTCTTTTATCTTCTTTTTATGAGTTCTGTATTTTCATCCAAGTCTTATAAAATATTTTCATTTAACACGAGAGAAAATTAAAACTAGGGGTGCAGAAAACCGCTGTGTATCATATGAGGAGTACGGGGCAGTGTCGGGCGAACGGAAGGAAGAGGAAACTCCAAAGTCCTGAAAGACACTTAGTGGTCGTCAGTCGTATCCATTCCTTCTTGACTAAGATGGAGTTGTCGTCATAAATAAATTTAAACCCAGAGGTGTTGGTCGGAAGACGTCGAGTAAGAGGAGTGAGATACGAGTCTTTGTAGAAGGGTAACTCGAGTGTGTCTGGAAAAGGAAGAGATGTTGGTCCTCCGTCTCCCTCACCATTTGCCGTTGCGAACGGTTGTGCCACGGTGCACAACGGACAAGGGCCATCGAAACACCCCCTTACTGCACGGAACTTTCGATCTCGGTCTTGTGAGTTGATGAGACGAGTTATTCCTTCATAGAATGACGTATTCTTTATGTCCACCGTCCGTCAGCGATTAAGTGTGTTACTAGTACAAAATCTTTTGAGTTGTGTATGATACATATACAATTATTCGACCAAACAAATCCCGAATAACCTAAAGAGGGTGAGTTTTCTTATATCCCGTCCTGAATTGGACCACCATGTCACCACTTCTTCGCTGGACAGTTACGTCCCCTGTGTCCAAGGTGGGGACCAGACCCTTCAAGGGTGTACGGAGACCCTTTGGTTCGGGTACGTAGTGTTACTGACTGGGGACATGACACTGATGGCCTCGGACACTCGGGTCTCGGTCCTCTCCGGTGGTGTCACTCTTCGGACACGACACTGATGGGTCCGTACACTCGGGTCTCGTTCTTCGGTGGTGTCACTCTTCGAACGCGACACTGATGGCGTCGGACACTCGGGTCTCGGTCCTCTCCGGTGGTGTCACTCTTCGAACGCGTGGTGGCGATCTTTCGTCGGTGGTGAGCGACGTTGAGTTCCACCAACGTCGTGTCGTTACTTTTTCTTAGTCACGACGGTGTTTCTTTATCTATCTATCCTTGTCTTACATCCCGTTGGATCATTTCGAATAAATTAGGTATTATTATAATCGATTGGTCTCGATTGCGACACGGGAAACATTCCATGTTGTTGAAAATAGTGATCGACAATATAGCGGGGGTGAATGTCTTGACCGTTCACCGTCCCAGTCCTAAACTTAGACATCCGAGAAACGTTTGGACGAGGGGAGTGACAACGATATGTTTCTCCTACATGGTGTCTGGTGTGACCGGACTTTGGAACCAAGGATGTCTTCCCCTTGGTCGACACACCCCTCCTTCCCCGTTCAGTCCTTCGACAAGGTCAGAGGACAGGAGTCCCCCTGTCTTTCGTAAGTTGTTCATAGACTTCTTCGGCAGAGGGAAACACACGGGAAGGAGAGAGGTTCATTGGAGACCGAAGTCACCTGGACCTCCTGGAGATGATCTCTGGACGGGTTCGTCGAGTCGGGGAGGGTAGTGGTTCGAGGGGTGAAGTGGTGGTTCAGGATAGGGTAATTTTTTTTTTTTTTTCAGTGAGTCAGCACAGGCTGAGAAACGTTGGGGCACCTGACATCGGTGGTCCGAGGAGACAGGCACCCTAAGAGGTCCGTTCTTATGACCGCACCCAACGGTAAAGGAAGAGGTCCCCTAGAAGGGCTGGGTCCCTAGCTTGGTTCCAGAGAACGTAACGTCCGTTTGCGAAATTGGAGACTCGGTGGTCCCTTCGGGGTAGGGTAAAAATTTCGGGATGGGAATTAGGATACCTTCATTGGTTCACTAAATAAGTGAGTTGATTACCAATGATATAGTTATGATGTATGGAGGACACGTTACAATTAAGGACCTTTACGTCGTTATCCGGGGTACCCTGGCAGGAGATTTGGGAGACGAAGTCGAGGAGAGACTTCATGGATCTATTGTGATAGATTACCTGTAAGGACTCAACAGAATGTCTACACTTTTGAGGGTGGTTCACCTTCTGTGATTGATGAGTTACTGGTACTCGTGGATCGAGGATCTGGATGATGACGGATTTCGAACTGTTACAATTGGGGATACTGTAGTGGGACAGTGGAGTGGTAGTCGGTAAGTCTCTTGACACGTGTTCGACTAGTGGAATTTTTGCGAAACGACCTTGAGAAGTCCCTCAAACCCGTGTTTGGTGGGCGGAGGAACTTACCGGGACGTTACTTGGAAAGAGACGAGGTTTGAGACTACAAAACCAAACAGACCGAAGTGATACACAACCCGTGTACTTGAATGTGATTGTATTGTAAAACAAATTTTCTTTCCTTTGAACCTACGAGGAAAGACATGACCTTCCTCATGACTAGTGACTTTAATACCATGTAAGTATAATAACTTAGGTTACATGGGTGACTAATATGTCTTTTTTAACGGTAGTACCTTTCCACACACACACACACACACACACACACGTACGCGTGTACACGTGCCAACGAATCAGTGCAGGTTAAGAAACACTGGGACACCTGACGTCGGACGGTTCGAGAAAGGTTGGGTCCGTTCCTATGACTTCAACCAACTGTAAAGGATATGGTCCCCTAGAAGGGTTGGGTCCCTAGTTTGGGTACAAAGAACGTAGAAGACGTGACCGTCCGTCTAAAAAAACGGTGACTCGGTGGACCCTTCGGGTACCTTTCTATAAGTGTGACGCAATTGACTTTTATCAATTATTGTGTTTTTGTGTCTCATACTATCGTAAACCTCATTTTAATATTGTTGTGTATCTAGACGGTATTGTAGTTGTTTTTCGTTAGATCTTCCTATGCGGTCACGTAGTTGTCATCAATTGTCCCAACATCCTACTACTCACTGATACGAAAAGGCATAAAAGACTTGAGACACGTTATTCATGTATAGAAAAAAAAATTTATGTAAAATTTCCGTGTATAGAATATTAATCTTTTTGTGAAGTTCAAAGATAAAACCTTCTTTTGTTTTACTGTGAGGACAAGATGGAATACCCACCATTTGTAAGTTTATAAACGATTTACTTAGTGGGTCACTCATTTACTCTAGATGACGTCGATATATTAACCATCTTTTGTCTATCTCTCTCGATAACGATATTGACTGAGTATTTTCATCTTTTAAGGACGACACGACATAGAAATTTATACCAATTCTACCATTTGAAAAAATGGAGTTGAATTTTAAAGAAATTGGGAACATTGTAAAAAAATCAAGTTGACGATATTTATTTGGAGACGAACCATCTGATACTTCGTTTATTTTCACTTTACCCTTTTTAATTACCGAGGATTCCTAAGTTCCTCAACTTGAGCTTCGACAAATAAACGGACTTGGGCTTTAGCCGAGAACACGCAGGGAAGTAAAGTCTAAGAATTCAAAAAGAGAAAACTCAAGTCTCTTAAGGACTTTCGAGGTTCCCAAAGTGAAGTGCAGAGAAGGTATTGACATCCCTGTCCTGAGACATCCGTACAGTCTTTC
Organism: Capra ibex; assembly: GCA_006410555.1. Lineage (NCBI taxonomy): Eukaryota > Metazoa > Chordata > Mammalia > Artiodactyla > Bovidae > Capra > Capra ibex. The sequence continues at coordinate 70,822,034 of SJYO01034137.1, read as the reverse complement.
CTTAAACCCTGTCCCCAAAGACTGTGTCCAAAGTTGCAAGATCTTACACGGCCAAAGTTGTCATAGGGTACTTTTGACAGCTCCCAGTCACAGGAAGGAAGTTCTCGTGACTTGTGGGTGTCGGCGACCCTGGGTTTGACTTAGTCGGTTTCTGCCCGGTAGTTGGTTGGGGACGGTTCGGTCGTGACCGAAAGGCCAATGGTACTTAGACCTGTTTTGGCAGGGGTGACGACCCTCAGAGAAAGAGTGTTCCAGTCACAATGAAAGTCGTGGCTTCGTTACGGCTAGTTCGAGAGACGAGAGTCTGTCGTCAGCCTAAGAACCTCAGTAAGGGACTGTGGTGAGGGGCGAATACAATAGAAGATTTTTCTTGTAGTGTACACTACATAAAATCATCCAACCACCTCTCCTAGATATTTCAAATTCAATTTTCCATTTGAGACGAAAGACCGTCAAGTTATCTTTTGTTTGAGAGGACCCTCTGTCTAATAGATCTCTTCTCAAGCAGTTTGAGTCGTGGTGACCCCCGGTGTATTAAGAAGCACCCCCCACCCCTCTCCGCAGGAAACTCGATACCCTACAAATCGTCGTCGTAGGAGTCGGAAATACATGATGTACGGTGCTCGTTGGTGGGGTGGGGGGTTGTGTGTGTTCACCTCTATTAGTCTTTACGGAGTCTGTTGACGGGAGGGGGAAGAGTCACCCCGGTCCCACAGACCCAAGTGTGGGTTCGGACCAATACCCGAGAACCCGGTTAAGAAATGGAGAGGTGCAAAGTTAATGGAGTAACAAGTTACCCATATTTTCGTGGAGGAAGTGTCCCAATAAAACTCCTAATTTACTTAGTCAAGTCCCTTTCAAGAATCGTGTCTCGGACCGTTTCCCATGGTGGGAGAAGGGTTCTTTCGGTGGACATGAATAGTAGATATAGTGGTATCAGTGTAGGAAGGAGGAGTCTCTGTGGGGAAGAGGAGTCAGGTAGTCCCTCCGCACCTTTTTTCATTTCTACCCTCCCCCTACGTTCGTTTAATACTATGGAGTAAATGTTATTATAAAAGTAAAAGACGAGATTACACCTACCATTGACATGGACAACTTCCTTTTATGAAAATATTTATTTTTGAGGACTCTAGACTCGGGTCCTTTCGTAGGGTGGTTGAACCCTTTTTCATCAGAGCACACGTACCTCCGTGAAAGGAGTTCGGGACAAATAACGGTGATTCCTTGCTTCCTCCGCTAGTCTTGTAAGTAAACGTGGGTGACTTCGGTGTTTATGGACGTCGTCTTGTCCCGACTCTTTCTGCTCAATTTGTTCAAGATCCCCCCTTTTACCATATGCTTTTGTTTTGGAACTTTAAGTTTTACCTTTACACATCCTACTACCCTTCTTTTCACGAGTAATCTAAATTTGGTAAAAATTTTCAGTCAAAGTTCAGAAGAGTAGTTTTCCTCTCCACCCCCCTTTTAGGACGAACAAGATGAAGTATTGTCGAATAGTTATTCGTCAATTACTTGGTGTTTTGGGTTTTACACGGACTAACTAACACAGTATCTCTAATACGGCGTCACTTCTTAGACGGTTCAGGAAAGATTCTTCATGAAAAGAGGTCGGGTTGGGGTCTGGGACGGTTCACGTTACTTCCTCCGGTATCTCGGTTTATACGAGACCCTTCCTCTTGTCTTTACTGGAGCAAAGTTGTTAAGGTCACCGGTACTGGAGTCTCGACTCCACTCGGTCGTCAAAGTTCCCCAATCGTTACGTGAGGAAAGAGTGGTTTACTTTAGGGTACACGTTGAGGTTACGCATTTTGTACCTATACGTTGTGATGTTTACAAGAATGTATAACTATGTTGTGTATAAATGGTTCACGAAGAATCACTGGTCCGTGGTAAGATCCTCGATCATCATGTCAGTGACGGGAGTACTTCGAGATCCGCTAAATATAGTTTGAATCGTTGGGGTTTTAAGATGAGTTTAACCCTGTACAGTGTCGTGGAGACTAGGTCAGGTCAGAGAAATTAAAGGACTATCCTTTAGACTCCTGTCTAGATTACTTCCCGTAGTCACCTGGTCGTTTTTTGTGTAGCCAACTCTGTTGAGTCGTCAGACCTTCGTCCTACTCGATTATTGAGTCTGCACCCAGGGTGTTAAGACTTAGGTATCACGTTAGTTAAGTGTCTGTACGTTTGGATGATTTTGTACCGTGGAACTCATTTACTACCAGACAGCTGAGAATTGTCCTTCCGTCATTCACAGATTCATAGATTATGTTACACTTTCCAAAGGTAGTGTCGTATCAATGTCACTACCGTAAAGTACCGAATACTACTCAGTTGGGACCCCCCCCGGTGTTTCGACTTCGAGAACTTCGGTGTCCGATACCGACGGTTCACAGGTCCGGGGGACTACACGGGTGAAGAGTGAAGACTTTTCGTTCGTTCAGGGAGGGGTGTAGGGGGTGTGTTGGGTGTACGGATCAGTTGACGACCGGTGAAAGGGAGGGGTTCTGTGGAGGTTGGGCACCGCCACTGTTCGGCCGATAGAGACTTCTACTCTGATCGACTCCACTGAGACGCGTCCCTGTTTGAACGTGTACGGAGGACAGGATCTAAAAGACCGTCAGTCCTAAAGTATATTAAGACAAGAAGTCCTAAGGGTTTACGGACTATTTTCCATTGTAAAGTTTGGACAAAAGTGGATTGACCTATTTTTTTGACTTTTGTCATTACAGTCTTTTACCGGAGGCCAAACCTTTTGGGTCTTGACGTTCGTCTACCGGGAGTCTCCGTCCCTCCCTTCTCTCTCTCCGGGTACCCTCGACGACCGAGAGTGTCCCTGGGAGGATGTCCCGACGGGAGTCAGTAGAGAGACACCCTTCGGACCCCCGGTGTACTTTCCCGGAACCCCCGTGTCGGAAAAGAGTCTCGACTTCATTCTCGACGTGACAAAAGGATGTCGACTCTTTTGTGAAAGAGTCAATTAAAGAGGTAAGAAGTCAGGGAGTTTCGAAGTCTTTCGGAAGAAAAGTCGAGAGGAGAGGAACTTCAAAGAGAGAGGGAGGGGGCAAGATCGAACTTCCCCTTCCTTGTGTATACACACACGGGCGGGGGTCCGTTTACAGGTGTCAATTGACAGACGAAGTAGACTTCTCGACGGGTCTGTGGGTCACGTAAAATAGTCGTCGGCAGAAGACTTGGTCCCGGAGTCCTGTTCACTGTCCCAAACAGTCCTACGAAAACAAGTCCCTGCCCTCCAGAGCTACCGTAGTCTATCGTGTCTTGAGAGGCTGTGCACGTTGAGGGGGGTGCTGACACGGGGGTTGGACTCTTTGAAGGATGAAGGACAATGACAAGAATTTTATGTAGACGTGTTCCTTGATTCCGGTGTGTACTCCCTCGAGTACTTAGTACAAAAAGATAGTTTTATAGTGTCTTTACTTTTATAAGAGTATGTCTGGGAGGAGGGGGTAGGGTTGGAAGTTGGAAGTATCAAAAGTGGGTAGTCTCGTGACTGACACGGTCGTTCATCCCGTCTCCCCTTAGATTCCCTCTAAGAGGGACCCCGTAAGAAAAATTACTTTCTTCAGTGAGTACAACCCCCACCACAAGGGAGACGACGAATTTTGGTGTTTCCATCTCGAGAAGATAGTCCGGATCTGCACTTCTTGTCATGGAGTCGTAGTTTTAGTTTGTGTCCCTGGTCTCTCGATCTGTCTGCGTGTGTGAGTTACTTGATAATAACCCAACGTTCCATTTGTCCGGGTTCCCCACCCGTCAAGTCCTTTGTCCGGAATTAATGACAATAAACAAGTCAGTTTGGATCGTAAAGAGTTCGGTTGACCCACCTCACCTGTCTCTTCTCCCGAGGTCCCTTCTCAGACCTAGACAGACCGGGGAGGAAGGAAGGGGGTCCCTTTAGGTTCCGGACCAAGTTTCCCGGGTTCGAACCCTCAACCGTCCGACCCCGGTACGATCCCGACACCCTACCTCGGGGGTGGGAGATACTTCTCTCTCCTTAGTCGGTCGTGTTCCGGACTCGTGGGTGCGTTCTTCGACCCTCCTACGCCCGCCGTTACTTCAGTTTCGGGAATCGAATGGAGGGACCTGGAACTGAACCACCACCTGTGCCCTGCCCCTCCGGACCCCTCGACGACCTCACTCCTCTTTTCGTCCAGACCACCCCTACACCACACTCGCCTCCCGGTGCCTGTTCTCGGACCTGGTCCCCTATCAGTTTCTTTCACGTCCTTCCGGGGGTCTAACCGGGTCTCGTCTTGTACTGACCGTTTAAGCATTCATGGACTCGAGGTACCACGGATCACGCCCCGCCGTCCCACCCCTAGTGACCTTCGGACAGTCAAGAGTCTTAATCTTGGACGTAAATTATTCGAGGGGTCCACTAGACACCGAGGAAGTTTCAACACGGGTTCGAGTTCCTTAAGTCCCTCCCGAAGAGAAAACGTCGCCGTCTCGGAGGACAAGGCACCTATACCTTGTTCATCTTCCGTCTGCGCCGGCACACAAATTCCTTCTGCAAGGTGAGGGGAGTATCGTTCAAGGAGTCAAAGGTGAGTCCTCCTGAGAGGTCCTTACCGTCTACCCCTTGTGTGTAGAGGTCCCCCTAGTTCGTGACAGGGTCATACTGTTCCCCTAACACTGTCTGTTCATATGTCAGGGACTTTTTCTACGGCAATTTATTAATTATGTTCTTTTACGAGTACCTGTACAGAGACCCTTTTCTGTCTCTTTTGTCTGATTTTATAATCGGTCTCGACACTAAAATTTAGTACAAACAGAAGAAATGGAACAGGGCCAAAAAGGTCTAAAAGTTGTAATCCTACCTAAATTTTTTCTTTTCATACGTTTTAGAATTATCCACTTCTTATTTTGTCATCTTTAGAAGACATGTTTCGGGTGAATTAAGCGATGGAAGGTGTATCCGAAACGAAACGATAAAATACATATTTTAAGTAAGAGAACCCCTATCCAATATCTTGTTCTGTTGGAACCGTTTTAGTTTTTATAGTCTTCCCTTCTTTATGGTATTTTACTCAAAGTTCCTAGCGAAATAAATGTTGCCGGGGTTAGAGTGACAAGAGGTCCGGTCTTGTGACCTCACCCATCGGAAAGGGGGGAGGTCCCCTAGAAGGGTTGGGTCCCTAGTTTCGGTCCAGAGGACGTAACGTCCGCCTAAGAAATAGTTGACTTGATAGTCCCTTCGGGGGATCGATTAGGGATCTACATCGTTTATTTAGGAGATATTCATTTGGAGAGTGTACATTTGATCAGTTGGGTCCCAGTATAAGACTCAGTGGGGATGATAGACCGAGAATCCGAGGTCCTTCATTATAAAGAGACGGGACTGGTAGGGTCGCAGTGTATGGTCTGTATCTGTGGTGGAGGAGATACGGGGTCTCGGGTGACTGTAATGGGTTTGGTCGGTTGGGATTTGCACGAGTGGGACGGGACGGAAGGGTTCCTTCGGTGTTATTTCTGAGGACGGGTACGGAAAGGGAGTGAGGAAGACAGAGGACTGGGACGACGAAGGGGTACACCGGGTCCTACCGTACCCCTGGGGATATTGTTTGACGGAAACGTTACCGTCAGTAGAGAACTAGACACCCGAAGTGGTGTGAGTTTACTATTAATTTGGATGTAAAATTTTATGAGGGGGTTTTACCGGAGTAAAAGAGTTAAAAGTAAAGAATTAAGGTATATAAAAAGGAATTCGGAAGTGGTGTACGAGAGTTAATACATACCTGTCTACCGTTTGTCTTTCTTGTGTAGCATTTATAATTATTTTTCGATCCGTAATCTTCTACTGTAAATCGAACGAAAAAGTTATTATTTACGAACCTAAAATATCCTATATATATGATGAATATAAGACGATGCATTAGTATAGATCAAGTATAGTGATTGAAAGAGTATCACGAGTCATTCCTTGAGGTGCAAGATGTCTCTCATAGAGTAGGGTTCCTGTTCAAACTCTCAGTCATAAGATTAGTTTAATTTTGAGTAGAGTGTCTTATTTAAGGACCATGGGAAGTCAAAGGTCTTATTGAACTTCGTAAGGTTCCGTCCTTTTTTTTTTTTTTGTTTTTCCTCCTCGGTGGTCCTTGTTTGTCTTTAGGTGAATTGGAAGCTACTATTTTACACAGGGTGAGTGGTTGATCTGTCGTTCTTCCCGAACTGACAGTCCGTAAAATCGGTTACAGGTCAAAAGGGTTTCTTCCGTTCCCTCTTTGACCCCTTTTGATCTTTTTTATCCTATTCTATTCGTATTTTTTATTTTAATTGTATTCGTTGTCGATGACTGTTCACACATGTTTTTGTTAAGTAACCCGTGGATAATTCGTTTTGTATGTGGATTCGGCCCGCACGACGTCAGGTACCCCATCGTCTCAGTCTATGTTGAATCGTTGATTTTGTTATGGAGTGATCTAAGAAGTATATGTGATGTCTTAAATTACAAGTAGTATTGGGACAATAGTAGTTGGAGATGATATCTACCCTTTCAACTAGTTCTTGTTTCCATATGGATCATCCACCTTCTTGACCCTAAAGACGGAGTCAACCCACAGTAGGTAGAGGTAGAGATAAATTACATGTTCCGAATTAATAGTCACATTGTAAAATTAGTATGGAAGTCTTTGAAGGAGGGTAAATAGGACTATTGGTAGGATACACTGTTTGTACCTTACATCGAAACAAGGGTGATGTCTCTACTTGTATTTCGGAACTTGAGTAAGAACAAGAAAGATTATGTCGTGAGGTGTTCCTACTCTCGTCACTCGTCGTTTTGGGACTTCCACGTTCCTGGCCTCTGAACATTGTCTCCTTTCTATTTCTGTCGTCGAAACGGTGGAGTTGTCACGGAATCTTCGTGTCCCGTCCAAACACACGTACACACTGTTCGTGGATGTGTATGTGACACACAGACGTGTATACGTCCACATGGATTCTTCTCGTTTATCTTGAGGTCGCTGTCTTGTTTCGTGGTCGGGATGAAGTTTCGTAGTTTGAAACGTCGTTCAAGGTGTTCAATTCTTACGTTTCTTAACGTACGATAAGACGGTAATTTTGTGACCTTTAATTTCGACCCTCACAGAAATTTTTTTCTTTCTTTCTTTGGACCCTCACGGAATTCGTTGGTCCCTCTAGTAAGATGGGTCAAGTCAGTGAGTGAGTACAGGTTGAGACGCTGGGGTATCTGACGTCGTGCGGTCCGAAGGGACAGGTAGTGGTTGAGGGTCTCGAACGAGTTTGAGTATAGGTACCTCAGACACTACGGTAGGTTGGTAGAGCAGGAGACAACAGGGGAAGAGGAAGACGGAGGTTAGAAAGAGTCGTAGTCCCAGAAAAGATTCCTCAGTCAAGAAACGTAGTCCATGAGTAATATTTATTATCGATGTTTGTTAAAGAATTTGTAAAGGAGATATAGTTCCGTGATATGATTCGACAAAAGTTCTGTCAAAAACTAAATTGGAAAACGTCCCTCTCCCATGGTTCCGTGCACCCTAGAATCAAGGGGTTCGTCCTTAACTTGGGCGCGAGGGCCGTCACCGTCACGCCTCAAGATTGGTACCTTGGTGGTCCTTAGGGCTAAGTTATACTACATAGTGCTAGGAGTAAAATATCTACTCCTTTGGAGTCGGAGACTGACGTTTCGGGTAGTCTTAAGGTTTTTGACAAAAGTGTGGTGGAGTAGGGGTCTTCTGAACCTCATGTGACAAAACTTCGGAGAAGGTGGACGGAGGTATGTCTCTGTATTTTAGTTCTCCCGGAGATTTCGTGGAAGTACGTGTGTTCTAGACTCCGGGTACTCTAGGCGTAGAAGGAGTGGCTGGGAGTGAGTCGTGGTATGGTCTCCGAACAATGTGCTTTCATGTCGGTGCCAGAGGTCGTAGGTTCATGGTAAGACACCGTCTCCCGTGTAGTGGGGGTTGTACTCACTGAAGAAAGTAATTTTTCTTACGGGGGGGAGGGTCCTCTTGGTGGGAATCTAAGAGGAGACAGAATGAACGACAGTCAGTCACTTCCTAATTTTTATACTTCCACTTCCCACCCCAACCCCTCCTCCCGGAACATACTCTTATAAAAGTAAAGACACTATAAAACTATCTTTTTGTACTAAGTACTCGAGGGAGTACACACCGGAACCAAGGAACACGTCTACATAAAATTCTTGTCATTGTCCTTCAAAGCAGAGACAACCCCTACCCCCCCGCAACGTGTACAACCTCTCAAGACAGGATAGGTTACGGTAGCTCTGGAGGACAGGGACTTGTTTTCGTAGGACTGTTTGGGACAGTGGAACAGGACTCCGGGACCAAGTCTTCTCCCATCCCCCCGACGACTATTTTACGTGACCCACAAACCCGTCGAGAAGTTTACTTCGTAATGACACCTGTAAACGGACCCCCTTCCCGTGTGTGAAGAAGTAAGACTTTTCGTAAACCGTAACAAATGAAAAGAACATTCAACACCGTCGTCATCATTACTTAAAAAAAAATTATATTATCTTTTAACATAACACGTAAAAGATCCACGGTCCACTCCAGGATTTAAGGATTGTATCTCAGTAAAGTAGGAGTTTAGGATCACGACTATACTAAATGGGTAAAAGTTACCATAAAAACGATAGACAAGTGTTTACTCTTTTATCATGACTTTAAAAACCGTACTTTTACATGATGTAATTCCTAGTCTTTTTTTTAAATCTACGATAAGACTGAAACTTACTCACTGTCTTTTTCAATTTTTCTTACAACTAAGGTCAAAAAAAGAAAAAGTGTTTACTTTTTTGACTCCAGTCTTCACTCCGTTGAAAGGATTCCAGGACTCTTCACTTAAGTTGGTCGGTCCAGGATTGTCACTTTGGATTTGGAAATACCATGGTAGAAATTCTGCCTTTTCCAAGACACTACACTTGAGTTGGTCGGTCCAGGATTGTGAGTTTGAGTTTGAAAATACCGTGGTAACATTAAACCTCGCCCGTAGTTCTCCACGACTCTACACTTGAGTTGGTCGGTCCAGGATTGTGAGTTTCGGTTTGACAATACCGTGGCAGTTTCTACCTCGTACGTAGTCCTCCACGACTCAATCAATGAATCAAGTTAGTGGGTCAGTACAGGTTGAGAAACGCTAGGGTACCTGATATCGTTCGGTCCGGAGAGACAGGTAGTGGTTGAGGGTCTCAGGTGAGGTTAGGTACGGGTAACTCAACCACTACAGTAGGTTGGTAGAGTAGAAGACGCTAGGGGAAGACGGTGGAAGTCAGAAATGGTCGTAGTCCCAGAAAAGGTTACTCAGTCAAGAAGTGTAGTCCACCGGTCTCATAATCTCAAAGTCAAAATCGTAGTTAGGAAGGTTACTCATAAGGTCTGACTAAAGGAAATCCTACCTTACCAACCCAGAGGAACGTAAGGTGCCCTGAGAGTCCTCAGAGGAGGTTGTGGTGTTCAGTTTTCGTAGTTAAGAAGCCACGAGTCGAAAAAAATATCAGGTTGAGAGTGTAGGTATGTACTGATGACCTTTTTGGTATCGGAACTGATCTGCCTGGAAACAACCGTTTCATTACAGAGACGAAAATTATACGACAGATCCAACCAGTATTGAAAAGAAGGTTCCTCGTTCGTAGAAAATTAAGGTACCGACATCAGTGGTGGACGTCACTAAAACCTCGGGGAGGTTTTATTTCAGACAGTGACAAAGGTAACAAAGGGGTAGATAAACGGTACTTTACTACTCTGGTCTACTGTACTAGAATCAAAAAACTTGCGACTCAAAATTCGGTTGAAAAAGTGAGAGGGGAGTGAAAGTAGTTCTTCGAGAAATTAAGAAGAAATGAAAGACAGTATTCCCACCACAGTAGACGTATAGACTCCAATAACTATAAAGAGAGCCGTTAGAACTAAGGTCGAACACGAAGTAGGTCGGGTCACAAAGAGTACCACATGAGACGTATATTCAATTTATTCGTCCCACTGTTATATGTCGGAACTGCATGCATGAGGAAAAGGATAAACCTTGGTCAGACAACAAGGTACAGGTCAAGATTGACAACGAAGGACTGAACGTATGTCTAAAGAGTCCTCCGTCCAGTCCACCAGACCATAAGGGTAGAGAAAGTCTTAAAGGGTGTCAAACAACACTAGGTGTGTCAGTTTCCGAAACCGTATCAGTTCTTTCGTCTTTATCTACAAAAAGACCTTGAGAGAACGTAAAGGCTACTAGGTTGCCTACAACCGTTAAACTAGAGACCAAGGAGACGGAAAAGATTTTGGTCGAACTTGTAGACCTTCAAGTGCCAAGTGCATGATAACTTCGGACCGAACCTCTTAAAATTCTTAATAAACGATCGCACACTCTACTCACGTTAACATGTCGTCAAACTCGTAAGAAACCGTAACGGAAAGAAATCCTAACCTTACTTTGGAAAAGGTCAGGACACCGGTGACGACTCAAAAGATTTAAACGTCCGTATAACTCACGTCGTGAAAGTGTCGTAGTAGAAAGTCCCAAATTTTGTCGAGTTGACCTTAAGGTAGTGGAGGTGATCGAAACAACCATCATTACCAAAGATTCCGGGTGATCTGAAGTGGAAGGTTCTACAGACCGAGATCCACTCACTAGTGTGGTAGTACTAATAGACTCAGTACTTCTAGAAAAAACATGTCAAAAAGACACATAAGAACGGTGACGAAGCATCGTAGAGGACGAAGACAATCCAGGTATGGTAAAGACAGGAAATAACTCGGGTAGAAACGTACTTTACAAGGGAACCACAGAGATTAAAAGAACTTCTCCAGAAATCAGAAAGGGTAAGAACAAAAGGAGATAAAGAAACGTAACTAGTGACTCCTTCCGAAAGAAAAGAGGGGATCCATAAGAAACCTTGAGACGTAAGTTTGTCCATATAGAAAAGAAAAGAGGAAACGGAAATCGAAGAGAAGAAAAGAGTCGATAGACATTCCAGAGGAGTCTGTTGGTAAAACGGAAAAACGTGAAGAAAAAGAACCCCTACCAGAACTAGTGACGGAGCATATGTTACAGTACTTGGAGTCAGGTATGAAGAAGTCCATGAGATAGTCTAGATTAAGGAACTTAGATAAACAGTGAAGGTGACATATTAGTATTCCCTAAACTAAAGTCAGTATGGAGTTACCAGATCACCAAAAGGGATGAAAGAAGTCAAATTCAGACTTAAACTGTCATTTAAGTACTAGACTCGGTGTCGAGGACCAGAACAAAAACGACTGACATATCTCGAAGAGGTAGAAACCGACGTTTCTTATATGAGTTAGACCAAAGTTACAACTGGTAGACCACCACAAGTACACATCTCAGAAGAGAACACAACAACTTTCTCCCACAAACGATACTGGTCACAAAAGAGAATCGTTTTGAGATAATCGGAAAAAGGACGAAGTAAGACATGAGGTTCCGGTTTAAACGGACAATGAGGTACATAAAGAACTGAAGGATGAAAACGTAAGGTCAGGGGATATTACTTTTCCCGTAGAAAAACCCCACAATCAAGATCTTCCAGAACATCTAGAAGTATCTTGGTAAGTTGAAGTCGAAGAAGTCGCAATGACCAACCCCGTATCTGAACCTAATGACACTATGACTTACCAAACGGAAACTTTGCTTCTCTCTAGTAAGACAGCAAACACTCTAACGTAGGTTCATGACGTAAAGCCTGAGAGAAGAACTGATACTACCGATGAGGTAAAGAAGATTCCCTAAGAACGGGTGTCATCCTCTATATTTCCAGTAGACTTAATTTAAGTTGGTAAGGTCAGGTAAAATTAAGCGACTAAGGATTTTACAACTACAAGTGAGAACGACAGAGGACAAACTGGTGAAGGTTAAACGGAACTAAGTACCTGGACTGTAAGGGCCAAGGATACTTATGACGAGAAATGTCGTAACCTGAAATGAAGGTAGTGGTCAGTGTAGGTGTTGACCCACAATAAAAACGAAACCGAGGTTGAGAAGTAAGAAAGACCTCAATCAAGAGGTGACTAGAGGTCATAGTATAACCCGTGGATGGGGGGCCCCTCAAGTAGAAAGTCATAGGATAGAAAAACGGAAAAGTATGACAAGTACCCCAAGAGTTCCGTTCTTATGACTTCACAAAACGGTAAGGGAAGAGGTCACCTGGTGTAAGACAGTCTGGAGAGGTGGTACTGGACAGGTAGAACTCACCAGGATGTACCGTACCGAGTATCAAAGTGACTCGATCTGTTCCGACACCAGGTGCAGGAACTTGAGATTGATAGCAAATAGTCATTAGAAGTGAAGAGAAAGGAGTATAGAAAGATTAAGAAGGAGCCATATAACACTGAAAAGGACAAAGTTCCTGAACAGGTCTAGATTCCGTAGACATCACTTCCCCAAAGTATTTCGCGGTGGAAAGACCAACTGTCGGTCGGTCAACTAATGGGAACCGAGGAGATGAGGTCAGGGACGGCACGGGAAACGTTCCGCATTACCGATGAAGAAATCCTGTTATATATCGTCAATTTTCTGAAAGTCAGAGATGCTTTACGAACTATCTAAGAGGACAACGGTAAAATTTGACGGCACCGGTACGTCATAGTGTTCCTTCTAGTCCCCACAGAAGAAATTCGAGACCCCTAGTTTAGAAAGGGTCAAAAAGTCCTGTGTCAAGTTTCCTCACTCCGATCTTACCAATCGAGGGTAGAACAGACGAAACGTATGTAATTCCGACAGGTTTACTGACTTTTAGAGTCATTGTGAGGTTTGTTTTTGGTCTAGTTCAAGTTCCCTTCAACACTACGAGTGACAGGAACGTCCTCAGGTGCACCATACTTCGTCGTGACACCCTTCTCAGGTAATCATCGGTGGTACAGGACTCAGGTGACCTACCGAAGGACCGACGTTGATCTACACGACTCTACACTTGAGTTGGTCGGTCCAGGATTGTGAGTTTGGGTTTGGAAATACCATGGTAGACATTCTACCTCGCCCGTAGTTCTCCGCGACTCTACGTGAGTGTTATGTCACTATAAGATGTCTCTCCCTAATACAAATTTTCAAAGATCGCTAATAAAACCTGAGATCAAAATTTTTGTCTATGATTCGCATTTTATCTTACTTTGACTTAAACCGTGAACGTCGTTCGGATTTTAGAATTGATGTTAGGTTTGGAAAATAGTAATCGGAAGAAGAAAGTTGTTAATGAAATTCATTTTTTTTTTAATTCAACGGACGTAAGAGTTAGTTACTAAGACGTGTTTTACGGGTAAAGATTTGAAAAGGTACTAAGTGTAAAAAGGACGACAACTGTAATCTTATGGAGGGTGAGAAAGATTTTTTTTTTTTTTTTTTTTTGAGAAGGTTTACTTAGTGTGTTGTTCTACGTTTTCTATCTTTTGTTTTTAATCTAAATCTAAATTTCGTTTAAAGAATTCAAGTCTTCTGGGAGAAAGGGAGTTTTATAGTGGAGTTATGAAGTGTATCTTTTTTTTTTAACAAAGATTAAATTAATGATCCCCAGTAGAGAAGTCTCTGACGTATTTTGTTTTATCAAAAGACTTATTGGAAACTTCAATAGTTTATTGACTTTTCACTAGTTATATTTGTTTGTTCTTAAACTTGAGTGGTGTAATTTATAAGTATCAAATTCAGTTGTGATCCGTTCCCGTTTTCATTTGTTTCAATCTTTGAACGAGGGATTACGTCCATCCTTAGAGAACCGACAACCTTATTACGTTTGTCTGAATAATGAGGTATAGTTTCGCTATTACTATAGACATTCATGTACTCTGGGTCCAGGAGTCGGATGTAAGGACCGTGTATTTTTATAAGTTGTAATCGAACTTGATTTACAAGGTAGTTTATGTTCCAGTGAATTGTAGAGACGTGGAGGTAGTGAATTAGATGTTTTCTCTCTATTATCATTAAGGTTGTGGTAGTCAAGTCAAGTCAGCGTAGACTGAGAAACACTGGGGTACTTAGCGTCGTACGGTCCGGAGGGACAGGTAGTGGTTGAGGGTCTCAAGTGAGTCTGAGTGTAGGTAGTTCAGGTACTACGGTAGGTCGGTAGAGTAGGAGCCAGCAGGGGAAGAAGAGGACGGGGGTTAGGGAGGGTCACAGTCTGAGAAAAGGTTACTCAGTTGAGAAGCGTACTCCACCTGTTTCATGACCTCGACGTCGAAATCGTAGTCAGGAAGGTTTGTTTAGGGTCCCGACTAGAGGAAGTCTTACCTGACCAACCTAGAGGAACGTCAGGTTCCCTGAGAGTTCTCAGAAGAGGTCGTGGTGTCAAGTTTTCGTAGTTAAGAAGTCGCGAGTCGGAAGAAGTGTCAGGTTGAGAGTGTAGGTATGTACTGATGACCTTTTTGGTATCGGAACTGATCTGCCTGGAAACAACCGTTTCATTACAGAGACGAAAACTTATACGATCGATCCAACCAGTATTGAAAAGAAGGTTCCTCATTCGCAGAAAATTAAAGTACCGACGTTAGTGGTAGACGTCACTAAAACCTCGGGTCTTTTTATTTCAGACTGTGACAAAGGTGACAAAGGGGTAGATAAAGGGTATTTCACTACCCTGGTCTACGGTACTAGAAGCAAAAGACTTACAACTCGAAATTCGGTTGAGAAAGTGAGAGGAGAAAGTGAAAGTAGTTCTCCGAAAAATCAAGGAGAAGTGAAAGACGGTATTCCCACCGCAGTAGACGTATAGACTCCAATAACTATAAAGAGGGTCGTTGGAACTAAGGTCGAACACAAAGGAGGTCAGGTCGCAAAGAGTACTACATGAGACGTATATTCAATTTATTCGTCCCACTGTTATATGTCGGAACTGCATGAGGAAAAGGATAAACCTTGGTCAGACAACAAGGTACAGGTCAAGATTGACAACGAAGGACTGGACGTGTGTCTAAAGAGTTCTTCGTCCAGTCCACTAGACCATAAGGGTAGAGAAAGTCTTAACAGGTGTCAAATAACACTAGGTGTGTCAGTTTCCGAAACCGTATCAGTTCTTTCGTCTTTATCTACAAAAAGACCTTGAGAACGAAAAGCTACTAGGTCGTCTACAACCGTTAAACTAGAGACCAAGGAGACGGAAAAGATTTTGGTCGAACTTGTAGACCTTAAGTGCCTAGTGCATGACGACTTCGGACCGAACCTCTTAAAACTCGTAATGAAATGATCGCACACTCTACTCACGTTAACACGCCATCAAACTCGTAAGAAATCGTAACGGAAAGAAACCCTAACCTTACTTTTGCCTGGAAAAGGTCAGGCCACCGGTGACGACTCAAAAGGTATGAACGACCGTATAACTCACGTCGTGAAAGTGTCGTAGTGGAAAGTCCTAAACTTTATCGAGATGACCTTAAGGTAGTGGAGGTGATCGAAACAAACATCACTACGAAAGATTCCGAGTGAACTGAAGTGTAAGGTCCTACAGACGGAGATCTACTCACTAGTGTGGTAGCACTAATAGACCCAATACTTCTAGAAAAAACATGTCAAGAAGACACATAAGAACGGTGGAAAAGAATCCTGTCTTTTACATCATTTTGTGAATCTTGTTGTCACCATCCATGGCTGTAATAAGAACGGGAGTTTTTCTTTCGAATCTCTGAATTTCCCGACCCTAGACTTGGATCAACAACGTTTCATCGACCGTAGAGTAAAGGAGGTTGAGTTTGGACCTCGACTACGAATCCCTCTAAATGGACCGACGGTCGAGAGAAGAGTGACGTGTTCCCTGTCCCCCTGTTCCTTGTATTCCCAAGAGAAGAAGAACCGTTGAGTTGAACAAGGTCCTTGAACATCGAAGTCGTAGGAGTCAGGGTAGTGGGTTTGGAGTGTACACTGGTTTTTTTAATAAAGGGGAACGTAAAGTCAAAGGAAGTTGCCCTAACCACTCCCCACCCTCCCGTACAAAGTGTTGATGGATTGTTGTTTGTTGTTTCCCTTCACGAGGGCAAAGACGTCGAAAGTGAAGGGTCACGAGCCTGCCGGAGAGAGTGTACACCTGTTGAAGAGGGTTGGGCACTCTGTGAAAAGAATGGTAGGGGTGGTCTCGTTACTCTTCGAATCGAGTTCCTTTACTCGACGGGTACAAGTATGGAATAATTCTCACTCCTATCCGGGATTTTCGTCCACACTAAATTTCAGTCGTGAGAATTGACGGAGTACCTTTTGTACCTTTTCTTTTTTTCTCCATGACCGTGAAAATTTTTGTTATTAACAAAACCTTTTAGGTTAGTTTTAAACAAAAGGTTAATTCGATAACGAATTATTTACTGTCATAATGTACTTCTTGACCGATCACGAAGTATGTCGTTCTTTCACATGAAGTCAGTCAGGTCTGTTGAGGTACTGAGTTCTCGTGTCAAATTGACACTATATCCCTACTGAAGTCAAAGATGACGGTGTCATAAATATGAAACACTAAACATGTTTGTTTTGGTAGAGAGTACGGAGGTTGTTGTAGATGATGTTGGGACACATTGAATGTTAATCTGGAGACATTTATGAATTAGAGTACTAGTGTTTCTTTACTCAGTTGAGAGATTCTTACTGACCAGTAGTCAGGGGTTGGACGTTGGAGGTCCGGTGGTTAGTTGTCAGGGTGACACAGGTTTGGGGTCTACTCATTAAGGAGGTTGTATGCCAGTTAAAGTTTTTGAATTGTCTTAACTCTCGGATTTTTATTTGCGATTGTAAATACCAATTAATTAAAGACGGTTCACCCGACTCAATTAAGTGACTTCCTTTTTCTATGAGAAAAGAAAAAAAGTCGAAATAACGCTATTTTAACTGCTTTGACAATTCTATAAAGTTCCCGTGTAATACTATATGTAACTTTCCTAAGGTGGGTAGATCCATTAATGGTGTAGGTAGTGGAGTGTATACATAGAAAAACACATACTCTTGTAAAGTCAAGAGGAGAGAATCGTTTAAAGTTAATATATATCACAATATATTCTCACAATAGTTGATGTCAATGGTCCAATATATAATTATAATCTAGGAGTCCAGAATAAGTAGAATCTCGACTTTCAAACATGGGAAATTGGTTGTAAACGAAAAGGGGGGTGGGGGATCGTTGATGAAAAGATAACAAAAACACTCATACTGTAAAATAAATCTAAGGTTCACGTTCACTACGGAACGTTATCAACGGAAAGACGAAGACTGAAGTGTATTACGGAGTTCCAGATAGACATAACAACAACGTGTAGAATAAAAGAGAAGTAGACAACTACCTGTGAATCCAACCTTTATTAGTTATAAAAGTTATTTACCACGATCTTGACCTATAGGTTTACGTCTTCTTATTTCAACCCGGAGAAGTAATATGTGTTTTTTTACTTGAGCTTTTTACCTGGTTTCCGGATGTGCATACTCGATTTTGATACTGTGAGAATCTTCTTTTGTGTTCTGATTCAGAAGTATTGGAAACTTCGACGTTCACTATGGTAACTCTTTGACCTTTCTGTCGAGTGTCTTACTCTCCCTTGTGTACGTTTAGTGTACAGAATGTCTCGACCATAGATCTTATATTTTTCTTGAGAATTTTAATTTAATTTTTTTTTTCAAATCTTTACTCGTTTCTCGGGTCAAGCTAGTGACCCAACCCTGCTAGGGGACCGTTTCAATTACCGTAGGGTAACGTGATAAGAACAGACCTTTTAAGGTACCTGCCTCCTCGGACCGCCCGATGTCAGGTACCCCGACGTTTGTCAGTCTGTACTGACTCGTTGACTCGTGGTATTACCTAGACTTAACTGTAAAGAGGTTTCTTATTATGCTTCCCTGTTATTCGTGGACTTTTCTACGGGTTGTAGGAGTCGATAATCCCTTTAGTTTTGGTTTATTCTATAGTGAAGTGTGTGATCTTACCTATATTAGGTTTAAAAAAAATTTTTCTCCTTTTTGACAACCACTCCCGTACCTATTTAATCTTGGGTGTATGTAACGACCACCCTTATGGAGAAACCTTTTGATAAATAAACTTTGTCGGTATTTCACCTTTGTTAGATTTGTCGATAGTCGACTTTTTTACCGACTCATGTTACACCGTATGACGTGTTTTTCGTTGCTTCATACCTGTGCGCGACGCTGAGTCCACCGAGAACTTTTGTTCACCTTCTTCGGGCAGTGTCTTTCGGTACATCTTCACGTGTCAAGGTAAGAGTATGTTATAGGTCCTATCCATTTAGCTAGTTCGGTCGTTCACTTAATCACCAACAGTCCCGAGACTTCTCCAGACTCGTCTTTGACCCTTGTTGACGGTTACTAGTGTCTCCACTATTTTTACAGGAGTATAATCTGACGTCACTACCGACATTTTGAGGCACTTATATGATTTTTTTGTGACTTAAAAATTGTAAAATTTACCTACTCGATACACTTGAGTCGATACTCCATACACTTGATGTAGAGTTTTGATAAAATTAAAAATATTCCTTAAAGAAATTTATTTTTATTAGATTATATGAGTAAAAAATCTGTTTAGTCTTTCATCAACTCGAAGGGACCACCGAGTCGCCAGTTCTTAGGTGGACGGTCACGTCCTCTACACCCAAGTCAGCGACCAAACCCCTCTAGAGGACCTCCTCCTTTACCGTTGGGTGAGGTCGTAAGAACGGACACTTTAGGGTACCTGTCTCCTCGGGACCGCCCGATGTCAGGTACCCCAACGTTTCTAAGCCTGTGCTGATTCTCTGACTTTTGTTGTTATTTCCTTCATAGGGGGGTTTTTTTCTTTTTTCCCTTTAGAGTTTATTAAAATTTTCCAACCTATAAAGACGAGTCGTCTCTTCATTTACGAACCCGTGGCGAGGTTGAGGTGAAATTCTTATTTTTAATTTGATACTCCAAAAAACTTGTGGACAATTAAATCTGTCCTTATTTCGCAGGGGTTCCCGTTTAAGGGTCGTGAAACCTCGACTTTAACAAGGGTCACTAAGAATTTAATAACCAGTCGACAGTTTACGAAACACTTCAAATGAAATTCACGAAGCACCTAGAAAGTTGTGACTCAAAAGAACTCTGACGTGTTTACCCTTTACCGACTAAGAATCATGACCTCGAGGGTAAGGAGATTGTTAAAAGAACATAGGTTTTGTCGGGAAAGTTATGAAGGATCATTGGGTGTCGGGCGACGTCGTGAGACTGTTTCTGACTAAACTGTCGCATTGATATTAGAACCGTGGGTGAAAATACTCACCATGTGAAAAAAAAGGATCAAGCTAAGTGGAGTCATGTAAAATCAGTTCTTTTCGGAGTAAATGTATACATTTGACACCCACCCCCGTCTATTTTTATTTAATGTAGGAAATGGTTGACAACACCTTGGTTTGACTATTAGAGTCAAAGGATAGAGGAACCTGAGTCCGACGGTTAGTGGTCTTAGCCGAGAATTGATGAGTTGACATGTCGGAGACCTGATAGGTGTGTTTTTTCGTTGATTTACGTGCGACCCTTTTACAGATTTACTTGGGAGAGTGGTATTTCGTACGAAAAGGAAGAGGATAGTGTATGTTAAGTAGATTGATCGAATTTGTGAGTTGGAATTATACTGTGAAGACTCGTTATAAATTTCAGTTGATACGGGTTTTATGTTGGACGGTAGACATACAGTTCAAAACTTGTGTATAATACCCTCAGTTCCACCACGCTACCAGCTTAATAGATGCAACGACGTGGGGAAAAGGTGGAGACATACGTGATCCTTCATCCTAAGGTCAGGTACGACGTCAATATTTGATATACTTTTTCCGGTTTCGTGACTCATCAAGAATAGACCCGTCGTGGTAGGGTGGGAAGACAGGACCACCCAACAACAATTATTTCCACCGCCGTCACAAAAATGTTTCTGACAACTCACGATGACTGTAGACTGACCGAATCGAATCTGTGATGTACAATGGTTCGTACGATAATTATTTATGGTCGAGTCCTGAGGGAGTTCTCTTTCTTGACGAAGTTGGGTTTTATGTTTCTCGTGACGGGGTCCCTGGGTGATCAATTCTAGTAAGGAGGGTTTACGGTGTTGAGTTAATCAATGTCGAAAAAGAAGTTGGGAAGGTTATTGTCGGAATATCTTAACTATTGACAAAGACTACTCCTCGAGGGATAAAACGAATATCATTGAGTTCGTAAATATAGTGGGAGTCAGAATCTTTCTACCCCTTTCCCCTTACCGTCCTGTCACGACCCTCCTCCTCTTCGCCCCGTAGATCTTAGACCCTCATACCGACCAGAGTGTTACTTCCCGTCTACCCTCTTTGCTGTCGGCGAAGGTCGCGAGACGTTGGACGAAGGAAAGACGGTGCGGTGTCGTCCTTTCACTTCGGTCTCGGAATCGAGACGACCTGGAGACCGAAGGTTCTTTTATGTTAGGGTACTGTTGGGTGTAGGGAGAGGAGGGGTGAGTGGCGGGGGGGGTAGGGTAGTATTCCTTTATTAAATCACGAAGTGCGAAAAGTTTCGGACGTCGGTCTTCGGTGACGACTCGTATTGTTAAACGTATCTCTCGGAACAACCAATTGGTCGAGTTAGATTTATCGGATTATGGGGAATGAGTCGTTGGACGTTGAAAGTGTTTGATATGCCAAATCATTCATCATTCTTTCACGTAAGAATTTTGACGAAAGACAATTTCGTGTACTAGGTGTCTCGTCCTGAAGTACCTTTTTTTTTTTTTTAAGTTTACCGACGAACCCTCAAATTCTCTTCTCTCCCCTGTTTTCCAAATTTGACTAAAATGACGTCGTTTTATGTCTCCCCCCTTTTTTCACTTTAAAGTCGATATTCTAATATAAATTTTAGACATAGGTACTCGAGGAGACCACCGAGTCACCATTTCTTAAGTGGACAGTTACGTCTCCAGTACCCAAGTTCGGAACCAGGTCCCTCTAGGGTGTACGGTGTTTCGTTGATTCGGACACACGGTGTTGGTGACTCGGTGGACGACATTGATGACGGTAGGCACGTGGGATCTCGGACATGAGGTGTCGTCTCTTCGGTGGTGTTACTCTCCAGGCCACGTGGTGTCGATCTCTCACCGGGGGCGAGCGGGGTTGATGTCTTTTCGAGTACGTCGTCGTTTCTGGGTCGTGTCGGTTTTTATTTATGATTTCTTTGTTTTAAAATTTTTAGATGTAGGTACTTGAGCAGTAACCTTTCACTTTCAGCGAGTCAGCACAAGGTGAGAAACACTGGGGTACCTGGTATGTCAGGTACCTTAAGAGGTCCAGTCTTATGACCTCACCCACCGGAAAGGGAAGAGGTCTCCTAGGAGGGTTGGTTCCCTAGTTTGGGTCCAGAGGGCGTAACGTCTGCCTAAGAAATGGTCGACTCGGTGTTCCCTTCGTGAGAAGTAACTTGACGAGACGTTTCTGTCGTCTTTTTCGGGTTATGGGTGGGTAGGGGAGAGAGGAGTCAATGGTTTACAGGTGACACATGTTCCGTGTCCCCGACTCGTTTCCGGTGCCGCCGTCCGTGACGACGTGCGACTTCTCGACACACGTCGACCTTCTCCTAGACTCGAGACCCCGGGCAGAGAGGAAATTAGGGAATTCTTAAATAGATCAAGATCTTCCACTGACATATTCACTGATCTAAGAGGACCAGACTTTCCACAGACTCTTACCATTGGGGGGGTTTCCTCCCTACCCGTAATAAGGTTAGTCTTAGAGTGTCAGTCGTCACTCTGAAAGAGACCGAACGACGGTTGGTTTTTGAGGGGTCCTACCAAAATTAGAGTTTGACGGACGGGTAATGGGAATTTTTACTAAACCCATACGGTCTTCAAGGTCATTAAACCGAAGACTGACTTTGAAGAGTATGGGTCTCCATGTTAAGGGGAAGCAGTCGTACAGGGTTAAAAGTCAAATTACAAACCCACCTGTCACTCCTAAAAGTATTGATCCTCGTCGACGTATATGGGTTGACACCAGGAGGTGTGGGGTGCTCGGTCTCGGGTAGCGGTGGAAGTTACGACGGAGAAGATAAGACGTTTTGATACCGTTGAGAGGTAATAGACCCGGTTGTCCAGTAAAGTCGGACCCCTCTGACCGTCCTTCTCCTTAAGTTGGTCTCGAGGGATTTTACTCCGTCTCGACAAAGGCTTCTCTCCTTCAAGGGCAGAGATCTCAACAGGCGAATGCTATCGTGTTCTTTAGGCTCGTGTTGACCCATCCTCCTCGTCGTCTGGGAAGGTCGGTGAAGGTCGTGGTCAAAAGACCCTCAACCAGGTTTCTCTCTGTCCCCCCGGTCGAGGAGGGAGTCCGACGATTGTCCGTACACTTAACCAGCCGGAAGGACTTCCTGTAGACGGTGCAGGTCCCGAAGACGCGATACGTAGAATATGAACCAAGACGATATGAACGGGACTTTTATGTCTAAACAAGATGGTCCTAATTATACCCTCCTCAAGTCTCGTAGAAGGGGGTCTTTCGTCAAACCGCATGACTAATAAGACTCGATTCTAAGTGCTCTTTGTCGTGCACGTTCCTCCCGTAAGACTGGAAGCACAAAGAAAGACTTTCCTCCTCAACATGAAGGATGTACTCTTCGTGGGAGGGACGTGGTCCTCTTTCTGTAAGAATAGTTCCTGTTCTTCAACTCTACCTCTCTTAAGAGATGTTTCTCTGGAACAATTTTATTAAAAATAGAAGGAAAATGGAGGGGTGTGTCAACTCAGTAAAAGGGTGTTGACGGAGAGGACCAAGTTAGATTATATTTTCATCCAGAGTGATAAAAACTCTGGAAGTAAAGGAATACTTCGGAGGGCTCACTTTCAGCGAGTCAATACTGGGTGAGGAAACACTGGGGTACCTGATATGTCAGGTACCTTAAGAGGTCCGGTCTTATGACCTCACCCATCGGAAAGGGAAGAGGTCCCGTAGAAGGGTTTGGTCCCTAGCTTGGGTCCAGAGGACGTAACGTCCACCTAACAAATGGTCGACTTGGTGTTCTCTTCGGGTTCTTATGGTCTCACCCATCGGATTAGGGAGGAGATAGCCTAGAAGGGCTGGGTCCTTAACTTGACCCCAGAGGCCGTAACGTCCGCCTAAGAAATGGTTGACTCGACAGTCCCTTCAGGACACTCCCGAGGGTTCAGTGTATTTTAAACATATCTTTTATTTACACATGTGGAAAGTGGATTATTAGACAGGAACAATTAATAAAAGTCTAGGTCGGTTCTCTGGGATTCTCCCAGTTCCTTTTGAAAAAGAAAAGGACGGTACAATTCCTTGTTGCACTCGTATTGTCCTACACACGTAAAGTAAACACTCTTTACACGTAGTTTCCGTCTTGTGACGGGTCGACTTGACTCGGTGTGTCTTTGGCATCGACGTGTGAGGGGGCGAGGTGCACACACTACTCAGTGAGGTTTCGTGTAGACCACGATGTTGAAGGCTAGGTCGAAGTCTATTGGGAGGCAGGTGGTGAAGTGTTGTTAAGTGTTGGACGTTGAAAAGGTTGTGGACGAAGGTGTTCGTTGAAAGTCCAGAAAAAGTTCTAGTTCACGGTTTAAAAGTATCATAAATATATAGAGAATTTGTAAATTGTAAACATTTTGACATTATAGTAAAAATGATCCGAGGAAATTAAGAATTACACAGTGACTGTTTTGTAAGTGACGACACGAGGTTGGGTAGAAGGGGTGTTCTGGACACCAAACATGACAAGACAAACCGTCTCACACTAAAAATCCTTACGTATAAGTACAACATACTACCTTCCTGATGAAAGTGCCGAGATTGGATTTCATTCTCCATACCCCGATTTTTGTTTTTTATAAAAAAATTATATGATTTGTAAATGATTTCCTATTAATCACTTTATTTACAGTTGTACTAGTTAATTTACACTACATTTTAAAAGAGTAATAATGGTATATACCTTTACGGGTATTATAAACTTTTATCTTATATTCTGTCATGTGTTTCGTATCAGATCAGATTAAATAAAACAGATAAAATAAATCAATCAATCGAAAATCGGTACGTCGAACACCATAGAAAAATCAAGGGGTTGGTCCCCACCTTTGGTCTGGCAGTTGTCACTCTCACGTCTCGGGATTGGTGCCCTGTCGGTCCCTTGAGGGTCAGATTAAATGAAAAAAAAAATTATGATCTTACTTTATTTTTTTTTTTTTGATAGTCCCAAACAAGAGACACCCTACTGTTTACTATGAGTAAAAGAAGAAACATGAAAGGACATAAAGGGTTTAAAAGATACTATTGATATATAATAAAAATATTTCGTCTTTTATGACAATTAAGTAGTAAACGATTTTTTTAACTTAATCACCGATCGTTTAACTGGGTGAGAATAGGAAATTTTATAATATATAATATTAGAAACGTCTTAAAATTCCTTTTCCGTTATTTCCCCTTAAGAGACCACTCACCAGGTCACCAATCCTGAGGTGTGAAAGTGGGATCACCCCGTGTCCAAACTAGAGTACCGATCCCTAGAGTGTACGGACATTCCATGTCGGATTTTGTGAAATTTTTTATTATTTTATTGTTCCGATGTTTCTTTTATCTTATGACTTTTTTTAAATTGTAGGTGGGATGGAGGGGGATTTTTCCATTGCTTCTTGTTTCTTCGCCTTTGCCTTTATTGGTGGTTATATATCGGACTTCAAGTTCGTACTTATTAATGTATTTACATTTACTATATTTGTGGGTTAATTTTCCATCTCTAACAGTCTGACCTAGTTTTTAGTTCAGGGTTGATGTAGACAAATATTCTCTGTCTAAAATTTTATGTCTTGTGTTTACTCAATTTTCCCATCGAACCCCGGAGGGATCTCCGAGTCACCATTTCTTAGCTGGACGGTCACGTCCTATGTCCAAGGGAGGGACCAGACCCTACTAGGGTGTACTACACCTTCGTTGAGTCGTGTCCTCGGCGTTATGACTCGGACACGCGATCCCGGGTCCTCGACGTTGATGGCTCCAGGCGCACGGATCTCGGGTTCGAGATGTTGTGCTCTTCGGTGACGTTTCTCTTCGGATGTTTATTTTTTTTTTTTCTCTTCGGACGTTGATCTCTCTTCGGGGACGAACCGTGTCGATGTCTTCTCGGGTGCGTCGTCGTTTCTACGTCGTACTGGGTTTTTTATTTAATTTCTTTTTTTTGTTACACTATATTTGTCCCTCGCCCCCATCATGCCAGTAGTTTCTGAACTTCTATTTGTCGTAATGGTCTCTATTTTTCTTAGTAAAATGTTCTCCTAGTTAAGTAATTCCTCTATATAGTTAGGGTTTACACATATATATGGATTTTCAAAGTTTTATATAATTTGTTTTTGACTGTATTGATTGCCCTCTTTCTCTGTTTTTATATTAGTATAAACTTTTTACATTGTAGGACGAGGGTCATTGACTGTCTTAATCTGGTGAGATAGTCATTCTATTTCTACTACTCGTGTTGTGATCGTTGGTTGGACTTGTGATACAGGTTATTGACATCTTTTATTCAAGAAAAGTTTTCGTGTATCTTGTAAGTGGTTCTACATAGTGTGACACCCTTTAATTTTTCTTTTTATATATGTCTCATACAAGTGACTAGTGTTCTCATTCTTTCACTTTCAGCGAGCACAGGCTGAGAAACGTTGGGGTACCTGATATGTCAGGTACCTTAAGAGGTCCGGTCTTATGACCTCACCCATCGGAAAGGGAAGAGGTCTCCTAGAAGGGTTGGGTCCCTAGCTTGGGTCCAGAGGGCGTAACGGTCACCCAAGAAATGGTCGACTCGGTGTTCCCTTCGGGTTTTTATGACCTCACCCATATCGGATAGGGAAGAGGTCCCCTACAAGGGTTGGATCCCTAGTTTGGTCCCAGAGAACGTAACGTCCACCTGAGAAATGGTTGACTCGATAGTCCCTTCGGGGGATGTCCTCATTTGATCTTTAGTTATCGTTTTTATGAAGGCCTTTTAAGAGTTTATAAACATTTTATTGTTGTGTGAAGGTTTATTGAGTATCTAGTTTCATCTTTAGTATCTCCTTTAATGTTTTATAAAACTTAACTTACTATAGTTTTACACACCCTGTATTTTACTGAAAGTTATGAGTAAAATCTCCTTTTTCTCTAAATTTTATTCCTAGATTCATAGAATTTTATCAGTTATTTTATTGGATTTTATTTATTATTATCTAATTCGACTTTCATTCATTTTTCTCCCTTTATTTCTCGTCTTTAGTTGCTTTGTCTTTTGTTTGTTGTTAAATTTTCCAAAGAAAATGTCGTGACTAGTTTAACTATTTGAGAACCTCCGTAATTTTTCTTTTTTCTTGTGTTTAATGATTATAGTCCTTACAATAAACCTTATACAATGGAACTATCTTTGGTGATTGTCTTAGGATGGTTTCTGAACGTAAATCTTTTAGGTAATGTAATTGGGGTCACCCCAACTTTTTAGTCGTTGCCTACCGTACTGACCCTGATTTGTAACCATCCTCCTAATTGTTCGACTGATATACCCTTTTAATCGTCCGTTGTTTCTCTGATCCCCTCCTTTTGGTCAAATGTACTGTGTACAAAGTAGAAGGACGGAGATTTACTTGGGGGAATTGTGAGACCGCCGGCAGTAAACCAGTTCGGTACTACGCTAATCACGGCGTGTGTGTGCTCCCATCCCAATAATGTGGTCAAGAAGGGTCGAATGCGAGGTGTGCCAATCAATAGAGGAAGTCAGAGGTAAGAGAGGAAGAGGATACCCAGAAGGTCATAACTTCTTAGACCTTATACGTTGTAAAGAGTCTGAGGAAACGACGAACCCTGGACTGTTGACCGTTGTGAGTGTTATAAACCTTCTACTTTGGTACCACCCCCGGTGGGGGACGACGTTCCGGACGGCGGTCCGTTCTAAGATCCTGTCCTGTCCGCCAACGTCACCTGTCTGTGCCCCGAGACGACACTTCGGTGGTAGACACACCCACAACTCCGTCAACACCACTACCTCGTCGGACCCGAAGGTTCGAGGACCTAATAACGACGTCAACACACGAGAATTTCGGGTCTCAAGTTTCCCACCGGGGACTGCGAACAAGGAGATCCAGAAAATAAAGAATTTGTCGATTAACGGACGTAATTTAGGAGAAGACGAATTTAATGAGTCTCACCAGAGTCAAAAGACGTGACTTGGGACTGTGTGGGCGTAGTGGTCAAATGTCTACTGTCTCAAATTATGACTGTGTGTGTTTAAAGGGGGTAAACTACTTGTTTCTTTCGTTCCGAGTCTTTTGAATTTTTGACCCTTGTCCTCACTCGGGGGGTTGTGACCTCTCCAAGTTTGTGTGGTCTACATTGAACCGTCTCCGTAAAAATTTTCTAGAGATTCGAAGTCTACCCCTTAATTTTTCCCTACGGAAAGTTTCAGAGAAGGTTTTTAAAGGTTAAAGTGGCAGGTGGAGTAGTTAGTGGTATGTTTGTCCGATTGGACCTAGGTCTTGATCTGTACGGAGGGGTCTTAAAAGGATTCTTATTTTAGGGACATCTAATTTGTGTGTTTGTCGTCGTTCTTTTTTTCTCTCCGTTCCCTTTTTCTCATCTCCCTCTTCCTTCTTCTCTTTTTAGTTTCCCTACCCTCAGTGGAGATGCAATTTAAAACCGTCCAATGACCTTTTGAATGTCATTTATTCGAAGTCGCAGGACGTTAAACCTTTCTCCTTCATGGGTTCGGAGAAGTCCCGACCAGAAAGGTTCGAGTCCGATATAACCCCAAAAGGACCAGTCTTCTACTAAAACTCTTCGACTCTTTACGATTTCTAGGAGAAGATCCTTTTCACAAATCTTATGTGTGTCTGTACACTCACACTGGTGTCCCGATGTACCTTGGGGGTCTCGGGTAAGAGTCCCTGGGTCGAGAGGTGTACGAGGGGACCCATCCGAGTAGAGGGAGTTCCCTGGGGGACGAACGACGGAAAGGAAAGGGTTCGTATTTCCTTTTTTCCACTCCATGTATTTAGAGATAGTCCATACGTCTTCCTTGAAATATGAGTTCAAGTAGGTCGTAGTTAAGTGGTCAACGAGGATTCGTACTTACCGTCAGGCGACTAAATGTAATACGATCCATAGGTTACTTGTAAATAGTTAACTGTATATCGAAATCCCCAACAATCGGAAATAAACTTTCCTTTTTATCTTTTACTTTATTCAGTTGTTACAGGATCCTAAGACTCCTTATTACGATACTTTCGACCTCTTTTAAGTATTATTGACTCATAGAATAATATCTCTTGTCAGAGTAATGATACCAATGTTTTATGACGGTAATAAAGACTCTTGTGGTGACCTCCTCAAGATACTCGTCCCTCTGTCCGTGTTTTCTTACTTGAGAAGGGGTCAAAACCACTCGGTGTGTGTGATTCCTAGTCTTGTAATCCGCTGAGTCGGGAGTCAATTTAATGGCTCTATGTTTCGTGACCTTTTATTTAGGGTATTTCTGGAGTACCCGAAACAAAGTTTCTCGTCAACCGGTCAAATATTTTTTACTATGAATTTGTTTGTAATCGGACTAAAAGGTAGAAAGGATCAATAGAAACGTATTTATTCTAAATTCCCCAACACATATACGCAAAAAGGATGAAAACAAAACTGATCTGTCAAAAGTACTCCCCCTTTTACGACAGATTAGTGATATGTGACATTGGAATGAAGTTTGGGTGTTTAACAAAGTTTCAAATAAGACACTATTTTTGGATGGGATTCAAAAAGGTATTGTCGACGAAAGGAATTTGTAGTCGAGTTGAAATTAAAGTGTTCCGTTTGATGTGTTCTTTTCGGTTTTCATTTCAGAACAAAGGAAGTTTTAAGTTTGTCTACAAAACACATTAGTTTTGTTAGGTGATAAACTTAGAGGACATGTGTGTGACGTGACTGAAGGTCCAATACAAGATTTTAGAAATTTTGTGACTGATCTTTTATTCTCCTACAGGGGTGACCTTTACAAAATTGTAAGTAAAATTGCTCCCAACGTTTCCAAGTGAAACCTTAATTCCTGTTAGTTCCACAAAATCTACTCAGGAACTAACGAGAGTCGCGGGTTAGAGTCGGTATTTAGGTTGATTGTTGTCGTTATACGTTCCTGTTAAGTGAATGTTACGACGAACTGAATCCTGTTCCTTTCTTGTGTTCTAGAAATAGATTTTAATGGTAATATTAATTTCGGTGTCTTTCGTCGACTCAGTTTCCTATTTTACCTTAACACAGGTTACCGATGGAGACATCTGCATGGTGTAACATGTTCCTGAAGGAAAAATTACAGTTTAATAGTATCTACTTGTCCGGTGCATAGTGAACAGGACGAGAGTTTAGTTCATCTGCTACGGAAGGAATACCGAGACAGGGAAGATTCCAAAGATGTACAACTAAATATACTTTTGTGGACCCTTTGACTTTGCGAAGACTCAGAGTGTAAATTGTGTGAACGTCTATGATTTATAGAAACCCTTTAGATCTCCACTATAACTGTCTCTTTTGTCTCCACCCTTCGTTCGTGACCCGTTCTACAAAAAGGGAAAATGGAGTAATCGTCTCTCTACTAAACCTCCGACGGAAGATGAGGGTTGTCTAGCCGGACTAGGGTCGTTTCATTCGGGTGAGTCTGAACGGAGTCGGGATTCGGTAAACAGTCGAGCGGTCCAGTCGAGATTTCGACGGGTTCTTTTGTTTAGCCTTACTCGTTGAAAGTACAACTGAAAGGTGGATGTCACCACTAGAAGTGAGAGAAATGACTAATTCCAGTCACCGTCTGAAGAAAGGCTGTTGGACTTGAACCGATTGATGTGTCTCTGTAGAGGTTTGGTGAGAAAGACATAATCATTGACAAAGTCAAGTCAAGTCAGTGAGTCAGCAGAGGCTGAGAAACGCTGGGGTACTTAGCGTCGTGCGGTCCGCAGGGACAGGCAGTGGTTGAGGACCTCAAGTGAGTCTGAGTGCAGGTAGCTCAGGCACTACGGTAGGTCGGTAGAGTAGGAGACAGCAGGGGAAGAGGAGGACGGGGGTTAGGGAGGGTCGTAGTCTCAGAAAAGGTTACTCAATTGAGAGACACACTCCACCGGTTTCATGACCTCGAATGTCAAATGAAACCAGTTTGGTGGTGGAAACAGTCATTCCATCTCGTTGCTATATCGGTAAAATGACGTAGACCTGACGTAAAATATTTTATTTATCTTTTTTGACGGTTGTGATCACTATTCGTATCCTGAGTTTGAATTACGTTGATTTTGTCTTAGAAAGTGTGTCGTTCTTTTGTCCCTAGGTTTGTGGTAGATCTGTCTACCATAGACGTATTCGTCGACATTTCTTTTTCTGGTTTCAATTTCTACTACAATTTTTACCGACTTGGTCCCCCGAAAGGCCCGCCAGGGCACCAATTCTGAAGTGGAAGGTTACGTCCCTTCCACGTAACCTTCCAAGTTTCTCACGTCCAAGCTAGGGATCAGTCCCTCGATTGTAAGGGTGTACAGAACGACACCGGTTTTTTTGGTTTTGTATGTGTTGTCTTCGTTATACTGTTGTTTAAGTTGTTTCTGATAAAAAATTTTTTCTCCTTCTTTTACCAACGTGGTATAGTAGTTACCGAAGATTTTTCCCACTTAACCCCTAAAAGAAGTAATAAAAATCAGAAAACTCTTAACCTTGTGGGTATGTATGTGTGTGAGGATAATTATGTATTCGGATAATCGACTGACAGTGTATCAATGTAAATGAATTAAGGAGACCTTTTTAAAGGTTTCAACTTCCATCTCCTGATGATGTGAGAAAGGACCCATATTCGTATTTTTCGCACCGACGTTTACTCACCGACCATGTAAATTTTTGGACGGAACCAGTGGGACATTAAGTCGTTTCTCCACTTAGTTTGTATCATGGATGTTGTATTAGGGTTGAGGTGTTTCATTTTAACAATTTAGACTCAGTTTTATAGTTTATGTCAAGAGAGACCCACTCCTATACATAAAGTATTTATGGGGGAGTGACAAGTTTCCTCGTAGTCAGCACTTTTCGTACTTGAAAACGTGAACCTAGGGAAGGTTCACACCTTCGTTGTGCACTATATTACACCTGGATTGTAAAGGTTAGTGACATTTGTTGCTCGACATCTCTTTTTCTCAACACATTGGTTTTTGTGTGTTGTTCCCCAAGTCGATTAGATGTCATGTACGAGACAGATCCTCCTCTCTCCTTCACATGGGTGCGTCATTGGTCTCTTGTTGAGGTCACACAGTCTACCTGGTACAAGACCATGTCTGTCCAAAACCCACGTTCAAGACTTCCTAGAGCTTTTCTTTCCCTTTCCAGTAAAGACTCCTTTTCCGAAGAACTCGAACCGGAATTTACTCTCTAAACCCAAAATGTCTCTTTTTCCTCTCTGTGGAGTCCCTTTAGTCATGGAAATAGACTATGCATTAAATGAGAAGTTTCTTCAGAAGTACCTAACTAACGCACACACACGAATAGACAAAATTCGATGTTAGATCTCCACTTTTCTACGGGACTATTCCTTCTAGCTGGTTAAGGTCAATTGTGAATTGTCTCCGGTGGGGATTCTTGGAGGACACCCCTGAAGTCAATAGAGATTGAGGGTACTGGGGTCCAAAACAATTGGTCGCCTTACTACTCTTAACCACTTTTAACGTTCTTGAGAGCTATGTGTCGACGACGACGACGACGATTCAGTGAAGTCAACACAGGCTGAGACACGCTGGGGTATCTACCGTCGGGTGGTCCGAGGGGGCAGGGACCCTAAGAGGTCCGTTCTTATGACCTCACCCAACGGTAAAGGAAGAGGTTACGTACTTTCCCTTTTCACTTTCCCTTCAGCGAGTCAGCACAGACTGAGAAGCACTGGGCTACCTGACGTCGGGTGGTCCGAGGAGGCAGGTACCCTAAAAGGTCCGTTCTCATGACCTCACCCCACGTGTCGTTGAGACGGGTTTGAGAACGTACTTCTTGAACTCGTTTGAAATAGTCCCGAAGATCGTCGGATTCCGACGTAACGGACCCTACTGTGTCGACGGAAGACTCAGGAACACGTCTTTCCAAGTCCCGACCCTTTTCTTTAAATATGTCAGTTCTATTCGGGACTGGAGGGAAAGAATTGTCGTAGTATGTTGACACTCAGGAAGGAGACGAGGACGTGTGTCGTTGTCCGTCTGTGTAAAGGATTGTTCACACCTTACAGAAAGAGTTCCTGAATTTGAGGAAAGGAAATTTTACTTCAGGAGACCTTTCTATCCCGGATAGAGGGTCAGAGCCGCCTTCTTCTCTTAGATTGAACGATCGATCCTCTGGGACGACCGGAGTAGGGGGTTGGGTATACTTGTTTGTGCAGAGTGAAGGGATTGAGACGAATCCGGGGGTGAGTGAGGAGGGAAATTTTGAGGGACGACGACGACGATTCAGTGAAGTCAGCACAGACTGAGACACGCTGGGGTATCCGCCGTCGGGTGGTCCGAGGTGGCAGGGACCCTAAGAGGTTCGTTCTTGTGACCTCACCCAACGGTAAAGGAAGAGGTTACGTACTTTCCCTTTTCACTTTCCTTCAGCGAGTCAGCACAGACTGAGAATCACTGGGGTACCTGACGTCGGGTGGTCCGAGGAGGTGGGTACCCTGAAAGGTCCGTTCTCATGACCTCACCCAACGGTGACGGAAAAGGGTCCGTGGACATGTAGTCTTACGTCGAGTCGAGAAAGACAGTTACTCACTAATGACTTATTTTAGACAAAAGTAACGAAATTGATTACAGGTCAAAATAAATAGAAACTGTTACCCCTCAGAGACCCACTGAAAACTGTTAATTGTATTTTCTGCAATCTTTGTCTGAAAACAACCCCTTTTAGAGTCCTTAGTTCATTATACTAGACCAACCTTTATGGAACCGTAAAGACGGGAATATACTTGACCGACATTTCTGTTTCACTCAGAAGACGGACTCTCCCCGTGGCACCCAAACTAGATAGGTTCTCCAGCATACGAAGCCGTCAGGACCCGTTCAAGAAGGAAGATCTTCCAATAGACGAGGTCCACTTGTACGTTTGACGTACAACCAAGTGGTTCTTCCTGTTTCTCGACGTTGAAGCTCTTCGGTGTCCAGTCCGACACATGGACACGACACGGACGGACGGCTATTGATAGGCGCGGTCGGCGTCTTACACCGGACTCTGCATGACCGATATTGGACCTGGCGGCACTCTTTCTTCGACTTGGAGCGGTCTGAGGTCTGTTGACGGTTATTGACGGTTCTGCCAGCGTATTACTACGTAAATTGTACCGGAATCCCAGTGACACTTTCACTTTCAGCGAGTCAGCACAGACTGAGAAACTCTGGGGTACCTGAGACTCAGGCACCTTAAGAGGTCCGGTCTTATGACCTCACCCATCGGAAAGGGAAGAGGTCCCCTAGAAGGGTTGGGTCCCTAGCTTGGGTCCAGAGGGTGTGACGTCTGTCTAATTTCTTTGGTCGACTTGGTGTGTCTTCGGATTCTTATGACCTCACCCATCGGATAGGGAAGAGGTCGTCTAGAAGGGTTGGGTCCTTAACTTGACCCCAGAGGGTGTGACGTCCACCTAAGAAATAGTTGACTCGATAGTCCCTTCGTAATATCGAGAAATGGTTGACTCGATAATCCCGGTAATACTCGTTGTTGTTACTCGTCGTCAAAGACTAAATAAGTATAACATAAATCTTATTATTCCTTATCGTCAGATGGTCAATTTTTTAGGCTGAGTTCAGTCCACCTCGTCACAACTTCCGGACCGAGGTGTTGGTACATTTGTAGTCAGTTCGATTAAATAGAGAACGTCAACGGAGTGGACGTTTTCCTTCGGTTTTACTTGCAAGGAGCTGGCGTGTCTCAAGGACGCTTCACACTCACTATATGACATCCATTTTTGTCGTGTGAACACCTGTACTTTATTCGAGGTCGATAACAATGATAATAGTAATTACGAATATGGACGGACCTCATTTTGGACGGTTCGGAATGAGAGTTTGACGGAATTATTGCCAATAGTTCTAAAAGGTTAATGTATAAAGTGGAGACTTTCCCGCAGGACAGTAAAAAGTCATCACTCGGATGGAGTGTCAAGGTCGGGGTTGATCGGAAATTCAAGGTCCTCTCGTTCCTACGTGAAACAAGTGACGGATCTCCGGAATCGTGTCACGACCCATGGGTCTTCCATATCTCACTGGTAGGAGGACACTAAAGACGAAGGTAATCGTAGGTGGCCCCAAAGGGACCACCGAGTCTACCATTTCTTAGACGGATGTTACGTCCTCTGTACCCAAACTAGGGACCCAGTTCTTCCAGGGGACCTTTTCTCTTACCGATGGGTGAGGTCATAAGAACGGATCTCTTAAGGTACCTTCTCCTCGGACCGTCCGATGGCAGGTACCTCAGTGTCTCAGTCAGTGTGCTGACTCGTCGATTGTCTGATCTTCGGTTGTCGGGTTCGTTTGAGATTCACATAGTCTCAGTTTCGTTTTTATTTTGCTGGACCTCTGACAGGTCCATGTTGACCCATTGTCGGTGGTTCTACACCCCCCAGGGACTGAGACATGGTTTAGGACATGATCTCTGTAATAACGTACATTAGGAGGGTTATTGGGACCCTCTATAATAGTATGGGTAAGTTGTCGACTCCTTTTGACTCCCATTTGTTATACGTGTCAGTGTGGTCGGGAGTGACAGGGTCAAAGGGGTTAAGTTTGGGTCTGGACTCAGGTTTCGGGTCCGATAAAAGACCCAATGTGTAACAAAGTCAATTCCAGGGGCTTAAAGATAGAGGTTGAAGTTTGAAGAGGGTTGAATTTTTAGGTTGACTATTGACCGGTAGAGATAAATTGAAGATTATCCGTAAAGTTTACATCGCTTCGGTCTTCTTTTGCTACCCAAAAAGAACGGTTTATAGGAAGAAGGAGTGGAGTCACTCCGTGACAGTAGATAAGTCAACGGACCCAGTGTCTGTCTTAGAGAATAAAGGTGTAAGGTGAAGATTGGGTACGTTTTCAGGTCGAGATGGAGATTTTATACGGGTCTTCGGTTGTGGTAGGGTGGCAGTCGTGATGATGTGGGATTTAATTCCATCCTGTGAGAGAGGAACCGGATGTCGTTGTCGTCTAACGGTCCTAAGTTCGAAGTGGTCCTTCCTAAGACCAAGTGACGACCTCGGATCTTGTGACGAGTGTGGGTCCTCCTCCGCCAAATTTTCGTAAGTGACTTACTTGCCAAGACTGACGAGAGTGGAGGTGTGATCAGGGACTGTGCGAGTTTAGAGGTACCGCGGGTTTTACTAGAAGATTCACATTTAGTTCGGTGTCAAGAGTGGACGAGTTTTAAGGGGTTGTTGGAAAGGGACATTCTCTTTATTTTGGGTTTAGGTAGCCACTGACTGGGGTGGACCGAGATGGACGGAGATATGGAGTAGATTCTGTGAGGTCGGAGGACCTGAGAAGGTTGTGGAGTGACAAGGAGTTTGTGGGACCTTCCGAGCGATGGGTCTGGGAGTGTACCCACGGAGAGGTAGTCAGAGTTAAGGTTCCCGTAGAAGAGTCTGTCTGAAGGGGTTGTTGGGATGTCTCCGGCGAAACGGGTGGTCCTGGACAATGTCATAGTCATAACAAATGACCAATGTCATATAATAACAAAGTAACGAGGTTACAAATATATTGCGGTGGGGTAGGGGCGGGGTCGTCTTGGTTGGTGACTCCCGTCTCTACTACAGACAGACCGAGTGACGGGATAGAGGTCGAGAATCGTGTATCATCCACGACACTATAACACTATATTAGTCCTTATAAATAAACCGGAAGATGAACCCATACCCTCCGGGTCTTCTGAATTACGGTTGTCGACTTACGACTTTACACGCCCCACGGTCTGTCCCTCCTCCCACCACAACACCCTAATCCGGGGATCGGACCCCCTATAGACTGTAGGTCCATTACAGTCTTAATTTGACATAACAACATGTAGGTCAATTATAGGTCCCTCAACCCCTTGACTGACCACACCCCACCACCCACCACCCCAGGCATTTAACTACAGTCTTCACTACATTCATTTTTGTCACGTGTACACGAGTTTTTTCAACATTCCTAAAGATCTGAATCTATGAAAGACTGCCACGACACAAAAAAAAAATTGCATTTGAACTGTCAAAGTAAGTATACTTTAGTATCTCAGTAGTGGGCGGAGGGTCGCAACTCTGGGTGGTGTCACTTCGGAGTTCGTCAGGGTTCTTTCTTCTTCAATTGAAGGGACACTACTTGTCGGTCATAAACCAAGAAAGGTTTCAGGACTCTTCCCCTAAAATCTTTGTTCAGTGTTTTGGGACGGTTTTCTAGTTGGTATGGTTATTAAGAAAATGTTCTGGGTGAACTCATGACCGTTATTAAAAGGCTCGAGATTTAATGGGTGATCCTCGGTGTCTTTCGGAGCTCCCCGAAAGTTCGCTGACCCCTGTCCACGGAGCTTTATAGCATTGGATTAGTGACATATTACTCCCCAGTAGAGTTTTACGTTGAGGGAGTTTTGTTGGTGTTACTTGATAGACGTTTCGGAAGAATTCTACACCTTATAAGACTTTCGGCGGAAGACTCCAGGTGAAACCAGAGGTCACGGGAGAACAGTGAAGCGGACTGACTCCCGTTCAGTAAGGTGGAGTTCAATTTTTGGAGTTAAAGGAGTAGAGACTTTTCTGATCGAACTTACGTACGGTTCCTGTCATAATCTGGAGTTTTTGGGTTCGCTATTGAAGAGTGTCCCGGTGACGTTTCTCCAGCCTAATAGATGGTCAGATTAGGCACCGATATGTCTTTGGGTGTCAAATCGGGGATGTAGGGAATGCCCGACCGGACTAATAGCGTTCCGACTTACATGGTCGTTCGTCCCTGTCGCCCCGATCTGAGTGACCTTTTTTGCTTGATAATTTTGAGACATTTCTTTACAGCTATTAGTTGTACAGACTCTTCCACCCTCCCGTTGCGGACCGTCTAAAATGGATGAAGAAGGGAAGATTGAGACGTTCTTCCGTACTTTCGTCGCGATTTCCAATTGTGGATGATGGTTAAGACGGGACTGCATGACGGTTGGGCATCCTCTGCGGCTAGGGTTCGCCCGTGTCCACAAAATTCTAGAGCCCTCAAATTATCCGCTCTCAATGTTTGTTCGAGCCCGTTCAAGTATCGACTTTCCCCCTACTCTTGCGAGCTCCAAGGATGGGTCCGCCGCGCAAGCACAGGTCGGTCCCAACCCAGCCCTTTAAGTTGTTCGTCCCGACTGAAGGGACGCGGCTCTGGACTCGGGACGCCAAACCTTTCGTCCGAAGAGACAAGAGCTTACTTGTCTCGGTCTCAAGACCTCGGGACCCTCTACAGTTCGCGTTATGCGGACTCGGTTTGCTCGGCTCAAAGCAAGTCCCGTACCATCCCCTCACCACCGGGTTTGAGTGCAGAAGAGGACCTAAGTGCCCCGACCGTCTCGGGCCACCGGATGCCTCGAGCCGAGGTGTGTGAGCACGGGACCTCTCATCCGCTGTGCGAGGTCTTTGTCAGCCGTGGAAGGCGGGCTTGGGACGGACGGGGCGGGATTCGGTTCAAGGATGGATTGCGGGTTGCTCTTCTGGAGCCCCAGTGGAGAGCCCGACGGGGGGCACACGGAGACCAGGCGGGCGGCTTCGTTTCCCAAAGGGACTGCCGACTCGCGGCCCGAGGCCGGGCCCCGTGAGTGGGTCCGCCGCGCCCCAGTGGGCGGGGTGAAAGCCGCCGGCTCCGCCCCCGTGTGGGTCCCTTCGGGCGCCACGGAGCCCGATGACCGGTCCAAAGGTGGCTAGACAGAGGGAGAAGAGTGGACCGGGCGTGTCGTGGCGCGACTGTATCGCCGCCGGCTGGTGGTGGTGGGCGCGCGAGCGGGCGAACGTCGAAGCGAGGCCGCGAGGACCGATCGAGGCCGGCGTTCGCAGGCAGGCGTCTGGCGAGTGTGGAGGTGCGGCGCGTCGGGGTCGACTCGAACCCCCTGGATCCGGACCCACTTTTGTTGGAGGCGTTTGGGGCGGGGAGGCAAGTCCGGGGCGGGGAGCCCGGTCCGGGGCGGGGCAGTCCGGCGGTGGCGGGAGCCGGGGAGGGACAAGGGCGGGGAAGGGCCCCGTGGCGGAGGCTTGAGGTAGAGGGGGCCGAGCGTGAAGGCGACCGCAGTTCGTCGTCCGTCACCAGTAGTGAAGGGCCACGACGCGACCTGACGGTTCAAGCTGGCGGCTGTCCGACCGGGCCGTGAGAGCCAGGGGCCGGGACTTCCCTCGTCGCGGGGGTTAGGCGCCGAGGCCACCTTCTCGACCAACGACTGAGGTTATTTCGGAAAACACTTACTAAGGCTCACGGGACGTGACTTGGCCGCGCTATCCCTACCGGCCCACGATCAGACACGAGCCGGAGCGGGGCTTGACCCCATACGTGCCCTACGGACAAAGTCTTCAGGGAAATAGAAGAAGTAGAGGGTTATTTTAAAGAGTTTGAAACCATTCTAAGGGAGACGGGTTCGATGCTTAGGGACCAGTGAATCGACAGAACCGTGCAATGGTAACCGTGGAATTCCCTAGGTCCCTCCTGGGAAAGACACGAAGGGACAAAAGGTCAGAGAGGGGGCGGTGGGTATCCTCTGGCGTAGGCGCGGGTCCCTAACCAAACGTAGGGAGGAGAGACCGAAGGGTCCACCAAGTCTCCATCTCAAGTGGACGGTTACATCCTCTGTGTTCCCCTCGGCCAAGTCAGGGACCCACCTCCTTCTGGGGACCCTCCTCCTTTACCGTTGGACAAGGTTATAAGAACGGACCTTTTTAGGGAACTTATTTCCTCGGACTGCCCGATGGAGGTACGCCAGTGTTTCTCAGACTACGGTCACTCGTGCCTATAAACACTGTACGTCTTTCTCAAGAGGGATGGATTTAGAGGAGTACCGGTGAAGGGGTTCTTCTCCTTAAAGACAGTCACGTTTGAAACGTGGTTTACGGAAAGTAAGGAATTTTATTCCTAATAAGAGACATAAAATCTTTACCCCGCTGACTTTGAGTCCGCTAAATTTATTGAACGGATTTCAAATTGTCATTTCGACTTTTTCGTTATGTGCCTGACCTTTCGTGCACAGACTAGGGGACCCCGTACTGTGTTTAGACTGGAAGCGGAAACCGTTTCATCACAGACAGCCGTCAACTCCTCTACCTTTCAGTCTCTTTTCAGGTACCCTTGGTTACGAACCTAATACTCGTCGTGTCTGAGAAGATCTTAACTCTGTCCGAAGGTCTCACGAACGTGGACCTGTTGGAAGAACTCGTCATCCTATGTCCCTTTAATATTCACTGATTTTTATTGACGTGGGTACGAGTCAACTCTGTTGGAACTCGTTCTCCTATGTTTTTTTCGGTGTCTGATGTTCAAAAACTCCACGGTCCTCGATTTCGTCCCATGATACGTACTAGGGACATGTGACGTGGTGGTTTCCCCATCTGTCTGTATCATTCCATGGACATGGGCACGAGTCAGGACAGACTGAGACACGTGGGGATACCTTACATCGGGTGGTTTGAGGAGACAGGTACCCTAAGAGGTCCACTCTTGTGACCTCACCCAGCGGCACGGGAACCGGTCTCCTAGAAGGACCGGGTCCCTTACTTGGGTGTAGAGAATGTAGGGGACGTAACCGTCCACCCAAGAAATAGTGATCACGGCGGACCCTTCGGGTATTATTCCAATTGGAAAACGGTTTGGGTGAGGAGGTAGGGATAACAATGTGGTCAGTTCCTGTGTGCGTCGAAGGGAGGTTCTCGAGCGTTCGCATGGGCAAAGAACGAAGATAAGGGACCACTACTTTGACAACAAGTCATCGGGTCAGAACAGACTAAGAAACGCGGGGGTACCTGACGACGTGCGGTCCTAGGGACAGGGAGTGGTAGAGGGTTTCAAACGGGTTCAAGTACAGGTAACCTAACCACTACGGTAGGTCGACAGAGTAGGAGACTGCGGGAAAAGAGGAAGATGGGAATTTGAAAGGGTCGTAGCCCCTGAAAAGGTTACTCAGTGGACAAGAGTAGTCTACTGGTTTTATGACCTCGAAGTCGAAGTTATAGTCAGGAAAAGTTACTCATAAGTCCCAACTAAAGGGAATTCCAACTGACCAAACTATAGGTTCCCTGAAAGTCCTCAGAAGAGGTCATGGTGTCAAGTTTCCGTAGTTAAGAAACCACGAAACGGAAGAGATACCAGGTCGAGAGGATTGGCATGTACCGGTGACCCTTCTGGTATCGGAACTGATATACCTGGAACCACCTGACTCATTACAGAGACGAAAAGTTGTGTGACAGATCCTAATAGTATCGAAAGGAAAATTCTTCGTTTGTAGAAGACTAAAATACCGACGTCAGTGGTAGGTGTCACTAAAATCTCGGGTTCTTCTCCTTTATACAGTAATGAAGGTGGAAAGGGGTAGATAAACGGTACTTCATTACCTCGGTCTACGGTACTTGAATCAAAAGAAAAAAATTATAAACCCAAATTCGGTCGAGAAAGTGAGAAGAGGAAGTGGGAGTAGTTCTCTGAGAAATCAAGGAGAAACGAAAGACGGTAGACGTATAGACTCCAACACTACAAAGAGTTGGAAATAACCCCGACCTCAAAGAACGGACTTTAAGAGGAGATCGGGGAATAGTTAAAGACAACTAATTTTCCCAGGTTCTCACCACCAGTCATTGTCTTAGAGGAACTTAGAGTCCACGGTCGTAAATCTCCTTCTCGTTATTACCTCGTCCGGGATGAGTCTCGGTACCTTTCATTACTCTTTACCGAGGTTGATTTTAAAAATTTTATTATTAAATGTTGTCGTTGCTGTTTTGGTCGGATTTGTCATGGTCTGACCACGTCGGTGGACGAACCACCGACAGATACTGAGTAGTCTTCGGTTCCTAGAGTGACTCTGACAGATCAGTCCAAGTGACAACAAACCCTACAGTAAGACCCGCGTGAAGAGTGGGACCCTCTGATGAACCCACGGTCCTCAACGAGAAGGGGACCCTTCTCAGTCCGTCGAAGACCCCTCCCCTTCCACACTTTAGATGAGGTCAAACTCGGACGACCCCGATACTTCAGAGGAGTGGAAAATCCCTTTAACCTCGTATGGTGACCCAATGTCCGTCTCGACCATCCTCCTAGGTCCGGAGAACTTAGGACTCGAAAAAAAAGAGTTTAGAAGCAGTTTACACCTTCCTAAGATACTACTATAATTGTAGTCGACCGTTTCTCTATTGTGTTGAATTACTGGTCTCTTAAACATCTGACACGGGTTCCATAGGTTTTTCGTATGACCTTCGGACTTGAAGATTTCGATATTTCAAAATTTAAAATCGAAGTTGGTTCTTGACCGACCTACTGGAGACTCGGAGTCAAAATAGTAGACGTCTTACCCCTGATTGGTACGTAATTTAATTTAACTATTTCTTAGATGGACGGTTACGTCCTCTACGTTCTCTGCTTCCAAGTCAAGGACCCACCCCTTCTAGGGGACCTCATCCTTTACCGTTAGTTGAGGTCATAAGAAGGAACCCTTTAGGGTATTTGTCTCCTCGGACCGGTCGATGTCAGGTACCCCCGCGTCTCAGGCTGTACTGACCATAATTATTTGGTCAAATTTTTACAATTTATTAGATACGTCCGACTAAGAAGGAGAGAAGACCTTCTAGAGTTTCCTTATACCGGTGACAGTTGACTTTCTTTTTATGTGTTACATTTCACTCAAGTCAACATAAGTCCCTGGAATGACACTTAGTATCGGGTCCTCTACCGGAGAGTCTATTCTGGTTTAACTCTTTAACCGAAGTCTCTCTCTTCCCCTTTCGGTCCTATTTACATTTATTATTTATTTATTACATTTATTATTTAAAAATCGACCCCTTTTTTGCACCAGTTTGTATTCTATTGATGATTAGAGTTCCATTAATAAAGTATGAAAAAATAATAAAGTTAAAAGTTATAAAAATAACTTTATTAATTTTAAAGTTATAAAATTTAATAAAGTTATGAAAAGATACTTACCCTTTTCCATCCTTAGACCCTAAGAACTTTAAAAAAGTATCTATACGGAGAATTAATATATCCCCGGTCCTACAAAATGGAATCTCTACGTAGAATTGATAGAGACCCCATTTTACGTCTTACGAAGAACCGAAAGAGGTAGGACTTCAGGGAAGACCCACGTGACAACACCCGTTGTCACGATTACCGAACTAGAGACATCTTTACCTGATCGACCATTGAGAAAAAACAGAAGTACGGCTCAGACTTCAAAAGGAGGAAAGGACCAAGACTCCCAAAACGTCAATGAGGAATTCCAGACCAGCCATTGTAGGAAACGTAGACACCACTCAGTTTCTCTTGTCTGTATTACAGTCGTCCGTACTGTCTTTTGTCACCGTGGAATTAAAATAAAATTCACGAGACGTCCGGAAAAGTTCTTTCTGTCAACGTGTCACAAGGAGTGTATATCCATTAAAAGAGTCCTTATTCGTTATTTTCCGGACAAAATTATTCTGACATCGAGAACCGTCTGGTACACTTTATAAGGGGGGTGTTTTTACAAGAATTTAATTGATTTAATCGAGGAAAATATGTCCAATTAATATGTACGTATATATATACTGCATGATATTTATTGTTCGAATATTAAACGAAAAAAGAGGAACGCTTAAACTTCACAAAAAAAAAGAAAAAAAAAAGGGGGGAAAATCCTTCCTCTTCCGTTACAACTCAAATTTTTGTGAGTGACTTGACTTTTGTTATAACTATATGTATACAATAATCTCTTTTTTTATCAGTACG
This sequence comes from Capra ibex, assembly GCA_006410555.1. Taxonomy (NCBI): domain Eukaryota; kingdom Metazoa; phylum Chordata; class Mammalia; order Artiodactyla; family Bovidae; genus Capra; species Capra ibex. Next base: position 70,779,139 of record SJYO01034137.1, on the reverse strand, counting down.
TGAACGACAAAATATTGAAAACTAAAATCTTTTGAAGTAACGTTTAAAATTAAAGATCAAGTTCTTACCGAATTTTCGGTTGTTTTGATTAATAAGATTAAGGGATTTTAAAAGAGTTGATACTTTTCTTTTGGATCACTCCGTAAGATAACCATAAATTTATCTTTTCTTCTTTAAAGAGGTCAGAAGAGAATATTTCCAGGGCCCTGGAGTTAGACTATCACTTTCAAATTAATTAAAGTCAAGGTCCACTTGTTCCTTCATAAGTACATCCTTTTTTATCGATATTTAAAACCCTGAGTCCGTTTTTTGTTAGGTTCACGATATCACGGGGGTGGGGTTAGGAAGAGGAAGTAAAAATAATTTAATTATATACATGTTACCAAAAACAAACAAACACCTAAAAAACGGTGTGGTGAACCGAACACCCCGAAATCAAGGGGGTATTCCTTAGTTTGGACCCGGGAGTCGTCACTCTCACACCTCGTGATTGGTGGCTTGGTGGTCCCCTAAAGGATATGTTACAAAAAATTTGCAACGTTTATAATATTTTGTATTTTATTTTTCTTCATCGTAGAGGGAGTCTAGGAAAAGTCAGGGGAGGGGTCTCCATTAGTGAAAGTTAATAAGTTCGTCAAAAAGGAATAATGGAGACATAAAAAAATTTGTAAATAAAATAAAATAAAAAGGTGTGACGTGTCGTACACCTTAGAATCAAAAGGGTGGTCCTAACTTGGGTACGGGAGACATCACCTTCGTCTCAGAAACCCTTCAGGGTTGACGTATAAAAATTTATTATAAAACACGAAAATAAAGGACTGGACAACTGATATAAACAACACAAAATAGAAAATACAACGTACACCCGACTTTCGAATTCGTGAAGATAGACGATAGAACTGTCAGATTAGTGTAGTGCAAAAAGTGTTTTATTGTATTAATTAAAATATTTAATTATCCTTCAATTATACATCAATACCGATCATTCTTAATAAGTAACGTATCGGTGTCTCACATATTACTGTCGTAAAGAAAGAACGAGAAAGATAAAAAGTAAGAGTAAGGGGAAAGGACCTCTCCGTCATATAAGATCACCAATCCCAATCTCTGAGACCTCGGTCTGGAACCCTAATCTGGAAACGAAAACAGTGAATAATCTAGACACTAAAATTCGTTGACTAAAGTAGAGCGACAGGAAGTCAAAGAAGAAGAAATTTACTCCTCCTAATTATTTTCATATGTATAATTTCATGTGGACCTTTTAGGGTACCTGCCTCCTCGGACCCCCCGACGTCAGGTACCCCAGCGTCCCTCAACCTGTACTGACTTGCTGAAGTGAAAGTGAAAAGTGAAAGCACGTAACCTCTTCCTTTACCGTTGGGTGAGGTCACAAGAACGGACATCTTAGGGTCCCTGCCGTCTCGGACCAGCCGACGGCAGAGGCCCCAGCGTGTCTCAGCCTATGGTGACTTCGCTGAATCGTCGTCGTCGTCGTCGTGCATCGTAGGTCGTACATGACCCACAGACTTCAATACAAACTGAACGTACCAAAGGAACCATGGATTAGAACTGAAAAAAGGTAAACAGGTAGACTAGACAGTAGAGAAGAGGGTCTATTAGTTGTTGTAGTCCATTAGATAGTTAAGGTAAAAGGGGTTCTCGGGAAAGAAAGGGATTCTCGAGAGGTTTGATAACGTTGGACCTAGGGAGGTCCGACGATGACTGCCAACGGGAGGACCGTAATGGGAACTCTACACTTTTGGTTCAAGACAAGTACCTTGGTTTCTTACTTAACAAGTTTGAGCGTTTGTGTGTCCGTTTCAAATAAAATTTCCTATCTCTATGTTTGAAGAGTCGTATCTGGGACTCTCCCCCACTTCTCTGGGTTTTTCTTCCTCTATTGTCGTTCAAGAATATAACAATGATCATAACTAGACATGTAAAAACCAACCGAACACTGAAATTATATATAGTAAAAACTGGTTAGTTAAACTTACAACGTTACAGGTTAAAAAGTAAAAATACCGAAAGAAAACCAAGGGTCAAAGAGTCAAGGACTCTGTAACTCTGCGGTAGGGAGTTGTGATAGAGTTCTGGGGTCTGGTAATAAATCCTTGGTCTACGTACAAATTCTCAATTACTAAATGGACGTCAAGAAGAACTATATGACCTGTCGTCAATTACTAACAGAACAGGACCCAGACTTTCAAAATACTGGGAGGTCTGGTCCCTCCGTAAGGAGACTTACGGATCTTTGACCTCGAAACCCGATTGCCTCACTTATTCAACTTTAATCTTCTTCTGGCTCCGAGAGTTGGGATGTGACTGATGGATTGTTAAACACGGAGTGGGCACGGTGAGAGAAGAACCTGTAGACCGGAACACCTCAGGAGAAAGAACTAAATGAGGGGACGAAACCACTCGTGTAATCGTCGGAATCCTGAGGTTGGAGTGGTGGGACCTGAAAAAAATTGGGACATAACTGGAAGGAACTGGACAGGTTGAATTTTATTTTTAATAAGGCGAAGAAAAAATTGAGATTAGTGAGGTAACATGGGAGTACGATGGAAATCAAGGTAATGAAGGACAGAGGAGTTACGACAGAGGAGGTTGTAAAATTCAGAAAGGAAAGACAACTTAGTAAGAGTTCGATGTTTGTATCAGTCTAAAAAGAATTTGTTGTTCGTTGGAGTAAAATTGGGTCATGGTGTGGGTAAGGAGAAAGGAATCAGAATTTTGAAGATCTTTTCTTTCAAACCACGAGGTGAGAGGACTTAGGAGAGACCACACCGAAGACAGGAAGGTCCGGTGACTTCGACGTCGAAGACTCCTGTGACCTCGGGGGTCAAAGAGGAGGACAAACGGAATTGTAGAATTTTATTAACAGAAAAATAGAGAGGTAATTAGGGCCCCTGTCCCCTCGGACCACCCGACGGCAGATACCCCAGCGTGTCCCAGCCTGTGCTGACTTCGCTGAATCGTCGTCGTCGTCGTCGTCTCCTTAAAAATTTCTTTTCACGAAAATAAAAAGGTTTAAGTCCATTACTGTTGTTTATTCGATTGGTATGCAAAGGACCAGTTCTAAAAATCCTTTAGAAACCCTTTGAAACTTCTTTAGAAAACATTAGTGGGACAATAAAACACGGATCTCTTTTGATTAAAAGTTCGGAGTTTACCCACGAAATTTTCAAAACGGAGTCATAAAATTTCTAAAAATGGAAATTAGGTAAAGTGTAATAATTAAACGAACTATTCGGGAAACGCATATTTATTATGTTTCCTTTTATGAGGACACATTATGGCGTCCCTTTTGTTTAAGGTTCAATTACTTCTCCCGTCTCGTGACAAGTTGTCTAAAGAGTCGTAACGAGTCGGGAAGACCCTTGTTTATTTATAACAATTTCAAGAGAACCTGATTCCCGGATCAGAGGTATAGTCACCTTTTTGAGACTCTTTACCTCATAAGGACGGAAAAGTCATTCATTCCTACAGTATCAGTAATCGCTTAGGTCGGGAGCCACACTCAGGGACTCGGGATACCCGTGAGACCTTCCTCTTTGTATGTACTATTGATCGTCGGTTATCTTGAGGGTGAGAGATTCCCCTCGAGACCTACACTTTTTTGTGTTCTATGACGGGGTCCATCCACTCTACGTATGCTTTCCCTTCTAAAGTCACTCGGGTCTGAGAGCCGTAGAAGGGTATATGTCTTTTCGTGATTTACGGAATTGAACTCTATAGACCAAAAGAAATTAATTGTTGTCAGAAAACTACAAGTCTGATAGAAACAAAGTTTTGAACCCATATTGGACCGGGGGGGAGAGTGGAGGAGTCTTGTCAAAAGAGCCCCAAGGAACTCTACGACCACAAGGTCCGAACTTTAGGATTTTTAAGGGTGGTTCATTTTGCATTGAGACTTGAAAAATCCAACACTGTTAAAAAATTAAACTGTTTATACATACATATAAGAAACGTGTATTATACATATACAAGGGGTGGGATGGGGTGGCAGAGACTCTACACATTATGTATGAGTCTAAACTCAATGTAACCTCGAACCACCCGATGTCAGGTGCCCGGCGTTTCTCAGCCTGTACTGACTCGTTGAAGTGAAGTGAAGTTCTTTTAAGTCATCTACTTATATCTCTCCGAAACGGAAAGATTAATTTTATACATCGTCCGAAACTCATCTAAAAACTTTCAAAGGTTAAAGAAGAGAATCTTTATTTATAAGCCCATTTAGTCCGTTTATTAGTAATATTTTAGTGATAAGTTAGAATAATAACAACACCTTAGACCTCAACGTTTTGTGTGGAGCCTCCTGTGAGTTCTGCCACCTCATGTCAAATAATGTGGTCGCCCAGGTTCCCCTTAGTCAAGGGTTGTTCCTGGGACGACAAAGACTCTCCGGGTCATAATATGAGGGGTGATGCAATGACCAATGTGTAATCGTTGGAGAAACAACATGTACTGACTCAAAATGTTCATCCACGATCCTCTTGTTCGTTAATTCCAATTTCGCCCCTCTTTACTACTAACATGTAGTTCCCCCCTACAAAGTACCAATTAGATTGTCCCCGTCGGACTGGAGTTGATGTCAGAGGTAAACGGCAGACATCCCTCCCAAGTAATCGTTACCAAAGGAGTGAGGACCCGTCCCAAGTCCGGGTCAAATGTAGGACGGAAAGTCTACCTACTGTCTGAAGTTCTACCTCAGAGAGGACGAAACGAGTGTGACTGGGGTTGTAACGGAGGAGAACTGTGAGTAGAATAGAAATCGTTACCCGTAGTCAGTACCCATCCATAACATGTGCCCCCGATACATTGACGTCGTCCCGACAGTCAGACCTCCGATGTGTAGCTCCATATGTGATTTCTTATGTTCCGGGGGTTTAATCATTATGTTACTAATTGTTTTATTAATGTTTTTCTAAAAAGATGGTTAGTGGAAACTAGGTTCTTTTATAGTTGTAGGTTTTTCCTCCTAATAGTAAACTGTATCGAAAACGGACCAAAAAGTACGACAGATCTCGTCGACTATGTAACGGTCTATTTAGTCTCTATATATGTGTTGTAAATTGAAATTAACATCGTCTTCAGAGAGGAACCCGTCGGTATTCATGCACTTTCTTTCACTTTCAATCTTCCACTTCAGCGAGTCAGTACAGACTGAGAAACCCTGGGTGGTCCGAGGAGGCAGGTACCCTAAGAGGTCCGTTCTTATGACCTCACCCAACGGTAAAGGAAGAGGTCCCCCTAGAAGGGCTGGGTCCCTAACTTGGGTCCAGAGGGCGTAACGTCCGTCTGTGAAATTGGAGACTCGGTGGTCCCTTCGGGTTCATACAGTTTTCAGTAGTTTAAAACTTAGTGACAGAAAGAGTAAACATAAACAAGAAGTAAATTTTGAACCTAACGGAAACACAACAGGTCCTCCCGGACAAAGTACTTCAATCAATCTCGAAGCTGAAATTAGTATTACAGACAACAAAGATATCTACCATGTTTGTTCCGTCGACACATTAGTGTGGTAACTTTATATCTGGGACGGGTGACGTACAGTTATTCCGTTTAAATGATCCCGAACAACATTCCTACCGAATTATGAAGGTACTCGTTTCCGTTGAGGATTTCACATCGCCGGCTGGGTTGACTGACCTTCGGTTCCGACATTCAAGCTAGGTATGTCAGTAACCCACGACAACCCCGGTGGGTAGTCTAGGGTCCCAACGGGAAGGTCAGACTCGGTCCGGTCACTCGATCATTTAGACCCGCTATTCACTGGAGAATACAAAGAAGTGTAACGAGTCTCCTATTCATAGGGTGTATAAAATTAAGAAAACCTAGATACCCTGTCAGTGGTTTAGGTGAGAAAACAAGGGAAACGACGGTTGTCTATCCCCGTCCCTGTTATCCAACCGGAAAAAGACCTCAGTAGGCTTATATAAATAGGGTATAGACCATTTTAACAAGTTTCATGTACTACCTAACCGGGAAAAATGACCGGTATCTCAAAAATAGAAAAAAATTTAAAAAATTCATTTTTCATATCCGAAAACAATGAAGACCTTTCGAACGTAAACGAAATTTACAGTGGGGTACCGGAACTAGTTAGACTAATCTCAGGTCAAATGTGGTTCTTTCTTCGCTGTCCAACACTCAATAGTTTCTTTACAAAGGGCAATAACAGAGTTTTTTTCTTTCGTCCCCCGATTTCAGGGGAGACGCCTCCCCTCTGTGGGTGGTCCCTTCAGGTGGCTAGTGACTGTTTCCGTACCGGGGTGTTTGTGTTGTCAATCTTCACAATGTCTTCAAGTGTATGTTCACCCGGGTCCTGTCCTCGTGGAATAGGACTCAGACGTCAGGGTCATCCCAACAGTACGGCTGATCCTTATCGTCTCAGTAGACGTGGTCGAGGTAGTACCCATACACCAGCAGCTACCTTCTACTCAGCCCAGAAGTCACCAAGAACACCTAATCACACCCGTCACAGGGAATGGGAGGTGACGACAGAACTCGGCTCACACCACTCAGGTCCCTCATTATGGACTTTAAAATTGACCTTACCCTCACCAATCATGTTATCACATACCGGGAGAGGTCCACCCCCTATGGTAGACGACAAAGGTTAGTAAATGGCTATGATTTAGAGGACCACTCATACCCACGTAGTCAAGTCAAGTCAAGCAACGAGTCAGCACAGACTGAGAAACGCTGGGGTATTTGGCGTCGTGTGGTCCGGAGGGACAGGGAGTGGTTGAGGACCTCAAGTGAGTCTGAGTGCAGGTAGCTCAGTCACTACGGTAGGTCGGTAGAGTAGGAGACAACAGGGGAAGAGGAGGACGGCGGTTAGGAAGGGTCGTAGTCTCAGAAAAGGTTACTCAGTTGAGAAGGGTACTCCACCGGTTTCATGACCTCAAAGTCGAAATCGTAGTCAGGAAGGTTTGTTTAGGGTCGCGACTAGAGGAAGTCTTACCTGACCAACCTAGAGGAACATCAGGTTCCCTGAGAGTTCTCAGAAGAGGTCGTGGTGTCAAGTTTTCGTAGTTAAGAAGTCGTGAGTCGAAAGAAGTGTCAGGTTGAGAGTGTAGGTATGTACTTTTTTGGTATCGGAACTGATCTGCCTGGAATCAGTCGTTTCATTACAGAGACGAAAACTTATACGACAGATCCAACCAGTATTGAAAAGAAGGTTCCTCATTCGTAGAAAATTAACGTACCGACGTCAGTGGTAGACGTCACTAAAACCTCGGGGGTTTTTATTTCAGACCGTGACAAAGGTGACAAAGGGGTAGGTAAAGGGTACTTCACTACCCTGGCCTACGGTACTAGAAGTAAAAGACTTACAACTCCAAATTCGGTTGGAAAAGTGAGAGGAGAAAGTGAAAGTAGTTCTCCGAAAAATCAAGGAGAAGTGAAAGAGGGTATTCCCACCATAGTAGACGTATAGACTCCAATAACTATAAAGAGGGCCGTTAGAACTATGGTCGAACACAAAGAAGGTCAGGTCGCAAAGAGTACTCATGAGACGTATCTTCAATTTATTCGTCCCACTGTTATATGTCGGAACTGCATGAGGAAAAGGATGAACCTTGGTAAGACAACAAGGTACAGGCCAAGATTGACAACGAAGGACTGGACGTATGTCTAAAGAGTTCTTCGTCCAGTCCACCAGACCATAAGGGTAGAGAAAGTCTTAAAAGGTGTCAAATAACACTAGGTGTGTCAGTTTCCGAAACTGTATCAGTCATTTCGTCTTTATCTACAAAAAAGTTGAGAGAACGAAAAAGGTACTAGGTCGGCTACAACCGGTAAACTAGAGACCAAGGAGACGGAAAAGATTTTGGTCGAACTTGTAGTCCTTCAAGTGACAAGTGCATAACGACTTCGGACCGAACCTCTTAAAACTCGTAATGAAATGACCGCACACTCTACTCACGTTGACACGCCATCAACCTCTAAAGAAACCGTAACAGAAAGAAACCCTAACCTTACTTTTACCTGGAAAAGGTCAGGACACCGGTGACGACTCAAAAGGTTTAAACGACCGTATAACTCACGTCGTGAAAGTGTCGTAGTAGAAAGTCCTAAACTTTATCGAGATGACCTTAAGGTAGTGGAGGTGATCGAAACAAGCATCACTACGAAAGATTCCGGGTGAACTGAAGTGTAAGGTCCTACAGACCGAGATCTACTCACTAGTGTGGTAGCACTAATAGGCCCAACGCTTCTAGAAAAAACATGTTAAGAAGACACATAAGAACAGTAGAGAAGAACTATAGAAGACGAAGACAATCCCGGTATGGTAAAGACAGGAAATCGCTCGGGTAGAAACGTACTTTACAAGGGAACCACAGAGATTAAAAGAACTTCTCTAGAGACCAGAAAGGGTAAGACAAGAAAAGGAGATAAAGAAACGTAACTAACGACTTCTTCCGAAAGAATAGAGAAGAACGATAGGAAACCTTAAGACGTAAGTCTACGAATATAGAAAGGAAAAGAGGAAACGAAAAGCGAAGAGAAGAAAAGAGTCGACAAACATTCCAAGGGGTCTGTCGGTAAAACGAAAAAACGTAAAGAAAAGGTACCCCTACCAGAACTAGAGACAGAGGACATGTTACAGTGCTTGGAGTAAGGTATCAAGTAGTCCGTGAGATAGATAGTCTAGATCCGGGAATTTAGATAAAGAGTGAAGGTGACATATTAGTATTCCCTAAACTAAATCCAGTATGGACTTACCAGATCGCCAAAAGGGACGAAAGAAGTTAAAGTCAGACTTAAACCATTATTCCACAAGTACTAGACTCGGTGTCAGTCGAGGACCAGAACAAAAACGACTGACATATCTCGGAGAGGTAGAAACTGACGTCTCTTATATTAGTTAGACTAAAGTCACAACTGGTAGACCACTACAGGTACACATCTCAGAAGAGAACACAACATCCTTCTCCCACAAACGATACTGGTCACGTAAAAGAACCGTTTTGAGATAATCAGAAACGGCACGAAGTAAGGTATAAGGTTCCGGTTTAAACGGACAATGAGGTCCACAAAGGACTGAAGGATGAAAACGTAAGGTCAGGGGATATTACTTTTCCTGTAGAAAAAACCCACAATCAAGATTTTCCAGAACATCCAGAAGTATCTTGGTAAGTTGAAGTCGAAGAAGTCGTAATGACCAACCCCGTATCTGAACCTAATGACACTATAACTTACCAAACGGAACCTTTGTTTGTCTCTAGTAAGACAAAAAAAAAAAAAAAACTCTAACGTAGGTTCATGACGTAAAACCTGAGAAAACAACTGGTACTACCGATGAGGTAATGAAGGCTCCCTAAGAACGGGCGCCATCATCTATATTATCAGTAGACTCAATTTAAGTGGGTAAGGTCAGGTAAAATCAAGTGACTAAGGATCTTACAACTGCAAATGAGAACGGTAGAGGACAAACTGGTGAAGGTTAAACGGAACTAAGTACCTGGACTGTAAGGTCCAAGGATACGTTATAACGAGAAATGTCGTAGTCTAAAACGAAGATAGTTGTCAGTGTAGGTGTTGACCTATAACAAAAACGAAACCGAGGTTGGGAAGTAAGAAAGACCTCAATAAAGAGGTGACTGGAGGTCATCGTATAACCCGTGGATGACTGGACCCCTCATAGAGAAAGTCATAGGATAGTAAAACGGAAAAGTATGACAAGTACCCTAAGAGTTCCGTCCTTATGACTTCACCAAACGGTAAGGGAAGAGGTCACCTGGTGTTAGACAGTCTGGAGAGGTGGTACTGGGTGAACAGAACCCAACGGGGTACCCGTACCGAACCAAAGTAACTCAATCTGTTCCGACACCAGGATCACACTAATCTAACTGATCTAAAGACACTCATACCAAAGTCACACAGACGGGAGACTACGGGAGAACGTTGTGGATGGTAGAATGAACTTAAAGAGAATGGAACCCGCACCCCATAGAGAAGTACCGACGAGGTCGTTTCGTGTCGGCGACGAGGAATGGAACCTACTCCCCATGGAGGAGGACGGAGGGAAGGACTGGCTTATTCACCTCTTCCGGAGGGTTTGTAATAGAGTATCCCCCTTATGGACGCCCTGGTTCCCAGTAAGACTAGGAGTAATCGTGATTACCGTCGTGCAGGTAGGTCCCCCGTGGTCAAAGAACGTCGGTAAACGGTTTCCGTGGAACTACCAGGCCCAGTAAGAGAGTTGAGAAGGACTCGAAATACCGGATATGCGACGTACGTCAAAGGTGAATTACAAATGACGAAACGTCTGGTCAACCTCATTAAGTCGGTGTTTACGTCCGGGTGATAGACTAAGATATGAGTCTCCCTTGGGTTTGGATCCTTATGACACAGAGTCGTTCTTAGCCCGGTGAAGGAAACGAAAAAGTCAGAACCACCCCATTCGTAGATGGGTAGGGCATTTGCATGTATGGTAGTGGTCGTTTGCAGACATAGGAACCGTACCGAAATGGAGTCACTTCAGGTGAAGATCTACAAAGGACAAGAACCGTGTCTAATGTGTACGCACCAAACGTAGACGTGTTTTCCGATAATCTGTACCATACTGTTCTATGACTCGATTTTAGAGCGAGTCAAGCATGGGTCCACCAAAATAGGAGTAGTATCTGACCCCGGCGAACCACCAATCATCCGATCTGTGGCGTCCGTAGTGGGATTCAAACCAACGGCATAACAGGACCGGCCGACGAACGAAACGGCGAGCCAGCCGGTCTGTCAAGGGAAAGTGGACTCCACACAGACGGGAGACCACCGGAGATACCACGTAATGACGTCGCCCAAGGGTGTCACGAAGACTGTCGTCGTCTTAACGGAGAAACAAAAAATAGAGAAATAGTTATCAGGGGAAAGGAATCTATACCTCTTACCGACCATCATTTTTCGTCACCCCGGTCCTACTTACACGGGTAGACTGGGGTGGAATTTTGAGTTGTAAGTCTTTTGATTCTAGTACCGTAGACCAGGGTAGTGAAGTACCGTTTATCTTCCCCTTTGTTACCTTTGTCACTGTCTGAAATAAACCCCCCGAGGTTTCAGGGCCCAAGCTAGGGACCCAGCCCTTCTAGGGGACCTCTTCCTTTACCATTGGGTGAGGTCATAAGAACGGACCTTTTAGGGTACCTACCTCTTCGGACCATCCGATGTCAGGTATCCCAACATTTCTCAGTCTGTGTTGACTCGCTGAAGTGAAAGTTTCAGTGACGTCTACCACTGACGTCGGTACTTTAATTTTCTAAGAACGAGGAACCTTCTTTTCAATACTGGTTGGATCTGTCGTATAATTTTTCGTCTCTGCAATGAAACGGTTGTTTTCAGGTAGATCAGTTCCGATACCAAAAAGGTCATCAGTACATACCTACAGTCTCAACCTGATATTTCTTTCAACTCGTGGTTTCTTAACTACGCAAACTTGACACCACAACCTCCTCTGAGAATGTTCAGGGAACCTGACGTTCCTCTAGGTTGGTCAGGTAGGATTTCCTTTAGTAAGGACTTATAAGTAACCTTCCTGACTACGACTTCGACTTTGAGGTTATGAAACCGGTGGACTACACTTCTCGACTGAGTAAACTTTTCTGGGACTACGACCCTTTCTAACTTCCGTCCTCTTCCCCTACTGTCTCTTACTCGACCAACCTACCGTAGTGGCTGAGTCACCTGTACTCAAACTCATTTGAGGTCCTCAACCACTACCTGTCCCTCCGGACTGCACGACGTCAGGTACCTCAGTGTTTCTCAGCCTGTGTTGACTCACTGACTTGACTTGACTTGTCTGGGGTGGACACCACGACGGACCTGAGGGATTCTCCGTAGACGTTTTGAAGAGAGAACTCTAAAGAAACATCTGGAGTAGGCCGAGACTTGTGAACCGAGAGGGGAAAAGGGAAGGAGACTTGGTCCCTCCGCCCATATTACGACCGTGTCAGTGAGGGTAGTATGAGCCACCACGTCATCCTCCCTTTCCTCGCTGGAGGTGACCCCCTCGACCCCCTCCTTTTAGAGAGAGAAAGGAATGAAGGAAGAGGACGAGACCCTCAGCGTACACAAGGGTCATACCCCCTCCTTCACCTTCGAGGAGAAGGAGACCTAGAACTATATAAAAAAAAAAAGGACTGAAAAGAACGGACCCAAGACGGACGTGGTCGTTTTAGAACCAAAGAGGAAACAGTTCCATTGTATGGGCCCGGGCTCCCTCACCCAAAACACGTTAATCATCGGTACTCAGTTACATACCTTTGACTAGACCCACCGGACCGATAGGTCAATGGTGTCTCATGTGTCGGGCTTGAAACAGGTTAAAATCCTAAGGGAGACTCCCGGTAGGATGGGGTTTCCTACTGGTCAGATAGAGTGTTTTCGAAAATTCGAATAAGACCCAATTGAAAGGTGGTATCAGAGGAGGTTTCGGGAAAGACTTCAAAAATTAGTACGTAGGACCTTGCCAGCCGAACCTAAGAGGTGATGGGTAGGACGAGAGTCAAAGGAAGAGACGACGACGACGACGACGACGACGATTCAGTGAAGTCAACACAGACTGAGACACGCTGGGGTCTCTGCCGTCGGGTGGTCCGAGGGGCCAGGGACCCCAAGAGGTCCGTTCTTGCGACCTCGCCCCACGGTACAGGAAGAGGTCAAAGGAAGAGATAATGGAGAGTATGAGGAGCGGGAGAGAGCCATCGGTCGGTCTAGGTTAGTCAATTCTGAAGGTGTATGAGAAGAGACGTGTTCAGACTAGGAACGATTTAGGTTCTGGCAGAATAGTGACCAACCACGTCCGTTTGCACGCAGGTTTCGGTACCAAGGGTTAGGCTGGGGTTTGTTACGAAACCCTCTAGGGTCTCAGGGATTTCTCTTGTCCTCCACAGAGTCGTTTCCCCCGTCAGGGAACCTTTGGTTTTCTATGCAACTGTCAGTCAGTCATGTCCGGATCAATTGTCTCATGGTGAATAAAGTCATTTGTTAAGGGGTGGTTCGGATACTCCTGTGTCGGCGGTGTGCGAGTAGGTCGGGGTTCCCCAACTAGTCCGGGGAAGAAGGTGATAATGTCACCCTGGATGTACACGTGTAGGGAAGACAACTGTTGTGAGAACACTTCAGACGGACCTTCCTGTTCAGTGATTTTGTCCTCGGCTAGGCCTCGGCCTCCGTGGAAGGGGAGGACCTCCGAGAGTAGGGTCGCTCGGCGTCCGGCTCCGAGTTACCCGGACAGAGAGGCTCCCGAAGGGCCGGTTACATGGTCTTTATAACACCTTGGGCCTCAGTGTTTTGTGTGGAACCTCCTGTGAGTTCTGTCACCTCATGTCAAATAATACGGTCGCCCAGGTTCCCCTTAATCAAGAGTTGTTCCTGGAACTATAAAGACTCTCCGGGTCAAAAAATGGGAGAAAGGTCACCAGTATATCCCTACACTCTCAACCTGATATTTCTTTTGACTCGTGGCTTTTTAACTTTGAAAACTTGACACCACAACCTCTTCTGAGAACTCTCAGGAAACCTGACGTTCTTCTAGGTTGGTCAGGTAGGATTTCGTCTAGTCAGTCCCACAACTCCGACTTCGCGGTTATGGAACCGGTGGACTACGCTTCTCGACTGAGTAAACTCTTCTGGAACTACGACCCTTTCTAACTCCCGTCCTCCTCTTCCCCTGCTGTCTCCTACTCGACCAACCTACCGTAGTGGCTGAGACCCTCAACCACTACCTGTCCATCCGGACCGCACGACACCAAGTACCCCAGTGTTTCTCAGTCTGTGTTGACTCGTCGACTTGACTTGACTTGGGGACGATCCGCTGACCAATATGTAATCGTTGGAGAAACAACATATACTAACTCAAAATGTTCATTCACGATCCTCCTGTTCGTTAATTCCAATTTCGTCCCTCCCCTTGTTACTAATATGTAGTTCCTCCCTACAGAGGTACCAATTAGATTGTCCTCGTTGGACCGGAGTTGATATTGGAGGTAAACGGTAGACATCCCTCCTTTCAGAGGTCCTCTGGACCAAAAGTAATCGTCACCAAGGGAGTGAGGACCCGTCCCAAGTCCGGGTCAAATGTAGGACGGAAAGCCTACTTACTGTCCGAAGTTCTACCTCAGAGAGGACGAAAGGAGTGTGACCGGGGTCGTTACTTGCAATTGTTGAGACTTTGGGTTTACTTTTCAATTTTATGTTTTGTTTGTTTGTTGTTTTTGTCGTTGTTTTTGGTCGCGAAATTCCCCTTTTCTTTCCTACGTAAATAACTTGACTGTAGTACTTAGTTGTTAAAAACTATAAAAGGACATAAAAAAAAAGGATACGACTAAGATCGTGACTTTCGTTCTAATTTGTGAGGATAAGGAAGTGAAAAAAATTTTCGTCACCCGAGGACCAGGTACTAACCTGATGTAGTAAACTTCTTTAGTTACTTTCGAATCCGTGCCAGTAAAGACTGGGTAGGAAGTTTCATACTTTAGGTTTTACCCCCGAGTACCGAACTCAGTGACTCCTTGCCTTGTTCGTGGTTACAAGACAACACAAATCAAAAAAACGACCTTACATTCCCGTTAGTCATTTTATACGTCTCAATTCCGGTACAATATCTGAATTTCCACGTCTCCATCTTTGTTCTCTTCCTCCTTTCGTCTCCTGACAGGTACATCGTCTCCTTTCACAGTTGATTTTAGAGGGGGTTCCCCTGAAGGGACCACCAGGCTACCAATTCTCAGGCGGAACGTCACGTCCGTTGGGGCTAAGATAGGGACCAGACCCTGTTAGGGTATACGGAGACTCGAGTGGACACATGGCGTCGATGACTCGGGTTCTCGACACTGACGACTTCGAGTGTACGGATCTCGGACGCGAGACGTTGTCTTCTTCGGTGACGTTCTTCGGACGTGTGGAGGTGCTTGTCATCGGGGAGAGAACGGTGTTGATCTCTTTCGGGTGTGCGTCATTGCTTCTGGGTGGCGTCGGTTTTTTATTTCTATTTATTCAATTATTTTTTTTTTTAGAGGGGGTTCCTTTTGGAACGACGATGACGACGATTCAGCGAAGTCAGCACAGGCTGAGACAGGCTGAGGTATCTGCCGTCGGGTGGTCCGAGGGGGCAGGGACCCTAAGAGGTCCGTTCTTGTGACCTCACCCAACGGTAAAGGAAGAGGTCACGTACTTTCACTTTTCACTTTCACTTCAGCGAGTCAGCACGGGCTGAGAATCGCTGGGGTACTTGACCTCGGGTGGTCCGAGGAGGCAGTTACCCTAAAAGGTCCGTTCTCACGACCTCACCCCACGGTAGCGGAAGGGGAGTTGGAATCTGTGGTTGAACACTTGACGGACACCAGATGTATCCGTCGGAGGTCCAAGTGGAAGGTCGGGGACTGTTCCCTTGTCATTACTGAAGTATGAGAGTAGGAATCTATTGGACTCCTCTAAAGGGAAAATCTTCATGACCTAAAGGACGACGACAAAGAAAATTTAAGGAGACCTTGTGTCTCTGAAAACCTTTTCCTCATCTGTCTTACAAAATCGAAGATGGGATTCTCATCTTCCACACTGCACGTCCGGAATCCTCTTTCTTTATAGTCATTTACATTTCAGGAAACCGACAATACAGAGATTCTTACGGTTTAAATACGACTGGGGTGGATATGTGGGTGACTTTGGTCTACGTCCCCCGCTAGTCGGACCTGGGACCAGTCATCCACTTCGGACAATCGTAGAAAGGAGTTCGGGACGAGGTACCTTTAGAGGTTTTCCTCTATTATAGACTGGAACGACTGACTTTTTTTTTCTACGTGTCGAACTGTCAACTTTTATTACAAAATGAACCGTCTGTCTCACCCCCTGGATTCGGACCCTGTGTCGAAGAGTCTATCGAGATTCCCTGATGAGACTCTTCTATTCCCTCCTCGATCCCATATATCTATAAAAACGTTGTTTCTAGTCTTTCAGTCTTATCGTTTTCTAATGAGAATTAATTTCTTTTGGTCTATAGAGTCGTCGCCTATAGAGTTCAATTCTGTAAATCGCGACAAGATGCTTACCCTTCTACGTTCTCAGGTCCGAGCGACTTTAGTGAGGAGTCGACAGACCCCGGTCATGGGACATGAAAGAGTAGGACTCAGAGGCGTTCCGCGTGTAGTCTCACTGACGTCGTCAACTGGCGATCTACCGTCCGTAAGAAAGATAGGACTCAAGGGAACCCCGAGTGAAAACCCCGGAATACTACACTACCGAACTACCGAACTACCGACATGGTAATAAATAAATGACTATTCAGTACATACCTACACTCTCAACCTGACACTTCTTCCGACTCACGGCTTCTTAACTACGAAAACTTGACACCACAACCTCTTCTGAGAATTCTCAGGGAACCTGACGTTCCTCTAGGTTGGTCAGGTAAGACTTTCTCCAGTCGGGACCCTAAAGAAACCTCCCTTACTACAATTTCGACTTTGAGGTCATGAAACCGGTGGAGTACTCTTCTCAACTGAGTAACCTTTTCCGAAACTACGACCCTCCCTAACCTCCGTCCTCCTCTTCCCTTGCTGTCTCCTACTCTACCGACCTACCGTAGTGCCTGAGCTACCTACACTCAGACTCACTTGAGGCCCTCAACCACTACCTGTCCCTCCGGACCGCACGACGCTAAGTACCCCAGCGTCTCAGCCTGTGCCGACTCGCTGACTTGACTTGACTTGACTTACCGTTCCTTGTAAAACAGTAACTGTTGGATTAGTCTCAATAGATACTCAGTCAATATGTCCCTTAATATATCCTCAATATGTCCTCTATGTGTCCTCAAAATGTCCCTTAATATGTCTTCCGTTTGTCCGGAAACTTATCAACAATCAAGTTTATAATTATATTAGTTTAACAATTCTATACTTGAGAACCCGAAGTCAAAATGGTATCATTTTGATGGTATCTCACCTCAGGGACCGAAAGTCCCTTCACTCACTCGGTCCTTGATGTTCGAGAATCCACTACCCTCCGTTCCCGTTCCCTTGGGGTAGTACAGGGTAAAACTCGAGAATACGGGTTTAGTCCTGTTCCTCAATGGTCCCGTGGAGTCCTACTCCTATCGAGTACACTACTCCGAACAGAATATAAAGGTAAGACCACTTTCTCAAAATTTCGTGTTCCCTTCTCCAAACTCCAATTTTTACCGTCTAAATCACTATCGTAAATAGTGGGTAGAAAGAGTTATAGATGTAAATAAAAAAAGACATTTAAGTGAAAATAACCTAAGGTGAATATTTACTCTAGTATGTATTAAACAGAATAAGACAGTCTAATAAAGTGCATCATATTGTGAGAGTTCAGGGTAGGTACAACAGTCTTTACCGTCCTAAAGAGAAAAATACGGACTTATTATAAGATAATATATAGAGTGGTGAGGCAATAGGTAAGTAAGTAACTATGCGTGAGTCTAAAAACGGTACAGAACTGATAACATTTATTACGACGTCACTTATACCTCCACGTGACCACAGAGAAGGTCTATCACTAAAGTGAAGGAGGTCTATACATGACTCTTCATCTTAACGACTTAGTATACCATCTAGATAAAAATTAAAAGACCCCTTGGAGGTATTACAAAAGGTGTCACTGACATGTTAAATGTAAGAGTGATTGTCACTAGATCCCAAGAGAAAAGAGGTGTAGGAACGTTCGGAACAGAACGAACAGAATAGATAACAGTAAAAGTATTGTTCATACTACTCTATAGAGTAATATCAAAGTTAAACGTCAAGGGACTACTAGTCGTTATACCTCAAAAGAGCATGGACATGGATAAGGTCAGGTAACGGGTTAAAAATTAGTCTAATAAACTAAAAAAATGATAACTCAAACTCAACGAACGCACAAAGTCTATGATTGGGGAATAATCTACACACAACGTTTATAAAAGAAGGTCAGGTATCCAACACAACTGAATTTTAATACGTCTCGCAAAATCAAATTATATCGGGGTGAAAAAAACAAACAAACAAGTAAACAAACGGAAACAATAAACACGAAATTCACAGTATAGGTTCTTTAGTAACAGTTCTGGCTTCAGTTCCTCGAAAAAGGAATACAAAAGAAGGTCCTCAAAATACTAAAGTCTAGAATATAAATACAGAAATTAATTAAAACTCAATAAAATCACCATATTCTATCCCTAGAATGTAAGTAGGGAAATTTTACTATCAAGGGACCACCGAGTCTAGAATTCCTCAGACGGACGTTACGTCCTCTGGGTCCAAGCTAGGGGCCCAGTCCTTCTAGGAGACCTCTTCCCTTACCGATGGGTGAGGTTATATGAACGGACCTCTTAAGGTACCTGTTTCGTCAGAACGACCGATGTCAGGTACCCCAGTGTTTCTCAACCTGTCCTGACTTGATGATTGTGAAAGTGAAAGTTTCCTTATTGTCCTTGTTCGAGGAATGTAATTTCGTTTACTCCCACCTACTGTTTATACCTGTCGAAGACTTTTTATCTTTTGACCTTCTCCTTTTACCACCACGGACTCCGACCCACCCCTTCGACGATGAACTTTATGTTCGGCGTTCAGTCCCTTTACGAGGGTCCCTCCCGTGATCAGGTCGTTTTCCTGGGACCTTTCCGGAAGATCTCGGTTCTCTCCCGATCCCACTTTGAGGTAGTTTTTCGTTCTTATAATTGTCTTTAAGAATTTATCATGTAGTATGGGTAGGAGTGGGGGTGGGTTAGAGGACACCTATCTTATGAACCCTTGTCTCAAGGAGGATGGGGATTAGGGGGTCTATTTTAGTATAATCGTAGTCTGTAGAGTAAACTTTGTGACCTACAATCATTGTGTTTCCTCATTGTGGAAGTTTTAAGACTCCCCTTTTAATGAAACTGGGATCTTAATATGTCATTTTAATTCATTCAATGACTAAAAAGTCTAAAACTTACTTAGGTACTTACATCATGTTTACCAAATTAATACCCATGTCTTGTCATATATTTACTACCCTTCGAACCACTACAGTTTCACATCTACTCTCTTTAATCTTCTACCCTCAAAACTCCCTCAATCTCCCTCCCATCCCGGGAATTAGGATGACTCAGTGTTCAATGACAGTCGTCTCATTACCGGGAAGTTTCTACAGATGCCGGTTTAGGGTCCTAGGACTCTTATATACTCCAATTTATCGTTTCCCCTTAATTCAAACGTCTATTACAATTTCGACGATTAGTCGACTGAACCTCTACCCTCCAATAAGACTTAATAAATCCGTCGGGGTCACATTAGTAAATAAATGAGTCGTCAGTCAGTCGAAGTTCAGACTGACCCAGTTACATTTGTTCGTCACATATCCGTCAGGAGCTAAGTATATTAAGGGTCCGGGTAGTTAAAGTGACTGTTACCGAATCAATTTCTTTGGTCAAGGGATTGTCGTGTCAAGTTTATAGTCAATGATGCCATATAGTCAACATTCATCAATGTACTTCATGTTAGAGGGGACGATCGAGAATTCAGGTGTTTAGGCAGGGATACATTGTGCACACGAAATTCTGGTCCCTGATCATCAGTGGAACGAAGAGAGTTTAGGACGATCCGAACCAGTGACGGGTAGACAATCGGTCGAGGGAGTCTACCGTTTCGTGTCAGAACACGACAGAGGAACAGTGGGCACACTGCAAAATGTTTCACCTATTGGTCTAAACCGGTCATTTCTGTTTTCACGCGTCTTCTTTACTTTTGCTATTTCGATCTTCACTCTGAACTTGTGTCTACCTCAACATCTTCTTTAGTGACTACACCCTTTCAACCGGGACGACGACAAGGTTTCGGAGATCTATACGTCGATCTCCTTGAGTCGCTTCCGTTCGAATAGTAACATTTGCTCCTTCCAACATTACTCTTGCTACCCTGACAGGGTCTCCTTCACTACCATTTACCAATCAACTGTAAGATTACCTTTAGTAGGACGACGTTCCTCAACGTTCGACGGACGAACGAAGTCTTTAGGGTTTCCAAACTGGTTTGGATAACTACAGTAGTCATCCTTTTGTAGTTAACCTACCTAAAAATCCGTCGACGATCGGGTGTGGGAAAATCCCGGTCGTCTTTCTTTTACGATTAAACGGTTGTTCCAGGTCATAGGTCCAAGTGTGAGTCATACACAGGTTCGAGATAGATTCTTAAAAGGTCTGTCTGAATCCTACTGACCTAGGAAGGATGTCTCTTTTTGACTACTTTACACCCCAAAAAAGAAACAAAGATGGACATCAATACGCTAGGAAGGGATGACACTATGGGCACTCCCCTTTAACAATGAATTTTTACTCGAGGTTCGTTCCTAAACGTTCATCACCCAATGAGAGTCGTTTGTCTTACGACCCTTTGTATGTAAGGAAGTTTCTTATTTTCCGTTCTTTTCTCACGAAAAGCCCGTAGATAGATAGTCCTCGACAGATCTAAGATTCTACACACTTGAGGTCCAAACGTGTCTCCTGGATTAAAGGTCCCAGTTCCGTCATACAAAGGGACGTGAAAGGCTAGGAACATTTGCGTAAGGATCCAGTACGACCCCGACGGGTACTCCCTTGTCCGACGCCCTCACACAGACTCTCGTGCTCGCGGTATGACAACAATGGATCTAATCAACCGTAAGGTGACCTTTACCCGGTTGCCGATCCTCAACGTTCGGCGGAAGAACGAAGTGTTTAGAGTTTTCCAAGTGGTTTCTATAACGACAGTGTTCATTCTTTTGTCGTCAACCTACCTAAAAATCCGTTGACGATCCACTGTGGAAAAATCCCGGTTGTCTCTCTTTTACGATTAAATCGGTTCTTCCAGGTCATAGGTCCAAGTGCGAGTCATACACAGGGACGTCATAGGTTCTTAAAAGGTCTGTCTGGATCTAGTGACCTAGGAAGGATGTCTCTTTTGAACTACCTTGTCTGTAAAACTTCAAACAAACGAACAGGGACACCCCCCCGAAAGGGATGACGTTGTGTCCACTCCCCTTTACCAATGACTTTTTACTGGTGGTTCGTTCTTAAATCTCGTCAGACAATAAGAGTCGTTTGTCTTACGACACTTTAGATACAAGGAAACTACTTACTCTCCTTTTTTTCTCTCACAAAAAGTCCGTAGACAGTTAGTCGTTGTCAGATCTAAGATTCTGCACTCTTGAGGTCCAAACGTGTCTCCGGGATTAAAGGTTTCAGTGTTGGTCATACAAAGGAACGTAAAGACTCGGAACACTTGGGTATGGACCCAGTAGGACCCTGACGGGAACTCCTTTGTCCGACACACAGACTCTCACGACTCTCGGTAGATCAAAACAATGGTTTCCTCAAATGTAAGGTGACCTTTACTAGGTCGTCGTTCCTTAACGTCGGTGTGCTTCTTTACGACGCAGATGGTAGTCCAAGGTTTAGGGCACAATTCTTGTCGTTTACAGGGACATCAATCTTTCGACACATTCCCTCGGGCTCCTGTCTAACGTGGTAAGCGACTAATTTCTCTAGTCACCCCCCACAAGACACTCACGACTAAAGGTGTGGACAAGAGTCGACTTAAGCGACTTTCACGTGACCCACTACTGAAGGGTGATTCTTCACCGTTCGTCGCGACGTTGTTAGGTCGAAAGTGTCCTTCCTATATCACTGAAAGGAATGACGGACCTAAAGGTCGAACTTCTATTGTGCAAAGGGAGGAGTAAATCTCGACACATTTCTGTAAGTATCGTATGTATGTCACGTGGTTAAGACTTGTTTTTATAGGTACCCCTCACAAGACCCTTACACCTACCGGTACGGACACAAATGGGACTAATCCGCGTTGTATGACAGTCTACTAGAGGGTCGTTCTTCCCCGTTCGTCAGACTAAGGACTCTTCACTTCAACGAACCGACACTCACTGAGGAACTCTAGGGTACTGGACATCGGACGGTGCGACGAGACAGGTACCTTAAAGGGTCCGTTCTCATAACCTCACCCAACGGTAAGGGAAGAGGTCCCCTAGAAGGACTGAGTAACTAGTTTGGACCCAGAGAAAGAGACGTCCGTCTAAGAAATGTCAGACTCGGTGGATCCTTCGGGTATATATATACACGTTACTTATAATGGCCGGTAGTTTTATTTGCTTTATTACGGCGACCGTCGTCGTATCTACCTGGATAAAAGTACGATTCACTTCATTCGGTCTGTCTTTTTCTATTTATAGTACTGTCGTGAATATACACCTTAGATCATTTTAATATGTTTAATTGAATACATGTTTTGTCTATATCCAGGTGTCTGTACCTTTTGTTTGTACAAATGGTTTCCCCTTCCTCTCCCTTATTCAATCCTCAAACCCTAATTGTATATATATGACTGTATATATTTTGTCTATTAGTTGTTTCTGGATAATACAACATACCCCTGGATATGAGTTATAAAACATTATTGGAGATTCCCTTTTTAGACTTTTTCTATCTATATATGCATACGTTTTGACTTAGTGAAACGACATGTGGACTTTTGGCTGTGTCGAAACCTTTAGTTGATACGAAGTTAAAATTTCATTCGAATCTTTGTTTACACGAGTCATACTCACAGACTTCTTTCCTCTTTCCTCCTTACCTCTCCTCTTTCCCTCTTTCTTCTTTATTTTTTCGTTCTACCGTAAGTCGTTTCGGCTAATTTAAGCAAACCAGGGACATTCTCAAGGACTTATCGAGGGTGAGACAATGTATAAGATTGTCTTCATTCTGTAGACTAGACAACTATTAATATAAAAGAACTAAGATTAGAAAACAACTCTCGTTTTAGATACCAAACCCCCCTAATGTATACGGGCGAATAGGAGTCTTTAGTCTTATCAATACGATCCCGTATTCTACCAAGGTGGACCAAGTTTTAGTCAGTCTTACCGACTACTAAGTTTAAAAATAACCACGTAAAATTTTCCTGTTCACTTATAACCAGTTGTAAACAAAGAAGTGAGAAGGACTTTGTTAAGAATTTATAA
This sequence comes from Capra ibex, assembly GCA_006410555.1. NCBI lineage: Eukaryota > Metazoa > Chordata > Mammalia > Artiodactyla > Bovidae > Capra > Capra ibex. The sequence continues at coordinate 70,756,144 of SJYO01034137.1, read as the reverse complement.
AATAACTTTATTGACGACGACGACGACGACGATTCAAGGAAGTCAACACAGGCTGAGACACGTTGGGGTATCTGCCGTCGGGTGGTCCGAGGGGGCAGGCACCCTAAGAGGTCCGTTCTTGTGACCTCACCCAACGGTAAAGGAAGAGGTTACGTACTTTCACTTCTCACATTCACTTCAACGAGTCAGCACAGGCCGAGAAGTACTGGGGTACTTTGACCCCATTTAGTATCATATTTTAGGTAAGAGTGGGAACGTGTAACTCTTATCGGAGAGGACGAAACAACAACGACAAGTCATCGGTAAGTGCAGGCTGAGACACTAAGGTACCTCGTGTGGTCCTAAGGGACAGGAAGTGGTAGAGGGTCTCGAACGAGTTTGAGTACAGGTAGCTCAACCCCTACGGTAGGTTGGTAGAGTAGGAGACAGTAGGGGAAGAGGAGGGCGAAAGTTGGAAAGGACCGTAGTTCCAGAAAACGTTACTCAGTCAAGAAACGTAGTCCACCGGTTTCATAACCTCAAAGTCGAAGTCGTAGTCAAGAAGGTTACTTAAAAGTCTTAAATAAAGGAAATACTACCTGACCGAACTAAAGGAACGTTAGGTTCCCTGAGAGTTGTCAGAAAACTTGTGGTATCAAGTTTTCGTAGTTAAGAAACCGTGAGACAGAAGAAATACCAGGTTGAGAGTGAGGTGTGTACTGATGACCTTTTTGGTATCAAACTGATATACCTGGAAACAACCGTTTCATTAGAGACGAAAAATTATGCGATAGATCCAAACAGTACCAAAAAGAAGGTTTCTCGTTCGTAGAAAATTAAAGTACGAATGTTTGTTATCTTTAAAATGTTGACTATCTCCTGTTCGGACTAAGAAGACATTGATAAATTCAGAATTACGAAACGATTCACAAAATCCATTCAGGATAAATGGACTTTCCGGTCGTCCCATCACTGACTGAAAATTTTGTTTCCCGTTGACTTCATTAATCATATGGAATAACGTTTAATGCACTCGGAGGTCTACAAGTTCGACCAAAATCTTTTCCGTCTCCTTGGTCTCTAGTTTACCGGTTGTAGGTGACCTAGTAGTTTTTTCGTTCTCTTAAGGTCTTTTTGTAGATAAAGACGAAAGAACTGATACGGTTTCGGAAACTGACACACCTAGTATTGTTTGACACCTTGTAAGACTTTCTCTACCCTTATGGTCTGGTGGACTGGACGGAGAACTCTTTGGATATACGTCCAGTCCTTCGTTGTCAATCTTGACCTGTACCTTGTTGTCTGACCAAGGTTTATCCTTTTCCTCATGCAGTTTCGACATATAACAGTGGGACGAATAAATTGAAGATACGTCTCATGTAGTACTCTTTGCGACCCGACCTTCTTCGTGTTCGACCTTAGTTCTAACGACCCTCTTTATAGTTATTAGAGTCTATACGTCTACTGTGGTGGGAATACCGTCTTTCACTTCTCCTTGATTTTTCGGAGAACTACATCCGAGGCTCTCAACCACTACCTGTCCCTCCGAACCGTACGACGTTGAGTACCTCAGTGTTTCTCAGCCTGTACTGACTCACTGACTTGACTTGACTTGACTTGTGTCAGTTTCCGAAATCACATCAGTCACTTCGTCTTCATCTACAAAAAGACTTTAAGGGAAAGAAAAAGATACTAGGTCACCTACGATCGTTAAACTAGAGACCAAGGAGACGGAAAAGATTTTGGTCGAACTTGTAGACCCTAAAGAGTCAAGTGTAGGAAAACTTCCTATTGAACTTCCTAAAACTCGTAATGGAACGTTTTTACACTTTACTCACGTGAACATACCATCAAACTTGTAAGAAACCAGAACTGAAAGAAATAATATATAACCTTATCACGTCTAAAGGTGACACGACAAAATCCACAGGTCCTTGAACTAAGTCTACATAGATCTGCATATAGATAAGAACGAGACTTGTCACACAAGTCATCGCAAGAGACACGTTGAGTCATACAAGAAATACCAATAGATAACCTATATATACTCACACATACACTATTACGTTTTCAGAATGAAATGGGAAGAGGGATTGAAAAAAAAACAACAATTAACATTCAACCAAAAGTTTCAAACATTCAGAAAAAGACAAAACATGTCATCAAGAAACCACATTTAACTATCTAAGGAGGACATCCACTATAGACTACTATAAAGAGAGAGAGACTAAATGAAGTGACGTGTACCATTACAGAACCAGGTAGAAACGACGAGGGTTACCGTAATAAATTAAGACAAAATACTCACTCCTCTTAAGATCACAGATTTAACAGAGTGATTCAGAAGGCAAAAACTGGAGACCGGCACAAACAACTAAGAGGTAGAGTCGAGATTATTTATCACGACGAGACTTATATTCCCACGTACTCAGTAAAGTTTAATACTAAAAGAGACATAGACTTGGGTCCTCACCCTAACGACCTAGTATACCATGGACACACAACTCAAAAAATTCCTTGGAGGTACGACAAAAGGTGTCACCGACGTGGGTAAATGTGGGGGTGGTTCTTTCTTCCTTCTAAGGAAAAACAGAGACTGGAGACGTCGCAAATAAGAAACATCCAGAAAAACTACTACCGGTAAGACTGGTAAGGAGTCACAACAAAACTAAACGTAACTAAACTATTAATCAGTACACTTGTTACAAAGGTACACGAAAAACTAGGATATGTCACTCTCATGTCAAACGAACAACCTTAACCGAAGAACTTGCAGCTGATCCCGTCCACAGGAAAGGTCGGGACGGACGGAACACTTATAAGTCTTGGTTAAGTCAAGTCAAGTCAAGTCAACGAGTCAGTGCAGACTGAGTGACGTTGGGGTCACTGACGTCGTGAGGTCCGAAGGGGCAGGTAGTGGCAGAGGGTCTCGTACGAGTTTGAGTACAGGCAGGTCAGTCACTACGGTAGGTTGGGACAGTAGGAGACAGTAGGGGAAGAGGAGGACGGGAGTTTGAAAGGGTCGTAGTCCCAGAAAAGTCTACTCAGTCAGGTAGCGTACTCCACCGGTTTCATAGTCTCAAAGTCGAAGTCGTAGTCAGGAAGGTTACTTGTGGGTCCTGACTAGAAATCCTACCTGACCAACCTAGAGAAACGTCAGGTTCCCTGAGAGTTCTCAGAAGAGGTTGTGGTGTCAAGTTTTCGTAGTTAAGAAGAGTCAAAAGAAATATCAGGTTGAGAGTGTAGGTATGTACTGGTGACCTTTTTGCTATCGGAACTGATCTGCCTAGAAAGAACTGTTTCATTACAGAGACGAAAAATTATACGACGGATACAAACAGTATTGAAAGGAAGGTTCCTCATTCGCAGAAAATTCAAGTACCGACGTTAGTGGTAGACGTCACTAAAACCTCGGGTCTTTTTATTTCAGTCGGTAACAAAGGTGGTAAAGGGGTAGATAAACGGTACTTCACTACCCTGACCTATGGTACTAGAATCAAAAGACTTACAATTCGAAATTCGGTTGAAAAAGTGAGAGGAGAAAGTGAAACTAGTTCTCCAAGAAATCAAGAAGTGAAAGACGGTATTCCCACCACAGTAGACGTATAGACTCCAATGACTATAAAGAGGACCGTTAGAACTAAGGTCGAACACGAAGTAGGTCTGGTCGCAAAGAATAATACATGAGACGTATATTCAATTTATTCGTCCCACTGTTATGTGTCGTCGTTAACGTTGAGAGGTCATACTCGGTCACTCTGGAGTCCTTGAGTCCTTCCTCTTCTTATAGACGAGAGATCGTCGGTAGTCTGACGTCTGTGAGGGATTTAACTCGGGGCTCCTTTCCTTCGAGTCCTACACTTTTGTCCTAAGACCGGGTCTATCCACTACACGTATACTTTCCTTACTAAAGTCCCTCGGGTCTGAGAACGTAGAAGGGTATGTGTCTTTTCGTGATTTAAGGAACTGAGTCCTACAGACCGAAAGAAATTGTCATTAGAAAACTATAAGTCTGATGAACGGGAAACAATGTTCATTAGACCGAGGAGGGGAGGGGTAGGGCCCTCGTCAAGAGAGTCCCAACGAACTCTACCATGGAGGACTCGAGCTTCAGGATTTTTAAGGGTGACTTATTTTGTATTGAGAGTTGAAAATCCCACACTTATAAAAAATTCAGCTGTCCTTATAACACTAAAGGAAGGGTAAAAGTAACAAATTCCTTAGAGGTACGACAAAGGTACTCGAAGGATCCACCGCGATCACCATTTCTTGGGCGGACGGTTGTGCCCTTTGTCTCCACCCAAGTTAGAGACCCACCCCTTCTAGGGGACCTCCGTTGGTTGAGGTCATAGAGAACGGACCTCTTAGGGTACCTGTCTCCTCGGACCGTCCAATGTCAGGTATCTCAGCTTTTCTCAGTCTGTGCTGACCTTACTGAATCGTGCGTACGTGTGACAGAGGTATCACCGACAGGGGTCAACCGTACGGTCGTAACTACCTCCTCCCAGGAGTAAAGAGGTGTGGGAGAGGTCGGAACCAAGAAACATCTCACAAACTGTCAAGAGTAAGACTGGCCACACTCCACTATGGAGTAACATCAAAACTAAACCTAAAGAGATTATAAATCGTTCCAATTGTAGTAAAAGACACTAAAAAAAAAATTTCCCATACTCACTTTGTAGATCGTTAACCGAAAACTTTCAGACGGGACAGTTAATGTCCTCTTTTTGATAATTTTTAAGGTTGTATACCTCCGACTTGTTGTGCGAAGACTTATTGGTTGTTTAGTGTCTTCTTTAGTTTTTTCTTTAGTTTTACACGTATCTTTGATTACTTTTACTTTTGTGTTGTTGGGTTTTGGACACCCTGTGATATTTTCGTTACGATTCTCCTTTCAAGTACCGTTATGTCCGTATGGAGTTCTTTGTTCTTTTTTCAGTTTATTTATTGGATTGAGATGTGGATTTCGTTGATCTTTTCCTTCTTTACCTCTTGGGGTCTCAATCATCTTCCTTTCTTTAGAATTTTTAATCCCGTCTTTATTTACGTTTTCTTTGTTTTCTCCCCTCCCTCCACCCTCCCCCCAAGTACAAACCCTTGCGTACATGTGGGCACCACCTAAGTACAGTTACATACCGTTTTGGTTATGTCATAACATTTCATTTTATTTCATTTTTAATTTTAATTTTTTTTTTTTTCTTTGTTTTCTCTGGTACCGTTTTTAGTTGTTTCGGTTTTCGACCAAGAAACTTTCCTATTTATTTTAACTGTTTGGTAATCGGTCTGAGTAGTTCTTTGTTTCTCCCTTTTTAGTTTAGTTATTTTAATCTTTACTTTGACCTCTCTAGTGCTGTCTGTTGTGTCTTTATGTTTCCTAGTATTCTCTGATGATAGTCGTTAATATACGGTTATTTTACCTGTTGTACCTTCTTTACCTGTTTAAGAATCTTTTCATGTTGAAAGGTTTTGACTCGGTCCTTCTTTATCTTTTAGAATTGTCTGGGTAGTGTTCGTGCTTTTAACTTTGACATTAGTCTTTAGAAGGTCGTTTGTTTTCGGGTCCAGGTCTACCGAAGTGTCGACTTAAGATGGTTTTTAAATCTCTTTTCGATTGTGGATAGGATGAGTTTGAGAAGGTCTTTTAACGTCTCCTTCCATTTGAAGGTTTGAGTAAGATACTCCGGTGGTAGTGGGATTATGGTTTTGGACTGTTTCTACGATGTTTTTTTCTTTTGATGTCCGGTTATAGTGACTACTTGTATCTATGTTTTTAGGAGTTGTTTTAAGATCGTTAGTCTAAGGTTGTTGTGTAATTTTTCTAGTATGTGGTACTGGTTCACCCGAAATAGGGTCCCTATGTTCCTAAGAAGTTATAGGCGTTTAGTTAGTTACATTAACTTTTTTATTTTCGGTATACTAATAGAGTTATCCACGTCTCTTCCGGAAACTGTTTTAAGTTGTAGGTAAATACTATTTTTGAGAGGTCTTTCGTCCTTATCTTCCTTGTATGGAGTTGTATTATTTTCGATATATACTGTTTGGGTGTCGTTTGTAATAGGAGTTACCACTTTTTAACTTTCGTAAAGGGGATTTCAGTCCTTGTTCTGTTCCCACGGATGAAAGTGACGATGATAAGTTGTATCAAGACCTTCAAAACCGGTGTCGTTAGTCTCGTCTTTTTCTTTATTTTCTTAGGTTTAACCTTTTGTTCTTCATTTTGAGAGTGACAAACGTCTACTGTACTAGGAGATGTATCTTTTGGGATTTCTGAGGTGGTCTTTTAATGATCTCGAGTAGTTACTTATATCATTTCAACGTCCTATATTTTAGTTGTAAGTCTTTAGGGAACGTAAGGATATGTGATTATTACTCTTTCATCTTTTTCTTTAATTCCTTTGTTAGGGTAAGTGGTAAACGTTACTTTTCTTATTTTACGAATCTTTATATAGATGGATTTCTTTGATTTCTGGATATATATCTTTTGATATTTTGTGACTCCTTTCTTTGGTTTCTTCTGTGATTATCTTCCTCTTTATATGGTACAAGTACCTAGTCTTCTTAGTTATATCACTTTTACTCATATGATGGGTTTCGTTAGATGTTTAAGTTACGTTAGGGATAGTTCGATGGTCACTATAAAAAGTGTCTTGATCTTGTTTATTAAAGTTCTAAACATACCTTTATGTTTTTTGGAGCTTATCGGTTTCGTTAGAACTCTTTCTTCTTACCTTGACCTCCTTAGTTGAACGGACTGAAGTCCGAGATGATGTTTCGGTGTCAGTAGTTCTGTCATACCATGACCGTGTTTCTGTCTTTATATCTAGTTACCTTGTTTTATCTTTCGGGTCTCTATTTAGGTGTGTGTATACCTGTGGAATAGAAACTGTTTCCTCCGTTCTTATATGTTACCTCATTTCTGTTAGAGAAATTGTTCACCACGACCCTTTTGACCAGTTGGTGAACATTTTCTTACTTTGATCTAGTGAAAGATTGTGGCGTGTGTTTTTATTTGAGTTTTACCTAATTTCTAGATTTACATTCTGGTCTTTGATATTTTGAGGATCTCCTCTTGTATCCGTTTTGTGAGAGGCTGTATTTAGTGTCGTCCTAGGAGATACTAGGTGGAGGGTCTTAAGACCTTTATTTTCGTTTTTTTTTGGTTTACCCTAGATTAATTTTAATTTTCAAAGACGTGTTGTTTCCTTTTATATTCGTTCCACTTTTCTGTCGGAAGACTTACCCTCTTTATTATCGTTGACTTTGTTGACTGTTTGTTGATTAGAGTTTTTATATGTTCGTTGAATACGTCGAGTTAAGGTCTTTTTGTTTGCTGGGTTAGTTTTTTACCCGGTTTCTTGACTTATCTGTAAAGAGGTTTCTTCTGTGTGTCTACCGATTGTTTGTGTACTTTTCTACGAGTTGCAGTGAGTAATAATCTCTTTATGTTTAGTTTTGGTGTTACTCCATGGTGAAGTGTAGTCAGTCTTACAGACGCTAGGTTTTCAGACGTTCGTTATTTACGACCTCTCCCACACTTTTTTCCCTTGGGAGGATGTGACAACCACCCTTACGTTTGATCATGTCGGTGATACCTCTTGTCACACCTCTAAGGAATTTTTTGAACGTTTATCTTGATGGAATACTGGGTCGTTAGGGTGACGACCCGTATGTGTGGCTCCTTTGGTCTTAACTTTCTCTGTGCACATGGGGTTACAAGTAGCGTCGTGACAAATAATATCGGTCCTGTACCTTCGTTGGATCTTCAGGTAGTCGTCTACTTACCTATTCTTTCGACACGATGTATATGTGTTACCTCATAATGAGTCGGTAATTTTTCTTATGTAAACTTAGTCAAGACTACTCTACCTACTTTGACCTCGGCTAATATGTCTCACTTCATTCGGTCTTTCTTTTTGTGGTTATGTCATATGATTGTGTATATATACCTTAAATCTTTCTACCGTTACTACTGGGACATACACTCTGTCGTTTTCTCTGTGTCTATACATCTCGTCTGAAAACCTTAGACTCCCTCTCCCTCTCCCACCCTACTAAACCCTCTTACCGTAACTTTGTACATATGATAGTACATTCTTTGCTTAGCGGTCAGATACAGACTACGTCCTACGTCCTACGAACCCCGACCACGTGTCGTACTGGGTCTCTCTACAATACCCCTCCCACCACCTTCCCCCCAAGTACAATCCCTTACGTACATGGGGGCACCACCTAAGTACAGTTACATACCGTTTTGGTTATGTCATAACATTTCATTTTATTTCATTTTTATTTTAATGTTTTTTTAATCTTCCTCTTTTCCTTATGTTAAATTTTTTACTACTAGTCCCCTGAAAATTCTGATTTATTTACATTATACTACTGTTATTTTTTATTTTTATTTTTTTATTTATGACCAACTTACTTTTTATTTATTTATTTATTTCACCTTTTTTTTCTTTTTCTTTCAGACGTCACATAAAACTACTTGTGAGGATCTTGTCAGAAACTTCCGTCCACAACAAATGAGTGTTGGGGTGCCCGGAAGACTTATAATTCACGGGGAGTCGTGTCGAAATGTGTAACAACAGTACCTTTCACGGTCGTCGTAAAAAGGTACGGGGAAAGAAAAAAGAAAGACACGTTAAAGTAAAACTAGGATATAACCTTATCTCAACTAAAGGTTACAACACAAACACATTCCACAAGTCCTTGAATTAAGTCAGTACGTATTTACGTATAGATAAGAAAAAGTCCAAGAAGAAGGGTATATATCTTCTAGGATTTTTCATGACTCTTCGTTCTCAGTCTCTTCTCTTTTTTTTACGTCGTTCTCCACCACCTCCACAACCTTTGTTTACGTTTTAGGGTCTTTACATTAGGACATCTTCGTCCCGAGATGTTTAAATTTCGTGCCTTCGACCTAAGACCTTAAGAAATGTCACCCCCGTAAAGGCATTCTTTGACGGTCTCTTCGGGTGGTGGGTGGTACGGATGACCGGAACTGAAACTTTGCCTCTTTTCTTAGTTTGTCGCTCTTCGTTTCTCCCATAACCTCCTATTTGTGAAATTTAAATACACTTCGGAACGGGAATAGTGTAGAACAATCCACAACACCCACAAGGACTCTTCTTTCTTTAAGGTGAGTCACAGGGGTCCTGAGGACGGAAACAAGTCTTCTTCTCTTGGGGTTTTGGGTGGGTTCTTCTACTCCTACTCCTCGTCGGTCATCATTATTCTCGAGCTATTGACGGGGAACTGTCTCATGGAAACTTCGGGTTTTAGGGTCACTCCTCTTGACACCTTTATATGAGAAAGAGAAAACTAATTTTTTTCAGTGAATGTCTTTCTCTTCTTTTATTTTATCGACGTCTTTCCTCTCCACGGGTTTAAGATCCACGAAGGAAACGGAGTAAAAGGGTAGTAATTGGACATCCTCTTCTACTTCTAGTGTTGAGTTCCACTCGGAAGACGAATCTCGGACCGTTTTCTCCACGGACTTCCGTGTCTGAACCCAAGAGAGACACGGGACCACTGTTTCTCCCGAGGAGGACTACACTACCTTTCTCGTCGAGACCAAGGACCTACCACAGACATCGGCTCAGATCGCCACCTCAACTGATCTCTTGAACCCACCATGGGTGTGTCAGTGAATATCTTTAAACACAATGAAGGTAGGAGGAGGAGAAAAAATTATACAGTCTTATATATCAACTAAATCAAACATTAAATAAGTGAATTTCACACTAAAAATGACGAAAATGGGAAGTGAAAAATACAAATTTAAATTTTTATTTCTATGAACTAAATCAAATATCAAACACAGACTAAGAAAGGAGGAGAGATACGTTTTACTTAAACCTCAATTCCTCGGGAAACGATACTTCCCCCTCGGAGCAATCGGTGGACTGTCCCTTCTCTGAACTGACTACACAGAGAGTGTCTCCGACAGACGGTCGAGGTCCGTCTCGACGACAAGTCCGTGGAAGACGGGAACAACCACGATTGTTACCCCCTCGCGACTCGTCCTGTACAAAATTCAGGAGGACACTGGACCCGACCTTAGTTACTAACAAAACGACTTTCACTTTCAGTGAGTCAACACAGGCTGAGACACTGGGGTACCTGATACATCAGGTACCTTAAGAGATCCGGTCCTATGACCTCACCGATTAGAAAGGGAAGAGGTCCCCTAGAAAGGTTGGGTCCCTAGCTTGGGTCCAGAGGGTGTAACGTCCGTCTAAGAAATGGTCGACTCGGTGTTCCTTCAGGTTCTTATGACCACACCCATCGGATAGGGAAGAGGTCCCGTAGAAGGACTGGGTCCTTAACTTCGTCCGAGAGGACGTAACGTGCACCGAAGAAATAGTTGACTCGATGGTCCCTTCGAGTTGAATTGATTTTTAATTTTCGTCAAGGTATCAGGAGAGTTGTCACTAAGAATCGTAAATATAGAGTAGTCGTGGCCCTCACAAGAGAAAGGAGGAACAGAAGAGGTGGTAAGTGGAAACATCTGACTCCTACCGGAAAGTTTGTCCATGTTACAAGGGAGTGACACCCAAACTAAACGTACAGAGATTGTTAAGGACTACACGTCGTACAAAAGTACCCGAAACTAAATTGATCATACACACCTTAACTGACACCTTTAAAAGAAGAAGTGTCAGACGGGTCAAAAATAAATGAAAGTTAATCAATGGGTACCTGTAAAAATTTCACGGTTGTCGTAAAAAATTTCACAGGTAAATCTCGGGTCGTCAGAAACACTTAAACTTCACAAATATTCACAACGTCACTTTATTTTTTTATCAAAAGAAAAAGAGAAAACGGAAAACTCAGGAACAGATGGGATTGACAAGGACTAGATCAGACTTAACTATTAATTCAAAGGAAGAAAAGTCTTCTGATCGGACAATACATTTGATATAGGATGTGCACACACACACACACACACGCACACAATCAGTGAGTCAGACTGAGAGACACTAGGGTACCTGACATCGAGTGGTCCGAGGAGACAGGTATTTTAAAAGGACCGATCTTATGACCTCACCTATCGGTTAGGGAAGAGGTCCCTATAGGGTACGGATAGTGGGAGATTGAGACGTATTCGGTATGAAATGAAGATGATAGAAAATTAAAATACGATCAATGTAGGACTACGAATGGAAATACCATGAGAGAGACGTTTTGAGGGGAATATCAAACAAAAGGGGAGAAAAACACAATGTCCTTCTTTCGGTGTCACGTTAGGTGCTTTCTGTTCCCTGGGTTGAGGACCGGGACGGTCTGTGTTCAATGACTCGAAGGACTACGGTCGGATCACTGATAAAACTTTGTTTTACGTTTTTCTTTCTTATGTCATAGGAATGTATAAACGAGAAAGAGAGGTCGGAGACTGATACTCGGGGTTGACACACTAGGGAACTAAGGGGTAGCACCCCCTCTGTGTCAAGAACTCGTATTCGGATGACACAAGAGAGGAGTCGGTTGAATCCCTAATTTCGGTGGAAAGATAAAGGAGGTTTTTCGTACATAAAGGTGTTTCCATATTCCAAGGATATAAGAACAAGGAAAGCCGTAACAAAGTTTTTTCAGTTATCCAATTAGAAGACTTTTTCTCTTTTGAATCAATAGTTACGTCTGATAGCTAGTCCTTGTCGATTTCATCTCTTCCTTAGTTTTCTGATTTCTCTTTTTTGACAAAGAATAAAGTGACGTCGTATTCGTTATCGATATTTCAAAGACAACACCCTTTACCGGTGTCCCTCTGTTTTAAAGAAGTAGGGAAAGAGGACAATGATATCATTGGTGTCAGAATCCCAATGAGGATCAGGCACCAAAGAAGACCGTGTCCAGTCTTCGGACACAGAGTAATTAGGAACAAAAAAAAACAAAAACAAAAACAAAAAAAATTCAATCGTAAATGCAAAAATCCTCCTATCGACTAAATGTTGTAACACAAACAGGCACATCTCTAAGAAGTAGTCAATAGAGGTATTCGTATAACTAAGTAGAAAAAAAAAAAGAGTGTATGGGTAATAATATCTCACACATCATGTGATGGGAAAGATTTCATCCAAGTACGACTAAGATGTACGATGTACATAAACACTCATATTTACTTAGGGGTGGAGGATTAAATAGGGAAGGTGGGTGGTGAGGGGAAGCCATTGGCACAAACAAAGGATTCTGACACGCACATAAAGCGAAAATATTTTATCGAGTAACGATAGTCAAAGAGGAAGACTTCATGAAGTGAACGATACTGACAGGATCTAATTAGATACTAACAAGATCTAATAGGGACATTTACCCTAAAAAAAAAAGTACCGTTAGTGTGGGGTAAGATACGTATCTACTGAAGAAATAGGTAAGTAGACGGTGCACGTAGAACCAATGAATAGCAGAGTCGACAACACTTACGACGGGCACGTGCGAACACACGTGACGACAACAACAAGTCAGCGATGAAGATAGAACGTTTTGGCTTTGTCAGGGGTTCTCTGTGAGTCAGGCGTAAGGGGAGGGCGTAGAGGACCGTGAGTGGTAGGACGAAAGACACAGATACCTCGACTGACGAGATCAGGAACATACTCGCCTGAGTCTGTAGTAAACAAGAAGGCACAGACCGAATGCAGTGACTCGTATTACGGAAGTCCCAAGTAGGTGCGACCTCGGACACAGTCTTGACGGAAGGAAAGTCCGAACTGTTGTGAATAACACACCTACCTAGTACCGGACGAACAGGCAAGAAGACAGCACCCTGCGTACCTTACAGATGTAAGTAGAGAGTCCAGAACATTATAAACACCTTATTGAAGTCTTTCAAGGTACTGGGTTTTCAGTAATTGGTAATTGATGAAATATTTAAAAAAATAAAACTTTTCGTAGTTTGGAGTCTTCTTCCCTTCTTACGTACACTCAAAGTAAACACAAATCCTTGCTTACGAAATCAATCAATCAATGAAGTAAGCGAGTCTGAGAAACGCTGGGGTACTTAGCGTCGTGCGGTCCGGAAGGACAGGTAGTGGTCGAGGGCCTCAAGTGAGTTTGAGTGTAGGTAGCTCAGCCACTACGGTAGTCGGTAGAGTAGGAGCCAGTAGGGGAAGAGGAGGACGGGGGTTAGGGAGGGTCGTAGTCTCAGAAAAGGTTACTCAGTTGAGAAGTGTACTCCACCGGTTTCATGACCTCGAAGTCGAAATCGTAGTAAGGGAGGTCTCTTGTGGGTCCCGACTAGAGGAAGTCTTACCTGAGTAAAATAAGGGGTACACACACAAAACGTACACACACGTGAACAAACTCCTGTACACGACAAACACACGTACCACACACATCCATACGTCACGTATACACAAGGTTCCCCACCCCACCCCCATCACCCCCACCATCACCCAGCACCCGACCCCCGAACCCTGGGTTCCACCCGTCCGCCCACGTCCACCTTCGAGAGACATCCAAGAGACGAGACTACCGTAGATACGGGGTGGAGACGGTCGTAAGAGACGAATCTACGTCGCGTCACGGGACACCTGTAGTCGGGGCCGTGCTGCAGTGAACTCACCCTCGGATCCTCCACAGTCGGTGGAAGGGGGATGGGACGCCCCTTCGTCCTGGACTCGTAGGAGGGGAGGTTGACTAGTAGTCCTACCTGCCTGGGTGAGAGGGACGGTCTGGAATCCCCTGACAGGAAAGACCCGCGGACCCCGTCGCGGAGGACGACCTTCGAACCCTGCGATGTCGGCTCGGTAAAGGCCAGACAGGCACGCCCTGGGTCCCGACACGAGCTCCAAGCACCGAGAGGGGACCGGGGACTGGTGGTGCACCGGCGTCTTGGACGAGTGTCGAAACAAAACGGGGAACTCTACAAATCACTGTTTCGAAACCAAGGCAAAGGACTGCACCCACTTTACACCTCGGGTCCCTACTAGAGAAGAAGTTCTTCCCATGTAGGATCAAGGGTTCACGCCCACTCTGGGGACAGGTTGGTACTCTCTGGGGCCCTTCCTGTCAGGGGATTCCAGACCGTCCCTCTGGACACGGAGGACCCTCGTGTCGGGATTCGATGAAACTTGGACTGGTTCAAGACAGATGTACCGTCTAAGTCTGGAGAGGTTCAGGCCAGATGTGACTAATACAAATCTACTCTGGCACACGAAGATGTTACTTTTATAAATGTGGACGGCCCCAAGAGACACACCATCCTGTACCTCTGGACCCATCTCTGGGCCGGACCGGAGACAGGACCTTTTGAGACTCGGACGCAGACTTACAGTCACGAGTCTACGGACCCCAGACCTCGCCTCCACCCAAAGAGACCCATTGGCACGAAAAGAGACTGACCACAACGTTCCGGGACGGTCCCCAGTCACGACTCCATCCCGAGGATCAGAAAGGGAGACTGTTCAAGTGGAGGGGACCACGAGTATCACTGTGGAGTCCACCCGATGGACGAACAACGACAAGTCAGAGATTCAGACAGGTTGAGAAACACTGGGGTACCTGACGTCGTGCGGTCCGAAGGGGTAGGAAGAGATAGAGGACCACAAACGAGTTCGAGTGTAAACAACTCAGCCACTACGGTAGGTCGGTAGAGTGGGAGACAACAGGGGAAGAGGAGGACGGAAGTTAGAAAGAGTCGTAGTCCCAAAAAGGGTTACTCAGTCGAAAAGGGTCGTCCACCGGTTTCATAACATCGAAGTCGAAGTCGTAGTCAGGAAGGTTATTTATAAGTGTCAACTAAAGGAAATCCTGACTGACCGAACTAGAACGACAGGTTCCAGAGAATTCTCAGAAGAGGTCGTGGTGTCAAGTTTTCGCAGTCAAGAAGTCGTGAGTCGGAAGAAATACCAGGTTGAGAGTGTACTGATGAGGTATGTACTGATGACCTTTTTGGTATCGAAACTGATGTACCTGGACCGAACAAATGTGAAACCTCCGGGTGGCTAGTGTCGGTACCACGGGACTGGTTCCTTACACATTGGGGTCCATCCCCCCAGACCCCAGACACACTTAGAGTGAGACAGACACACCCAGTCTTAGTACACGTCTCCCTCTGGTATATGTGTTTCGGTTCTTTTTCCCTTCGTATGTACACTCGAGGTGAACACAAATCCTTAATTACGAAATGTCATAGCAAAATGTGTCCGGACACGGATAAGGGAGAAATGGGGACGTTCCAAGGGGTAGGCACCCCGAGGACCTCTGAGGAGTCCACTCGATGGACCATTAAAAAGGTTAAGTGGTCGTGTTCGTACCGTTCTCCCCTTGTCCAAATAGACCCGTTAACTAACGTCCCGTGTACTTAGTCCGTTTTTCGGTTACCCGTCGTCCACTCCCACGACAACACGAGAGGAAGGTCGTTGTCTCTGGTCTGGACGGGAGCAGAGGTCGGGTCGCAGATCACACAAAAGCGCCGTGGAGTCGTCCTGTTGTTTTCTGACTCTGACGGTCGGGGTTCCATCACAAAGGACATTTTGGTCAATTATAGTGCTTCTTGACTTCCCCTTTCTCCTCCTGAAGATACCCCGTTCACACCCCCTTACGACCCCAGGTCGGGGCCACTAGGTCTCACTAAGCTTCCACCCCTGTCTCAGTCGCAGGAACCTTTATTGAATAAATTATTGTCTATCTCTCCCTAATCTTTTAATCGTCTCTTTTTCTCCGACTTATTGAACCAAACGTACCTGATGGTTAGTGGTGGATGCATCCGGCGTCCGCAGAAGGGTAAGAGGGCTTCCTCTCCTCCGTGACTCCGGGGGGTCCAGGCTAGAATCTTCGGGTCCGTTTTAATCATCCGAACCACCCATGGGTACATGGTCTACCCTTAAGCCGGTCTTTTATCATCCTCTCTTTTTCTCCGACTTATTGAACCAAATGCACCCTATGGTTATTTTAAGGTTCTGTTCCTTAAACGTGGTAGATGCAACCCGGTGGTCACGGTGAACTTATAGCCTTCCACGGGGAGGAACCCGAGGAAGAGCGCACCCGAACTTTTGGCCCCGTTCACTCGTCTGTACCACTCGTGGGTGCGAGGTCTACCCTTAAGTCGGTCTTTTTGCCCCTCGTTCTTTCTTGCTGTACTCCCTTAGTCAGAAAGGTCTTCGACTAGGGTAAAGAAATAAAACCCAAACGAATATATGGAAAACAATGTGTATCCCTACTTATATCTTAGTGCACCCCCAGTCGTCAGGACTGGAAATAGTTTTAGTCCACGAAGTATATTTACATATTTTTTTTCCAGAATCCCCAAAATGTAGTAGAAGACCGGTATTCTGGACGACTGTAAAATACTGGGAAAGAAAGACTATTGGTTTTTTGAATAAAAAAGGTTCCCACAAAAAAGAATTTGGTCCGTGGTGGGAGGTTTATTTCAACGTAAGGATATCCCACTCCCACATCACTCAATGTTAGTTCTTTCCTTAATTGTTCCTCAATGTTAGTTCTTTCCAATTGTACTAATTAGAATTTCCAATTATGAATAAAGAGGATATACGAATTTCCAATTATGAATAAAGAGGATATACAATCAATATAAGTAATATTCCCGTCCCTTATACCTCTAAATCGTCGTTTGTAGTCGGGTTGTTTACTTTTAGGAAAGTGGTTACAAGGGGAATTCTAGATAAATCAGAATTCTATCACTATTTCAATGTAAAAATGTATCGTTCCTGTGTCACTAAATATTGTTTCATGTCACTAGATAATGTTTTCTCTTTTAAGTAATTGAGTTTTTCAGATCATAACGATTGGAATCTTCGATGATATAAAGGAAAAGATATAAGGTTTATGTAATTATATAAGGGTCCACGGATTCCTATACCTCCGGACCGTCGGTAGTAACTGAGTTGTTACTCTTTTCGGGATACGATTAATTCTGAAAGTTTTATGAGGTTTGAGAGACGCGACAAATACCAACTCTCCATCATTTGTTAATAAACGGGAACAGTGTAGGTCCCGTCCCTTAATCGTCGTTAATAACCATGTCGTTTAGTTTTTCAGGAAGTGATTATATTAAGGATGGGTAGGGTGATATGACTGTTAAAGGTTGAAGTGTTTCCTTAAACGGAAATCATTCAGATTTTGTAGAGCACGGAGAGTCCAACCCTCCGACATTTGTTAGTGTACACCGGACTGCTTGGATATGTCCGGTCGATCTATTGGAAGTCTCCTCAGGCATTCGACTTTGTGAGAACAGTACGGGTCCTTAAAAATGACTGAACCTCGACGTGCAAATGAGGAAGAGGCTCTCTTGGCCTCTACCCCCCTCTCGGGGGCATTTCAGTCTCCACATCCACTCTCGTATTTTGTCTGAGACCAAAACCTCCATCTACGAGTCTTTGTCCCCCAAAGGACTCCGAACTAGTACGGAAACACATACGGTTCGGAGGAAGGAGTACTGGAAACGGTACCCGCCTCAAGGAGTGCGACCGAGGGACGTCCCTTCCTCTGACTGGCTATCAAGATGTAGACGGTTCGGTCCACGAGTTCCTTGAGTGAGCACAGGTGGTTTCCCCGGGTTGGTCGTCTCCGGACCACAGGATTGGTTCCCAGAACGGTGGTCTCCCCGTCCCAGACCCTCTCCCCCAGTGTGATACCTGACATCTGTACCCTGTGGTCCACGTGCCAGCCCTCCCTCAGTGGGACCTCTGACATCTGTACACTGGGGTCCATGCCCCGTACCCTTCCTCCCAGTGGGACCTCTGACACCTGTACACTGGAGTCCACGTCCCAGACCTCCCCCAGTGGGACCTCTGACACCTGTACACTGGAGTCCACGTGCCAGACCTCCCCCAGTGGGACCTCTGATACCTGTACACTAGGGTCCACGTCCCAGACCTCCCCCTAGTGGGACCTCTGCCACCTGTACACTGGGGTCCATGCCCCGTACCCTTCCTCCCAGTGGGACCTCTGACACCTGTACACTGGAGTCCACGTGCCAGACCTCCCCCTAGTGGGACCTCTGATACCTGTACACAGGGGTCCATGTCCCAGACCTCCCCCAGTGGGACCTCTGTCATCTGTACACTAGGGTCCACGTCCCAGACCCTCCCCCAGTGGGACCTTTGATACCTGTACACTGGGGTCCCGTCCCAGACCTCCCTCCAGTGGGACCTCTGATACCTGTACACTGGGGTCCACGTCCCAGACCTCCCCCAGTGGGACCTCTGCCATCTGTACACTGGGGTCCACGTCCCAGACCTCCCCCAGTGGGACCTGTGACTGACATACTAGGGTCCCCGTCCCAGACCTCCACCAGGGACCTCTGCCACCTGTACACTGGGGTCCCCGTCCCAGACCTCCCCCAGTGGGACCTCTGATACCTGTACACTAGGGTCCACGTCCCAGACCCTCCCCCCAGTAGGACCTCTGACACCTGCACACTGGGGTCCACGTCCCAGACCTCCCCCAGTGCCACCTCTACCACCTGTACACAGGGGTCCACGTCTCAGACCTCCCCCAGTGGGACCTGTGACTGACATACTAGGGTCCACGTCCCAGACCTCCCCGAGTGGGACCTCTGCCACCTGTACACTGGGATCCCTGTCCCAGACCTCCCCCAGTGGGACCGCTGCCACCTACAAACTGGGGTCCCCGTCCCAGACCTCCCCGAGTGGGACCTGTGACACCTACATACTGGGGTCCCCGTCCCAGACCTCCCTCAAGTGGGACCTCTGACACGTGCACACTGGGGTCCATGTCCAAGACCCTTCCCCCCAGTGGGACCTCTGACACCTGGACACTGGGGTCCACGTCCCAGACCTCCCTCCAGTGGGACCTCTGCCACCTGTACACAGGGGTCCACGTCCCAGATCCTCCCCCAGTGGGACCTCTGTCACCTGTACACTGGGGTCCACGTCCCAGACCCTCCCCCCAGTGGGACCTCTGACACCTGTACACTGGGGTCCCCGTCCCAGACCTCCCCCAGTGGGACCTCTGACACCTGTACACTGGGGTCCCCGTCCCAGACCTCCCCCAGTGGGACCTCTGACACCTGTACACTGGGGTCCCCGTTCCAGACCCTCCCCCAGTGGGACCTGTGACTGACATACTGGGGTCCAAGTCCCAGACCCTCCCCCAGTGGGACCTCTGTCACCTGGACACTCGAGTCCACGTCCTAGACCCCTAACACACCCAGAGTGGGATAGGTGTACCCAGCCTAGGACATGGGCGTCTGGGGTGTACACGATAAATGTATGCACACGGAACAGGGGAGACTCTAAAGGTTGTAGACTTAACTCCCACAACGGGACTAATTGGACGTCAGGAAAAAGAAGAGAAGTATACCAGTGTTAGCGTGCTCCAGTCCGTGGAAACTCACTCAACGACGAGACGTAAGGCGACTCACTGTCTCGGAAACCACCACAGTACATAACTACAGTAGTCAAGTCAAGTCAAGTCAGCGAGTCAGCACAGGCTGAGAAACACTGGGGTACTTAGCGTCGTGCGGTCCGGAGGGACAGGTAGTGGTTGAGATCCTCAAGTGAGTCTGAGCGCAGGTAGCTCAGTCACTACGGTAGGTCGGTAGAGTAGGAGACAGCAGGGTATCGTACCGTATTTGGATTGAGTATCCCAGGGGTGACAGACCAAAGGAGATCCGGCTCGAGTACATTAAATTAAACATTAAAATATAATAAAATTGTTAAATAACAATAAAATATAATCCCGTCTCAAATAAAGGTTACAAAACAAACAAAAGCCACATGTACACAATGTCTTTAGTCATGAGTTCTTTGGTTCGTGGCGTGAACCTCTCAACCTTTTGACTCCAAATAATACGGTCGCCCGGGTCTCCTCAATTGTGAGGTGCGAGACTCGGGACTTGTTTCCCCAATGTCTCAAAAATATGTACCTGTCCGTACTAATTCGTCCAAACATCCCCGACCCGTTAACGTTCCTCGTCCTGTTCCCACTCACTCTATTCGGGTCAAGGATCATAACACTCAGGGGTGAAAGACTCTGATACACTGGATGTACTAGGTCTGAAACGTTCCTCGTTCGACTCAATGTCCCAGTCTTGCTCGTCTTCCGATACATTTTAAATTTGAAAAGGAGAAGTAAGGGGGGAAGAACTACGAAGACAGTGAGTAACATCTTTGGTAGTAGAGTACAAAACCATCCTGTAAGTATCGGGGTAGCAAATCCCCCAATATAACTCGATAATGGTAAACATTGAAATACCTTAGTTAAACTCTTCAATACTTGACCCATTGTCGTAACTCTTATGTTCCCGGTTTGTTCTTACGGCGTTTCTTATACTCCTCTCCTAGACAGTTTCCCTCTTCGGTGCTACGGTCGAGGTCTATAACAAGATTAATGGGGTCCTTAAACGATGAAGGAGAGAGGACAAATACTAAACAAAGGAATCGACAACCCGGGACAGAACTGATAAGGACCAACCAAATGTATTTTCGACGTAAGAAACAAGTTCTTCTCCGTCTCAGGAGGGGAAAGTCGACAGTCATCCAGACCGGGAGAGGATCAGACATTTTGCTGGAGTCGGCCCCTCAGATCAACGAGGACATTCCGGTGGATTCTAAACCGATGAGAGAGTTGCCGGTCTGGTTTATCATTTCCATACTTGACCTACCGAGAAAAATTGACACATACAGGACGGTCTCCAAGTCACTCTCAGACGAACAATCCCTGTCATAAGTAGACCCCTCGCTCCTTTCGATTCCACGTCTATGGGTAGGTCAACTGACCATCTGTATTCGTTCGTAGACAGGGAGTTTCTTTTCCGGAACTATCCCCACCGTGGCAGAACACAAAAAGTCTACAACTTACCCGGTGAGTGGAAAATTTCAGACTTATGTAAGCAGGGACCGATTTACCGGATGTCCAAGTCAAGGAGGTAGTAAACATTTCGTAAGACCTCGGAAAACTCAATTGAGTTAACAGGAATTCTGACCGGGAATATTCCCTCTGAGACCCTCAAGGGTACCGACAACGTAGACAATTACCATGACCACATCGATTCATGGCACCTCGAGGATTCCTACTCGTCTCGGTCGTTAGGGGCCGGTCGACCCCGACCACAGCAACTCTTCCGCTACTCGACGTGACTCTTGGACCAGGTCTGCTCCCAGATTTCACCCCAATTGAGAAATAGGACCCAGAATGACGGTTGTCCGTCTCGGACTCAAAAATCCCGTTTCAACCAGGCACTAAAACGAACAGACGTAATAACAGGTACAGGTCATCCAGAAAGGTAAATAAACCGCCTGTCTGTGGACGAGACCCAACATCGTAGACGTACCGTAAACCCCCATCTGTCTCCGTGTCCCCGTACTACCGTTACGGTACCACAGTCCTATACCGGACCCCAAACCTAGGAGACCACCCCCTTTCCATCGCCGTCACCCCCCGTACTGACCTTTTGTAAAACCGGGGGTCCGGGGACCCGTATGTAGTGTCCCAATTATTCCGTCACCCACTAGTCGGATATCCCAACCGATAGATATGTAACAAGATCGACTACCAACTCATTCACTAAAAGGTTCCCAACTGACATTTCAACTGTCCATGTACTACCTATTCCTAGTCGTGGTAGACAATCTCGTCAAGTCAAGTCAGCGAGTCAGCACAGGTTGAGAAACGCTGGGGTACTTAGCGTCGTACGGTCCGGAGGGACAGGTAGTGGTTGAGGGCCCCAAGTGAGTCTAAGTGCAGGTAGGTCGGTAGAGTAGGAGGCAGCAAGGGAAGAGGAGGACGGGGGTTAGAGGGTTGTAGTTTCAGAAAAGGTTACTCAGTTGAGAAGCGTACTTCACCGGTCTCATGACCTCAAAGTCGAAATCGTAGTAAGGAAGGTTTCTTTAGGGTCCAAACTAGAAGAAGTCTTACCCGACCAACCTAGAGGAATTGGTTCCCTGAGAGCTCTCAGAAGAGGTTGTGGTGTCAAGTTTTCGTAGTTAAGAAGTCTCGTTCCCCGTGGTTTTCCGACGTTTCGTCGGACGTGCATTGTCTATTAACTTGAGATCGTTTTCCAAAAGAGGGGCAGAAACCCAACAGTGCCGATATCGTTGACTCGGATAGCACTTCCAATATAACACTCGTTAAATCAATCATCCCTCTTAGCTAGAACTCTGTAGACTATTCTTACTCCGAAGGGTGATGTCACTCTATTGTCTGTCGATTGGTGTCGAAGACTGGGTTTAGGGTCAGGAACCCACGCTGACTTCGATCAGGACACACTTCTCGTGTCGTTATTATGGTTAGTCCCTATCTCCGGTCCCAACTGTTACTTTTAGGTATCTATAAAACTATCGGCCCAGGAGTTCGAAAGTAACACACAACTGGTCAGTCGACGGTCTCACACCGACCTCGTTCCGACTCCTTAGGAATTCGAAGACGACACGTAACTGATTAGTCGTAGGCCTCGCTGATGTCGTCCCAAGTCGCTGGAAACACCCACTCCCGACAACAGAAACCTTGGTCTGGAACTCCCCTAGACCCCCAGGACTTGACAAAAGGTCCACAGGAGTAGTGTCCTTCGGGGACGGAAGAACTGAGACCACACCACCTAGGTTCCCTACTGCGGACATTGAAATTGTCGTCATCCCCAACGGTCCTACTGGCAGACTCCCGGTCAGGTTTGACCGACTTCATCAAGTAAAAAAGTCAGAAATCGGGTATGGAGTAGAGGACCGACTATCCCTACTTGAGTCAACAGGTTCCCTTACCCACAAGAAACATTTCAAAGAACCCGATATATCACCTTCTGAAAAGAGTCCCGGACCTCCACAGTCCTGTAGAGGTCCAGTCGATCAACAACCCCCAAAGGGAACTCAAAAGGATAGTAACTCCCACAAGAGGGTATATTCTAGAGTTCCCCTCTGATCGGACCCCTGGAGCCCCACGTAGTCCGAGTCTCATTCCGGTCCCCATTGTCCAACTGGGTTCTATTGACCCAGAGAACTGTCTCAAATGGATTACATGAGAACTCCCGGACTAAGTACGTAAGTTGAAAGGGACTCGAGACACCGGACATTCGCCACACTTCGAAGGTAATCTAAGGGTCGTAGGACCTATTTCAAACTTAATAGAGTCTGTGTTTTCGACCTGGTAACCGTCCGGGATACCTCTCTCTGTCGGGTGGAAAACCCTAATACAGAGAATCATCCCGGAACTTGTGAAGAGCACGGGTATATCACGTACACCCCACCCGAAGTTCGGTAGGGCTCATCCGCGTCTGATGGGGTTCATTTGTGAATATCGGGGATATCCCGAACTAGAGTCATTTCAGACGAAGATCTAGAAGTCTCCCGTCACAGGGATGACAGACGTGGGGACCCAACCCAGAACCAGGAACCGACCGTAACAAAACGTGTGTTCAGTGTGTAAATCGTGACTAGACCCGTGTGTCCCAACCCTCGCATCCTTGTTTTATCATCGTCGAGTCATTCGAGAGATCGCGACAAAAAGGACTTACTTAACAGAGTACTACAAAATGGTCGACCTGACGATATAACGACCCCTGTTTCTCAGACACCAGACCCTCGAAGGTGGTCGGGAGGAAAAGAAAATAAGGAGAGAGTAAATCTCGGGTAACTAGAAGAAGGAACCACATAGAGTCCCTTCCTCCGTTAAGACCACAGTTCTCCTGGTATTTCTGAGTGAGCCCCGGGTGACATCCCGAGTCATCCCAGTGGTGGAGGAACCGACGGACCAGCCACTTGGTTAAAGGAAACGACTAACCTAGTCAAGGAGTGACTACCGGAAATGTTACCCATTGACGGTGAACCCTTCCGAAAGTCTGACGAAGATTGTCAACTTCCTAAAGAAAAGACAAAAATTAGAGGAAAGGGGGACAACAGTTATCAAGGGAAAGAACTATTTACCGAGGTACTTGCACATTTCATTGTTTCCGTATGGAACTTAGTCATATCTACAACTGAGCAAAGGGACGTCGCGCGGAATCGCGACCCACTCACGGGCATCGAGTCGGGCGACACGACTGGTGGGAACACCGTTCCGGAGTCCGAAGTGACGGAGTAGTCCACAACGATACCGCCTCGGACGAAACACGACGGGCTTACCTACTTTGACGACGGGAGTCACTTATCGACGTCAAGACCCAAGACCTCCCCTTACAGGAAGTCCAGGCCGGACGAACTCATTTAAAGTAGATACTGGAGGAGTGTTAATACTAGCCCAGGGTGAAGACGTCTATTTTTCCACCGCATCCATTTTTCCAAGTCGTAGGTGTGTCAGAGCTCAACCTGGACACCCAAAAGAGTTTCGGCAGGAACTATCACTTAGTAGGACCTCAACCAGTCGGCGAATACGGGGACCGACAAGTAGTCCCGTCATTGTCGTACCCCTTGGAAATGTAAATATAAAACAGTATCTCACTCGAATAGACGAAGAGACTGGTTTTGGTGTCACCGTCCATGACGGACCTCCGTACCGCCGGTGGGGGCCGGTGACCCAGGGCAGTAAACCTGTCCATACGCCGGCCCGCGACGGTACGGGTCGACAAACGTACTCCTGGGGGTTACGTCACCCTAAAAAAGTGCATGTTTCTCCAATTTCAGGGCACAGGGTGGACCGTCGGGATTAAAACCTCGAGACCAGTTCTCACAGAAATAGAGGAACTTCCGGAAAAGGACAAGTCGAGGGGTGAGGTCCCCCAGGAATGGTCTGGGACGATACCGAAATTTGTTTCGGAACCGTTAAAGTCTCTTTGGACCATAGGTCTAGGCCGTCTTAGGTCGTCGGGGCTCTTTGAGTGCCTGAAGAAAGAACCACAAACCGGTTCCATAACTTGTCTACCCAACGAAGGAGAGTACAGGTTCGCGGGTTCCGGGAAAACTCTACTGTCTGGGGTGCATGAACTGGAGGACAGACGTCTAGACTCGGAAAAAGGAACTGTGGAACATGGGACGCCACCTCTCATCTCGGTCATCCCGGAACCACGGAGAGGTCGACAGGGGCACCCGCCCTGACCGATCGTTGTCCAGTAGGTGTATGATCTTACCCACGTCAGCTTTTAAAGAGGTCCTTTCCGTCGTCTCAGGCGTCGGTCTCGAAGTGGTTTGTCCCATCCACTCAAAGACTTCAGAACACCATCAACCCAGGTTCAGTCGACATAGCAAGAGGGTCACACCCCCAGAAGGGTAAGTTTCCGTTTCTTCCCGACCGACCGACCACTGTCGGCCTCCGTCTTCTTGCGCGGGAACTCCAGCTCCGTCCACTTGGTCGAACGGACTCACCCATTCTCTGAGTCCTCTCACAGCCTTAAACCCTGGTGACCTACCTACCACTAGTGACGTGACGACTACCGTACCTCCAGGACCTGTCCCACGATCAGTAAGGGAGGTCTGAGAAGCTGACCATTCTCGCCTACAAGGTCCCTCTGACTGGAAGCTAATCCTAGAGCCGTAGAGCATCTGCGACCCATACCAGGACTTAAGGGTCGGTACGGAGGGCACCAGGACCTATAACAAAGACAGATTGTCCTCACCGAAGACATGAGTCCAGGTGATGTTACCTCCGTACCCAAAACCGGTTTGGAACCCCCGAGGAATAGACAGGTCTGTAGTCCCTTAAAAAATCGTCAGACCCCCACGAATAACCAAGGGAGGGACTCCTTGTCTCTACGGTAGGTAGAAGGGACCCGTGCCGGTAGTAGTCTCCGTTAACCGACGGGTCCCACTCCGAACGTCAGAAAGGTCCCCGTTTCCACTAGACACCGGGGTCGAAACAGTCATTCAGAGATGGGTCGTCCCTTTACCTCGTAAGGTCATTCACCCCTTTAAGTACTCAGTGGTCTACCGTACTGTACTTGTCCGGAACTTCTTACCCGGTACAGGAGACACCGGGGTTGTCAGCAACGACAAGTCGGACACTCCCCTCTATGGTCGCACCACTGGTGCCCCCCAAGTCCATAGGTGGTATGTTCAGTAACTAACCGGGGGACGAAAGTAGCACTGACACCCGGGTCCTAGTCCCTCGGGCCAGAAGGGATCAGACTAAGACGAGATCGGTCCGGCTATTCCAAAACCTGTCGGTCGAGACCGACCATGGAAAGAAACGACCCAACTGACTTGAACAAACTGGGAAGCCTACAGGAGACACTACTCCCGTGAGTAAGGAGGTCCAGGGCAGAGAGACGTCCCCCACGTGACCAGTACCGTGTCACCACCAGAGACGAACCAAAGGGGAAAGGTGCTCCCTTGCCAGACCAAGTGACCTAGACTCGAGGAGTCACGGCGACGATCGTCCCGACGAAAGACATAGTAAAAAAATAGACGAAGAGCGACCCGAAGTACCAGAGTCAAGTGCTTCAGAATGAACGACGGAGGTCCTCGACACACCGTGAGTAGGGTCCCTTCGGAAGGTCGAGAACCTCGACAGCGACCTACAGACGTGTCCCAACTCGGTGTTTCCGTCGCAGTTAGTAGGCGACTAAAAACCCACAGAGCCCCAGCTTACCCCACACATAAGTCTTGCAAAGTGTGTCAGAAAGTATCTTTAATCCCCCTCAGAATAGTCGAAAAACCTAATAGCAACATTAAAACCTGTATAACCACCCGAAAAACCGAGGGCGAGCTTCAGGTACATCTTCCCGTAGTGCCATCACTGAGTCCCAAAGAACAGGAAGAGACCATAACTTTAGGGTTAATCCAGAGTAGAGACTGTAGCGAAGAGTACGGGTAGGAAGACGTAGATTCTGGAGACTCCCCCGAACAGGAGTCTCTGTAAAAACCCGAAGACAGCTCTACGCAGTGGAAAGAAGTAACCACTTCTCTCTGTATTCCTCGACCGTTGTCAGTAGGGTACACCCGACCACCCACACCTTTTACCCGAGATCCTGCAGTTAGTATCGGACACCAAATAGTCTCATACGACCCAGTACCACAAAGGTCAAATCCTCTAGTCATCACGACTTCCCGACTATTATCTCCTACCTCGCTGGTCCGACCTGACTCCGTAGGGACAAGTGAACAACTCCTGGAACTCAAAGAACGTCACCGTAGACTACCCGCCGCCGGTCGATCAATTTAACAAAACGACTCGCCTCGACGAAGGGATGACCGAGTCCACCACGCCCCCTGTGACCCCGTCCCACCTGACAGGCCGTTACCCAGGTCACGACCGACACGGCCCCGAACACTTCAGTCCCCTTGTATACCGTCTCCGTCGTTAACCAGAAGGTGACATAGAGAGACCTTATATCCAAAAAGAGAAGAAAGAAAAAAGACTCACAAACCCGGTGTTTATGGGATGAGTCCGGGACAGACAAACACTTTTTAGAACGGGTACCCCCGTCAGACACGATAATCTTCGGTCCTCAGATGTATACTTTGACTAGACCTCCAGGACCTCAGGGTCACTGAAGGACCCCGTGACAAACCTGTCACCCTTCCAGGCCTCACGGAAGACCGTCGGTAGCTTGCAGTTTCCTACCGTTAGCTCGAGTGTTTTCAATACTCCGAAGGACCCCCAGTAGAACTGAGACATTAGAGGACGTTTCGGGAAGAATTTCAAGAAATAGTACGTTAGATTTTGACAACCGAATCTCCTGAAAGGTGGGTACAACTGTTTACATTAGATGGACCGACACAAAACTCCTTTTGGATTAGAGAAGCTACAGTCGAGTTCCTCAGTCAGCTGTCTTCTTATCGGTCATTGGTCATTAAAAGGGGAGGGACCATAGGACGGGACTCAGTTTGTTTCCAAACGTTTCTGTTCCCACCCACGGGAGAGTTTTCCCCTCTGGTAAGTCCACGGGAGAACCGGTGTAGGGGTCCCCCTTGAACCCACGGAGAATGGTGACTGTCTAGTCACATTTAGGGACTAGGCTTAGACAGAACGTCCCTATCTGACCCAGAGGGTCTCCGTCTGTGACGGAACTCGACATACTCCAGTGGTGCCTTGGCGTTCTATCCCGGGTCAACCTGAGACATCCGTGCTTCCGGCACTTCGGTGTGTTAGTTCGGACTTCGCGTTCGCTTAGTCCGGCGTGTGAGCAAGTGTAAGTAAAAAATAGGCGGACCGGCGAGAGGGTTCCCTCTAAATTCTACGGAGAATCGTAACCGTCCAGTCATAATGTGGGGTGTGGACCTAGTCGAAGTGTCCCTCCCTAGTTTGGGGGTCTCTGACCTTGGTGGAAAGTCGGAATACTCCAACAGTACCTTGACGTCCAAAACCTGGGAGAGTCCGAGGTATCAGGCTCCTGACACCTGGAGTGAATGTGAAGGAAGTCAATCCTTAGTACGTATGTGTTAGTGAGTCTCCAATAGTGTTGTGGAGGGAAAGGGGCTCAGGGGTCACAGGGATAGACTACGAGGGAAGGACCCTCGAGGTTCCTCCACTAGTCAGAGGGGGGGATGGGTAACCCCATCCGGGACTGACCCCTGACCGGGACCCCGGAATGGACTAGGACACCGGTAAGGCCCACTCAACCAGGTAGGGAGGTTACACAGACCAGGCCCGAACCGACAGGCGTCTCAGTCTTGTGGACAGGCTTTCTCTCGGACCTTATGGCAGTCCCCCGTTCGGAGGAACAAACAGAGGCGCGAGAAGGTGAGACTAGGCCGACTCGGTGGTCAGGTCGCCAAGTTCCCCCGACACACCAACCTTAGAGTGACCCCGGAGGTCTTTATAACGTCTTTGGTCATAAACTCTTTGGTTCATGGTGCGAGGCTCGCAACCTCTTGAGTCCCAATGATACGGCCGTCCGGGTCTCCTCAATTATGAGGTTCGAGACTCGGGGCTTCTTTCCCCAATGTCAAAAATATATGCCAGTCCGTACTAATTCGTCCAAACGTCCCCCGATCCGCTAGCGTTTCTCGTCCTGTACCCACTCACTCTATTCGAGGTCAAGGAACATAACACTCAGGACTGAAAGACTCTGATGCACTGGATGCACTAGGTCTGAAACGTTCCTCGTTTGACTCAATGTGGTCGTCTTCCCCGTCCTCCAATGGATTGGAAAAATTGAAAAGGAGAAGTGTACTTGAACTAAGTCAATAAGTTTCTGCATATGGATAAGAAAAAGAAAAAGGGGGAGTATATACAATAATATCAAATAAGTCGTCTCGGAGGTCAAGATAAGTCATCCAGGAAAAAGTAATAGTTGAACTATATATAATTACACATATAAAAGTAGGGTTTGAGAATTAAATGAACGGGGAAGATTCAAAGGAAACTATTAGTATCAAACTAAAAGAGTCAGACACTCAGATAAAACATTTAACCAAGTAACCAGACTTGAATGTCTAAGGTGGACATGCACTATCGAATCCTATGAACAGGAAAAGAGAGACTTTTCATAAATATCACACTACTAAAGAGCCACATAGGCTCGACGACGGTCGTCGTAGTAAAGTAAGACAAAATACCGACTCACCGTAAGGTCACGTATCGACATGGTGTGTCGGAAGTGAAAAGACACTGTAAAACCACCTAAGACACAGAACCGGTAACATTTATCACGACGGGACTTTTAGTTCCACGTGCAGAATAAGACTTACCACCAAAAGAGACCTGGGTTCGACTCCTTACCCTAGCGTCCTAGTACGCTATGGAGACACGAGTCACAAAGTTCCTTGGAGGCACGACAAAAGGAAGCACTGGAGTGGTAAATGTAAGGGTGGTTCCGACGCCCTCCTAAAATAAGAGACACGTCAGAGACGTCATTAAGAAGAAACCTCTAGAATAAGAAACCTCTAAAAGAAACCTCTAGAACGGTGTCACCGGTGACACCGTTCACACTCCCTTACGACCGGGACAAACCTTAAAAAGGGCTACTAAATGGGGTCCTGTAAAGAACGCCCGTCCACAGTAATTGTCGGGAGAACCTGAACACTGATAATACTCGGGAAATCGTAGACAAAATTCCACATATATAACTAGACTTCGTCGATTAATGAGGGACGGGGCGGCGGAAAGAAACAACCATTTGAACTCGAAGAAAAGGTTCAGATACTCCGAGTACGAAGAGAAAACATTTCTTCACATAAACATAGGTACAAATCTAAGGCGTCCTTCATTATAGGCCATGAACAGTGAGAGGTAGAGTGCAGTGAACCATACTAATCGAGACCGAAGAAGGACCATTGACCTTTACCGCAATGGAGTAGGGGGAAAAACAGACTCACTGTAACGCAACACGCACATGGGGTACGAAACAGAAGTAAGTGGACAGGAACATGTGAACAAAGACACAGAACCAATAGCATGGATCACGACGGTACTAGCGACCCACGTCGACAGAAAAATTTAAAACTAAAGGAGACCTAGACACGGATCCATACCTCAACGACCCAGTGACCCATGGGTCACTGAAGATACAAATCTAAAAATTCTTGGAAGTATTACAAGAGGGATCACTCATATGACTGACTGTAACGGTGGATGGCACCTCCTCTCAAGGGAAAAGAGGTGCCGGAGATGTCTGAACTGACAACATCAAAAGTTGCACCGGTAAGACTAGTTACACTCCACTATGGAGTAACATGTAAGCTAAACGGAAAGAGATCGACACTAAGTACCCCAGCGTCAGTCTGTGTTGACTCGTTGACTTGACTTGACTTCTTGATCACTACGACTCGTAGTAAAGTAGACGAAAGAATAGTAGAGATACTGAAGGGACCTCTTAACACGTAAATAAGAAACCGACTAAAAAAATAACCGAACAAACAAAAAACTATAACTCGACACGATCACCAAACATACACAACTTCTCTTTAAGGGACAATCCATAGAAACAAACGTTCCTTAAAAAAAAGGTAAGACTCCCAATAGAAAAAGAAAGTGACTACCAAAGGAAACGACACGTCTACGAAAATTACAAATAATCCAGGGTAAATAAATAAAAAACAAAATAAAAGTACTAAGATGTTCCACCTAGTTTTTTCTTCAACGACGCAAAATACAATTCCGTACACGAGAAAAGGAGTTCTCAAAGTAGAAATTAGATAAACCTTAAATAAAAACACATGCCACAATCCCTTGTAGGATTAAAGCAAGAGTAAAAGTAACGATTCCTTGGACGGGCCACAGGAGGTGTCACCGACGGGGGTCAAAGGTAAGGGTCGTAGGCACATCCTCTCAAGGGAAACGGAGTGTGGGAGACGTCGTAAATGACGAACATCTCAAAGGTAGATGCCGGTAAGACCGAACACATTCCAATATGGAGGAACTTCAAAGCTAAACGTAAAGGGAATATAAACCGGTACAACTGTAGAAATGTACACTAAAAAAAATTTTGTCACACTCAATTTGAATAAGTAAGTTTAACAGAAGAACTTGTGGACGAGACAAAAATTATAAAAAGACAACTGGAGGGGATCCTGTAAAGAACTCCCGTCCAAACAAAAAAAAATGAATGTCGGGTGTCCGGATCACTTATAATTCACGGGCATTCGTTTCGAAAGTTTCAACAACAATACCCTTTACCGGTGTTCCACCGTCACACAGAAATACGGGGGTGGGACCAATGACCTCCTTGG
Source organism: Capra ibex (assembly GCA_006410555.1). Taxonomy (NCBI): domain Eukaryota; kingdom Metazoa; phylum Chordata; class Mammalia; order Artiodactyla; family Bovidae; genus Capra; species Capra ibex. Next base: position 70,724,708 of record SJYO01034137.1, on the reverse strand, counting down.
GTCTCGGAATCCCTTTCAGGACAAGGACCTAACAGTTAATCTCACCTTACACGGTCTTCTTTGTGGGTTCCGAACGTAGGGTAAGGAAGAAGGAAGGAATGGGGATAGGGGACCTGTGTTGGGTTAAGGACGTTGTGGTGAGACACCTCCCACGAAAGTAGTATCCACCCACTGGGATTCCTTCCTTCGACCTCCACCCTTGGGGTAGTGGACCTCTGTACCTCGGGTCCTCGAAAGGTTTCGAGAAAGTCGGGTCTTCGAGGTGTAGGAGACCCGCGTCATCCACATCAAAGTCACGTCCTCTTGGGCGGTCCTAGACCTCCAGCACCCGGCCACGTCTCCCCTTGTCTGAGTGGTCCAGGTACCCCGTCCCGAGCAGGGTAACCGACCGTGCACGAGGGGTCGAGGGAGTCGGGGTTCTGTCAGGTAGGTTCCCTGGGTTCCGAACCCCCTACACCGTCGTCGGGTTCAGTGATTCCGGACTTCCCTCATCTCAGCCGTAAGAGAAAAACATTAGACATAGAACACAACCACATATCACTGAATGTCACAACATCTCTGAAATAAACAAACGAAGTGCACATGTCGTCGTGCTAAGTGATCACGTATCGACGCATGTGCAAGAAAAACCCAAAAGAAGGGTACATCAAGTAATACGTCACAACTAATCCCCAGGAGCAGGATATCACCCGAGAACAACGAGCAAAATGTCTCAGCACGCACAGACAAGTAGAGGCGGAAGAGTAAAGGAAACGGGTGGGGGGAAGGAAGAACCATTGGTATTCCATGAAGCGACACAACGCTCCAACAAAGACAAACCATTTCTTCAAGTAAACATGGGTAAAAATCTGAGGTGGAGGCTCTCGATAGTATACTCTGAACAGAAGGGAACTGAATGAATGAAGTGAATCACACTAGCAGAGACGAAGGAAGGAACAACGACCTGCACCGCACTACAGTGGGAGAAATACCGACTCGTTACGACAAGACACACACACAAGTGGGGTAGAGCAAATGGGTAAGTAGAAAGAAACGGGTGAATCCAAAGTAGGTACAGAACCAATAACATGTGTTACGACGGTACTTGTAGCCCCACGTGGTCAGAGAATTTTAATACCAAAAGAGACCTAGACACGGGTCCTTACCCTAACGACCCAGGATACCATGAAAAGACAAGTCAAAAATTGCTTGGAAACAGGACCAGAGGAAGCACCTAAATTACTGAAAGTAAGGGTGGTTGTCGCCCCTCCCGGGAAAATGGAGATAAGGAGAGGTCGTAAAATAACAACATCTAAAACATACGACTGGTAAGCCTGCACACACCCACGACGGTGTAACATGAAGACTAAGAGTCAAGGGATTAAGAATCTCTACGACTCGTAGAAGCGTACATAAAAAGACACCTCCTTCCAGGTAAATTTAGAACACGGGGACCGACTGACCCAACAAGGAAACTATGGCTCCACACGTATTCGACAAGCATACAAAACCTCTCTTTAAGGAGCACCACAGAAACAAACGTGTACAATCAAGGTAATACTCCAAACAGAAAGACAACACAAATACCAAAGGAGACGACGCGGCCACGAAAATTCCCCTCAGTCCAGGGTAAATAAAGAAAAGCGAAATAAAAAGTACTAAGATTCTCCACCCAGTTTCTTTTTGAACGACGTAAAATACAGTTTCACACAAGACGAAAAAGGGAATTCGCAAAGTATAACGGACAGGTAAATAAATCTAGAAATCAGATAAACCTCAAATAAAGACACATACGACAATCCCTCATACGATTAAAGTAAGAGTACTGGTAAAGAAATTTTTGGACGTGACAAGAAGTGTCACCGACGCTGACCAAAGTGACTCTCACACCCTCCCAAGGGAAAAAGGGTGTGAAGGAGGTCTTAAATAATAAACAGTTGAAAACCTGTTACCAGTGACACTTGATACACTCCTTTATGGAGTGTATCAAAACTAAAAGTGCAGAGATTATAAATCGCTACGACTGTAGAAAAGTACACCAAGAAAATTTCCCATTCTCAATTTGAATGGAGAACTTTAACCGGCGAACTTGAGGACGGAACAAAACTAAAAAAAAAAAAAAAAGTCACTGTGGAGCCTGTAAAGAACTTCCGTCCATAAAAACCGAATGTCGGGGAACTAGGAATACGTATAATTTGTGGGTCGTCGTGACGAAAAGTACCACCACAATTTTCCGGTCTTCCCTCGTCGCGAAGAAGTGCAGGGTGAGAAGAAAGAAAAAAGGGGGACATTAAAGGAACAATAAAAAACAACCATATAACAACTAAAGACTAAACAAACAAAGTCGACATGTCTAGGTACTAAGTCAATACATATCTACACACAAATAAGAGAAACCCAAGTAAAAGTACATATCCACTAATGCCACACAAGTAGTTGAAAGGAACCTCTTCCTTTGGCGTTGGGTGAGGTCACAAGAACGGACCTCTTAGGGTTCCTGCCCCCTCGGACCACCCGACGGCAGATACCCCAGCGTGTCTCAGCCTGTACTGACTTCACTGAATCGTCGTCGTCGTCGTTGAAAGGATACGATAAGCCATCAATGAAAAACTAGGAGATAAACTATATACACAGATACAGTTAAGGTCTGAGAATTAAAGAGGGTGAACAAAGACTTCCAACCCCCGAGACGTTTCCCGTTGTCCGTGAGGTCCAAGTAACACCTCCGCGGGACGGACGGTGTACGAGGGTCAAGAGAGTCGGGGTCCTGTGACGTCGGACGGATGTTTTCGGTCAGTCCGAGGTCCCTACACTGTAGTCGGGTCCAGTGACACCGGACTCCCCTCATCTTGGTCTTAAAGAAAAAGATATAAAAAGAGAAAAAAATGGGATGTTAAACTTGTCCTCACTTAATGTTAGAACATCCAACAACGAAAAAAAAAAAAAGGGAGTCGGATGATGTAGAACTAAAAGAACACTGGTCTCAAAGAAAAGATTTAGACACTCCGACACGGAGAAACCCTTTCTTGAAGTAAACATTGGTAGAAATCTAATGTGGGTCCCCACTATAGTGTACTGCGAACAGAGCGGCACAGAGGGAATAAGTGAACCTTACTAGTAGAGATCAAATAAAGGACACGGCCTGAACCGTAATGAAGGATGAAGAAATAGAAACTCTTTATAGCGTAACACATGCACCCGGGATAGGAGACGAAGGTAAGTAGACATTAAAGATGTAAATCGAACGAAGGATCTGAACTGATAACATGGAACAACCCGACTCTAACGTCCCCAAGGGTACAGAAAATTTATAAATAAAGGAGACCCAAATACGGGTCCACACCCTGACGACCCAGGATTCCATGAACGCAACGTCACTTTTCCCTTTTTTCTCCTTAAACAACGTCATTTTTCTTTTTTCTTCTATCTTTGCTCAAAAAGAGAAAGGGGAAGGACTCTTGTTTCTTCTATTTCTCTTGTCACCCGTCTGGACTTATCAGGATCAAAAAACAAAAAACAAAAAAAGAAGGGGTCGGTAAGGATCGAGACGAACAGACATTGATTCAAACGAAGGGACGGGGGATTGTGACGTTGACAACTTTCAGAGGAGATATGACCCGTGATACTTTAGTATGATTCCTATTAGTCAGATTATTGTCACCTTTTGATCCGACCCACGGAAACCCTGTTACAGTCATATATCGAAGGGATTTTTCACTCCCAACCATACCTTGTTTGATTCAGTCTACTGAATCCATATACGACCCGATGTGTATTACCTTCGAGAACTGAAATCAAGAGTGACTACTGGAATAATAATAACGATCGATATACAAAAGATATAACGGACAAAGCTTTCACAACAGGGTTCGGACAATATGTTTTACTTCATTCAGTCTTCCTCTTTATGACTACGTCATATAATTACGTATATACACCTTAAATCTTTCTACCATTGCTGCTGGGATGTACGCTCCGTCGTTCTCTCTGTGTCCACATTTTTGTCTGAAAACCTGAGACCCCCCTCCCTCTCCCACCCTGCTAAACGCCCTTATCTTGACTTTGTACAGATAATGGTATACATTTTGTCTACTGAGTACGTTCCAGTTGCGTACTGCGTCCCGTAAGTTTCGACCACGAGATCCTGTGGGTCTCTCTACCCCACCCCTCCCTCCACCCTCCCCCGAAGTCGTACCCCCCCCTTGTACACGTGTCACCGACTAAGTACAGTTACATACTGTTTTGGTGGTGTTATAACATTAATATGAGGCTAATTTTATTTAATTAATTAAAAAATTTTCACAACAGGGAATGTAATGGTTCACACACTGTTTTACCAATACATTACGGGGGTTTGTCACCAGTCTAAGTAATGGGACTTCCCCGAGACGGTAGATGGAGATGTTTCTAATTTAGTACCGGTGACTTCGGCGACTGGAAGTTGTGGGGGACTTTCCTCAAGTCCTATCTTTAATCCTTACTCCGTGAGACACGAGACATTTTTGTGACGTCTTCTCTGTAAGTCTATCTGTGAAACCCCTCCTCTAGAATACTGGGGGCTAAGAATATAGAAGAGATTGTTCTCTTTGTGACTATAGTGATTGTCACTGTCGACGAAACTGATAATTCTTTTTTTAAATGTTAATTTCATTTTTATCTCGTCGATACCTTTATTGATCCACTGTGGTACCACACTGAAGTTTGTCCAGGAACACAACAACTCTCGAACTCAAAAGACTCGACACGGTCTGAATCCTACGGTGGTGGGTAAGACTTCTGGTTCAGACGATCGTCGTCCACTGATGTTAGAATGAAAAGTTTCCAGAGAAGAACATTGACAATATGTAAATTTACTCCTTTAACGAGACCTAGTATGCAACTGTTCTTTTTTTTTTACACATTACTGGTTATCGGTGTACTTTCGAATTCTGGATGTATCTATTTGGATCTGTTGACCGACGGACTGAGGTTCAGGGGAGTTACACAATTCATATTTGATCCTAAGTCCGAATTAAAGAAGGATTAAACAGATAATTACAAGTCCAACAGTAAGGAGGTTGATAGAGACTCAGGATTACCGAGGTAGGGAAACTTGTCCTACTGGGTTCGTGACTGGGATAGACCTGGTGTTAGTTTTAGCGGTAGTTTCCAGTTCACCAAGAGTGAGGGAGAAACTTAGGATCAGTGTTATTGAGAAAATGACTAGACACCGGAGACCAAAGAATTTGATGGACAACTCTGAACTGAGGAGGTCTACTGTTGTCTAAATGTAGTTCTAGTATTACTGCGTCTCTCTTTTGGGTACGGGGGTTTCTCTAATGTCGGTGAGGAGACTTCTCTAGGACACCCTTGTTGGTGTTTTCAGTGAGTCCCCGGGGAATTATTTTGTCCCGGTCTCGAGACACTGGAGTTAATCTATCCCAGATCCTCAGGGTACAACAAACCCCAGAAAATTACCTGACCTTGGATCACCAGGTCTCAGCTGTTTTTCTTTCATTTTCTCTCTCTCTCCAACTATAAGAGACCAAATACGTCTTTTGGTTATTTCGGGAACTGTGTCCCGAACGCCGTGAGAGCTTCCGTGGCCCGTGGGGGAGCTCCCCCACTTTCGTGTCACGCGGAAGAGATCTCCCAGAATCTTCGGGGCCGTCCTCTCACTCGGACCGCCCAAAGATGCGAGGTCTCTTAATCGGTTCCCCTCTCTCTCTCCTCTCTTTCTTTCTTTCTGTGCCCCTGGGTTCGAGACTACCTCGTTTCCACAAAATAAGTTCAATCACACCCATATATATGACAGAATGTTCCATCGATAAAAGTCGTTTCTATTTCTAGTTTTCAGGTCTGAATGTTTAATAGTTCCTTTGTATTCCGTTAGGTATAGTTTCTCTCTCCCAACATTTATTAGTGAAGATGACATACCAAGTATTTTTCCTTCTCCCAACATTTACCAATGAATAGTGGCGTACCTTTTTGATTGCTTCCTTTACACACGTAAGGAGTCGGGGCCCTCGGCAAACGGTGAGGAGAATTAAGGACTTATAAGTCCTTAATTATTCCTTGTCTCCTAAGTACTGTCTAGGTTTTGTCGTGTGTCCTTCGGAGGACAATTTACGAAGGATGTGGTACAGTCGTCAGTTCAATGTTTTCTGACTGAAAGATAGGGAGTAGTTGGGTTTTTTCTAAAGAACCCCAAGTGTAGAGAGTTCCTTTTAAACTTCATCCTCTATCGACCCGGGGACCCGCCTTGTCGACCTCCAATAGTTTGTCTCGTTTTGACTCCAAAACAGGAGTTTGTCTGTTCTTGTTCTTACTGTGGATAAAGGGAAAGAGGTAACTATTGTCTCCTTTATTTTACTGTCCCTTAAACAACGTCACTTTTCCCTTTTTTTTTTTTTCTCCTCGTTCTAAAAAAGAAAAGAAAGGACTCTTGTTTCTTCTATTTCTCTTGTCACTCGTCCGGATTCGTAAAGATCAACAGAAAAAAAAGAAAAAAGAAAAAATGTAAGTCAAGTCAAGTCAGTGAGTCAACAAAGACTGAGACGTTTGGGTACTTAGTGTCGTGCGGTCCGGAGGGACATGTAGTGGTTGAGGGCCTCAAGTGAGTTTGAGTACAGGTAACTCAGCCACTACGATAGGTCGGTAGAGTAGGAGACAGCAGGGGAAGAGGAGGACGGGGGTTAGGGAGGGTCGTAGTCTCAGAAAAGGTCACTCAGTTGAGAAACCTACTCCACCGGTTTTTCATAACCTCAAAGTCGAAGTCGTAGTCAGGAAGGTTACTTGTGGGTCCTGACCAGAGGAAATCCTACCTGACCAACCTAGAGGAACGTCAGGTTCCCTGAGAGTTCTCAGAAGAGGTTGTGGTGTCAAGTTTTCGTAGTTAAGAAACGACAAGTCGAAAGAAGTGTCAGGTTGAGAGTGTAGGTATATACTGGTGACTTTTTGGTATCGGAACTCATCTACCCGGAAACAACCGTTTCATTATAGAGACGAAAAGTTATACGATAGATCCAACCAGTATTGAAAGGATGGTTCCTCATTCGCAGAAAATTAAAGTACCGACGTTAGTGGTAGACGTCACTAAAACCTCGGGGGGGTTTTATCAGACTGTGACAAAGGTGACAAAGAGGGAGATAAAGGGTACTTCACTACCCTGGTCTATGGTACTAGAAGCAAAAGACTTACAACTCGAAATTCGGTTGAAAAAGTGAGAGGAGAAAGTGAAAGTAGTTCTCCGAAAAATCGAGGAGAAGTGAAAGACGGTATTCCCACCATAGTAGACGTATAGACTCCAATAACTATAAAGAGGGGAGGGTCGTTAGAACTAAGGTCGACACGAAGAAGGTCGGGTCGCAAAGAGTACTACATGAGACGTATATTCAATTTATTCGTCCCACTGTTATATGTCGGAACTGTATGAGGAAAAGGATATAACTTGGTCAGACAACAAGGTACAGGTCAAAGTTGACAACGAAATACTGGACGTATGTCCAAAGAGTTCTCCGTCTAGTCCATCAGACCATAAGGGTAGAGAAAGTCTTAAAAGGTGTTAAATAACACTAGGTGTGTCAGTTTCCGAAACCGTATCAGTTATTTCGTCTTTATATACAAAAAGACCTTGAGAGAACGAAAAAGCTACTAGGTCGTCTACAACCGTTAAACTANAGAGTACTACATGAGACGTATATTCAATTTATTCGTCCCACTGTTATATGTCGGAACTGTATGAGGAAAAGGATATAACTTGGTCAGACAACAAGGTACAGGTCAAAGTTGACAACGAAATACTGGACGTATGTCCAAAGAGTTCTCCGTCTAGTCCATCAGACCATAAGGGTAGAGAAAGTCTTAAAAGGTGTTAAATAACACTAGGTGTGTCAGTTTCCGAAACCGTATCAGTTATTTCGTCTTTATATACAAAAAGACCTTGAGAGAACGAAAAAGCTACTAGGTCGTCTACAACCGTTAAACTAGAGACCAAGGAGACGGAAAAGATTTTGGACGAACTTGTAGTCCTTCAAGTACCAAGTGCATACGACTTCGGACCGAACCTCTTAAAACTCGTAATGAAATGATCACACTCTCTACTCACGTTAACACGACATCAAACTCGTAAGAAACCGTAACGGAAAGAAACCCTAACCTTATTTTTGACTGAAAAAGGTCAGGATACCGGTGACGACTCAAAAGGTTTAAACAACCGTATATCTTACGTCGTGAAAGTGTCGTAGTAGAAAGTCCTAAACTTTGTCGAGTTGTCCTTAAGGTAGTGGAGGTGATCGAAACAAACATCACTACGAAAGATTCCGGGTGAACTGAAGTGTAAGGTCCTACAGACCGAGATCAAATCACTAGTGTGGTAACACTAATAGACCCAGCACTTCTAGAAAAAACATGTCAAGACACATAAAAACGGTGGAGAAGAATTATGGAAGACGAAGACAATCCAGGTATGGTAAAGACAGGAAATCGTTCGGGTAGAAACGTACTTTACAAGGGAACCATATAGATTAAAAGAACTTCTCTAGAGATCAGAGGGTAAGACAACAAAAGGAGATAAAGAAATGTAACCAGCGACTCCTTCCGAACGAATAGAGAGGAACGATAAGAAACCTTGAGACGTAAGTCTACCCTTATAGAAAGGAAAAGAGGAAGCGAAAAGTGAAGAGAAGAAAAGTATTGATAAACATTCCGGAGGGGTCTGTCGGTAAAAAGAAAAAACGTAAAGAAAAGGTACCCCTACCAGAACTAGGAACAGAGGACATGTTACAGTGTCTGGAGGCAGGTATCAAGTAGTCCGTGAGACAGATAGTCTAGATCCGGGAATTTAGATAAAGAGTGAAGGTGACATATTAGTATTCCCTAAACTAAATCCAGTGTGGACTTACCAGATCACCAAAAGGGGTGAAGGAAGTTAAATTCAGACTTAATCCGTTATTCATGAAGTACTAGACTCGATGTCAGTCGAGGGATAGAACAAAAACGACTGACATATCTCGAAGAGGTAGAAACCGACGTTTCTTATATTAGTTAGACTAAAGCCACACCTGGTAGTAATCGACGAGGATTGAGGCGTACAGACATTGAATCAGAGGAAAAGACGGGGATGAGACGTCCTCGACGTGAGGTGTGGATAACAGGAAACGGTTGGGAATGCTGTGGGAAGGGGAACGTCAATGTGGAGTCTTTCTTCCGACGTCTCGGTGACTGGACGGTCTGGGTTAGTGACCCAATGACTACGGTCGGATACTGACAAGGACTCTTCTAAGATCGTGTAAACAAGGAGTAGTGACGCTCGGGAACGGAATATATTCGAGGGTCTGAGGAGTACCTCCTCCCCCCGTGTCAAACCCCCCGTGCTCGGGTGACACTAGGGGAGAGGTGACCGACTCCTAATTTTGGTGGAAAGATAAAGGAGGTTCAAGACAGAGGTAGAGAAAAATAAGTCGAAGTCACCTGTCTCTTTCGGTTCTAAAGAGGATTCATGGAACGTTTGTTGTCACGTCCTCCCAAGGAAAGAGAGGTGTGGGAGAGATCGTAAATAAGAAATTCTACAAATCTCCACCGGTTAGACTACTTATACTCACGAATGGAGTAACCTGAAAACTAAACGAAAAGAGATCAGTAATCACTACGACTCGTAGAAAAGGACACAGATAGACAATAGACATCCACAAGGAGTCTCTTTATAGGTAAAGGTAGAAACCGGGTAAAATAAAAAAGAACCAAAAGTACACAAAAACTATAACTCGACGTACTCGACAAACGTACAAAACCTCTACTTAAGGAACACCCACAGAAGGAAACGTTTGTAAAGAAGGATAAGACTCCCAACAGGGATAGAAAGGAACTCTCAAAGGAAAACCATACGTTTTCGAAAATTCCAATTAAACCAGGGTAAAAGACTAAACACCAAATAAAAAGTAAAAAGATTCTCCATCTAGGTGTTTCTTGAACGACGTAAGTACAGTTCAACAGAGGACAAATATAAAAAAGGTTCTTAAAGTATCATAGGCAGGAATGTTGATCTAAAAATTTAGATAAACCTCAAATAAAGACACATACCGCAATTCCTCGTAACGTTGGAGTAAGAATTAACGTACCGACTTCCTCCGAAGTGTCACAGGAGATATCACCGACAATGGTCAAATGTAGGGTTCGAAACCTCCTCCTCCCGAGGGAACAGAGGTGTGGGAGAGGTCGTCAATGACGAAAATCTCCCAAACCGGTGACGACAAGACTGACCACACTACACTATGGAGTGACATCAAATCTAAACGTAAAGAGATTATTTATCATTCCTCTTCCGTTACCGTGGGGTGAGGTCATGAGAACGGACCTTTTAGGGTGTCTACCTTCTCGGACCTTCCGACGTCAGGTACCCCAGCGACTCCCAGCCTGTGCTGGCTAACTGAAATGAAAGTGAAAAGTGAAAGTACATAACCTCTTCCTTTATTTATCATTACGACTGCAGAAAAGAACACTAATAAAATTTCCCATACTCAATTTGGATGAAGAACTTTAACCGAAACAATTACAGACGGAACAAAATCTAAAAAAGGCTCACTCGTGGGGATTCCTTAAAGAGGTACGGAATCCTCCCGTCCACAAAGACTGAAACACTTTACTTTTGTAGAGGACGGTATAATTATTTGTTCTGTGTAGTGTCGGTAGTCGCTCAAGACCGGAGGTTTACACTTACTCCCGAGGGGTTTGACACTATGCCTCTTACGACGGTGGGGGGTACCACTAACGACTCTTCACCCTCCTTACGTTCTTCGTCCCATTTGATCCTTTGTCCCAGCCGGGGTCTATCGACTTCAAGCATTCCTTCCTTACTTGCGTCACTCGGGTCTCCGAGCGTAGAAGGGTATGTGCCTTGCGATTTAAGGAATTGACCTTTAGACTAGAAACGAGAAGTCTGACGGACGAGGGAAACAGCGTTTGAACATATATCTGACTGAGGGGCAGGACGGAGGAACCTCGTCAAAAGAGTCTCGAGGAGTCTACGACAGAGAGTCCGAACCTCAACATTTGTAAGGGCGGTTCCTTTTATTGAAAGATGAAAGTCCAACACTGATATAAAATCAACTGTTAAATATCTGGCACTTACAATTTACGAGTCGACATGGCGAGAAGGATCACAACAATGTCTTTTACCGGTGGTCCGCCGTCGTCAAGAAGTACGACGTGAGAAAAAAAAAAAAAAAAATGATAGTAAAAGAACAAGAAAAGATAACCTTATATTAACTAAAGATTACACAAACAAAGTCTACAGGTCCTTGAGCTAAGTTAATATAATTATGTATCTGTGAAAAGATAAGAGAAAACCAAAGAAAAAGTGTATACCTACTAGTGTCACACAAGTTATTTGAAGGGATACGATAATTCATGAAAAACTAATAGATAAACTACATATAATTTATATGTATTTGCATATATATATTCCCTAAATTATTTACGGTTAGGGAATTTAATAGGGCGGACATAGACTTTCCGTCGTCCGTGAGGTCCAAGTGACGCCTCCGAGTGACGAACGGCGTACGAGGGTCGAGGGAGTCGGGGTCCTGTGAGGTTAGGACCCCGGGTTCGATTAATCCGAGGTCCCGACACTGTAGTCGGTCCAGTGATACAGGACTCCCTCTGTCTGGGTCGGGAAAAGAAAACGAAAACGACAAAAATAGAGTAAACTTAACCTCATATATCCACTTAATGTCAGAACACCCACCAAAAAAAAGGGGAAGATGGTGTTGATCAAAGTGAAGATAATTATGTATAGCTCCAAAAAAGAGGTATATCCAATAGTACGTCACACCTCGTTCACAGGAACACGATACGTTCCCAGGACCAGTAAATAAAATATTTGTCGTCACACGTATGTAATCAGACTTCGTTGGGACTTCCTTGACTAAAGAGGTACGGGGTGTAGAAAAACAGAACCACTACTCTTCAAAGAAAGGATTCAGACACTCCGAGACAGAGACCCGTTCTTCAAGTCAACATAGGTAGAAATCCAATGTGGATCTCCACGATTACCGTGGGGTAAGGTCATGAGAACGGACCTCTTAGGGCACCTACCTCCTCGGACCACCCGACGACAGACACCCCAACGACTCCCAACCTGTGCTGACTCGCCGAAGTGAAAGTGAAAAGTCAAAGTACGTGACCTCTTCCTTTACCGTTGGGTGAGGTCACAAGAACGGACCTCTTAGGGTCCCTGCCCCCTCGGACCACCCGACGACAGACACCCTAGCATGTCTCAGCCTGCGCTGACTTCACTGAATCGTCGGATCGTCGTCTCCACCATAGTATTCTATGACTATGAACAGAGAGGGACACAGGGAATGAAGTAAGCCTTACTAGCAGAGATGAAAGGACACCGACCGGAACCGCGAACAAGGACGAAGAAATACCAACTCCTTATAGCGTATCACATGTTCATGGGGTAGTAGACGAGGTTGACACGAAGATGTTAATCGGACTAAGGGTCAGAACCGATAACGTGGAATACCCCCAGTTTTATTGTCCCAATGGGTAGAAAAAAAAAATTTGTAAAACCGATATAAGTCCTTGGGGAGGGGTCAGGTTTGTACTCTGTGTTCGGACGAGTCCGAGGTCCCTACGCTATCGTCGGGTTCAGATCCTCCACCGTCCCTCATTTAATCTGTAACTAAAAAGTTAAAAACAAAAGAAATTAGAGTACGACTTCGATACAGTCTCACGTCAGTTAAACGTCACAACACGAACGACAATCACATGTTGACGGACTAAGTAAATACTGTATAGATATGTCGCATAGATAAGGAAAAACCTAAGAAAACGGTATCTATAATAATGTCTTCGAGTTCGTTTTAAGGTGAACGACTTGTAGTCCAGGAAGAACTCGTAGAAACTGTCGATGTCTGAAGACACATATATGCCTTCCTTCCTTTCTCTCTTAGGAAAACCTAATAGACAATATGGATGTCTAAAGACACACACACATTCAGGGACGGAGACTTAAGTAAAGACGGGAAAGAAAAAAAACAAAAAAGTGACCTTGGGAGACACAAACTTAAGAGTCTCAGAGAAAGACCCAACATTCAATCAAGGAAACATAGAGAAAAATTTAAAAAGGATGTTCATTGTAATTTACGACAACAGAAGGAGACCGACTAAAGTGGATCACATCCTAGGAAGTTCCAGGTAGGAGGTTCACTGGTCACCATATTAAAGTATTAAAGTCACCACGAAAAAATACCGACAACAGATATCCATTGTGTAGAAAAAATGGGAAATTAGACAGTCGCCTGTAAAGAGTTCGGGACAAAACCGACAACGTTCATCTTGACGTCACTTGCAACCCCACGTACATAAAAATGACTTACTACTGAAAGAGTCCTATAACCGGGTCCACACCCCTACACGCTAGGATCCTACCCGAGAGAACTCTCTAAAAAAAAAAAAAAAAACTGTCCGCCTCCGACACGAAAGATCACCGACAACAGTTACAGGTAAAGGTGACTTGTACCTCGCCCCAATGGACGTAAGTAACAAACATCTGAACACTCCTACCGGTCAGACTGACCGCCTGAAACTAAAGGGTTGCGACAAAACTAACCATAAGGCCGTCGTTAATCCCCGCGACGTGCAGATGAGGACACGACCTCCCAATGAAAAGAAAAAAAGGGAACAAAGGAAATGTAATTTCCCACACTCCTTTTAAATGACACTGTCGACCGAAGAACTTCGAGACAACACAAACAGTAAATAAAGACGTTCGGGTGAGACCCTCTAAAGGACTCTCGGCGACAGTAATTGTCTTTGGGGTCCGGAACACTTAATCTCCACGACGAGTCGGAGCAACCAGTTCGACGTCAGTGTCCTTTACAAATGTCCGTTGACGCGAAAAATTTCGAGTAGAGACCAAGGACCCTTTCAGTCGTAGGACCCGACACCTAATCTCACCTACCATGGACTCGTTTGTGGATTCCCGAACACAAAGTGATGAAAATAGGGCACTTCGTAGTGTGTGTGTGTGTGTGTGTGTGGGGCCTGACTAATAATGACCCAGGTGTCGTGGGACGACTCACAGGAATCCACGGATCTTTCCGACGTGAGGTCTTTCCCCCGAACTTGACCTTACGGGTCGTGGTCCCGTGCACGCACCAAGTATTATAAACGAGGATTCAGGGACCTCCGGACCTAGGGCGATCCCTCAGACCAGACTCGGTCTTGTATCGTCCATCATCTACAAATTTTTCCCAAGTCTCTTCCGGTGGGATGGTCCGACATAGTTTGAGTGGGGTCAGGTCGTCACCCTGGATGTGGATTAATCCGAGGTCCCTACTCCATCGTCGGGGTCAGTCCTTCCGACTCCCTTATTTCGTCCGTGACGAAGAGAGATGAAGAGAAATTATAGTACGGCTACAATACAACGTCATATCAGTTAAACGTCATAGGACTAACAGTGTATGTCGACGGACTAAGTCCCTATGGTATAGATACTCTATACAGATAAGAAAAAACGGTGTCTTCCAGTTTGTCCAAACACTCGTAGTCCAGGACCACCTAATACATAGAGTCTATGTCAAAAGACACATATGTTTCTTCCCTCCATCCTCTATTAAAGACACGTAAGAGAGGGTCTCTATGTCTAAATGCACATATCCAATCTCCATGTCTAAGGGTACACATACGCCTTCCTCCCTTCCTTCCCTCTCTCCTTCTCCTATTAGGAACCCCTAATAACTAATGTGTATGTCCAAAGATACAGATACGATCAAGTCTAGAAAATTAAGTAAAAGTCCGGGAAGCACAAGATAAGAAAAAAAAGAAACTTGTGAAATACAAACTTTAGACTCAGAGAAAACCGATTGTTTAAACTATGAAACATTCGACAACTACGACAACTGCGACTACGACCGTTTCTAACTGCCGTCCTCCTCTTCCCCTACTGTCTCCTACTCTACCAACCTACCGTGGTGACTGAGTTACCTGTACTCAAACTCATTTGAGGCCCTCAACCACTACCTGTCCCTCCGGACCTCACGAAATCAGGTACCGCAACGTTTCTCAACCTGTGTTGACTCGCTGACTTGACTTGACTTCGACAACTATAAAAGGGATCTTCCATGTAACATGTGATAACAGAAGGATACGGACTGACTGAAGAGAATCTTTACTAGGAAATTCCAGATAGGCACGCCTATGGACACCTGTACACTGGGGTCCATGTCCCAGACCCCCACCCCAGTGGAAACTCTCACAGGTGCACACTCGAGTCCACGTCCCAGTCCCCCAACACACCCAGAGTGGGGGGAGGTGCTAAGTCCTAGCACACATGGGTCTCTGGCGGAGAGAGGGGAAAGGGACATCGCACGGAACAAGGGGACTCTAAGGGTCGTAGACTCGACTCCTACAGCGGGACTAAATGGACACCAGTAGACAGAGGAGAACAACGCAAGTGTACTCCAGTCCACGGAACCCCGTCGACACGAGGCACAAGACGATTCACGGGCTATTGCGAACCACATGTCAAAGACTTGGGATGAACTCTAAGACCGGGACCGTGTCACTTCGGGCGTGACTGGCGTGCAACACCCTTCCTTTCCTTCACACACAACGCCCACGACTCGTTCCGCCGGTCCCGTCCGGTACGAATTTTCCGGGGTGAAGCACTTCCGAAAGTACCCTTTCTGTTCCCATTCCTTCCCGAATACCTCACCCACTAGACGAGCTCCTGGAAGAGGACTAACCGACCATCGCTCCAGTAACCCTTGCTCGTAGTAGTGGAAGACTCAGATTACCCAGACCTCAGACGCACGACGGGTGTTCGTTAAAGAGGTGGACTACCCACAAAGTCGCGCACATTCTGTCGAGTGTCCTATGCCGAGTCCTGTAAAAGATGTCGGGAACCCCTCCTTGTATCTAGGAACTGAAACAAATTACCGATTCAATAACAAGAAAGAAAAAACTGTCAAAAGGAAAGAAAGACGTATAAGAGTGAATAGACCAATTTACATGAGAAGCTTTGCGTCTCTTCGGACCCTCAGATTTCTAAAAGACGTCCGTCCTCCGTCCGTCTCCTGGACGATACAAAAGGGAATTTTAAACTAATAAAAAACCTAATTACCTAATTAGTTTTGAAGTATCCTAGAAGAGAACAAAATAAGGGTGGAGAAGGGTCCTTCCAGTCAAAGTCGCTAATTTCCTGTCCCATCCCCGAAGGGACCACCAGATCCCCGATTGTCAGACACGCATGTTACGTCCCCTGGGTGCAAGTAGGGGACCAGTCTCTTGCTCTAGGGTGTACGGTGTCGACTTTCTAGGGAACACGGTCTGGCCGGAGTCGGCATATAATACCATTTATTTAATGTTTATATTTTTTGTCTTTTTAAATTAATTTTTATTTTATGAACCATTTTGGGTATACATCGGTAAGAACATTCAGGAATAAGTTTATTATAGGTACGATACACAGGCGTCTGTCCTAGGGTACTGTCAATCTCCCTACAGTGGTCTGTCCGGGACGGAGATTATGGTCTTGATGCTCTCCGTCACAAGAACTTTGTTGTCCGCCCTAAACACCAACGACTCAAGTACGTGAACTCAGAAAGGAACTTACATGCAGACACGAACTTTGTCTCGTCCTGGGACAGCAGGACCGGGGGGTGGGGGTACAGGAGGCGGATGGAAAGCGGACACCTCTCATAGTCAGTTTTTCGTTCAAATTAGTCTCTTTACTCTTTACGACTTCCTTTCGCTTTGTCCGTTTCCTCTGGTTTGTCGTTGCTACGACAGTCATTCGCAGCGGCTCCCGGAAGTCAAGGAAGGAGTCCCAGACATCCACTATAAGACTCGGTGCACGACACTCGGCAGAATATCTATGACTTTGGGGTCCACCTCTCCGACTGACGTACTACCGGTCCGACATGGGTCCTGTGCTCGACGGTGTCAAGTCTCTTCACCGGTGTTTCTTTGCCCTCGTTGACCGGGACCCTGACTTCCCGTCGACAGGAATTTTGTTCGACGACGACGAGTCTACTGGTCAAAGTCCCACTGACAGTCTCGACTGACACGACGAAGACGTCATCAGGGGGAGGGACAAGGGCGAGAGGGGAGGAGGGGTGGGCGGGGGTCGGCAGATATCTTCGAGAGTGGGGGACGAACGCCACCACCCTTACCGGAAACCTGTCCGCAGGTGGTTGGTCGAGAGGCGTTAACAGTCGTAGATTTTATTTCGTGTGAAAGGAAAGGCGGTCGGACCGGAGAACTAACCGAAAACTCGTCTCTCGCCGGTCTGGGGTTCATGAGAACGTCATTGTACGACTGAGTATTAACAAAATTATTTATTAATCCATAATCAAATCCAAATAAAATGACAATTGATAGTCACCCAAATACGTAAGACTGTATTCGAAATACGTTCCTCTTTGTAAAGAACAATGATCATACTTGTTATAACGAAGATAAGTAATTATTTAAGTCAAATCAAGTCAACGAGTCACCTCAGACTGAGAAACACTGGGGTACGTGACGACGTGTGGTCCGGAGAGACAGATAGTGGTTGGGGGCCTCGAACGAGTTTGAGTACAGGTAATTCAGTCACAACGGTAGGTTGGTAGAGTAGGAGACAGTAGGGGAAGAGGAGCACGGAAGTTAAAAAGGGTCGTAGTCCCAGAAAATATTACTCAGTCAAGAAACGTAGTACACCGGTCTCATACCTCGAAGTTGAAATCGTAGCCAGGAAGGTTACTTATAAAGTCCCGATTAAAGGAAATCCTACCTGACCAACCTGGAGGAACGTCAGGTTCCCTGAAAGTTCTCAGAAGGGACCACCGAGTCTGCCATTTCACAGACGAACGTCTGTCCCTCTGGGCCCAAACTAGGGAGCCAACCCTTCTAGGGGACCTCTTCCTTTACCGTTGGGTGAGGTCATGAGAACGGACCTTTTAAGACACCTGACTCCTCGGACTATGTGATGTCAGGTACCCCAGCGTTTCTCAGCCTGTGCTGACTCGTTGAAGTGAAGAAGTGAAGAAGAGGTTGTGGAGTCAAGTCTTCGTAGTCAAGAAGTCGTGGGTCGAGAGAAATACCAGGTCGAGAGTGTAGGTGTGTACTGGTGTCCTTTTTGATATCGAAACTGATCTGCCTGGAAACAACCGTTTCATTACAGAGACGAAAAATTATACGACAGATCCAACCAGTATCGAAAAGAAGGTTCCTCGTTCGCAGAAAATTAAAGTACCGACGTCAGTGGTAGACGTCACTAAAACCTCGGGGGTTTTTATTTCAGACTGTGACAAAGGTGACAAAGGGGTAGATGAAGGGTACTTCACTACCCTGACCTACGGTACTAGAAGCAAAAGACTTACAACTCGAAATTCGGTTGAAAAAGTGAGAGGAGAAAGTGAAAGTAGTTCTCCGAAAAATCAAGAGGAAGTGAAAGATGGTATTCCCACTACAGTAGACGTATACAGTCCACTAACTATAAAGAGGACCGTTAGAACTAAGGTCGAACACGAAGTAGGTCAAAGGGTCGCAAAGAGTACTACATGAGACGTATCTTCAATTTATTCGTCCCACTGTTAAATGTTGGAACTACATGAGGAAAAGGATAAACCTTGGTCAACAATAAAGTACAGGTCAAGATTGACAACGAAGAACTGGACGTATGTCTAAAGAGTCTTCCGTCCAGTCCACCAGACCATAAGGGTAGAGAGAGTCTTAAAAGGTCAAATAACACTAGGTGTGTCAGTTTCCGAAACCGTATCAGTTATTTCGTCTTCATCTACAAAAAGACCTTGAGAGAACGAAAAAACTACTAGGTTTCCTACAACCGTTAAACTAGAGACCAAGGAGACGGAAAAGATTTAGGTCGAACTGGTTGATCTTCAAGAGCCAAGTGTATGACAACTTCGGAGTGAACCACTTAAAACTCGTAATGAAACGATCGTGCACTCTTACCACGTTAACACGTCATCAAACTCGTATAAACCGTAACGGAAAGAAACCCTACCCTTACTTTTGATTGGAAAAGGTCAGGACACCGGTGACGACTCAAAGGGTTTAAACGACCGTATAACTCACGTCGTGAAAGTGTCGTAGTAGAGAATCCTGAACTTTATCGAGTCAACCTTAAGACAGTGGAGGTGATCGAAACAAACATCACTACGAAGGATTCCGGGTGTACTGAAGCTTGAGGTCCTACAGACCAAATCCACTCATTAGTGTGGTTGCACTAATAGAACCAGTACTTCTAGAAAAAACATATCAAGAAGACACACAACATAAAATTATGTAAACAGACCATAATTAATTATCAACTACATAAATAATAACCATAAATCCACTAACACACCAACTGGAACTAACGAAAGAATTAACTACTGACGAAAATTTGGTCGACACCATAACATATACGAAGAAGAGATCTCTGCATACAACAACACAAATCAACGGATCAGTGCAAGACGAGAAACGTTGGGGTACCTGAGTACCGGGTGGTCCGAAACCGGACGGGACAAGATGGTCCGAGGAAACTGGTACCTCTAAGAGGTCCGTTCTTGTGACCGTACCTATCGGTACGGGAGGAGGTCCCCTAGAAGGGCTGGGTCCCTAGAAGCTCAGGGGACGTAACCGTCCGCTAAGCATTTCTTACTCGGTGGTCCCTTCGGGTCTCTGTAAACATGGGACATTGATTTTTAGACATAGATTTTTGAACTTAGAAAATTTTATGACTTTCAATACAATTTTCCATACAAAAAGCCATTATAAATTTCAACTTGATTTCAAGAAAAGACCTGTTGGTCGATAGCGGCCCGAATATTCCGAATAATCGAGATGAGTATTTAGTGTCCTACTCAAACAAGAACATTTGACAGGTATTCGTCGAGGAGACCGAGGTCCTATAAATTGAAGAAAGTAGTAGGAAATACCATGAAACATCGTGGTCGAAATTATAAGGTAGAAAACAAATGAATACTCTGAACTTAGACCGTCCTTCAAACCAGACCAAAATCGTATCACAAGACTCCAAATTTTAGGAGAGATCCGAAGTGAAGCTAGGTAGGTTCGTGTGAAAGGTCCTACGAGTAGAACAGTCCTGAATAGAGGAGAAGATACAAGTCAAGTCAAGTCAAGTCAAGTCAAATCAGCGAGTCAGTACAGGCTGAGAAACGTTGGGGTACTTAAGGTCGTACGGTCCGGAGGGATAGGTAGTGGTTGAGGGTCTCAAGTGAGTTTAAGTACAGGTGGCTCAGTCACTACGGTAGGTCGGTAGAGTAGGAGACAGTAGGGGAAGAGGAGGACGGGGGTTAGGGAGGTTCGTAGTCTCAGAAAAGGTTACTCAATCGAGAAACGTACTCCACCGGTTTCATAATCTCAAAGTCGAAGTCTCAGTCAGGAATGTCACTTGTGGGTCCTGACTAGAGGAAATCCTACCTGACCAACCTAGAGGAACGTCAGGTTCCCTGAGAGTTCTCAGAAGAGGTTGCGGTGTCAAGTTTTCGTAGTTAAGAAGCCACGAGTCGAAAGAAGTGTCAGGTTGAGAGTGTAGGTATGTACTGGTGACCTTTTTGGTATCGAAACTTATCTGCCTGGAAACAACCGTTTCATTATAGAGACGAAAACTTATATGATAGATTCAACCAGTATTGAAAGGAAGGTTCCTCATTCGTAGAAAATTAAAGTACCGACGTTAGTGGTAGACGTCACTAAAAGCTCGGGGTTTTTATTTCAGACTGTGATAAAGGTGACAAGGGGGTAGATAAAGGGTACCTCACTACCCTGGTCTACGGTATTAGAAACAAAAGACTTACAACTCGAAATTCGGTTGAAAAAGTGAGAGGAGAAAGTGAAAGTAGTTCTCCGAAAAATTAAGAAGAAGGGAAAGGCGGTATTACCACCACAGTGGACGTATAGGGTCCAATAACTATAAGGAATAAATGGTGATTTAAGAGGAAACCAAAAAATAAAGGATTTTTGAAAACACATTCAATACAAGGACTCCATGTTTTACATCGGATGTAGAAGGGGAGGGTACCCGATACGGAACTGGTTTGTAGATTGTCAATACCATTAAAACAAAAGACGACAAGGAGGGGGTCCGAGGGGATCCTATCCCAAATGGTCTCGGACAGTTAATAGTTTGTTCGAAGAGATCTCCTTACACTTAGTGGCGGTTCAAGAGACCGAAAATCCGATTACGAATAGGATGAGACCACTTATTAAAACAACAATATTATACACTTACATCCAGTTTCGTATCACCCTATAGATTAGGGTCACACCTAGAAGTGACACCACAGTAGTCTTCACAGTTTCAGTCAAAGCACCGAATAAATATAATAAAATAAAAAATTAAATTTTTGAACAGAAGATGAAAATAACTCTACATTAACTGTATATCTCTGACATATTAAAATTTTATATGTGACATTATTCAACTGAACATATGTACTACTTCACTAATAGTGTTTTTTTAATAACTTGTAGGTTAGAATATATCTATGTTGTAATTTATTTATATTTTTTATAAAAAAGAAACACAACTCTTGAGAATTATAAGAGAATTGAAAGTATTCATTGTAGTCAAGTCAAGTCAAGTCAAGGAGTCAGTACAGACTGAGACACACTGGGGCACTTAGCGTCGTGCGGTCCGGAGGGACATGTAGTGGTTGAGGGCCTCAAGTGAGTCTGAGTGTAGGTAGCTCAGTCACGACGGTAGGTCGGTCGAGTAGGGACAGCAGGAGAAGAGGAGGACGGGGGTTAGGGAGGGTCGTAGTCTCAGAAAAGGTTACTCAGTTGAGAAGCGTACTCCACCGGTTTCATGACCTCAAAGTCGAAGTCGTAGTCAGGAAGGTTTCTTTAGGGTCTCGACTAGAGGAAGTCTTACCTGACCAACTTAGCGGAACGTCAGGTTCCCTGAGAGTTCTCAGAAGAGGTTGTGGTGTCAAGTTTTCGCAGTTAAGAAGCCGCGAGTCGAAAGAAGTGTCAGGTTGAGAGTGTAGGTATGTACTGGTGACCTTTTTAGTATCGGAACTGATCTACCTGGAATCAGTCATTTCATTACAGAGACGAAAACTTATACGATAGATCCAACCAGTATTGAAAAGAAGGTTCCTCATTCGCAGAAAATTAAAGTACCGACGTCATTGGTAGACGTCACTAAAACCTCGGGGGTTTTTATTTCAGACTGTGCCAAAGGTGATAAAGGAGTAGATAAAGGGTACTTCACTACCCTGGCCTAAGGTACTAGAAACAAAAGACTTACAACTCGAAATTCGGTTGAAAAAGTGAGAGGAGAAAGTAGTTCTCCGAAAAATCAAGGAGAAGTGAAAGACGGTATTCCCTCCACAATAGACGTATAGACTCCAATAACTATAAAGAGGGGAGGGTCGTTAGAACTAAGGTCGAACACGAAGAAGGTCGGGTCACAAAGAGTACTACATGAGACGTACATTCAATTTATTCGTTCCACTATTATATGTCGGAACTACATGAGGAAAAGGATAAACCTTGGTCAGACAACAAGGTACAGGTCAAGATTGACAACGAAGGACTGGACGTATATCCAAAGAGTTCTCCGTCCAGTCCACTATACTGGATTAAGTTTAGGGAATACTAATATGTCACCTTCATTCTTTATCTAAATTCCGTGATCTAGACTGTCTATCTCACGGACTACTTGATACCTGCCTTCAAGCACTGTAACATGTCTTCTGTCCCTAGTTCTTGTAGGGGTACCTTTTCTTTACGTTTTTTTCGTTTTACCGACAGACCCCTTCGGAATGTTTATCGACACTTTTCTTCTCTTCACTTTTCGTTTCCTCTTTTCCTTTCTATATTCGTAGACTTACATCTCAAGGTTTCTTATCGTTCCTTTCTATTCTTTCGGAAGGAATCGCTAGTTACGTTTTTTATCTCCTTTTGTTGTCTTACCCTTTCTGATCCCTAGAGAAGTTCTTTTAATCTCTATGGTTCCCTTGTAAAGTACGTTTCTACCAGAGCTATTTTCTGTCTTTACCATACCTGGATTTTCTTCGTCTTCTATAATTCTTCTCCACCGTTTTTATGTGTCTTCTTGGTATATTTTTTCTAGAAGTGCTGGTTCTATTAGTTTTACCACACTAGTGATTGGATCTCGGTCTGTAGGACCTTACACTTCAGTTCACCCGGAATCTTTCGTAGTGATGCTTGTTTCGATCACCTCCACTACCTTAAGGACAACTCGATAAAGTTTAGGACTTTCTACTACGACACTTTCACGACGTGAGTTATACGGTCGTTTAAACCTTTTGAGTGGTCACCGGTGTCCTGACCTTTTCCAATCAAAAGTAGGGTTAGGGTTCTTTCCGTTACGGTTTCTTACGAGTTTGATGACGTGTTAACGTGAGTAGAGTGTACGATCATTTCATTACGAGTTTTAAGAGGTTCGGTTCGAAGTCGTATGCACTTGGTACTAGAAGGACTACAAGTTCGTCCAAAATCTTTTCCGTCTCCTTGGTCTCTAGTCTAACGGTTGTAGACGACCTAGTAGCTTTTTCGTTCTCTCAAGGTCTTTTTGTACATAAAGACGAAATAAGTGATACGGTTTATCCATTGCATGTTTCCCAATAAAAATAAAACAGCAAATAAAAGAAAATCGATACCTAAAAATGTCGAAGTCATCCTGAATTGAAATTCCATTAGGAATTGTACGAAATGTGACCTAAGGATGACTCAATTAGGATCCTGGTTTCATCGACTGTATGGTACACGGTTGGGATAAATCGACTGTATTGAGTGAGTCTGAAGGAGAACACACACGAACCACAGGTTGAGAAACGTTGGGGTACCTGACACCGGGCGGTCCGAGGAGACAGCTACCCTAGGAGGTCCGGTCTTGTGACCTTACCCGACGGTAAAGGAGGAGGTCCCCTAGAAGGGCTGGGTCCCCACCTGGGACGCAGAACACACCGAGGACGGAACGCCCCCAAGAGATGGACGACTCGGAGGAGAATGCCGAATGGAAGGGTAGGGACGGCAAAGGGTACCCCGTCCCAATGTGTCCCCAACAAAAACACATGGACCACAGACGAGGAAAATTAGAAGATACAAATCTCTGGAAAGAGTGGTCTACGTCTGTTCATGTACACATTGACATAGTTATAATCTGTAATCATCTGACCTTGAACACACAAATACCCCAATAATTTAGGTAGGTCCATAAATATCCCGAAGTGGAATTAATAATTCGATGTAGTGGTCCAACTCATCCTAAAACATACATATTCAAAATACGTAAATCCACTATATAACTATAAGTCACATCATTAAACCCAACCCAATTTTAATCTTAACTTTATAAATTGTAAAAAAAAAGAAAACTTCTAATAATTTTACATGAAATAACGAATAAAACAAACTCCATGTACCGTCCAGGTCTCCCTACAGAAAAAAAAAAAAAATTGTATATAATAGAGAAAATAACCCCATATCAACGAAATGTTACAACACGACCAAAGACGGTATGTTACTTCACTTAGTCGACTCCACATGTATATAGAAGAGGGTGGACTCGGAGGGAGGAGGGGTAGGGAGGGGAGATCCAGTAGTGTCTCGTGTCTCGACTCGAGGGACACGTCCTGTCGTCGAAGGGTGCACCATCACACATATGTAGTTACGATGAGAGAGATAAACAGGGTGGAGGAGGAAGGGGGTGACACAGGGGCTCAGAGACAGAGGTCCCGACGGGACGTTTATCCAAGTAGTCATGGAACTCAGTCGTAAAATGAAGTCTTCTTTTCCTGTACCCCCGACCATGTCCTAAAATAATCGACCTCGTGTTAATCCAGGAGTGCGACAGATGAAGAACGGGTCACCGACCAGATCTCCCCTTCCCCGTACATAAGTCGTCTTAATTGACCTGTTACCCTGTCCCTGTGTCAAAACGGAGTCCCTTCCGTTTCAACACTATTAAATTTCGTCGAGACATACCACCGAAAACACTTTTTGTTTTGTTTTGTTTTAGGGTCAAGGTCCTCGGAGAGGTCCTTGTTTCGACCTTCGACTGTGTCTCGTAGACATAATTTGGGTCGGTGTGGTGAGAACCGTGCAGTGGTGTGCCAGTAATGTACCTCAAACAGTTAAATAACCCGAAGGGTCCACCATTTCTTAGTCGACCACTTCTTAGACGGGCGTTACGTCCTCTGGACCCAAACTAGGGGCCCAACCCTTCTAGGGGACCTCTTCCCTTGTCGATGGGCGAGATCATAAGACCGGACCTCTTAAGGTACCTGACATATCAGGTACCCCAGCGTTTCTTAGTCTGTACTGACTCGTTGAAAGTGAAAGTGAAACAGTTAAAGAATGTTGACTATGTGCCCTGTTGTGAAACTATGTGGTACCCGTACAGACGGTAAACGAAAACATTTTAGTGCGTCTTAGATACCTCTATGTCGAGTCAAGTTCACGCCGAAAGGTGAATTAAGTCAAGCCAAGTCTGAGAGTCAGCACAAGCTGAAAAACGGAAAGGTAATTTGTCGAAGTTAAATGAGTAGGTATGCTATTTGAAAATTGGTACCAGTCTCACCCGGATACGTCCAGTGCCCTATCAAAATTTTTAGTTTACGTCATCAAGTGAAAATTCATTACTCGAACAAGTAAATGCAAACCGACACGACCCAGAAGCAACGACGAGTCCGAGAAGAGAGCAACACCGTTCACCTCCGACGAGAGATCGAGACCCCACACCTGAAGAGTAACGTCACCGAAGAGAACAACGTCTCGGGACCGAGCTCCCGCGTCCGAGTTATCAACACGTGTCCGAATTAAGGAGGTGTTGTACATCCTAGTTTGGGTGCAGGGGACGTAACGGTCCGTCTGAGAAGTGGTGACCTGGTGGCTCCTTTGGGTACTGTGCTAAATATGTGTTCTCTTAAAATACCTTCGGTATGTACGTTTGTCCAGGGTATCAACCTTAAGAAGTCTTCCTTCAGTACTCACATGGTAAAGTCCAAATATAAATTTCGAAACGAACGTATTATCAAATTTTAGTAAAGAATTTTTTGTGTCGTTACGTGCACGGAGATTCGTCCTTCAACTATATCACCTTACGACACCTCTCTCTTGTTCCTTGACACACAGATAGGTGTGTGTGGGATTAGTCTTTATAGTAATCACCGTCAAAAGAGACCCGTCACCTTAGTGTCTTTTACTAGTTTTGAAAGACAAACGAAAACGTCATTCATTACTTAAAAGAGGGTATCTACATATTGAAACTATTAAAAATTTTCTCTAACGAACCCCCCTTTTTAGTTACAAAGGGACATTTTATCGTAAATCTATCGAGAGGGGTCTTAAAAGTAAGATGTCTTAAGGTGATAAGCTCCGAACGTAATCTTCTCATTCACGTTCCGGTAAGGACTCGCGGTAGTCTTTTCAGACAAATCGTTTTAATGACGGAAAGGTTCATTAGTGTGGTCGTTTTCTTTTTCTAAAGAGAAGGCAAAGGGTAGTAATATTCAAATTTAACTTAAGACAGAAGAGAAACAAAGAAACAAAAGAACAGATACAAAAAAAGAGACACCGAATCTTCTCCTAGTAAAACACTCTGACAGAGATACCTTTGAGATTCTTTTATGTCTTTCTTAACCGGTTCAACCTTGTTTGTGTCACTTTAGGTAAAGCATCAGGAAAATACCTGACACTAACAGGTCCGTAAAGACAAAAAAGACCAAGACTCCGACTTTACGAAGTAGAGAGTAAGACATGTCGGAGCCGGTGGAGACTCTGTGGCACAGCGAGGCTGGGTTCCTCCTCCCGAAACGAAGGATGTGTCGTCGTGGTCGTCCTGTCAACAAGGGTAAGGGGACCACAGACCCCTAGACTCCATTTCCTTCCGTACGAAACGAACGAAACAAATGACGAAAAGAAAGAGGGACTACTTTCGATTCGAGACATTTACAATAACATTAGATAAATAAGATATTACCAACGAATTGTTTTCTCAAATCGGAAAGAAGAGATGACTTGGAGTTTACTCTCGGAAATTTTTACATTGAAGAGAGAAGTCCATTACGCTGTCATTGTGTATAAACCCTCTACTACTTGAGAACCTGTCTGAAAAAACGTAGGACGACCAACACCTTCGTAAAAGGGAGGTTTTTCAGTAGTTCTACGAACTTGTTCACCGCTCTCACACACACAGTATATTGTATGTGCAACGGGTCTACCTGAATATTATAGTTTTTAGAGTTACTTTAATAAATTATACATGGTAAAATTTTTTACACTCGACAACTTCTGGTGACAACTTCTGGTCGAGTCACCTACCTGACTCATCTTCGAGGTTTCGTGAAAGGTTTCTGTGGGAACATTCTTTTTTGACAGTACCACTTACAAACCACCAGACGACGGGCTTGACTAGGTGATGTCGAAAGACTTAGGGTCGTTTTGATAATACAGACTCCTCATACGAGTCGTTTAGTTACTCTATGTGGCTTTAGAGGTCCGAACGTGGACCGTAACCAGGTGTCTTTCCCAGGTTCAGAAGAGGTACTGTTACGGGGTGACGTGTAGTGTGTTGATTGTGAAGTTTTCAACTTGTTTGACCCGATGCTACAAAACGGAGTAGATGGTATAAGTGGACTGGAGAGCGGTTGGTTGATGGTGAACAAGCTCGTAGAACTACTGAAAAATGTCCCTTTTGTGAAGGTGTTGGTCGTCCTACGTTTTTTTCGACAGGTTCTCAAACAGTATAGGGTTTCGTACCTAAAAAAAAAAAAAAAACGATGTCCTTATTTGTTTGAATAAAGAGTAACCGTTTTTACACAACTAAGATTACCAAGGATAAAACTAATTATTTCTATACAAACTCGGATCAATATTACTAAATTTTGAGTGTCAAGTTTTGGTGTAAATACGACCGGGGTTTAATTATCTACCTGTTATCCGTGTATTATTCTACGAGTCGTAGTGATTAATGATCTTTACGTCTAGTTTTAGTGTTACTTTATGGCGGAGTGTGGTCAGTCTCACCGGTAGCAGGTTTGTAAGAACATCTATCCTGTGTTCAGTCCCTAGGACTACATAGAAACATGGATAAACACAGAAAGTAAGTATTTTCACTACTTATCGTCTCTCCGTCTTTCATCGTACTACAAAACTTTCCAAGAATTAAGAGTGGTTTACTCTTAAAGACCGTTACATAAATGAAATCTATTTTGTCTTTCTACCATAATTTGCATTTTAATACTTTTTCTTCTTTGACTTCTTCGAGACTACGTTTACAACACCTTGAGAAAACGGTTAGAGTCCCTCTCTCATAATTTACAAATTACCGTAAAGTTACTACTGTGAGAGCCTTAATCTAAAGAGGTTGTCACAATTTACGACTCCCTCCGATAAAGTATGTAAAAATTTTACAGTAAAATTTTACAATTTTTACCCTAAATGTATATATCGTCGTCAATATGTCTGTACGTCTATTGATCGTAAACAAACGATTATACATAGTGACATTTAGATTCTATCCCGTGTCTTGTTATCAAATTTTGTAAACAGGTTGGTCACTTTGTCCGTTTAATCGATCAACGGTACCCTAAAAATTAACCTTTTAACAACTGATCTAGGTCCGTACCATACTATAAAATTCAATCACAGAAGGAAATAGTCTATTAAAGTTATTAAACTCCTGTACTCTTTCTTCGTCGTGTAGAAAACAGAAGGTATCAAACACTGACGTACTTTTCCTGCAACCAATAAGATGTAGACTTTCTCACCTTCCGAGAATCAGGAGTCCCGTTGTTCGTCCTACGACATTGAGACAAGGAAACCCGTGTACCTCGAAATCTTGAAGGACATTTGGGTTCAAGTTACGACAAGGAAACGAATTTAGAGTGCAGAGACTCATTCAATCAGTAGTACGATGGTAGTTTCTCGTACCCATTCGTTCAAAGTAGATCTCTTGATCTTACGTACGGGTGTCTTAAAGTACATCTTTCTTTTGTTAGGAAGTCTAGGTAGTCTGACCGAAAATGTACCTTCAAGGACTCGTACTTACACACACTAAATTAGACGAAGAGTTTGGGTCCTGTGGACTTGTGAACGAGTTCTAGGACTTCCTTTTCTCTCCAGTACTTTCCTGTTTCGTTCGAAGTAGTGGTTGAGGGAATACTACCAGAGACCACCATCTGTACTGTTGTACCTCTTGTACGGATGTAGTCTGTCAGGGGTCTCGGGTCCTGGGGTCGTCCTCCTGGTGTCGATGGTGGTACCCGGTGCGTTGAACCTCATAGTCTGAAGTCAGGGACGGTACGGAGAGTCGTACGTTGTTTACTAATTTCAATAACTTACCTACTCTCACAGTGGGAGTACTGTTACTTTCTACTAGACCTCGTTTCTCGAGCCTTCCTCCTTTGGGACGAATAGACTAGTGGAGGATCCCGAGTAGGGACATTTTACACTCTCAGTCACCGGAATAAGACGTGTTGTGTGTGTGTGTGTGTGTGTGTATGTGTTGTGTGTGTGTTGTATACGTGTCTTGTGTGTGTGTGTGCCTTGTGTGTGTCTCTTGTGGACGTATCGTGTAAGTGTCTTGTGTCTTGTGTGCGTTGTGTGTGCGTCTTGTAAAAAGTGCCTTCATCTGACTCCCTTCCCGGGACCAGGGCGGCCCGACGACATTGCTTTCTGGTGTCGGTACCTCCGACTATTTATTATCTGGTACGACCTCCGACTTCCGGTTCACACCAACCCCAGTCCCGGTCCAGGTCCACCTGGAGCGTCCCTCTTTCCCCGTCCCTGAGGTGCCAGGAAGACATTGTCGTGACTGGGGTAAGGACTCCCGAGGTGAGAGTGCTACTTCTCAGAGAGGGCCCGGTGGAGGATTATGGTAGTGTACCCGTAGTTCCAGATTGCATATTTAGACCCCCTCTGTGTATGCATCGTCCTCGACTTGCCTTGTAGGGACCCGGTATGAAAACTCAATAACGAAAAAGATTGAAAAATGAATTGTTCTATTTAAATTTTCGACGACCCCAGGCCGGGGCCACCTAGGTCCCTTAAGCTTCGTCCCTACCGTAGCCGTTAATCTATTCTAATAAATAAATCTCTATCTTTCTCTTTAATCCTTTCTTATCACATTACCTCTTTTATCTCCTCTTTTCTCCGACATAAGGAAACAAATGTGTCCTCTGGTTATTTCGGGGCTCTGTTCCCTGAACGTGACAGATGTATCCGGTATCCGCGGTCGAACTTATCGCCTCCCACGGGACGGAACCCGAGGGAGAGCGCACCCAGAATCTTCGGACCCGTTTATTCATCTGTGCCACTCGGAGACACGAGGTCTACCCTTAATCGGACTTTTCCTCTCTTTCTTTTCTTCTGCGTCCCCTTTGGTCAGAAAGGTCCTTGACCAGGCAGAGAAATAAAAAGTCCCTTCGAAAATATGAAATTCAACATGTATCTCTAGTTACGTATGTTTCAGTACGTCCCAGTTGTCTGGACTGGGAATAGCTCTGGTCCGTGAGAAATACGTACGTATGTTTCCAGAATCCACCAAAATGTAGTAGAAGACCGGTCCCCCGGACGATTGTAAAATACTGGGAAAGAAAGACTATTACCAGTCAGTTGGTCTTGTGAATAAAAAAGGTTCCCACTAAAAAGAATTTGGTCCGCGGTGGGAGGTTTCCCTGGTCTATTTCAACGTAAGGACGTCCCGTTTTCACGTCACCCGATATTAGGTCTTTTCTTAAATGATCGGATTCCAGATTACACTAATTATAGTTTCCAATAATGAATAAAAGGGTAGACGGTCAATATAGTCAATTACATATATTCCTTGTTCCCTATACCTCTGAATCGTCGTTTATAACCGAGCTGTTGCTTTGGGAGGTGACCATATAAAGATTGTTGAGTGATTATGATGTGATTATTAAAGATTGAAGAGTTTTTTGACACATAAATCTTTCAAATCTCGCAGAGCACGGAGAGTGCCAACGCTCCGATACTTGTTAGTGTACACACCAACATTCTCCGGCCTATTTGAGCAGTCCGTCCGATCTCTCGGTAGTCT
Organism: Capra ibex; assembly: GCA_006410555.1. Taxonomy (NCBI): domain Eukaryota; kingdom Metazoa; phylum Chordata; class Mammalia; order Artiodactyla; family Bovidae; genus Capra; species Capra ibex. Next base: position 70,693,699 of record SJYO01034137.1, on the reverse strand, counting down.
CCTCAAAAACCTGACTTTGTGAGAACAATGCGGGTCCTCTGAATAATTGACCTCGAGATTCAATTGAGAAAAGTCTCTTTCCACCACCCCCTATCGGGCGACAATTACGGTCTTCTCAACCACTTTTCGTATTACGTTATTCTGCCTCTGAGATAAAACCCCCACTTACGAGCACTTCCAGGTCCCCCCAAGGGAGTTCCGGACTAGAGCGGAAACGGACAGTCTGGAGAAGGAGTACTGGAAACGGTGTCCGCCCTAAGGGATACGACCGAGGGTCGTTTTTCGGTCTACACTAGTTGGTCCTAATGATAAGAAAAATTTTAATTTTAATTACCTTTACACCGTGGTTGAAACGTATGAACCGTGTTTGGTGGGAGCTAACACCACATATTGATAAAAATATGTAACAACCCAAGATAAACGATTATAAAGGTACATCGTCATCAAGTGCAAATACAAGTACTCTCTACAACCAGACATCAAAGGAAAGCAAAAAATCTTAAATGAAGACCGACACGACCCGGAAGTAGCGACACTCGAGACGAGATCGACACTGTCTGTCCCCAAGGAGAGGTAGACACGACGTGCCCGGAGAGAAACTCCGCCGAAGGGAGCACCTCACACCTGAGATCTCGCGTCCAAGTCATCGACACCACGCACCCGAATCGACGAGACACCACACACCTTAGAAGGGCCGGCCTCTAGTTTGGACACAGGGGACGTTTCCGTGTACCTGAGAAGAGGTGACACGGTCGTCCCTCCGAGTAATATACTACAGACAACAAAATTTAAGCAATTTCACACAGACACCGGGTCTTACACCATACCACATAGAAACACTTAGAAGGTCCACTCGTACTCTTATTGGACGTAAGACGACAACGGTATTAAGCATCTACACTTAGTATTGGTCAACTACTTACCATGTAAAAATTATAAGCAAAGAAACGGGCACAGCCCAGAATCAACGTCGTACGCCCTAGAAGCAACGCAGTACACCTTAGAAACCAACGTCGATTGTCTGAGAGATCAACACTGGACGTCCGAGTCATCGACCCCCACGCCCGAGATTTCGTGCACCGAAGTCATCAACACCGTGTACCCGAATCAACGAGGCACCGTACACCCTAGAATCAACGACTTGGTCCCAAACTTCAGTACAGGGAACGTAACGTTCCACCTAAGAATTGGTGACCTGGTACTCCCTTCAAGGATCTACAATAACAACTCAAAGGAAGGACTAAAAGACGGACTACTAGACAGGTAAAGATTATCTGAACTCAACTTTAGAGGTCGAGTCTATTACCTAAATGGATGCAGAAAACGTTAAGATAATCGAAGAGGAAGTGTGTCAAACAGGCAATAATCCAAGTAAGTGTACTTCCTAACAATACAGAAGAACTATTGACTAGGGAAATAGTAATAAATTATGGGAGAAATAGGGACTATGAAAAGGGACGAAACTTCGAACAAGAGACACTTTAATTATCCAATAAGGGTAAAAGAGACCTGATGACAAATATACACCTAAAAGGAAGTAGACAAACAGAAATATGAACCACACTCAAAGGATATCTGTTACACACTAACTCAGACGACAAAACTGGGTCGAATGTTAGTTAACCAGTAAATCTAGTGACTGAAAGTTTCACTAACGACTACATCAACCTAAGCATAGATGGTATAAACAATGACATCAAATAAATAACGGGAAGTGGTAGATTAAAAAAAACTGTGAAAAGGACGAAAAACACTGAAATGGATTCGTAAAACATACTACAGTAAAAGAGGGAAAATAATCGTAAAGTGAATTTATAAGAAAAAATGAACAAAATTACCAACGGGATCTCACCAACGTAGTATTTAAATGTCGATTAGTATCCGGTAAAAGTTTGTTACAGTATTAAGTTTCCATCATATTTATGGAATTTTATTGTTTTATTAGGATCAGGGAAGGAAGTTAGGGACTTAGGAACGACAGTAAAAATTTTACATATATGTTCGTACAACAACAACAAATCTGTGATTCAGTACAGGTTGAGAAACGCTGGGGTACCTGACATCGGACGGTCCGAGAAGACAGGTACCCTAAACGGTCCGTTCTTATGACCTCGTCCAACGGTAAAGGAAGTGGTCCCCTAGAAGGATTGGGTCCCTAGTTTAGACATGGAGGACGTAACCGTCCGTCTAAGAAATGACGACTCGTTGGACCCTTCGGGTATATCTTCGTATGTGTTCATATATAATCATATATTATATACTAATGTATTAACTGATATAGCAACCATCATAATAAATTGTTTTATCTACGTACTATCTACTATCTACGTACTCTTGATTCTTTTTATTTTCAAATAAAACTGAAGGGAATAAGAAAGGAGTTACGAGAAAGAAGGAAATATATCCGAACTCAAAGACTGGAAGAGAGATTTGTTAATAAAAAAGGAAGACAGATTTGTTAAATAATAAGGGGAAGAGATTTGTTAAAAAAATTTGGTAAAGGAGGTTCCGTTGTTTAAGTGAGTCAGAAACACACAGACTCTTGCAGATACAAAGAGGAAATAGAAACTATCTATTAAAACGTCCTATATCTTAAAATTCAACCAGTAAAAAAGAGTTGTGATTTATGACATGAGAGAAGAACTACAGTACCTAAGACTCTTTAGTTTACATTAGGAATCGAAACAAGTAGATCCTACAATCTCTTACTAATTTCTTTTAAGTCCTTGATGTTTGTTTGAAATTGTGAAGTACTTCGTCGTCAGAGGTAAACCTTTTGACGTTTTTCGTTCTTCGAAAAGATTCTTTCTTGCTTCTTGTTCTACCTCTGTTTATCTTTTAAAGACTGACAGACCCGTTGCATCAGCTAGAACAAATCCTGTTCTTCCTCGTTCCATTATTCGTATCTCGGGTCTTGACCGAACCGGAAACCCCTAACTGACTGACCTATACGTCACAAAGACCAGTTCTTCTTGTACAGGTCTCTGTGTTTTCAGTACATCAAAGTTAAACGACGGTACCGTGGGATCCCTCCTCGTCGGGGTGGAACCTGGATCTTTCCATAAAGTCGTGGTCTGTTCCACGAAACAAAAACAAAAGGGGGTGAGACCACAGAGAGTCCTAAAGGACAAATAGAAACCAGAATACATCCAACTCGTATTTTAAGGTCGGTCATGACAAAGTATTGGGGTTTTTGCTACTGCGGTAAATTCACGACGTGAGTCACACGGTCGTTTAAACCCTTTGAGTCGTCACTCAAAAGGTATCGTAACCTTTTCTAGTCAAAAGTAAGAATAGGGTTTCTTCCCATTACGGTTTCTTACAAGTTTGTTGAGTGATTGACACGAATAAAGTGTGCGATCGTTCCATTAGGAGTTTTAGGTAGTTCCACCCGGAGTCGTCATGTGCTTGGTTCTTGAAAGTCTACATGTTCGACCTAAATCTTTTCCGTCTCGTTGGTCTCCAGTTTAACAGTTGTAGGTAACCTAGTATCTTTTTCTTTCTCTTAAGGTCTTTTTGTAGATGAATACAAAGTAATTGATACGATTTCCGAAACTAACACACCTATTGTTGTTTGACACCTTTTAAGAATTTCTCTATCCTTGTGGTCTGGCAGAATGGACGGAGGACTCTCTGAACTTACGTCCAATTCTTCGTTCAATCTTGGTCCGTACCTTGTTACTTGACCGAGTTTTGACCCTTTCTTCATGTAGTTCCGACATATAACAGTGGAACAAAGAAATTAAAGATACGTCTCTTGTAGTACTCTTTGGGACCCGACCTACTCAGTGTTCGACCTTAGTTTTAATGGCCCTCTTTATAGTTGTTGGAGAGTATACGTCTACTTACTATGGTGAGATTACCGTCTTTCGTTTCTCTTTGATTTCCCAGAGAACTACTCTCACTTTTTCTTCTCATTTTTTTGACCGAATTTTGAGTTGTAACGTTTTTCTAGTACCGTAGGTCAGGGTAGTGAAGTACCGTCATCAACCCCTTTGTTACCTTTATCACTGTCTAAAATAAAAGAACCCGAAGTTTTAGTGACGTCTACTACTGACGTGGTACTTTAATTTTCTGTGAAGGAGGAACCTTCTTTTTGATACCGGTTGGAGTTGTCGTATAATTTTTCATCTCTGTAGTGAAACGGTTGTCCCTACGTAGATCAGTTTCGATACCAAAAAGGTCATCAGTACATATCTACACTCTCAACCTGGTATTTCTTACGACTCATGGTTTCTTAACTACGAAAGTTTGACACCACGACCTCTTCTGAGAACTCTCGGGGAACCTGTCGTTTGTCTAGTTTGGTCAGTTAGGATTTCCTTTAGTTGGGACTCATAAGTAACCTTCCTGACTACGACTTCGATGTTATGAAACCGGTGTACTACGCTTCTTGACTGAGTAACCTTTCCTGGGACTACGACCCTTTCTAACTTCCGTCCTCTTCTCTATTGTCTCCTACTCTACCAACCTACCGTAGTGACTGACTCACTTGTACTCAAACTGGTATGAGGTCCTCTGTCACTGTCTGTCCCTTCGGACCTCACGACGTCAGGTACCCTGAGGTTTCTCAGACTGCACTGAGTCACTGACTTGTTGTTGTTGGACCAAGTAGGTAAGGTAAACAAAGAAAGACGAGGAAGTCAATCCGGGACTACTGGGGTCCACCCAATCCGAGAGTAGGGATCCAAAGGGGTTCACGTCGAAACAATTCTTCTTGTCTCGCGAGAGAGACAATCTCGTATTTCCCAAAAGAGTGACCATACACTCCTGGTCCAGCTTGAGGAGTCCCTTTTCGGGTGTTAGAACACCCACAGGGAGGTAGTAATCCAGGAAGACCTCAAAAATTGTGTCCGACAGTAGGGACTCGGAGTCCGTTGAGTATTTAATGTCAATTCCCAAAGGATGGGGTCCTGACCGAGGACACCATTAAAGGTGCAGACGCAGAGGTGAGGTCTACAAAGCAAGAGGGTGCACCCTAAGTCTTGGCCTTGTCTCCACCCATCAAGGACCGGGGCCCCGTCGCTCCGTCACTCCTTTGGACTCATCCAATCGGAGACATTTCACCAAAGAGAACTCCAGTCCCCACCACTTCCGGACCTCATAACCCTTTTTTACTGTGAGTTTGTATTTTTACAGTACTTCTTCAGGAACCTCGAATATTCGTTTTCGTTGTAAGGAATCACGGTTATTTTTCACGTGTAAGCCAAAACTGAACTAAATGACTAATGGTTCAGAACTCAACTCTTCTAGGGAACCTTTTACCTTACCGATGGGGAAGGTCACAAGAACGGACCTCCTAAGGTACCTGTCTCCTTGGATCACCCGATGTCAGGTACACCAGCGTCTCAGTCTGTGTCGACTTCGGTAACTGTGTGAAAACGAAGAATAGGTCACATTACCTCGTTCCACAGTGGTCACTGTAAATACACTATTATTGAAAATTTCTAAACTTGGACGTCAAAACAATCAGGCTGAAGTAGGAGAGATATGAGTCTCTGGTGTGTAACATACATGTTCGACCCTCCTGTAGACACGTTTATTAAGTCCCTTCGAACTCTTGCACTGACACAGTCGTCCTACACTACTTGAGGCACCGTCTGTACACACACACTCACTGACCAACAGAACCTCTGCTCCATAAGTACCGGTGTATCCTTCTGTCAAGTCTGCAACAGAACTGGCTCCAGAAGGGTTGTCCCGCTAAGGATTTACTGTCTAAGACTTCTTATTTACCTGACAAGGACCCTTGGTGTGCTTTCAGAGGAGTAGTCTACAAACAAATGTTTCGTGTAGTCACGGACTCTATGACTTGGTGGGACTTAGGAACTGTACGACAAAAACACACTATATCTTTGAGTGTTCACACCAGAGTCCACTGACATATTCGGACGATTTCGTTGAATCGTCCAAGTTCCGGTGAAGGCGAAAGTGGACTGAGTAAGAAAAATCTCTCTAGACAAAAATTCCATCCCAAATTTACCACGCACTCTGGTCTTAGAGAAAAAAGGAAATTTTATGTTTGAATAACCGCATATTAACGGAATGTCACAAGACAAACAAAGGTGGCGTGACGTTTCACTTAGATAACATACCTATTGATATAGGGGAGAAAACCTAAAGGAAGAGTAAATCCAGTGGTTCCCCCTGTCTCCTCACTCTACTAAACCCCCTGCCCCTAACTGTACATATGTAATAACTATGATACTTATTTTATCTATTACTTGCTCTTGGATGACATGTCGTGTCTTAGAAGAATTTTAAACATTAAATAAACGAATGCCGACTCGACCCAGAAGTAACGACACACCTGAAAAAAGATCCACACCACGCACCACCGAAGAGAACAGTGAGGGTCCGAGATCTCGTGTCCGCGCTATCAACGCCGTGCCCGAATCAAGGAGGCGTCGCACACCCCAGAAGGACGTGGTCCCTACCTCGGGTACAGAGGACGTAACCGTCCACCTAAGAAATGGTGACTCGGTGGTCTCTTCGGGGGTCTTAGAAGAATCTTGTGAGAAGAGAGTCAAGTCAGTGAGTCAGCACAGGTTGAGAAAGTCTGGGGTACCTGACGTCGTGCGGTCCGGAGGGACAGGTAGTGGTTGAGGGTCTCAAATTAGTTTGAGTACGGGTAACTCAGCCACTACGGTAGGTTAGTCGAGTAGGAGACGACAGGGGAAGAGGAGGACGGGAGTTAGAAAGGGTCGTAGTCCAGAAAAGTTTACTCAGTCAAGAGGTGTAGTCCACCGGTTTCATAACCTCAAAGTCGAAGTCGTAATCAGGAAGGTTACTTATAAGTCCTGACTAGAGGAAATCCTACCTGACCAACCTAGAGGAACGTCAGGTTCCCTAGGAGTTCTCAGAAGAAGTTGTGGTGTCAAGTTTTCGTAGTTAAGAAGTCGAGAGTCGAAGAAAATATCAGGTTGAGAGTGTAGGTATGTACTGATGACCTTTTAGGTATGGAAACTGATTTTCCTGGAAACAACCGTCTCATACAGATACGAAAAATTATACGACAGATCCAACCAGTATCGAAAAGAAGGTTCTTAGTTCTTAGACAATTATAGTACCGACGTTAGTGGTTGACGTCACTAAAACCTCGGGGGGTTTTATTTTAGACTGTGAAAGGTGACAAAGGGGTATATAAACGGTCTTCACTACCCTGATCTACGACTCTTCCCCTGCTGTCTCCTACTCTACTAACCTACCGTAGTGGCTAAGTTACCTGTACTCAAACTCATTGGAGGTCGTCAACCACTACCTGTCCTGTCGGGTCACACGACGTCAGGTACCCTGACGTTTATCAGCCTGTACTGACTCACTGACTTTACTGAATGACTAACTTCCGCCGTGAAAGTGTCGTACAAATCAAAAGACTTGCAACTCAAAGTTCGATTGAAAAAGTGAGAGGAGAAAGTGGAAGTAGTTCTCCGAAAAATCAAGGAGAAGTGAAAGACGGTATTCCCACCACAGTAGACGTATAGACTACAATAACGATAAAGAGGGTCGTTAGAACTAAGGTCGAACACTGAGTAGGTTAGGTCGCAAAGAGTACTAAGTGAGACGTGTTATTCAATTTATTCGTCCCATTGTTATATGTCGGAACTAGATGAGGAAAGGGTTAAACCTTGGTCAGACAACAAGGTACAGGTCAAGATTGACAACGAAGAACTGGACGTATGTCCAAAGAGTTCTCCGTCCTTTCCACCAGACCATAAGGGTAGAGAACTTTCTAAAAGGTGTCAATCAACACTAGGTGTGTCAGTTTCCGGAACCGTATCAGTTGTTTCGTCTTCATCTACAAAAAGACCCTGAGAGAACGAAAAAACCTACTAGGTCGTGTACAACCGTTAAACTAGAGGCCAAGGAGACGGAAAAGATTTAGATTGAACTTGTAGATCTTCAAGTGTCAAGTACATGACAACTTCGGACCGAACCTTTTAAATCTCGTCATGAAACGATCGTACACTCTACTCACGTTAACACACCATCAGACTCGTAAGAAACCGTAACGGAAAGAAACCCTAACCTTACTTTGACTGGAAAAGATCAGGACACCGGTGACGACTCAAAAGGTTTAAACCACCATATAACTTGACACCACAACCTCTTCTGAGAACTCCCAGGGAACCTGACGTTCCTCTAGTTTGGTCAGGTAGGATTTCCTTTAGTCAGGACTTATAAGTCCTTCCTGACTACGACTTCGACTTTGAGGTCATGAAACCGGTGGACTACGTTTCTTGACTGAGTAAACTTTTCTGGGACTACGACTCTTTCTAACTTCCACCCCCCTCTTCCCCTGCTGTCTCCTACTCTACTAACCTACCGTAGTGGCTAAGTTACCTGTACTCAAACTCATTGGAGGTCGTCAACCACTACCTGTCCTGTCGGGTCACACGACGTCAGGTACCCTGACGTTTATCAGCCTGTACTGACTCACTGACTTTACTGAATGACTAACTTCCGCCGTGAAAGTGTCGTAGTAGAAAATCCTAAACTTTATCGAGTTGACCTTTAGGTAGTGGAGATGATCGAAACAAATATCACTACGAAGGATTTCGGGAGAACTGGAACGTAAGGTCCTATAGACCGAGATCCACTCACTAGTGCGGTAGCACTAATAGACCCAGAACTTCTAGACAAAACATGTCAAGAAAACACATAGGAACGGTGGAGAAGAATTATAGAAGACGAAGACAATCCAGGTATAGTAAAGACAGGAAATAACACGGTCGAAAACGTACTTTATAAGAGAACCATAGAGATTAAAAGAACTTCTCTAGAGAGTCAAGTTAACGCTGGAGTACTTAGTGTCGTGCGGTCCGGAGGGACAGGTAGTGGTTGAGGGTCTCAAGTGAGTCTGAGTGCAGGTAGCTCAGTCACTACGGTAAGTCGGTAGAGTAGGAGACAGTAGGGGAAGAGGAGGACGGAGGTTAGGGAGGGTGGTAGTCTCAGAAAAGGTTACTCAGTTGGAAAGTGTACTCCACCGGTTTCATGACCTCAAAGTCGAAATCGTAGTAAGGAAGGTTTCTTTAGGGTCCCGACTAGAGGAAGTCTTACCTGACCAACCTAGAGGAACGTCAGGTACCCTGAGAGTTCTCAGAAGAGGTCGTGGTGTCAAGTTTACGTTGTTAAGAGGCCACGAGTCGGAAGAAGTGTCAGGTTGAGAGTGCAAGTATGTACCGGTGTCCTTTTTGGTATCGGAACTGATCTGCCTGGAATCAGTCATTTCATTACAGAGACGAAATCTTATACGATAGATCCAACCAGTATTGAAAAGAAGGTTTCTCATTCGCAGAAAATTAAAGTACCGACGTTAGTGGTAGACGTCACTAAAACCTCGGGTTTTTTTATTTCAGACTGTGACAAAGGTGACAAAGGGGTAGATAAAGGGTACTTCTCTTCCCTGGCCTAAGGTACTAGAAGCAAAAGACTTACAACTCGAAATTCGGTTGAAAAAGTGAGAGGTGAAAGTGAAAGTAGTTCTCCGAGAAATCAAGAAGAAGTGAAAGACGGTATTCCCACCACAGTAGACGTATAGACTCCAATAACTATAAAGAGGACCGTTAGAACTAAGGTCGAACACAAATTAGAGATCAGAAAGGGTAAGATAACAAAAGGAGATAAAGAAACGTAACTAACGACTCCTTCCGAAAGAATAGAGAGGAACGATAAGAAACCTTGAGACGTAAGTCTACCCATATAGGAATAGAAAGGAAAAGAGGAAACGGAAATCGAAGAGAAGAGAAGAGTCAATAAACATTCGGGAGGAGTCTACCGGTAAAACGGGCAAACGTAAAGAAAAAGAACCCCTACCAGAACTAGTGACGGAGGACATGTTAGTAGACCTTTTGTCTCGTCTTTGACAAAATTTCATTTGTGTTCAACTTCGACAAACTGATACCGTAACACAAACGTACTTATTTCTACTATAACAAAGTATTCTGTTAAATTTTTACTGTACTTTTTATTTTGTCGGAAAGTTTATTTACCGGATTACAGGTAAAACATCATGACTTAATTTTTTCTGTTTCTAAATTCTTTCTCTTCTTAGGTATTTTTGTATAAACACTCCTCTACTCTCATAAGTGAAGAACAAATTTATCACATAACTAATTTATAACCGGGACTAATGGTGTAAGTCGGAAGCTTTGTCAAGGTAGGTGTCGTGACTACGACTGAAAGTTACAGTACAGTCCCGACTCAGTGGTCTTGGACCACTACCTTAAAATGATCAGTCCGAAACACGTAGGGGTGAAGCCACACCTGGTGTCCTCTTACACCCTCTGTAACGTTCCGGAGTCCGTCTTATCCCAATCCTACTCGTACCAACGAGATGCAACCACACGACCACTATTAAGTGTAAGATTCTATACTGAAGTCTCCGTCTATAATAACTTATCATTTTTATATATATATAAAGTGAACTATACTTTAATGCGGAGTCGGGAGTAATGACACGTATTTTATCTATGATTCCCCTTGGATGACGTGCCGTGTCCTTCGAGATGGGCCACGAGACACTGCTAACTTTACCCTTCCTCTAGGTCTTTACTCCCCCGAATACCTAGGCATGTCGACTACGTGAAACGACATACCGTCTTTACTTGTGTTGCAACATTTCAGAGATATGGGGTAATCTTTTGTTTGATTGTTTTGTTTTGTATTTCGGACTGACGTATAATCCGCGAACTCATCCGAGATCCCGACGTTCGTTGCCTATTCGTCAGCTTTGGACAGGAGTACCTCGAGTTCCAGACCACTCCTCTTTCTCTTCTGCCCCCTAAGTATTTGGACATTTATTTCCTTTGACGTCTCTATATACAGCACTTCGCGACACTTGCTTTGTTCGTCCCTTCGACAAATTCCTTAAAGACCACGACTATGTCACAAACATTTCTACCAATTCCCATAGAGAGATTCTTCCATTGTAAACTTGTTGTCGGACTCTCACGTCCTCGAGGAACACACGGTCTTTACTTCCCCTGTGAACACCTTCGAACAACAGTCCTCTCCCTTGTCTTGGACATTTCTGGGGTTCCGTCCCCGCGTCGCTCCTTCGGACAGACAGACCCTGGTCCCTCTCCCTCACTCCTCTGAGTGCCGAGTGTCCAATAAATAACACTACTGACACCGAGGACGAGGGTCACTGTCCTACCGAAACCTCCCCCACCATTTTTCTCCGGAACAGCTGAATCACACTTGTCGGTCATCTAAATGTAAATCGGAGGTTAAGATAGTGTGTCCCCTAAACAAAAATTCAAACATTGTAGTATAATTCCGAAGAATCCACCACGTCACCATTTCTTAGGTGAACGGTCACGTCCTCCACGTTTTCTGTGTCCAAGTTAAGGATTCAACCCTTTTAGGGGACCTCTTCCCGTACCGTTGGGTACGGGTCCATAGGAACGGACCTCTTAGGGTACCTGTCTCCTCCGACCACGCGATGTCAGGTACCCCCAGAGCTTTTCAGTCTATACTGACTCGTTGACTCGTATAACAGTTTGTTTCTTTTTCATAATCTTTATGGGTCCCCAGGTCATCGTCGACCTCCTACTCTACAACTGACAGAGTACTTACACTTTGGTAGAATCCTCTACTATGTGTGAAAGAGATCGTATGTTTAGGAAGATATTGGTATCATGAGATTTTTTCCGTGAAAGGGTGAAAGTCTATAAAGCACACACATAAGAAAGACAACATTTCTTGCACTCAACTATGATCGAGCGAAATAACTAGTAATCTTTTGTAAACAAATTGTCTTTCAACGAAAATTTTTCGTCTATTTGTCGTTTCTAGTAATTTTACCAAATAAAAATTCGAGGGAAGATTCTCATCCAGTGACGTCAGTTATTTACACAATGAGTATGAAAAGTCGTGTCAATATCAAACGCTAAACTCTGTCTCGTACCTGGTGAACACTCAGAATATAAAACCGAAACTAAAAATAAAGTAAAAGCCGACACGACCCAGAAGAACGACGTGAGTCCGAAACAGATCAACGACGCTGTCCCCCGAGGAGAGATCAAGGGCGCTCGCGGTCCCGAAGAGTAACGCCACCGAAGAAAAAACACACCTTGTACGACACCCAAGAACCACGTGTCCGAAGTCATCAACAGCGCAAGTCCGAACCAACGGGGCGTCGTACACCCTAGAAGGGTCTGGTCCCTAACTTGGACACAGGGGACGTGACTATCCACCTTCGAATGGGTCACCTGGAGGTCCCTTCAGGGTGAACAATCAGGACTATGAACTATGCCACGGGGACCTAGAATCACACAACCAAAATCCGAGTGTCTCCGAAGTTCGGGGACTGAGGTGCGTACACACTACCTCCCGGACAGCAGCGTCCCACCCCCACCCTCCCAGACCAGAGGTACGGATCCCTCCACCTTTACGGGCGACACGTACCTCTTGAGACTCGAAGGTGAACCACGGACTTATTCTCTCTCACGTAGCCACGTCCCCGCCCTCGACCCCGCCCCGGCCGATTTGGTTCAATGGATTACCTACGATCCCTGGGTTGACGGCGTCCTTGAGGTTTACAGCAAAACATTTTTCCTCTGTCTGCATGCATGGGCTCCCGTCTGGTGTGTCCTGTGTCCGCAAGCAACGAGGAGAAGAAGTAGAGTACGGAAACCAGGGCCCGACCCACTGGAGTGTCGGGTCCAGACCGACTCCGACATTTGCGACCACCAGCACCTACACTAAGTCACGGAGGGAAACGGAACGCCAACGAGTAAGTTTCACTTTCACAATCAGTGAGTCAACGTAGTCTAAGAAACCCCAGGGTACCTGACCTTGGGCAGTCTGAGGGGACAGGCACCGTAAAGGGTCCGTTCTTATGACCTCACCTAACGGTAAGGGAAGAGGTCCCCTAGGAGGACTGGGTTCCGAGGCTGGGTACAGAGAACGAACCGTCCGTCTAGGAAATGGTGACTCAGTCAGTGGACCCTTCAGGCTTGACGAGGAATCCACTCTCGTTTCGGTCCCTCACCTCCAGTCGGGGTGTCAGTAGGTTCGTTTGTCACGCGAAGGAGGAAGTAGTCTCTTCCGTGGAACCCAAGTAGAGGAGGTTCACGCAGAGGGACCTTTATTTCGACACTACTAATAGTCAGATGAATGAGGGCTCTTTGTCGGTAGTCTTTGCAATCAGATCAAAAATAACTACATTTGTGTGATCAAAAGTGTCACTTGGTGTCACCCGAGACTTTACAAAGACAGCAGGGGTCACGAACTCCTCTTGTTCAAAAGGAAACAAAACATAATCTAATGACGACGACGACGACGACGACGACGATTCAGCGAAGTCAGCACAGGCTGAGACACGTTGGGGTATCTGCCGTCGGGTGGTCCGAAGGGGCAGGGACCCTAAGAAGTCCGTTCTTGTGACCTCACCTAACGGTAAAGGAAGAGGTTACGTACTTTCACTTTTTAGTTTCACTTCAGCGAGTCAGCACGGGCTGAGAATCGCTGGGGTACCTGACGGTGGATGGTCCGAAGAGGCAGGTACCCTAAAAGGTCCGTTCTCATAACCTCACCCAACGGTAACGGAAGATCTACCTGGAATCAGTCGTTTCATTACGGAGACGAAAACTTATACGATAGATTCAACCAGTATTGAAAAGAAGGTTCCTCATTCGCAGAAAATTAAAGTACCGATGTTAGTGGTAGACGTCACTAAAACCTCGGGGTTTTTTATTTCAAACTGTGACAAAGGTGACAAAGGGGTAGATAAAGGGTACAATGTAACATAATATTAACACCCTTAACAGTGTCAAGGGATGAGATGTGAATTCCTTATACAACATTGTTAAAAAACATTCAGTTCTAAACATTCAGTTCGTTCAACAAAAGTGAACCTTTTTAATGACCCGAGACCCTCACGTCTGAGTCGGACGACGTTTGGAGGTCCTTCGTAGAGTCACCCGAAGAAATCAACCGTCTTATCGTACTGTTTTTCTCTCCGTTAATGTACTCCTTTTATTCCCGGTGAAAACAGTCGGTATCGTACGTATCAAAAGAACGTTATTTTACTACCAATATCAGGAACAAATAGACTTCACAAATTTACAACAATGTTATTATAAAAGGAAGTCATGTAAAGTGATAGAACATTGTAAAGAAACATTAGTATATTGTAATGAGTTATAAGAATGAATCATTGTTACCTGAGTTATAAAGAAAAAGAATTTTGAATAAAATTTTACATAAACCGACGGGACCCGGTATCAACGTCACACACCTGACAGAGTAGAAGTGGCGTCGCACGTCTGAGAAATCAACACTGTACACCCTAGATGACTCTCCCATTGTCCGTCCTTCCGATCCCCAGAGGTTTACCTCTTTTATCCGATGTTCCCAGTCTCCAAAAAAAGGAGAGAGAGAATTCACCGTCCTCCTTTGTTTGATGTTCACAGTCTAAACAAAGGGAAGAGATGTGTTTTAATTTTCCAAAGAAACAACAACGGTACAAGTAAGATGCAACGGTACTGTTGCGGACCGAGGTGGACTTGAATTGAAAAGAGTTTGGAACTCGATCGGTTACACAAAAGAATACCTTTACAAAAAGAATTCGATACAATTACTTGACTCATAAATGGATTCTGACAGAAAGAAGTTCACGGATTCTACGACTTGACTGGACTGTTTGGTCATACAAAATGAGTTGTTCGATCACAAAATGAATACTTTTATAAGAGGATTCGATACAATTACTCTGATACATAAACGAACCTTTGGACGGAACTAAGTTCTAAGTCCAGTTATCAAAGTACCGAACGGACCTTTTAGGGTACCTACCTCCTCGGACCATCCGACGTCAGGTACCCCAGCGATTCTCAGCCCGTGCTGACTCGCTGAAGTGAAAGTGAAAAGTGAAAGCACGTAACCTCTTCCTTTATCGTTGGGTGAGGTCATAAGAACGGATCTCTTAGGGTCCCTACCCCCTCGGACCACCCGACGGCAGACACCCCAGCGTGTCTTAGCCTGTGCTGACTTCGCTGAATCGTCGTCGTCGTCGTCGTCGTCAAAATACCGGACCCAGTTAAGTGGAAAACGGTTACAATACGGTTTTACGTACAACGTCTACTCTCCGGACCACGGTGAGAGACTCAAAACTCCACAAAGGAAAGAGATTAATCGTCGGACGGTCATCCATATATTGAAGAGACGGGGGAAGACTACAGATACAGTCTTCGGAAGAGATAGAGAAAATATGAAGTTATTTTGAAATAATGTGTTTTCGAGACTCGCTAGTTCGGAGTAGTGACCGGGGTCCAACTTAAGAAGAGGAGACCTCCGGTTCTTAGGGTCGTAGAAATTACTGAGTCGTTGTTGGACAGTACTAGTCCCTAGTTTGGGTGTGGGGGACGTGACCCTGGCACCTCAGAATCGGTGACCTGGTGGTCCCTTCAGGGACCTGAGTCATAAAAACCAAGAAGATTAACGGTGACAGGAAAGAAAATACTATGTAAGTCAGAACATGAACTCGTAAATGATAAACTTTATTTAAGTGACACCAAGATAAAAAATATGTGAAATGACGTTGGACCATAGAATCTCAGGTAGACGAAATCCAGTACCTCTACTCTCACTCACTACTTCACACACACCTCGATTATCATGGTAGTCAGAGTGAAAGGATTTGTACTTAAATCTTTATGGGAAGTGCGGAGGTAGAGACTCAGTGAGACAAGACACTCTGTGTGGTTCGTGTCGACTAGTCTATCTCGAAATGACAAAAGGAGGTTTGATAGTAACAAATGCCCGAGGGGACCACCGAGTCTATCATTTCTTAGGCGGACGTTACTCCCTCTGGACATAAGCTAGGGACCCAAACCTTCTAGGCGACCTCCTCCCGTACCATTGGGTGAGGTCATAAGAACGGACCTCTTAGGTGTACCTGTCTCCTCGGACCGGCTGATGTCAGGTACCCCAACGTTTCTCAACTTGCACTGACTCGTTGATTCGTGTCGTGTCTTGTAGTAACGAATATACGGTCAATGTCCTGAGGTGGCCACCGAGTCACCCATTTTTTTAGGTGGACGTTACGTCCTCGGTGTCCTCTCCGTCCAAACTAGGGACGCAGCCCTTCTAGGGAACCTCCTCCTTTATCGTTGGGTGAGATCATAACAGCGGACCTCTTAGGGTACCTGTCTCCTCGGACCACCCGATGTCAAGTACCCTAGTGTTTCTCATCCTGTACTGATTCCGTACGTGGGGACGTATACTGTTAATATGAAGTCATGCAGTTCCTTTGTCAAATTCCTTGTCGTTGATGGTCACAATACGGGTTCAGCGCTTTAGAGGGTTACTGGTGGTCCCTCGGCTATAGACTACGTTTTCGTTCTCTCAAAAATAATGGCTCGAGCTCGACCCCGAGGGTGGCTATGGCTGTGTCGTCGATATCCCTCCTCGGGACGCAAGACCCAATGTAACGAATATATCCCATAATAGCGCTCTTTTTAAGCTTTTTGCCCTCAGAGGCCCAGACTGACCAGTGGAAGACCACTTCCCCATCCACAACTCAAGACTAACCAAGAGGAAAGGGACCGAACTAAGCTTAAAGGGTCCGACCGGCTCCCAAGACTAACCAAGTGTCCACTACCCCACTCCAGTCCCCTAAAGGTTTCCAAGAAAAGGGTCTTGGAATGTTTTACCTCATCGAAACTAAGAAGTGGTCATTAGATCTATAAAGGTAACATGAAGATGTTTTCATTGTCCTTTATGAATAAAATTTTAACCCAGACTATAAATGAAACAACAACGCGTCAACGATTCAACACAGGTTGAGAAACGCTAGGGTACCTGACGACGGAAAAATGTGACAAGTACCCCAAAAGGTCCGTTCTTATAACCTCACCCAACGGAAACAGAAGAGGTCGCCTGGTGCAAAACAGTCCTGAGAAGTGGTACTGGACAGACAGAACCCACCGGGACGTGCCGTACTGCGTATCAAAGTAACTCACAACGTTCGGGGAAACGGTCCTGTTCCGACACTACATATTTTGTCTATTGATTACTCTTGGATGATATGTCGTGTCCTTTGATGAGTCACGACACCACTGAGTTTACCCTTCCTTTAGGTTTGTTCTCCCCTATACACATATGTGCACCGACTAAGTGAAACGACATGTCGTCTTTGATTGTGTTGTCACATTTCATTGATTCATATCAGGTTAATTTTATTTCTTTTTATTACTCTGACAATGTTAAGACAAATTTCCGTAATCTTACTCGTGTCGAGTCGATCTCTATGTACTTAGAAGATTGCAGAATACTTCATGAGTTTCGTATTAAGCACTCTATTCTTTTACTACTTACTCTTCTACCTACAATTGACTCGGATGAGTAAAGTGTTATGTATAGTCAGTTTTGACAGTACGACATACCGAATTTGAATGTGTCACTACATACAGTTAATAAAGGATTATTTCGACATTTTCATTATTTCATTTAAAATTTTAATTTTTTGTTTTTTGTCCAGAATAACCCCAGGAAATCTAGTCGGGGTACTCTTCGGAAGACGGAAGTCCCCCAGAAGGAAGTTTGTGGTTGGAGGGGAAGGTTTCAAAGTCACAAAGGAGGTAAGGACACACGTTTTAGTTTCGGAGACTTCACCATGTGTCTTCACGAGGGACGTGTGACAATCTCGAACCTCGACTCCGGCGACCGGCTACTTGAGTGTTCACATCCATCGCACGATGTGCTCCCCGTTCAAAAAGCGATGGTGGTGTTCCCAGAGACCGGGTCACTCACCTCAACTTATGAACGACGTTTTCATACTAAAATTCCTTACTCTCGAATTAATTCCTCTCCACTTTTGTAAAATTTTTATCGAAAAAAGGAGAAGAAGTTATAAGGATTGAGAAGTCCGTCATGAACTGAAAGGACAAAAGAGTCAAGAACATAGGATGAGACTCTAGGATTTTTCCCGCGCGTGAGTCGCCCAGACTGCACCTACGCGCGGGCCCTTCAAGACGTGTACGCACCGTGGTAGAGGGCTCTTGCGGGTACCCTCCAGCACGGCCTAGAGATGAAGATGTCTCTAGGACTTCTCTGACTTTTCTTTCTCGTCCGTCGGCGACTCTTCCGACACCGGTACCTCCTCAAAGTCCCACTTACCTGACGAGGTCGAGGTCTCAAGTGACGATGAGTCGGACTCCACCGTCTGACCAGACTTCCACGGACTAAGTCGTCAAGGGGTGACTTCGGACCTCACGAGGCGGAAGGTGACTTCTGACCAGACGTCGAGGGTTCCGAGTCCGGTGACTTACCCATCCTTGGTGGTGACTCACCAGCATTCGACAAGAAGGTTTGTGAACATCTTGAAGGTGTTTGAAGGTGGTTTTACCTTTAAATCAGCTACCTTTTATTTGACAAAGATTTTTTTTTTTTTTCTTCACGAGGATTAGACTTGGAACGTTTAAAGGGAGTGGAAGAGAATATGGGTTTGTGAAGAAGTAGAATCCATACGACTCAGTAAACACTAATAAAGACAAGTAGTGGAGACGTGGGTAACAAGACAGGACTGACGGACCTTTTGAGGGTCATAGGAGAGTCTCCATTGGTCTCACAAGTCAAGTCAAGTCAGTGAGTCAGTACAGACTGAGAAACACTGGGGTACCTGACGTCGTACGGTACGGAGGGACAGGTAGTGGTTGAGGACCTCAGGTGGATTTGGGTACAGGTAACTCAGCTACTACGGTAGGTTGGTAGAGTAGGAAACAGGAGGGGAAGAGGAGGACGGGAGTTTGAAAAAGTCGTAGCCTCAGAAAAATACTCAGTCGAGAAGTATAGTCCACCGGTTTCATAACCTCAAAGTCGAAGTTGTAGTTAGGAAGGTTACTTGTGGGTCCTGGAAGGTTACTTGTGGGTGGGGAAGGTTACTTATGGGTTAGGGTTCTCAGAAGAGAACTCTAACTTCTTTGTAGTTAAGAAGTCGGGAGTCGAAAGAAATATCAGTTTGAGAGTGTAGGTATGTACTGATGATCTTTTTGGTATCGGAACTGAACTGTCTGGAAACAACTGTTTCTGTCATACCATGACCGTGTTTTTGTCTTTATATCTGGTTACCTTGTTCTATCTTTCGGGTCTTTATTTGGGTGTGTGGATACCCATGGAACAAAAACTGTTTCACTTTCACTTCACCGATGCAGCACAGGTTGAGAAACACTGGGGTACCTGACACCGGATGTTCCGAGGAGGTAGGTACCCTAAAAGGGCCGGTCTCATGACCTCACCCAACGGTAAAGGAAGAGGTCCCCTAGAAGGGCTGGGTACCTAACTTGGGCCCATAGGGCGCAACATCCGTCTGTGAATGAAGTGGTAGACTCGGTAATCCCTTCAGACGGAAAACTGTTTCCTCCGTCCGTTCTTATATGTTACCCCGTTTATATCACAGAAGTTATTTACCACGACCCTTTTGACCTGTCGATGTACATTTTCTTACTTTAATCTTGTGAAGGATTGTGGTATGTGTTTCTATTTGAGTTTTACCTAATTTCTGGATGTACATTTTGGTCTTTGGTAGTTTGAGAATCTCCTTTTGTATCTTGTGAGCTACAGTTCACAATAAGAATTATCTTTAATGTCACAAAAGGGGGAGACTAGAAATTACACTATCCAACGTAAGGATTTCTATTCGGTGAGAATGAACGTCTTTCACTTCTTCTTGATTTCTCGGAGAACTACTTTCACTTTCTCCTCTCACTTTTGGACGGAATTTTGAGTTGTGAGTTTTTTAGTTCTAGTACCGTTTATCTTCCCCCGTTTCATCTTCGTCACTGTCCGAAATAAAAGAACCCGAAGGTTTAGTGACGTCTACCACTGACGTCGGTACTTTAATTTCCTACGAACGAGGAACCTTCTTTTCGAGACTGTTTGGATCTGTCGTATAATTTTTCGTCTCTGTAGTGAAACACCACTCGTCTCACTCGACCCTGAGTTATTTTGGAGAAACCCAACATTTAATCGAGAAAAAAAGTGAAAGAAAAATAAAAAGGATCTTCCCTGTAGAACTCAATAACGGAACGAGACAGACCACCTCAAAGGAATCACATACTCATAAGATCTAGATAGGGACACCGATGACATTCCGCTCACGTCTCTTTTCTCTCGTTCGGTCCGTAGTCCGTTTCTTTTCCCTTTAAGTAAACTCCCTTTTCTCCTCCACTGACCGGGAATTCGTCTTGGTCACGGGAGGGAAAGACTTCCCCAGAAAGTATATGGGGTGGTTACTTTTTAAGAGACTACCCATTAAAAATCAGACATCAACTCAGGACACCAGTGTATCAGTCTCCAGACCTTAGGTCACCAAAACATCGAAACTCTTCCATCCACGGTCACCCTTTTGTCTTACAACAAACCCGTTAAGCCAGTCAGAGTTCCCAGTGACACTAAAATAAGAAACAAACGTTCCAGTTGTAGTACTCGGTAAAGATGGTACTTGGGGGTTTATCTGAGATTGTAAGTCGGAAAAACTAAACCCTATTCTCGGATTCCAGTTAAAATGGATTGACCAAAGACGTCCTGCCCCCGTGTACCCCCACTCTACTCTTTTCAGACCTTACACTCAGTTCCCCTAAACACATCCCAGTTTCACAAACTCGCTCGATCTTCATCGAATACCCATCAAGTTAACCATTTACGAGTAATCGCCAGGACTTCTTTAAAACTTTTTTCTACATAATATGTACCCGGTTTTCAATTTTATTCCGATTCCTCTTCTTCTTCCGGATCGTTTCCATCCTGGGTCCCGTCGGTTAAGGTTAACGAAGCGGTCAAAAGGGTACTCATTGACCCCACAAATATACGAGATCTCCGAGAAAGACAGTCTAAAGAACGACGAAGGAAATGTTGAGCCACCGAGTCGACCATGTCTTAGGCGGACGTTACGTCCTCCGGACCCAAGCTAGGGACCCAACCCTTCTAGGGGACCTCTTCCCTTTCCGATGGGTGAGGTCGTAAGACCGGACCTCTTAAGGTACCTGACTTATCAGGCCAACGTTTCGCACCCTGTGTTGACTCGTTGAAAGTGAAAGAAAGAAATGTTGCGGACTAAACGACCACATCTTCGTCGCGTGCAGGAGGTTTTTATCTGTGCCCGGGGACAAAAGACGGCGGTCTTCCAGATTAGGAGAAGACAAAACCTCCTGGTGCTGACGGCCCCTTAGATCGACCAAAACCTGTCCCTATTCCGATCATCGGTAAAGAAGATCCGAAAGTCACTCCAGAAATCTTTCCGAAGCCATGATTAAATTTCTCCGACACTCAGGACGTCAGCGACAAGGTTAGGGTCGACGATAAGGATATGAATAAATATCTCCTTACTTAACTTAACGGGTAAACCCAGCCAATACTTAATCACCCTATCCCTCCCAGACATTCCTTATACATCAACAGTCCAATACGGTTTTCTAACCCGATGAACAACTCCCTAAACCCTTTACTTTCGACCGGGTAATAGTCTAACCTCTCTCTCACCCTCTAGTTTCGTTCCCTACTGAAGAGTATACTCTTTGAGTTCACAATGAGTCAAAGACTCCGTCAAAGACTAGAGTATCCTTTTCGGAGTTAGGTGGGACTTTTTCACAGAGACTGTCACTTGTACTCACAATTAAAAGCACAACCTCCGTACACGCACTTCAGTTAACCGGTCAGGAGAGGACCCTATACGGGAGTTCTGACTGTACAACTCTCACTCTCTTGTCCGAAATCCCGGGGGACACCATTCTGACCCCTCGTCTATTACGTTCTCACTCACTGCACATCTTCACTTTCTTACAATCCTATCCACTATTCTCCAGAAGTCAAGTCAAGTTGTCGAGTCAGCACAGGCTGAGAAACGCTGGGGTACCTGACGTCGTGTGGTCCGAAGGGACAGGTAGTGGTTGAGGGTCTCGAACGAGTCTGAGTACAAGTAGCTCAGTCACTATGGTATTCCCCAGAATTCTCCACTACTTCTCCAAATCACGGATGGACATCCCGGACTACTTGCAGACATTCTTAGCCACACCGGACTCCAACCCCTTCCTGTGCCGTCGGGACCAAAACACGGGTCAGGGGAACACCGACACGAGGGAGAACATTGTTAGCACACAGAAGCCCCTCCACTTCCCCAAAATACAACCTCTAATGATATTCAACAACTCGACCACTAACCTCACTCCGAACAAAACGAAGTAACAGACGTCACAACAACGGGGTACTTTACTCCAGACTCCGGGAGACCACTGGAACCGTTACATCCTACGGATGAAGTCAACCGTATAATCGACGAAAATTTTCAACCTCATACTCGTCCCACAATCAATACCCTCTTGGAAACCGTCTATCCTCGGGAGCGAGGAAGACCTACCGTCGTACAGTCACATGCTACACCTTTCGTATGAATCTTAGTCACATATACAAACGAGAGAACAATCGACGATCCCTTCCGCGAGATCAATCACGTTATTCATGACGGAAAACCCTTCTCCAAGGGCTCTCCGGTTCAACCCCAAGTTATTAAAGCCACAGTCTCTGTTGTCGTGTAGGTCGACGGAAAAAAGGAAGACTACACCATCTCCTCACGGTAGTTATATGGTTCATTTCAGTCCCAATAAATTTCCATAACTCCTTTACACCCTCTTTACCCCGTAGTCCAGAAGATTACGGAGAAACGTTCATACCCACCCTCCGAGTCTTCTTACGCCCTATTCCCACCGGCCCAACTCTCATCCTGTCTCAAGTTTCCTTTTGAGCCCTCTAAGTTCTTCCCACTGTACTTAATCGACTTACACACTTCCTCTATCTTCCCAGTACCTAAACACTCTGTCAGGAATTTCAGTACACCACTTAGTTACTGGCACCCACGAGGTTTTCCTTCAACAAATGGAAGGACTCTCTCCTCGCGTCGACGACGGTCTCGTACATCCGTCCGACCGGCAGGAGCTTATCACCGTAGATTAACGAAACTGTCTATTCATTGTCCCCACTTCCTCCCCGGGATTAAAACAGAGTTTTGAGAATCCCGTTAAAACACAGAAAGTCATCTCATATTTCCCCGTTCTGTCCAGTCCTTCACACTCTCGACCCCGACTCTCTTACCGAACGAATTCCCAAAATTTCCGACTTGTCTATAAACTAAAATAGAGATCAAGACTTTCTAGAGGAACTCACCGAACTATGTCCCCAACACGGTTCTCCCGTTTTAATCCTTAGGTCTTCACATCTATGGGTCGATTGAGGTTCTTCCTGTCCTAGACAAAAACTACATCCCTCACCATCCCATCTATGTTCCCTGAAAGATAGTCATCATTATGTAGAAAACCAAGCATTATTTTCCTGAGATTCTATTCACTGAGATCCTTCTCTCTCGACTTGGAACCATCCTCTATGAGTTATCGGAGCTAACCGATCTTTTAACGTCTCAACATATCACACAACGACTCTCACACATTCACTTCCTGATGTTTACTCCTCTAGTAGGTGTATAACCTCCCGTCATGAGTCTCCTTCCAGTTCTCTCCAATCAAGACTACGATCTCGAACCGGTTTCTTTATTCCCGATAGTGCTGTCTGAACACCCTCCTGACAGGGACAGTCGACACCTCTCGCTACTAACAGACCTAGCCAGGTCTATCTCCGTTTCTCCGGAACTCTCAGACCCACATTTCTCTACCATTTCTTCCGTAGGAACTCCACATCTTGTCACTTCACCCACCACCTTCTCCCTTGCTCTCTTCTCATATCCCTAAACCTTGAGGACCCATATACCCCTACTGTCGGTGTGACTATTGAGAGTCCGGACCCTGGTCCGTTATCCTCGACAAAACCGAAAAACTACCCATTCTATCCCCTCAATGTCCCTCTCATCGAACCCGTGTTCTCTGGGACTACATCCTCAAACCACTACTATCCGAAATTGGGAACAACTACAAAAACCTAACCTATAACACCCACTAACCCCCTTAAATCTCCCTAAAAACTCCGCCTATACTTAACTCGTACCACTCTCCACTGTCTATCCAACAGACATAGGGTTTGATACCCCAAATACCTGCTCCTCCCGTTACCCCACCCCCTTCTCTTCCACCCCAACTCCTCGTCATCGGTCCGATCTAGTCTTCTACCCGGACCCTGTCATTATCTCCGAAACCTAAAACTCTCGTCCAGAGAGGTTCTTATCCTCACCCCGTAAAACCCTCATACTCTTTTCTTACCCCTTTACCCCACAGGACTTCACACGTTTCAGCTCCGAACCAACAAGCATCACATCTATAATTTGGTAGTTGGGGACATTGTCTCTGGACTCTCTGGAACCCCAAAGGTCTCATCCGTCCGTGTCGTCTCATTCGCCGTGGGCACAGCTACTCTTTTCTCTAGCCGAATTGGCTGTGACTCTTTCGATGGGACCCGAGGCATCTCCACTACTCTCAGCCCCGGGACCCGTGGAAGTCAAAAGTCGTCGTTCAGGTTCCTCCGACCCGTCTCGACCCAGCCTCCTGAGGACGAGCCCTGGTCCTCCTCTACAGGCCTAGGGACCTCCCCCTAAACCCGTCAACTGGAAGGTTACAGGGAAATACGGTGTCGACCCTGTGCCTGGACCTCCCCCGGAACCAAATCCGTACTCCCGGGTCACTGACAGAAACGGCGTAAACTTCGTCCCGGGTCCCCCGAAGGACAGAAACAACTAACCACCTTTACACCTCGGTCACCGATTATCCGCCATAAATTGGACTAGGGGGACCCGGAAGAGATCTAAACAGAAGAGAAGGACCAATAACTTTTAACATAAATTTTCCAGAGCAACTCCCCAAACTCCCGGAAGACGGAAAAAATCAAAGAACGTCTATAGACCCCTACTGACCCTCTATTTTACCGACAATTCCTGTTACTACGGGAGACAACTTCACCCCAGATTAGAACATATAAAAACATCCCGAAGGTAATTGGACCGGTCTTTAACACGGGTCAAAAGTAGATCAGGAACTCAATAATCGACCTCGAATAGTTTCAACTGCCGAAATACAGGACGGAAAACTTCCGGGCACTACTCCGTTCGTTGGTACACTGATGCCCGACGAGGAGGTCCAGAGGGACGGACTTT
The DNA here is from genome assembly GCA_006410555.1 of Capra ibex. NCBI lineage: Eukaryota > Metazoa > Chordata > Mammalia > Artiodactyla > Bovidae > Capra > Capra ibex. Next base: position 70,668,606 of record SJYO01034137.1, on the reverse strand, counting down.
TGGGGTCAACCGTAGTAGAGCCCCCTGTCGGTACCGGGGACACCCGAATCACAGCAGACAGGAGACATAGAGTAGTCGTACACGGACTCTCCGAACGGTAGGAGTAAGGAGGAGAAGACCCTCTTCTCACCTCCTTTCCTACTACATTTATAGTACGGTCCAATTCAACATTCTGACCCATTCTATGAACTAAAGAAAGTCTATTAATAGTCTCAGATTTCTCTTTCTCGGTTCGACGAAAAGCTAAACTCTATCTAGCCACTCCCTCTTACCCTGTACTTGGGGTTGTTACGGAAGACGAGGTCGACGAAGGGTATGTCCCTCCTCACCTCGTCCCATTCCGCTCCCCAGGACGACATTTCAAAGGACGAACAAGTCCTGACCTATACCCTCCCCTAGATCCCTCCAGTCCCATTTCGGAACCCTGGGACGCCGTCTCGCACCCCGACTCCAGAGTCTCGAATAGAGTCCGTTCCCGTCCCCTCACCCCGACCCTCACCACCACCTCCGGACACGAACTCTTCCCCCCTCCGTCCTTCCCCGCATTCCACCTACGACACTTTGACCCAGACCTCGTCGACGTTCCCCTAACCCTCGCTATCCCCCACCTGACACCAGTCTTCCTAGCTTCCTTCTTCTTCTTTTCAGACTTGTCCCTAGTCCTCTGTAACATACTCCTCCTACACCGGGTCTCACCCGATTCTCATAAACTCTTCATCTTGTCCCAAGTGTCTCCCTCCCAGCACTCGCCTCTCGCTTCTTTCGGACCTGTACCCCCTAGAGACTGGTGAACGACAACACCGCCGTCTTCAATGACTACAGGGTATCTCCTAATATTAGGTCTCAAGACAAAAGACCGGTAACCCTGGATAATAGTTCACATAACACCAGTCTGTCACAATCTTATCATTTATTCAGAAAAACCAGGTTAGCGGGGAACCTTCGGGTTCCGAAAATCCAGAGTCTCTTCCGTAGGATCTCCTCGTCTAAAACTCCCGACCCTGACTCTTAAAGGGTAACACCGGCTTACCCTTCCCATCTGTTCCCACTCCCTCTCGTTCCTCTTTCCCGGCTCTCTTTTCCGTAGGGACAAGAGTCCTGGAAGAGTCTCTCATTATTGTCAGACGAAACTTTACCCACGGGGGGTTAAAGTTTCAGTCTACCTCGCGTTCCGGCTCCCGGGCTCCCGGTACCTCTAGGAGGACGGATCGTGATCCCGAACCTTTGTTCCGCTCTCTCTCTCTCTCTCTCTCTCTCTCTCTCTCTCTCTCTCTCTCCCTCTCTCTCTTTCTCTCTCTCTCGCTCTCTCTCTTCTAGGTTCCCTTACCCTAAAGTGAGGGGGAACTTTGTCTACCTACTTTACACCCGACCACCCACCTACAGTCAGGTCGTTCTGTCCACCTACCAGGGTAGGGCCTCGAGCAGAGTCAAAGAGCCGGTCCAGGTTGTCTTCCCTGGTGGCCTCCACACGAACACTCTCCTCGGGTGGTGGGTCGACGCCACCTGGAAGGCAGGGTCCAAAGTCGTGGTCTTACATTCTACTCACGTCTCTTTTTGTCTCGGTCTACCCGTCAGTCCGTTCTGTTCCTTTAAATAATCTCCCTTTTTTCTTCCACTGACCGGGAATCGTCTTGGTCACAGGAGGGAAAGGTTACCCCAGAAAGAATATTAGACGGTTACTTCTTAAGAGACTTCCCTGTCAATTAAAAATCGGACATCCACTCAGGGTACCAGAGCATCGGTCTCCAGACCTTAGGACACCAGAACGTCGAAACTCTTCCATCCATGGTCACCCTTTTGTCACACGGTAAACCCGTTAAACCAGTCAGAGTTCCCAGTGACACTAAAATAAGAAACAAACGCTCCAGTTGTAGTACTCGGTAAAGATGGTGCTCGGGGTACATCCGAGCTAGTCTAGGGTCCCCGTGTCAAAGGAGTAACTCACAACAAAACCATACTGGCTCGATATCAGGTAGTAGGTATGCCTCGTGCAGAACAACTTCGAAATCAGACAACGACTCCTAAAACGACAAATAGCCACAACGAGAATATCGACCACGACGTCACGAGCAACCCCACGTACACAGAAACCTTTCTACCGAAAGAGCCGTAGATCCTGGTCTACCCTCCTACAATCTAGGGTCCGAATCGGAGAGAGCTATCAAATGAAAGTCCGGAAGCCTCTGACAGTTGATAGGAAGCAAAACGGTCTGATGGAAGGGTGGCTGACCCATCCCCCAAGAAGAATGAGTTACCGTAGGGACGTCATTAATCCCTACATCTCGTAGAACCGGACACCACCTCTAGACCCAAAACGTAATAAAGAATTTCCAACATACCTTTTAAGGGGAAACGACAACTGAAGGACTTTTCAGGTACCACAAACCTTAAAGAAAGGAGTTACGGGTGGGGTCCTTTACCGGACTCCCGTCGACAGTAACTGTTGTGGGGGTTCTTTAAACTTACAACCAAGTTTGAGTTGTAAGTTTTTTGTTTCTAGTACCGTAGGCCAGGGTAATGAAGGACCGTTTATCTACCCCTTTATTACCTTTGTCACTCTCTGAAACAAAAGAACCCGAGGTTTTAGTGACGTCTATCACTGACGTCGGTACTTTAATTTTCTGGGAACGAGGAACCTTCTTTTCGATACTGGTTGAATCTGTCGTATAATTTTTCGTCTATGTAATAAAACGACTGTTTCCAAGTGGGTCAGTTTCGATACCACAAAGGTTATCAGTACCTACCTACACTCTCAACCTGATGTTTCGTTCAACTCGTGGCTTCTTAACTACGAAAACTTGACACCACAACCTCTTCTGAGACCTCTCAGGGAACCTGACGTTCCTCTAGGTTGGTCCGTTAGGATTTCCTTTAGTCAGGACTTATAAGTAACCTTCCTGACTTCTACTTCGAGGTTATGAAACCGATGGACTACGCTCCTTGACTGAGTAGCCTTTTCTGGGACTACGACCCTTTCTTACTTCTGTCCTTCTCTTTCCCTGCTGTCTCCTACTCTACCAACCTACCATAGTGACTGAGTTGCCTACACAAACTCGTTCCAGACCCTCTACCACTTCCTGTCCCTTCGGACCGTCCGACGTTAGGTACTCCAGTGTTTCTCAGCCTGTACTGACTCACTGACTTGTTGTTCCTGTAAACTTTATCTTTACGGTCCACCAATCTCGACCTGTACCTTGTTCTCTGACCGAGGTTTACCCTTTTCCTCGGGCAGTTCCGACATATAACAGTGGGACTAATACATTGAATATACGTCTCCTGTAGTACTCTTTGCGACCCGACCTTCTTCGTGTTCGACCTTAGTTCTGACGGTCCTCTTTATAGTTATTGGAGTCTATCCGTCTACTGTGGTGGGAATATCGTCTTTCACTTCTTGATTTCTCGAAGAACTACTTTCACTTTCTCCTCTCAATTTTTCAACCGAATTTCGAGTTGTAAGTCTTTTGCTTCTAGTACTGTAGACCAGGGTAGTGAAGTACCCTTTATCTACCCCTTTGTCACCGACTGAAATAAAAAGACCCGAGCTTTTAGTGACGTCTACCACTAACGTCGGTACTTTAATTTTCTGTGAATGAGGAACCTTCGTTTCAATACTGGTTGGATCTGTCGAATAATTTTTCGTCTCTGTAGCGAAACAGTTGTTTCGAGACAGATCAGTTCCGATACCAAAAAGGTCACCAGTACATACCTACACTCTCAACCTGATATTTCTTTCGACTCGCGGCTTCTTAACTACAAAAACTTGACACCATAACCTCTTCTGAGAACTGTCAGGGAACCTGACGTTCTTCTAGGTTGGTCAGGTAGGATTTCCTTTAATCAGGACTTATAAGAAACCTTTCTGACTTCGACTTCGACTTTGAGGTTATGAAACCGGTGGACTACACTTCTCGACTGAGTAAACTTTTCTGGGACTACGACCCTTTCTAACTTCCACCCTCCTCTCCCCCTACTGTCTCCTACTCTACCAACCTACCGTAGTGGTTGAGTTACCTGTGCTCAAACTCATTTGAGGCTCTCAACCACTACCTGTCCCTCCGGACCGTACGACGTCAGCTACCCCAACGTTTCTCAGTTGCTGACTCGCTGACTTGACTTGACTTGACTTGTCCACCACACAATAGTAATATCCTTCAAAGGTGTTCCGTCATGAAAGGGGACGGGCGGAGACCAAGGAGTCTATTGGTCTCGGAGTCCCTTTCACCCGAAGGACCCGATACTTAACTTCACCTTACACGGTCTCTTTTTATGAACGTCGGAACACTGAGTAACGAAGAAGGGGGATTTCAAAGTGTGTGGGCTGGCGGTCTGATTGGGTTTGGTGTCGGTGTCGTGGGTCGACTCCCATGAATCCACGATCCTCTGACACGAGAGTCCTCTCTCCGAACTCGACCCTTAGGGTCGTCGTCGTCTATACGTCCGAACCACTGACAACGGAGGTACTAGGAGGTCCGAAACTAGGGTGAGCCCTGAGACCAGGGTCGACTCTGTTCGTCTTTCCCTAAGTCTTTATTATTATTATGGATTTTTCCCCGAGTTACTTCCCGTGGGACGGTCCGACAGATCTGGGGTGGGGTCAGGTCGGAACCCTGAGTTCGGATCAGTCCGAGGACTCTACGGTATCTTCGGGTTTACTCCCTCCGACCTTTGTTATTTCAACCGTAACTAAAAGAGAGGAAAGGAAACTGAAGTACCGCTACTTCGTCCTCATCTCAGTCGGACGGGGGACACGAACTAAGTCCATACCGCATAGGTACCTTGTGCAGATCAGTAAAACACAAAAAAAGAAAAAGGGTATCTCAAATAACGTCTTCCAGCTCGTTACACGACTCGTAGACCAGGAGTATAGGTAGTATAGGTCACAAGACATATACACTCCTTCCTTCTTTTATCAGACACACCTCATAGAGAATCTCTACGTGTAAAAACACATATCTACTCTTTATCTCTAAAGACACATATACACCTTCCCTCCTTCCTTCGACTGTTAGGAACACCTAATGATAATGTCTATGTCGACAAGCAGGGTTGGAGGATTAAGCAGGGTACGGGAAGTGAAAAAGGAACTTGAGAACCAAACTTAAACTTAAGAATATCAGACAGAAGTCCAGCATTTAAGAAAGAAAGCAAAGTGGAAAAAATAAAACGGATCTTCCCTGTAGAACACAGTGACCGAAGGAAACAGGCGGACTGCAGGAAATCCCTTACTAGGAAGATCTAGATAGGGACACCGATGGTCACTGTATTAAAGGAATGAAGTCAAAACCAAAAATACCGATTATCAGGTACTATATATACATGTAGTATGTATACATAGAACAAGTTCGAATTAGACGACCACTTCTAAAACGACAGAGAGACAACTCTCATAACACTCATAACACTCATTACAACATCACGACCAACCCTAGGTACACGGAAAAACTTACTACCTAAATAGTCACACCCTTACAGTTTAGGATCTGGATCGAAGAGAACTATCACATAAAAGTCCGTAAGTCTTTACAGAATAAGTCCGTATTCTTTCAGAAGGAGTCACCAGTTACGTTTCTTTATCTCCTTTTGTTATCCTTCCCTTTCTGATCTTTACAGAAGTTCTTTTAATGTCTATGGTTCCCTTCAAAAGTACGTTTCTACCCGGGTTATTTCCTGTCGTTACCATGCCTGGATTGTCTTCGTCCTCTGTAATTCTCCACCGTTCTTATGTGTCTTCTTCTTCTTATGTTTTTTTCTAGAAGTACTGGGTCTACTGGTGTTACCACACTAGTGAGTGGATCTCGGTCTGTAGGACCTTGAGTTTCAGTTTACCCGGAATCCTTCGTAGTGATGTTTGTTTGAATCACCTCCACTTCCTTAAGGTCAACTCGATAAAGTTTAGGACTTTCTACTACGACACTTTCACGACGTGAGTTATACGGCCGTTTAAACCTTTTGAGTCGTCACCGACTCCTGACCCTTTCCAGTCAAAAGTAAGGTTAAGGTTTCTTTCCGTTACGGTTTCTTACAAGTTTGATGACGTGTTAACGTGAGTAGAGTGTGTGATCGTTTTATTACGAGTTTTAAGAGGTTCGGTCCGAAGTTGTCATGTACTTGACACTTGAAGGTCTACAAGTTCGACCTAAATCTTTTCCGTCTCCTTGGTCTCTAGTTTAACGGTTGTAGGCGACCTAGTAGTTTTTTCGTCCTCTCAGGGTCTTTTTGTAGATGAAGACGAAATAACTGATACGGTTTCGGAAACCGACACACCTAGTGGTGTTTGACACTTTTTAAGAAGTTCTCTACCCTTATGGTCTAGTGAATGGACGGAGGACTCTTTAGACTCACGTCCAGTTCTTCGTTGTCAATCTTGACCTGTACCTTCTCGTCTGACCAACGTTTAACCCTTTCCTCAGGCAGTTCCGACATATAACAGTGGGACGGATAAATCGAATATACGTCTCATGTAGTACGTTTTACGGTCCGACCTACTTCGTGTTCGACCTTAGTTCGAACGACCCTCTTTGTCGTTATTACAGTCTATGCGTCTACTGTGACAAACCATCAATCTTATCCTTTTTTTCTTTCTCAGGTGTTTATATCTTGTTTCCTTCCAGGTCCTGGTCTCACTTTTGGAGTCCATTTTGTTTGTCGGGAGGACCGATCGGGTCAAATGTATCCCGTCCGACTCCGCCCTCCTCTGTTCACATATTTTCCTCCTTCGGATCTTACTAACTCCGGAGAGAATAGAACAGAAAACCCAGTCGGGCCGGAGTGAGGAGCTCCTACATGATAGGAAACAAAAAGGATTCTTTTGACTCGACATTGTGGCTAAGTAGGTAGCGAAGTTTAAAAACGACGTCGTTCTGTCTTGGCTCCTTTAACGTGTGAGGTGGTTGTTGTAGTGGGAATACCGTCTTTCACTTCTCCTTGATTTCTTGGAGAACTACTTTCATTTTCTCCTCTCACTTTTTCGACCGAATTTTGAGTTGTAATTTTGTTACTGCTAGTACCGTAAACCAGGGTAGTGAGGTGCCGTTTATCTACCTCTTCGTTACCTTTGTCACTAGTTGAAATAAAAGAACCCGAAGTTTTAGTGACGTCCACCACTGACGTCGGTACTTTAATTTTCTGCGGACGAGGAACCTTCTTTTCGATACTGGTCGGATCTGTCGCATAATTTTTCGTCTCTGTAATGAAACGGGTGTTTTCAGGTAGATCAGTTTCGATACCAAAAAGGTCATCAGTACATACCTACACTCGACCTGATATTTCTTTCGACTCACGACTTCTTAACTACGAAAACTTGACACCACAACCTCTTCTTAGAACTTTCAGGGAACCTGACGTTCCTCCAGGTTGGTCAATCACGATTTCCTTTTTAGTCAGGACTTTAAAGTGACCTTCCTGTGCGACTTCGACTTCGAGGTTCTGAGACCAGTGGGCTACACTTCTTGTCTGAGTAACCTTTTCTGGGACTACGACCCTTTCTAACTTCTGTCCTCCTCTTCCCCTACTGTCTCCTGCTCTACCAACCTACCGTAGTGGTTGAACTACCTGTACAAACTCGTTCGAAGCCCTCAACCACTACCCGTCCCTTCGGACTGTACGACGTCAGGTACCCCAGCGTTTCACAGTCTGAGTTGACTCACTAACTAGACTCTGGATCGGAGAGAACTATCACATAAAAGTCCGTAAGTCTCTGACGTAATATGACCTACAACAGTCACACGGAAAGGTGGATGACACATCCCCGCAAGGGAAAGGAGTCCGAGAGGACGGAACACAAACATCGGAGGACTCCTACGAGACTACCCTGACTACCCTGAACTAAAGAACAAAGGTAAAACTAACCGTAAGGACGTCATAAATCCCTACGACTCGTAGAACAGGACAGCATCTTCAAACTCAGAATCAAAAAAAGCACTTCCCACACTCCTTTTAAGTGGACACCGTCAACCGAAGGACTTTCGGCCAACACAAACCTTAAATAAAGACGTTAAGGACGGCGTCCTGTACAGGACTCCTGTCGACAGTAATTGTCTGGGTTGCGATCTCTTTGTCTCCACGGGCACACGTCCCCGACAACATCAATGTCTTGCACAGGTGTTCCACCGTCGTGAAAGAGGACCGCTGGAGACCAAGGAACCCGTTGAACCGAAGGACCCGACACTTAACTTAACCTTACCTTACACGGACTCGTTGAATTCGCCAACCCAGAGTGAAGAAGGGGGATTTCGAAGTGGGGAGGGGAGGTCTGAGTAAGGTCGGCCCCGGTGTCGTGGGAGAACTCCCCGGATCCTCCGACGTGAAAGTTCTTCCTTCGAACCCAACCCCTGGAGTCGTGGTCTCCAGGACCCCCGATCCATTGAAAAGGTTCCAGGGTCTCCCAGCCCAAGGGTAGGAAACCCTCGTGATCCCTGAGACCAGAGTCAGTCCCTTTGGTCTGTCTTCTGCAAATTCTCCCCAGCGTTAATTCCCGAGCAACGAGCCGACATAACTGGGGTGGGGTTAGGCCGCTACTCTGGGTTCGGACGAGTCCGAGGTCCCTACCTTATCGTCACGTTCAGTCCTTCCGACCTCCCTTATTTGTTCCGTTGCGAAAATAAAAGAAATTAGAGTACGGACACGATACAACCTCATATTATTAAAACGTCAAAAGACAAACAGCAGTCACATATCGACGGACTAAGTAAATACTGTATATGCATGTATGTTTAGGATAAATAAGAAAACGGTATCTCCAAAAACGTCTTCCAGTCGTATCAAGGGACACGACTAGTGGTCCAGGAACACCTCACAGATCATATCTGTGTTTATAGACACATACACAATAAGGTTTGGAAGATTAATTAAGGAACCGGAAAATTAAAAAATTTTTAGGAACAAACGTAAGAGTCTCAGGCAAAAACACAACATTAAATCAAGGAAACATAGAGAAAGATTTAAAACGGATCTTCCCTGTAGTGTGTGAGAACAGAAGTAGACAGGCCGACTAAAACGAAACATACACTAGGAGGTCGTAGGTAAAGATGCCGATGTCCACCTTATTAAGTATTAGAGTCACCGCCGAAAAGTAACGATTTATTATCAGGTGACAGATATTCATGGTCCAGAAGCAATTCGAAACTAGAGAGTCGCCTGTAAAGTGCCCCAGACAGAGCCGAGGGCATTCACCACGACTTCACTTGCAACCCCACGTACACTGAAAAACTTATTACCAAAAGGGTCCTATAGCCGACTCTACACCCTTACAGTCTGGGATCCCAATCGAGAGAACTTAAAAAAAGGACGGTGCATCTCCGACAGTCAAGATCGCCGACAACGGTCACAAGGAAGCCGGCTCGTACAACCCCCAAGGGGTAAGGAGGGAAGAGAAAGGGTATATATAACAAACATCTGAACACTCTTATCAGTAAGAACTGACGACCCTAAACTAAAGAACAACAGTGAAACTAATCGTAAGGAGGACGTTATTAATCCCTATGGATCTTAGAACAGAACACCACCAATCCCATAAAAAAGAAAGAAAAAAAAAGTAAATCTGTACACACCTTTTTAAATACAGAATTAACCGTAGAACGTTCAACCCACACAAACGTTAAAGTCAAGTCAAGTCGGCGAGTCAGCACGGGTTAAGAAGCGTTGGGGCACCTGATGTCGTGCGGTCAGAAGGGACGGGTGGTGGTTGAGGACCTCAAACAAGTCTGAGTGCAGGTAGTTCAGTCACTACGGTAGATTGGGAGAGTAGGAGACAGTAGGGGAAGAGGAGGACGGAAGTCAGAAAGGGTCGTAGTCCCAGAAAAGGACTCAGGTAAGAAACGTAGTCCACTGGTTTCATAACCTCGAAATCGTAGTCAGGAAGGTTACTTATAAGTCCTGACTAAAGGAAATCCTACCTGACGCACCTAGAGGAACGTCAGGTTCCCTGAGAGTTCCCAGAAGAGGTTGTGGTGTCAAGTTTTCGTAGTTAAGAAGCCACGAGTCGAAAGAAATATCAGGTTGAGAGTGTAGGTATGTACTGGTGACCTTTTTGGTATCGGAACTGATCTACCTGTAAACAGTCGTTTCATTGCAGAGACGAAAAATTATACAACAGACCCAACCAGTATCGAAAAGAAAGTTCCTCGTTCACAGAAAAGTAAAGTACCGACGTCAGTGGTAGATGTCACGAAAACCTCGAGGGGTTTTATTTCAGAGAGTGACAAAGGTAACAAAGGGGTAGATACGCGTTAAATAAAGAGATTATAAATGGAGTTCTGGAAAGAACTTCGTTCGACAGTAACCGTCGTAGGGGGTGGGGGAACACTTAACCTCCACGGTAGTTTACGGAAACCAGTTCCACATCAATGTCTTGTCCAGGTGTCCACCGTCGTGAAAAACTACGGGTGACTTTCGTAGCGATACTTGTTTCGATCACCTCCACTACCTTAAGGACAACTCGAGAAAGTTTAGGACTTTCTACTACGACACTTTCACGACGTGAGTTATACGGTCGTTTAAACCTTTTGAGTCGTCCCCGGTGTCCTGACCTTTTCCAGTCAAAAGTAAGGTTAAGGTTTCTTTCCGTTACGGTTTCTTACGAGTTTGATGGCGTGTTAACGTGAGTAGAGTGTGTGATGATTTCATTACGAGTTTTAAGAGGTTCGGTCCGAAGTCGTTATGCACTTGGCACTTGATGGACTACAAGTTCGACCAAAATCTTTTCCGTCTCCTTGATCTCTAGTTTAACGGTTGTAGACGACCTAGTACCTTTTTCGTTCTCTCAACGTCTTTTTGTAGATAAAGACGAAATAACTGATACGGTTTCGGAAACTGACACATCTAGTGTTCTTTGACACCTTTTAAGAAGTTCTCTACCCTTATGGTCTGGTGAACTGGACGGAGGACTCTCTAGACATACGTCCAGTCCTTCGTCGTCAATCTTGACCTGTATCTTGTTGTCTGACCAAGGTTTATCCTTTTCCTCATGCAGTTCCGACATATAACAGTGGGACGAATAAATTGAAGATACGTCTCATGTAGTACTCTTTGCGACCTGACCTTCTTTGTGTTCGACCTTAGTTCTAACGGCCCTCTTTATAGTTATTGAAGTCTATACGTCTACTGTGGTGGGAATCCCGTCTTTCACTTCTCCTTGATTTCTCGGAGAACTACTTTCACTTTCACTTCTCACTTTTTCAACCGGATTTCGAGTTGAAAGTCTTTTACTTCTAGTACCGTAGGCCAGGGTAGTGAAGTACCCTTTATCTACCTCTTTGTCACAGTCTGAAATAAAAAAACCCGAGGTTTTAGTGACGTCTACCACTGACGTCGGTACTTTAATTTTCTGTGAATGAGGAACCTTCTTTTCAATACTGGTTGGATCTACCGTATAAGTTTTTCTCTGTAATGAAACGGTTGTTTCCAGACAGATCAGTTCCGATACCAAAAAGGACACCAGTACATACCTACACTCTCAACCTGACACTTCTTCCGACTCGCGGCTTCTTAACTACGCAAACTTGACACCACAACCTCTTCTGAGGACTCTCAGGGAACCTGACGTTCCTCTAGGTTGGTCAGGTAAGATTTCCTCTAGTCGAGACCAACAAGAAACCTTCCTTACTACGATTTCGACTTTGGTCATGAAACCGGTGGAGCACGCTTCTCAACTGAGTAACCTTTTCTGACACTACGACCCTCCCTAACCCCCGTCCTCCTCTTCCCTTACTGTCTCCTACTCTACCGACCTACCGTAGTGACTGAGCTACCTGCACTCAGACTCACTTGAGACCCTCAACCACTACCTGTTCCTCCGGACCGCACGACGCATAGTACCCCAACGTTTCACAGCCTGTGTTGACTCGCTGACTTGACTTGACTTGACCAAGGACCCCGTTCGTTTCGTAATCCGTTTCTACCGAAGGTCCCAACACTTTATCTCACCTTTCATGGACTCACTTGTAAATTCCCGAACACAGAGTGATGAATAAGGGGTATTTCATAGTGTCTATGTGTGTGTGTGTGTGTGTGTGTGTGTGTGTGCCGAAGGTCTGATTAGGATTGTCTTCGGTGTCGTGGAACGACTGACACGTAGTCACGGATCCTCAGACGTGAGAGTCCTTCCTCCGAACTCGACTCTTGAGGTCGTACTTCTCTGTACCTCCAATCCTCTGATAACGGGGGTTCCAGAAGTTCCTGAACTAGGGTGAGCTCAGAGACCAGGCTTGGTCTCGTGTCACCTGACATATACGAATTGATCCCGAGTTGTTTGTGGGACGGTCCGACAGAGTTTTTGTGTCGGCAGATCGGACCTGTGGGTCCGACGTCTCTGAGGTCCTACCTAGTGTTGGGTTCAGTCCTGCTAGTCCCCTTGCTTCGTCCGTGACGAACAGAAAGAAAAAGAAATTGTAGTACGGCTACGATACAACCTCCTATCAACTAAACGTCACAACACGAATAGAAGTCACATATCGACGGCCTAAGTCCATATTGTACAGGTACCACATAGAGATAACGTAAAAACTTGAAAAATTGTATCTGTCTTTCAGTTCTTCTCACGGTTCGTAGTCCAGGAACACTTAATGGATAGAGTCTATGTGAAAAGACACATATATTTCTTCAATCCTCTGTTAAAAAACACCTAATAGAGAATCTATGTCTAAAGACAGCAATCTCTATGTCTAACGACAGATGTATACCCTCCGTCTTTCCTTCACTTCTCCTTTTCAATTTTAAAATGTATTGGAGGACGCTCAAAACGGAGACTTTGAGTCGAACGAGGAACGTCTCAGACCTAGTGCACCCAGTGCATCAGAGTCTTTCACCCCTGAATATTATGACCCTTGACCTCGAATAAAGTGAATGGAACAGGACGGGAAACGTTAACGGGTCGGGGACTTTTGGACGAACTAGTACGGACAGGTACACTTCCAGTCCATAAGGTAGGGGTAGAACTGACGACAAGGGTGTACGTGCTTTGGAATTTGGTCGGATAATCGTCGATCGCAACGGGCGACAGACAGATATTTTTGAGACATTGGGGAAACAAGTCCCGAGTCTCGAATCTGCCAATTGAGGAGACCCGGGCGGTCGTATTATCTGGACTCAAGAGGTTGAGAGGCTCGCACCACGAACCAAAGAGTTAAGGACCAAAGACGTTGTAAAGACCTCCGGGGTCACTCTAAGGTTGGTACGGTCGGGGAACTCGGTAACCTGACCGCCGAGCCGACCCGACCTCGTTTCCTTGAGGTTCTGCTTGTTCCTGCGAACGGTGGACTCTCGTAAGGCCCCAGAGAAAGTCCGACCACAAGACTGAGAGGTCTGTCGACTCGGGGTTGACCTGAGTGACCTCCCTACCTGGTTGAGTGGTCCTTACCGGTGTCGTAGTCCATTCCCGGGTCCCGTGAGGGGTCAGTCCAAGATGGGGTTACCCATCCTCTCCTCTGACTAGTAGAAAAACTTCGAGGGTCCTTTCCTCGTTGACAATTCCTTTGGACTCCTGAGCCTTCTTCCCTCCGTAACACTGACTATTGGAGGAACCTCGAGGGTCCTTCCCTCGTTGTCAATTCCTTTGGACCCCTGAGTCCTCTTCCCTCCGTAACACTATCGGAGACTTTCTGACACTCTCGCACTAACGACTAACTTGTCTCACTCTCTTTAAAAAGAAAAACCTTTGACGTTTTGGTTAAGAAAAACGTATACGTTAATTTTTGTAAATCGAATAATTTTCCGGACGGATCCTTTTTCGAACTTCAATTGGGAAAGGTCCAGGAACTTTATGTATCGGGTGAAACGGATTCTGGAGTCGGAACCCGTTTGATCTTGAAATTCGTTCTTTTTTTTTCCCCCGGTTTCTCTATAAAATTTAGAGTTTGTCTTTTGACATTCTAGAGAGAGACAGACTGACAGACCTAAATACATACAAGTCACATACAGAAAACAAAAAAAGACTATTATGACAACTTCAGTATTTACTCAAGATTAAATTAACTGGATTTCTTCTCATTCACGAATATTTAGTTTGTTAAGGTTTATGTTCTTTTTAATTGGATTTATTTAAAGTCTAAGTGTACTTGACCTTTTATAAGTTATAATTTATAGATCATAATTACAAACAAACGATTAGATTATTCCTTTCATCCTACATACAAAAATCATTTCTTCCATATTTTTTATTTTAAGATAAAATATTCCCCTTTTCTTTCATCCAGAATGAATATCCACCGACAATGTCTTTCACTAATTTTCCAACCACCTTTCACCTGGGACTTTTTTTCAAAACCCGTACCAATCCTGACTGATTCAAATTCTATTTAAATTAATGTAAATGTATTTACTCAAATTTCATTCGACCACGTTTTTGAACTCAAACCGGAAAGAGAGACAATCCTCCTGTATGAAAGAAGTCTACGACTTGACGAAAATTATTACCTAAATTCAAAGAAATGGAGACTTAACTAGACAAGATATAAACGGAAACTTTAGAAAACGATTGAAACCGATTCATTTATTGATCATAAAGTGTCATTAAATATACTAGGACGGACTGACTCACAATATTTGGGAGAGCTGTAAATAACTGTTTTAAAGGATTTATTGAACTGAAGATCGATTGAAGCCCCACGAAGTCTCCCGGGGACTCTGTAGGGTTTCTCGATAATTCGATGGACCCAAGTAACGTGTACAATTTAATGTATTCTTCGTGACGACTTCCCCACTATTTAGAAGAGTCCAATATGACATACCAACTACAGTGATTGTATCTACAGGATCTTAATACACTCTAAGTATATCTGGACTATACGGGAATATTTTATACCAGTTAATATTAAGATCAATAGTATAATTTCACAATCCTGGTCCAAAGAAACAGTTAACGTTATTTTAGTCTAAACATTTGTACGGAAGATACCAAAATGAGAGTACGGAAATCTTCTTATGACGATCAAGAAGTTGTAAAAACCTTTTCGGAAAGATTCTAATTCGTCTATTTGTTTAAAACAATAATTGTCATTCGACCATGGTCTGACCTTAAACCAGAAGAGAGACAATCTCTTGTTTCGAAAGAAGTCAAGTCAAGTCAGCGAGTCAACACAGGCTGAGAAACGCTGGGGTACTTAACGTCGTGCGGTCCGGAGGGACAGGTAGTGGTTGAGGACCTCAAGTGAGTTTGAGTACAGGTAGCTCAACCACTACGGTAGGTCGGTAGAGTAGGAGACAGTAGGGGAAATGGTGGACGGGGGTTAGGGAGAGTCGTAGTCTCAGAAAAGGTTACTCAGTTGAGAAGCGTACTCCACCGGTTTTATGACCTCAAAGTCGAAATCTTAGTAAGGAAGGTTTCTGGTTGGTCCCGACTAGAGGAAATCTTACCTGACCAACCTAGAGGAACGTCAGGTTCCCTGAGAGTTCTCAGAAGAGGTTGTGGTGTCAAGTTTTCGTAGTTAAGAAGCCACGAGTCGAAAGAAGTGTCAGGTTGAGAGTGTAAGTATGTACTGATGACCTTTTTGGTATCGGAAATGATCTGCCTAGAAACAACCGTTTCATTACAGAGACGAAAAGTTATACGATAGTCCAACCAGTATTGAAAAGAAGGTTCCTCATTCGTAGAAAATTAAAATACCGACGTCAGTGGTAGACGTCACTAAAACCTCGGGTTTTTTTATTTCAGACTGTGACAAAGGTGACAAAGGGGTACATAAAGGGTACTTCACAACCCTGGTCTATGGTACTAGAAGCAAAAGACTTACAACTCGAAATTCGGTTGGAAAAGTGAGAGGAGAAAATGAAAGTAGTTCTCCGAAAAATCGAGGAGAAGGGAAAGACGGTATTCCCACCACAGTAGACGTATAGACTCCAATAACTATAAAGAGGGTCGTCAGAACTAAGGTCGAACACGAAGAAGGTCGGGTCGTAAAGAGTACTACATGAGACGTATCTTCAATTTATTCGTCCCACTGTTATATGTCGGAACTGCATGAGGAAAAGGATAAACCTTGGTCTAATACTTAAAGAAACAGAAATTCACTAAATATAAACAAAAATTTTAGAAAAAAAAATGAAACCATTTCATTTATTTGTAATAAATTCTAACACCCTGTACATCTGTTTCGAGTAAGACGAAGATGTTTTTTATTGAGGAGTACCAATCTGAAAACGATAGGTCTACAGGAATTTTGTACCGTTGTCAGACGAGGATTCAGTCCTTTAATTTTTACCTATTTGTTGTCGACTTTTAGTTTCTCGGTCCCGATATCCTTTAGGTTCTACCGGCGAACCGAAAAGGGACGAGGGACTGTCTGGAGTAAAAATAAACTACGCAATTTCTGAAGGGACCGATGTTACAATTACAGGAGTGTTACTCAAGAGTTTTTTCTTTTTTAATACAAAATGACTTCCAATTGAAGATCAAAACAATTAATTCCAGACACGAATGATTGTGAAGACTTTATCAAGGAACAATACAATATAGCGATTTTCTAAAGTACTTCAATAATTTTTCCTGCGAGATTCTAAAAAAGATTTCGAACAGAGTCATTGGTCAGAAACCCATTTCCAGTATGAGGTACTACATGTGGTCTTCTAATTGTGAACTCATAATAGTAAATTGACTCAGCCTACTGGACCCCATATGGTCCGATATGGGTCATTTTCAAGAACTGAAGTCAAGAACGAACACTGGAATGATTATTGTCGATCGATATAATAAAAGGTACGTCGAACAAAGTCTAATAAAGAACGTAATGGTTTACACACTGACTCGGACTCTACTTTACGACTATACGTCAAGGTATACGCTAGTCATTACCATTATTGTATCGGGATCTATACCCTTCGTCGTCGTTCTCCTTTATACAAGGACCTGGTGCTCCGATCGTTCTGTCCATACCACGTCTCTGAAAACAATGAACATTCCGGACCGGATCACTGTTGTGTGACTCACTGGACAGTTACCTTAAAAACGATCTGGACCCTTACTCGGAAGGGTCGTGACGCCCAGTGTCACTGGTACTTTACGGGGGTTTTGTACCAGTTTATACACCGATATTTCCCCGGGACAACTGACTTTCAACCGGGAACGGTCGACGGAGATGTTTCTAATTGAGTACTGGTGATGTTCTACGACTGGAAGTTGTGGGGAAACTTTCCTATCTCTGTTTTTTATTCCATGAGACACTAGACCCTTTTTTTCTTCCTTTTTTTTTTTTTTGTCCGGAAGTCTATCAGTCTACAAAAGTCCATTTCTAAAAATACTCAGATTTAAGAACGTAGAAGAGTATGGATCTCTTTGTATTACAGTGCTCAGTGACAGACCTGGACCAAGAGGACCGATCGGGGAGTCGTCGAAAGGATGCAGATAATTAGAAACCCGGTATATAGAAATTGAAAGAACAATTCAGACAAAGAAGTTCATCATCATACTGTTCTTATAGGGGGCCGGTTGTGGGTCTGTTACGATCTTGTTCGACGGAATAGGAAGACACCTGAGAGTAGAGGGAGACACCTTTACATGGGACTCCGGGAGTCCGATCGAAGGGAACTCTAGAATATACCCTCTGGTGGGGGGTCACTATCTTTTCGAGTTCCCTCTGGTGGTCGTTGATCGACTTGACCTCTACAGGGCTTTGGAGGTCCGGGACCTTTTCAAAAGACGGTATATCGGACTCTTTGGAATCTCTCCTGTGGGCAAATGAACCCGTTAACCCAAGAAAGGATAGTCGGTCCTCTACTCCATACCCAATTTCTAACCTACTCCCTTGGTGAAGTCGGTCAAACCTGTCCGAGAGTGTGCCAGCAGGACCGTTAGGGATGACGACTATTTCAATGTCCGCAGTAGGGAACGTAGGTGGTGTGGTGACAGTTCTTCTATCGATGAAGGACACTCCTCCTGTGGACCTTTCTTCAAGTCCTGGGATTTTTTGAGGGGTTCCAGGCCAGGGTTTCCGTTGTCGGGAGTGGGTATTTCCTACGACTCGGGACGAAATCAGTGAGGTCTTCGACTAATCAGTTACGTACCGTCTTCGAACTTCTGAGAAGTCGGAACAAGGTCGGTGTGAGACCGTCGACCGACCAGTTGTGTACCTCCGTCGAACTCCTAGACCGATAGTTCTATAGCTACCTAAAAGAAACAGTTGGGACCGGAGACGGGGATTAACCATAATAACGACACGAGAAACAATGTCCTGGTTGATCTGAGGGACCGAAATGTCTTGACATTTTGAGACCAAAATGTCTTATCCTCTCCCGATCTGGATGACTGACCTCTTCCGTCACCGTGGGGTGAGGTTATGAGAACGGACCTCCTCCTCGGACCACCCGACGTCAGGTACCCCGGCGATTCTCAGCCTGTGCTGACTTCGTTGAATCGTCGTCGTGGATGACTGTCGACTTTTCTCTCCTGAGACGGAGAAGAACTTACTTCTTACGACGAAAATACATTCGGTTAGTCTTTATCAGTCCCTGTACCGGGTTTTCGATTCCCTTGTTTAGTATTTTTCCTCTCTCTTTGATCCGTTAAAGACCCCATTAACCTTGTCATAGACCTCGACGGTAGCACCGAAGAGGGAAATTATCCAGGAGAGAGAGTAAGAGAAACGCCGTGAGAACAAACCGGGAACATAAGAGTTACGTTAGTGGGTCAAGTGTTGGGTCAAGATCCTAATTTAGGTATTTCAATGTTTACCATTATCGTGTTGTCTCGGGGGATTTGCTACCCCTCGAGACTTACAGGATGGTCTTGTACTCTACTACGAAAGATGTTGTTCACTTTCTTCGTAATTCTCCCCCCTTACTTCTCCTTTTCAATTTTAAAATGTATTGGAGGACGAGGAAGACTGAGACATTGAGTCGAACGAGGAACGTTTCAGACCTAGTGCATCCAGTATATCAGAGTCTTTCAGCCCTGAATGTCAATAATCCTTGACCTCGAATAGAGTGAATGGGAACAGGACGACAAACGTTAACAGGTCAGGACGTCCGAATGGGTACGGACAGACACATTTCCAGTCCGTAGAGGGAGGGGTAGAACTGACGACAAGGGTGTGTGTGCTTTGGGGAATCAAATTTGGTCGAATGATCGTCCATTACAACGAGTGATATCAGACAGATATTTTTGAGACGTTGGGGACGAGTCCCGAGTCGCGAATCACAATTGAGGAGACCCGGGTGGCCACATTATTTGGACTCAAGAGGTTGAGAGGCTCAGACCACGAACCAAAGAGCTAATGACCAAACACGTTGTCTTCCTTCCCCTATTAGGGACACCTGATGGATAATGTTATGTCTAAAGAGTACATACATCCGTGCCTGTAGGATTAAGTAGGGGTCCGACAGTGAATACAAAGAGACCTTGGTAAGCAAACTAAAACTTAAGAGTCAGAGAAAAACCCAACATTCAAACAACGAAACATACAGATGAAGATAAAACGGGTCTTCCATGGAGTATATGGCACCAGAAGGAGACGGACTCTCTGAAGGGAGCCACATACTAGGAAGTTCCTGGTAGGAACACCGATCATGACAGTATTAATGGATTAAAGTCACCACCGAAAAATACTCAGAAGACATATATACACGGTGTGGACAAAAGTCGAAATCAGGGAGTAACGGCCAAAACGACCATCACACAGAGCCGATAGCCTTCGTTCCGACTGCGAAACAACCCCACAGGCACGGAAAACTAGTCACCAAAAGAGTCCTATACCCGGCTCCACTCTCTTACAGTCTGGGATCAAAATTAGAGAGACTCACCAAAAAGAGTCCGTAAGTCTTTGACAGGTAAGATGACTGACAACGGTTACATATAAGGGTCTCTAGCGAATCCTCCTAAGAAAAAGGAGGTCCGAGAGAGGGTGTAAATAGTCAACATCTATACTGGTGACACGGACCTCCCTAAACTACGGGGTAACAGTAAAACTTACCGTGAGGAGGTCGTCGATCCCTAGGAATCACAAGAACGGACCTCTTAGGGTCCCTGTCTCCTCGGATCATCCTCCGGCAGAGACCCCAGCGTGTCGCAACCTGTGCTGACTTCGCTGAATCGTCGTCGTCGTCATACAACAGAAGAACACTTCCAAACTGAAACAAAACCGAAATAAAAAGGATTTTCCAACAGTCCTCGTAAACGGAAACTGTTGACACGATGACTTTGAGTAGACACAAACCTTAAATAAAGAGGTAATGGGCGGGGTCCTGTAAAGGACTCCGCCTATTACAATTAAAGACAGTAATTGTCTTTGGGTCGGGACACTAAACTCAACGGTCACTTGTGCCCTCTTTTACAACATCAATGTCTTTTACAGGTGTCCCACCGTCGTAATAAGTCCGGATGGAAACCAAGGACCCCATTGTTTTTGGAATCCCTTTCAAACGAAGAACCCGTCACTTTAACCCTCTTTACACGGACTCGATTGGCTTTTCCCGAACTCAGAGTCATTAGAAAGGGAGATTTCGTTGTGTGTTTGTCGAGCGGGATCGCTTAGAAAGGTCCTAGTATCCTAAGACGACTCCCACGAATCCTCGATCACGATCCTCCGACGTGGGAGTCCTTGCTCCGAACTCGACCCTAGGGGTTGGGGTCCTCTCCAGTTCCGATCGACTTGGAACGGAAGTTTAGGGAACTCCGGAACTACGGTGCGTCCTGAGACCAGGGTCGGTCTTACATCCTCTGTCATCGGGAAATTTTCCCAGTTGGTTCCCGTGGGACGGCCTAACACAGTTGGTAGGGGTCAAGTCGTCACTCTGAGTTCGGGCGGGTCCGAGGTCCCTATAGTAGGGTTCAGTCCCTCCCGTCTCTATTCTCTCATCCGTGACGAAAAGAGAGGAAGAGAGTGGTAGAACAGTTACGACGTCACGTCATGTGAGCTAGACGTCAGAACCCTGACAACAGTCGCATGTCGGAGGACTGAGTCCGTATACATAAATACCCCACCCCATAGAGACAATCCATCCATGTTATCCCTTTTCCTCAGGTTCTACCGCCACCGATTTTCTGTTTCTTCCCTTTTCGGACGTTTTTATCTTGTTTTCTTCCAGGCTCCTTGCCTCACTCCTGGAGTCAATTTTGTTTGTTGTGAGGACCGACCGGGTTAAATGTATCCTGTCCGGGTCCCTCTCTCTTTGTACATTTTTCTCCTCGGTTTCGATCGAGTGAGAGAGAGAGGGTACGACCCCGCGAGAAGAGCACAGAAACCCAGTTGCACGGGAGTACGGAGCTTCTGCCTAAAAGGACGATAGAAGATTTATTTTATCTCGACATTGTGACTCGACATTGTGACTAAACAGATTCTCGATATTGTACCAGGAAAGCTCTGGACTCTCGATATTGTGCCAGATAGATTCTGGACTCTCGACACTGGGCGGCTCCCCCGAAATTGCAGGCAGTGAGGTTTAGAAACAACACTACTCTGTTTCTTGACTCCTTGTATGTGAGCGCACTGTAGAGAGAGAGAGAAAAAAAAAAAAAAAACGGTATCTTCCTACTCTTCTCACGACTTGTAGTCCAGGAAGACTTAATATATAGAGTCAATATGAAAAGACACATAAGTATCTTTTTTGAATTAATAACACCTAATAGAGAATCTCTATTAGTCTAAAGACACCTAGACACGTTCCTTCACCTACCTTCCTCTCTTTTCTTATGAGGAACACCTAATAGATAATGTCTCAGTGTAAAGAACAGATACTCCCATTCCTGAAGGATTAAGTAAGTTCCGGTAAGTGAAAAAAAAAAAAAAGGACCTTGGGAAACAAACAGAAACTTAAGAGACTCAGAGAAAAACCTAACATTTAAAAAACGGAACATACAGATAAAAATAAGACGACCCTTCCATTTAGGATATGGTATCAGAAGGAGACGGACGGACCGAAGGGAAACGGATCTAGGAAGTTCCAGGTAGGGACACCGATTGTCACAGAATTAAGGGATTAAAATCATCGACAAAAATTTCTCACTCTTTATCAGAGGACATATATACATGGTGTAGAACAAGGTCGAAATTGGAAAACAACCCTTAAAAAGACCTACACACAGAAAGGATTCCTTCACATTGGACCTTCACAATTTAAATGTGGCCTAAACGAAGACACTGAAATTGGGATAAACAATGACATTCGTATGTTTTACCGGACCCTGGACTCGCCGGGTGGACACTTCCTGACATTCTTCACTTTTATCGTGTAAGGGTCCGGACTCCGAACGGTAAGATCCCCTGTAGACGTTCCTGACTTATCAGAAAAAGAAATAACGGAGTGGAGGGGCGGTAGAGACTAGGTATTTTCCTGGACCGTTGGTCCGGGACTGTTCTACAAATAAAACCCCACGATCGGACGGAAGAGGCCTCTTCCGTCACCGTGGGGCGAGGTCATGAGAACGGACCTTTTAGGGTCCCTACCTCCTCGGACCACCCGACGTCAGGTACCCCAGCGCTTCTCAGCCTGTGGTGACTTCGCTGAATCGTCGGACGGAAGAGTCAGTCGACCGAGGGACCAATTTTAGAGAAGGAACTGAGTTGTGGAGTAGAGAGTTACTTAAGTGACTGGGCAGTACGTCGCTATTCTCGCTCGAACCTGAGTCATTTCCAAAGAGAATTAATGAATTTCTACGTCCTCTGAAGACGAACGGAAATTACCCTTTCAGTGTCTTAAGTTAAAGAATTTTGAGTCATGAATCATGTATTTTCAGTAGTCTGGAAACTTTGAAATAATACCTGGATAATGCAGTACCGAGGCGAAAGCAAAAGGATTATCTTTTAGGCTCGTATTAGAATTTTCTCTGAGATTAGTGGTATAGATTGGTGCTTCTCTCGAATTCATGACTGTAAAGTCAATTGAATTTATGTTGAAAATGTTTATTACTGACAGTCGATTTGGTCCTTCGACGGTAATCTTATCGACCTCAACTTTCTCCGAATAAAGTAATTTCTGCGGGAAAATTTTTAAGGTCGAATTATTAGGTACAATTGAAAACTCTAATGGAAACATCTGTGTCATTTTATAATCCTTTTTAAAGTTACCGGAGGAAAAGGACAACAATCATTGTACTTATCAAGAAGGTGTTGTCTTTGTTTTGAGGCACAGAGATATCCTCTATAGTTCGGGAGTAATTTTAGACGTCGATGAGTCATTCAGTTACCTGAACACTTTGTTAGAAGAATATAATGAAGACGTGCACACTTTTCTCATTGCGGACCGGGATGGTCACAGGACGTACATAATAATCATTCATAAATCAGTAGGTTGTTTAGTAAACAATACGCGAGTTGAAATGTATTTACAACCAACTTGACTTTACTCAATTCATTCAACTAGACGGTTCCGGTCCGTTGGTGTGCTTCGAGGGGTCCCTCGGAAGCCCCCACGAAGTCGGACGCCGTAACCCCTTTCTACGGGTACCCCCTCCCCTACCCCGTCCGGATCTTCAGTGTCCCCAGTCCAAAGTGCCTGGGCCTTTCACCGTCGACAGTCTATGTCTCCGTCGTAGACTGCGGCCTTATTATGAGACAACGAGTTTGGAGAGAGAGGGATGCAAAAGAGTACTGAAAAAGGGACCAAGAGGAAAGGGACCGAGGAGAGAGACGGGTCGGGGGCAGTTCCAATCCGGTCCGGAGGAACCTATCTGAGAGCAGGAGAGTAAGGTGTGTAAGAGGGTCCCGCGTCGTCAGGTACGGTAGTGCAGTCGTAGGAACTCTCCTCCCGCCTCCTGAGGGTCCAGGGGGAGAGTCGAGTCTGGAGAGATCGCCGCGAACCTGGGGTGGAGAGTGCATAGAGAATTTACAGAGTTTACGTGGCTCCGGTTCCGTCTCGAGGAGTGTTGGGAGGGGACGAGAAGGTGGTCGAGTCGTGAGGGGAGNGGGTCTAGATAGGTCACTGAAGGGCGGGAGAGTGTCGGCTCGTAGTGTTTATGGATCAGTCGTGTAATCCCAGGAAGTTCAGATGGGTACTTTGTCAAGAACTTGGACGGATTAGGAAAGGTAGGGTACGGAATCAATCCTGGAGTGTAAGGGGTAGACCTAATAGGGTAGTGGACTGTGATAAGAAGGATTAAGGTCAATCTTGAGGAATGTCAGTCCGGAGGTGTGGTTTCCTAGAAAGGTTATGTGTTGACGACAGTCACCAAAGGATAGTGATAGTTCTAGTTCAGGATTTTTTCTTTGTTTCTTTGTCTTTCTTTCCTTCTATCACACACACACACATTCACATAATAATTATATTCATGATCTAGCGGTCTCTTTCTCCGGGTGGATGAAAAGTTCCGTCTTATCATAACATCTTCACTTATCTCAGACCTCAAACTTACGGACTCAAGTTTAAAGTTTAAGTATTGAATATTGCACACACTGGGACCTTTACAATGATTACACACTACGAAGCCACATACATAATCAATGAATCACGGCACATTGTTTAATGGAGTTCCGAATCATCGAACGGCCCACGTCGTTGATGACGTCGGGTTCTTGGGATCTCCGACACGAGCCGTTGCTCCCTTCGGTGGCATCATTCCGCAATAGTGTGTTGAGCTCTCTTCGGCGGCATCATTCCGTAATAGTGTGTTGAGCTCTCAGCGGAGACGAGAGATGAAGATCTCTTTTCGGGCGTGTCGTTCCTTCTGGGTCGTGTCGGTATTCCCCCTTTTTTTGAATCATCGAACTTTCTTGTTTATGAATAGGGTCTCTGCAACCCCCTAGTCCTTAAACCTTCGTCGGTGTGATGTGTCCAACACCAGCTCCGACCCCGAGCTGGTCTGCCTCCGATTTAAAAGAAACGTTTTAGTGAGGGAGTGTCCCGTCTACCGTCCTCCGAGGACCGTCCTCCCTAGATAAAGTACGGTACACCCGGAGAGGTATTCCGACGAATCCACAGGAGTAGTCTACCGACGACCGAAGGAGGTCTTACTTACTCTGTCGTTTTTCCTCTTCCTCTGAGATTACGGAAAATACTGGATCAGAGTCTTCAGTGTTTGCCAGTGAAGGCAATATAAAATAATCAACCTTCGGTCAATAATCGGTCGGGTCTGAGTTCCCCTCTCCTCAATCCCAGATGAATATCCCTTCGTCTAATTTTTCAGACACCTGCATAAAATTACGGTGGTGTTACAGGAGCAGACTTTTACCTCTATTATTATCATCGAAGTATCGCAATATACTCCTCATTTTCTAGATTACCTACGAGTCCCTAATCTTACCACGGGACGTGTACCATTCTTGATTCATGATCGATGACAATTTTAGGGTGTGGGAGGGATTAGTGGAGGGGAGTGTTTGGGACAGTGGACCGGAAAGACTCGATTGACAGTAAGGACTTTATTTCGTACGTTTGTGGGGACACGGGACCGGGAGGACCTTCTCAGGGGACAAGGTACAAAAAGGAGGTTGGGAATCACCAGGAAGAGGTTCGTGGAAGGGTCTTGGAAAGTCCGTCCGGCTCCACGGGACGCCGGTCGTAGGGTCCCGAGGAGTCGGTTCGCACGTCGTGTGTGTGGACGAAGGAGGACGAGGTCGAGGACTGCCGCCCACATATGAGGAATCCCTCCCACACGAGGGAGGAGTCTTTCCGGAGGGGGCTGAGAGGGTCGTCTTGGTCCTCGAGGAAGGGTCCTTGGAGAACCGTAGAGTTCGTATAAAACACATAGTAGTGCAGTAGTAACAGAAACAGAGTGTGACTTCCCTGAGGAATAGAAGTATCGACGTCTATATTCGTCACAGGTCTTGTGTCACCCACTTATTCTGTCTTAAACAACTTGTTTACCTATTCACAGATTTTGAAGTCTCTTATATAAATTACTTGTCCTGTCCAGTTCGTGTAGTATTTGGAGTGATCCATTCGAGACCGGTTTGTTCCAGTGTGAGATAAGTAGACCCTACGAGTGTCAAGACAAAAGAGTCTTAGATGAAAACAGAAGGAGTGGTTAATTATATTTGTCAAATTTTCATATTTAAATACAATATTCGAATATATTGTGATACAAATATCTAATATTACGATTTTGAAACTGTCTTTTATTTCGACAAGTAACGAATGTTAAATGTTGTTTTTCCACATTTTTAAAGGGGACATAAATTATGTAAAAGTATTGGAGAACAAATTTGTAATGAAGTAATAATTACGGAAATTTACATCAATTTGTTTTGTGGGTCTCTGTTCACATTTTTCAAACGGATATTTGTGTGGTTTTTACCTTATACTGAGTCTGGTTTATTTATGAAGATTTTTGTCCGTGTTTCCTTTAGAATTAGACTTTAGAAAAAGTTGTCGTTGAGTGTGTGTGTCCATTTGACTCTTGAGAGTCGAATGAGTCTCATTTGAAACACTGACTCGCAATTTCTTACCATATGAACTATTGGGTCCTTGCTCATCCCTCTTTACACTACAATTACTAGACGACAAACGCCCCACTCTTCATCTACTGGAACCGGAGGACAGTCTCCTTTATATGTGACTTTATAGAAAGAATTACAGAGTGACTTTCAAAATCAAACTTGAACTGGGTGACATGAGATACTTATAAGGACAAGAAGATTCTAATCTAAAGAAAGGTAAAAAACTTTCCACGCAAACCTTCGTGAACACCATCGAAAGTTCTCGGTTTCAATTCGAATTATTGCGACCGAATTCTCCGTCACCTTATTCGTAAAGACTTACTTCGTAGGACGGACCATAGGGGAGTTTAGTATGGTCGATACACAAGATAGGAGAAATTCCGTCCAGGACCTACCCCTCCTAATCCCTTACCGATGTGCATTCTCGAAGACGATTGTGTAGGGACCCATTTTGTTTCCTTGTAAGTACGTGTACGACGACACGGGAAGGTCTGCACAAGTACCGACACCGACTATGTTCTGTAATAGGGTCCCGAAATCATCGTCGAAAATACGGTGGTCGAGGTTGTGAATTTATGAAGGAAGAGACTTATTGATTCTTTATTTTCGTTTGTCACCGGAGATTCGATACCCGTTTTGGAACTTTCTGTTCCTGGGTGTTCCGTGGATGACATCTATTTCCACTTTAATACTTCCAAAACTTAATACTTTAATATTTCCACTTCGTCCTATGTTCCCCTGTTCTGTGTTAGAAATTTTCTTACCGTCATCCCTGAGGGGGCCGTCAGGTCACCAATTCTGAGGTGCGAAGGTGACGTCCACCGTTCTCAAGTTAGGGACCAGTCCCTCGATTCTAGGACATACGGCGTGTACGTCGGTTTTTCTATGTGTGCAAAAAATTTTTGGTCCCACTTTATCGGGAACTCCTACACTGTATTTGACCAATCTTGGTTGATCCACCTTCTACCACCTTCTAAACTGAAGGACACCTGGGACTCGGAGTAATATGTGCGTGCCGTTATGTAGTCGATTTACTGTGGGGGTGTCCCCGGCACTGTCAAGGTTTCGGTCGGTGTTTTTCCGTCTTTTCTCCCGTTCATCGGGTCAAGGACTTTTAGGGACGGGAAAGAGAGGTTTTGTCAACCTTATTAGCAGGATGAGTAATCAAATACTTTCAGCATCCAGTTTTTTTTGAATTGGCGGGGCATAAAACCCCGGAGAACGGAAGACTCTACCGGGTGTAAGAGAGATACCTCTTACAGAGAGAGAGTCATTTGGTTGAAGAATTGATAGTGAAACGGAATCCGGTTGTTATAAACTTAAAGAAGACGAAACTCTGTATTTTTTGGACTTTGAAGTCGTTCAGGACTACGGTCCATACACTAGTTAATTTTCTGGCACCTAAGTTCAGGATTGGACTCAACACACCAAAGTTTCCTTGTGACACTGGTCTTTTTGTAAAGGCTTAGTCTTCCTTGGAGTTTACATACCCTCGGAAAAACTGGGTCTAAAAGGGAACGTTCGTGTTGAAGTTTATACGACGAGGAGACAGTCTAGTTCAGCATCCAGTAGACCCGGTGGTGGAATTGAAATGTCCGTTTCTTTAGTTCCTATTTATTAAAAGGTTTCTAGTGTGTTCATTAGTCACGGTCTACCTTTACGAGTTGGTCAAGTAAGGAGTGACAGGAAGATTGACTCGGGGTCCTGTTTTCAGTTCCAGAGGACGTTAAATGGAGATCAGGAAAGAGTGATATATTGGGACTTATACGAAAAATTCTCGACGTAGTAATGTTCTGTTAGACTTAATTCTTTCCTTCCAAGTCCACTCGATTGTAAAGGAGGTCACTGTTCTTACTTCCCGAAATTCAACACTTGACCCTTGATTGTTCTCCGACAAAGTTAATTTGACTCTTGGAAAGTCAGTTGGTCAAGTTCCTACTTGATTCCTTGTCGATCGTTCTATAGACTTATACACTGGAAATATAATCAATCTTTTGAACTATTCGTAATATTCCGGGTTTTTATCTAGAGTTTTTGACACAGTTATTTTTGATGTCTTATGTTACTTCTTTCTCCTTCTTTTACAGCGTCTTCTTTCACCCACTGTCTGTAAGTCCCTTCAAACAAATCTACGCCACTAATCAGTGATGACAGGCTTTACTTGCAGTCCGAAGCCTCAAATGTTTGCAACAGTGAGAATTAGTCTCGCAATTGTCCCCTTCGCTCGCCCTGCATACATTATTAAGACATCACCTTAAGGCACCTTCACTACGCCATCCCAAAGGAGGGAGACTGGTAGTCAAGTTCCCTCGTTTGTTCCTTCCGTCCTTTCCACGACCGGAGTCTACTGGGCGTCTCACTGTCCAAAGTTTTAGTAAATTTTGTGATGGACAAAGAAAAATCTTTTATTGTAAATAAAAAGACAGATATTTACATGAATAACATGAAGACATCTTTCATATGAAACACCTTTTGAACTTTCTGTGTCTCTTTTTCTTCTTTTCGTGAGTAAGGAGGACCCTGTGTAGGTCTACTGGAAATAACTACGAACGAATGCAAAAAGTAATAAAAAGAGGTTTACGTCATCATAAAATACTCTATTTTGGTACAAATATCTAAAAATTGGAATATAAATTGAGTCATTTCATAATATTTGGAGAGAAAAACAGCAAATTTTAATAAAACGTTCATTAAACATTTACCGACGGCATATAGTTTTTCACACTCACAATCAGCGAGTCACCACAGGGTGGGAAACACTGGGGTACCTGACATCCGACGGTCCCAGGAGACGGGTACCTTGGGAGGTCCGTTCTTATGACCTCACCCAATGGTACGCGAGGAGGTCTCCTAGAAGGGTCGGGTCCCTGACTCGGGGTCAGAAAACGTAACGTCCGTATAAGAAATGACAGACTCGGGGGTCCCTTCGGGTGAAATATATTACTAAAAGAATAAATAGTTACAAATATTTATTATGATAATGGTTATAGAAACATATATTTAGTAACAGGTCCCTGAAGGGGTCACTAGGTCACCAATTCTTAGACGGAAGGTTACGTCCCCTGTTCCCAAGTCAGGGACCACCCCCTTGAATCTGGGGAAACCGGTACTTCGTTGTTTTGGGTTCGTCTCTCTTCGGGCGTGTGACACTGACCTCTCCGGACACGTGCCGTTAACTCTCGGGTCCGTGGCGTTACTTCGGTTTTGGTTATTCTTATTTATCCTGAAGAGACGTCCGAGCCACCAATTCTTAGGTGGACGTTTACAACCCCTGTGTCCAAGTTAGGGGCCAGTCCCTTCTAAGGTGTACGCCTCCCCGTTTATTCGGACACTCGGTGTTCATGATTTGGGTACGAGATCTCGGGCGTACGGTCTGATGACTTCGGACCACGGGATCTCGGACACGACGTGTCGTTCTCTTCGGTGAAGTTCCTCTCGGGTGCGCAGTGTTGATCTCTCATCGAGGGTGAGCGGTATTGGTCTTTTACCGACACGGGTCGTTGCCTCTGAGTCTCGCCGGTTTCTATTTATTAGTTGACATAAAGATCCAGGATCGTTATGTTTATTAAGAAATTTTTACATTTATTTATTTATTTAGTGACAGGTGTAAGGACTAATAAGGATGTCTCTCCTCGGATCTGAAACTTGATGATCTAGCCAAACTTGTTGAATTTCAAGAACAACTGCAGACGGTTTAATTAAAAGTCTTTTCAACGTGACTAAATGTGAGAGAAACGGTCACCTGTCCCCCGAAGGGAACATCGAGTCAGTCATTTCTCAGACGGACGTCACGCCCTCTGGGCCCAAGCTAGGGACCCAACCCTTCTAGGGAACCTCTTCCTTTACCCTCGGGTGAGGTCATAGGAACGGACCTTTTAGAGTACCTGTCTCCTCGGACCACCCGACGTTCAGGTACCCCAACGTTTCTCAGTCCGTGTTGACTCGCTGATTGTGAATGAATGAATGAATGAACGGTCATCTGTTCCTCGGACAGAATGGTTACGGAAACATAGAGACTCCAACTTGTAATGTCTGAAGAACGAGTAGACCCTCCTTTTTCTCCGTGATATGACGAGGAGTCAAAACTAAACTAATAATTACTCAAATTTAATAAAAATGTATTAATGATCGTTAAATATAAAGGAGAAACATAGGAGGTCGGTAACTCTCAAGAAACCATTTTATAAATCTGTATGTATATCTATATAAATACATATACTATAGAGTAATAGAAAGGATTGTTAGATAACAGTGAATTTAACCCGTATAATAAAAGAAAATATTGCAGAATGTCTTTTAAAATAGTTAGTTATTTCACTTTATTTAAGAATTTGGACAGTGTTTGTCATATACATCTTGACATACTTTATTACTACCCTACTGATTAAAAAGGAGTTTATTTGGTATGTAATTTGTAAAACGTTTTTTTTTTTTTTCAGGTTCTAGACGGAGTTTAGTTCAAAAGAAATAGAATTCTGTTTTAAAGTTACTCAGAGTCACACAAGTGGACATTTTATTTTGTGTTGTGAAGTTTTGATCCGTCAGAACCCGGATTGTCTTGTTATGTGCCGTGGTGGATCTCCATTTTTCTTTATGAAAATGTGTAAAAGGGATTCCATTTCTTAGAAATCAGAAGTCGTTTTATCGTTCAGTTATTTAAAATACAATCGTCTTCAACGGACTTATTTACATAACTTTAAAAGTGTCAGAGATGTTATCTCCTGGTTTAAGAATTTTATTTAGACAGTGTCGCAGACGTTCTGAAGAATCGAGGATACGTTTAAATTGAGTAACAAAAGGATGACGGTGAAAAAATACCCTATTTGGAACTCTTTTAACCGTAACGAACTTTCTTTGGTACTGTGATAGAATTCAGACTGAGATTCCGGGTGTCTACAGTACTAATGATCTATACTACATAGTATCACATGTCATCTATAAACCATATGACCTCCATAAGAAATGGGAAATCCCGTAACACCTGAACTACTTTTGGTACCAGTCTTTTGTTAGAGAGGTACTAATTTTATATCACAGTCGAAGTTGAGTCTCTTTTATTACGGACCCAACTTTTACGCCCATCGTAGTTTCTAAAGGTCACTGCCGCGTCACTTAGGTGAACTTCAACTTCTTTTAAAACCACATACCTTTCCATACTTCTGAAACCTACAGGTCAGTGACAAATGTAGATCTTATAATGTCGTGAGACAAAGGTGTGACGACAATTCTTGTCGACGGAGAAACATCGGGGGAGACCTTACCGTGACCAAAGTAGACACGGAAGATCTAACAAGACTCACACAAGAAGTCGAAGAAGTACGAATTGGAAGGTTAATTCAACACTCGAGCGGTTCACTTGAACGTAGAGGACTTCCGGAACCCAGGTCGGAGGGGGGAAGATCCGGAGGGTATGACCCTTGTAAACATACCTGATTCACTGTTCATGGAACGACCACCCATACTTCTGTGTTAAAGAGACCGTTTACACTTACATGATTCATTTTACTTCGAGCTAGTTTATTTCTAATTCATTGATAACACTGTTTCAAGTCTTTCTCACAACGGATTCCAGACTCAGATGGGGACTGACTGCATTGAATCTAAATTTTCTTTTCGTTGTTTTTAGGAAAGACTTTGACGGAATTTAGACATGCCGGAGGTTAAAGATCAAGTATAAAAACCCTTATCTAAGGGAAACCCCTTGACGTGTTAGCATGTAACAAAAATTGTCCCTTCTGTTTTACTTTATTTTTTAAAGGGGTTGAAAAATAAAACTTTCAATGCCCTGACTCACTGACTTGACTCGACTTTGTAGGTCTTTTCTACGTTCTTATCATACTATTCGTCGGTATGTGGATAGTGAGTGGAAATTGGTAATAATTGTAAGAAATACATTGACATGAATAAAGACTTTGTGACTTTGACTCAATGTCTATAGTATTGTGAAATGGGGATTTATGAAGTTCGTTTTAAATTCTTGTTACTATCAGAGGTATTGGGTCGCAGTGACAGTGTGAGTTCTTTTAATTGTTCTTACGAGATTAGACATGAACTTTAGGTTTACAGGTATTAACAAGGTTCCTCTAGGAAATGTCAACAATTTTTTTTGTGTTTGTTTGTTCTAGATTAGTTCCTAATGTCCAACGTATGTTAAATACACCGTAAACAAATAACCCACGAATGATGCAATGTGTCCGGAAGTGTTCTTTAAAATTAAAAGTGTCCTTTAAAACGATATCAAAAACGATGATAGAGTTTACCACTATTTTAGAAATGGACACTTGTGAACTACATAAAATGAATAAGTGGTAAAATAAATGTCTTAAATCGTGTCTCGGAACTTGTATGATCCAGGATTATACTTTATTTGCCTTGTACCACATGAACAGGTAAGACCACCTTTTTGATGTTAATTTTTGTGCTACCTTTTCCTGGATTACACAACACTACTGTGTGGGTCCGTCTCCGTCGGGGAGAGGTGTAGGGGGACGAAAAGATCCGTGAAACCACCCTTGTGACCTCGACAGGTGGAGTCGACGGAGGTCACTGGGCAATGTCCTATTGTTACTGTCAAATCCGGTTGAAACGGAGATAAGTTATCTAGGTAAAAAACAAAATTATAATTTGAAATAAAAATTAAATCGTAGTTCCTCCTTTCTCAAAGGGTAAACAAAACAGTCAAAGGGCAAACAAAATAGTCTGTGTTTATGACCTGTGTTTGATTTACCGTCGGTTATCGTTTGTATTCAAATCGTAGATTCGTGAAAGCAAAGAGAAAAAACTCAGTATCCTCAAACTCTTGAGTCTAAGTCGATTGTTATATGTATGTTTATCGTTTGTTAAAAAATTGGAAACACTTAATACTGTCCGATTAGAGACTTTTGTATATGTATCTCGTAGTGTTTTCTCCACTAACTGACATTGTTAAAATCGGATTAAAACCACTATAAAACTATTCATAATAGACCATTCTTACATTCAGTAAATACAGTAAATAACCCGATTTTATAAGAGACTATGAAACAGTCGAAGAAAATCTCAGAATTCTCTGAATAGGTAGTTTGTTGACAAAATCTTTCTACTGCTAAAAAATGGTGCTTATGACATTAAAGATACTACATACTCACTTCTTAGACTTTATTGAGTATCAAAGGTACTATTTGTAAGTAGTATCATTAAAACATGTCTTTACATATTAAGGGTGAAGGTCAACGATCGACTTAGACGACTTATTTCGGTTGAAACATTTCACCTTGTTACCTCGGTAAGTAGAATAAACCTAAAATGGTCAAACGACACTATGGAAGAACCAACAGATACTTCCCTTTGTCAAATTTGGACAAGTTTCTTTAGGGATGGTCATGGAAGGGGACTCGGTCGTATGTAGATAGGTTTCTTCGTTAAAAAGTCAATGAAGAAACACACTTATGAAACGTAATCCGACCATAATCATTTTGACGAACGTTTTAAATGAAAACAAAAATTTGGTAGGGTGAAGCGTCCGACTCTTTCGGTTTTCTGTATAAAAGACCCCATTCCGTCTCACACGATTCCAAAAAACCACCGTCTGAGGACTTCCCGAAAAAAAAAAAAAAAAAAGGACGACAGTATTTAAACCGAAGTCAATACGTCCATAGACATTTAAAAACGGGTCACTTATGACACGAGAAATTTTGTGAATCTTTCACAAAACCTTTTACATGAAAGATTTCGTGTTCGGACACGTGGTTTCGACCTCTCATGGGGGGTGAGCGGTGTATCGCTCTTTCGGACGCGTGTCATTACTGGGTCGTGTCGGTTTTTGTGTTCGTAAAAATTTTTTGTTACTACGGGAGACGTTTTCTTTCTGTGGGTTTTGTATTCTGTCCTTTCAAATTTCATTTTTCTACAATTTGATATATGTAAAACGTTTATATTGGTTTTCTATCGATCGTACCGTCTAATTATACTCTCCTTTTTTTTGAAATTCCGTTTTTCGGGATAGCCTCTATTTCTCCAAGTTTGCAAAATGTTTCTTTTGAGGTCAGGATCTACCGAATGACCTGTTCGAGATAATTTATAAGTTCTTGATTAAGGTTTTACAAAGCCCCGATCACATTGTACATTCACTTTTGGATGTCTTTCTCTTTCCTGTTCATGTCCTGTTAGAGTGAGTGTTTATGTTTACGTCTTTAGAAAATCGTTTTATTATCGTTTCGTTTGGCTCATGTCATATTTTTCCCTTTACATGGTACTGGTTCAACCAAAATAAAGTCTACATTTTTCAACCAAAGTGTGACCTTATTTTTAGTTTGTTACATGAAATGCTTTAACATCGCTTTATCGTATGTTTATAGAGTTATCTGCACCCTTCAAAAGTTATTTTAAGTTGTAAATACTGAAATTTTTTAGAATCAGTTCATCTTTATCTTTCCTTGAAGATAAGTTGTGACGTGACATCTAAAAAAACCGGCACGGTGTGTCGTACACCCTAGAATCGAGGGGTTGGTCTCTAGTTTGGGTGTAGGTGACGTAACCTTCGTGTCTCAGGATTAGTGACCTACCGGTCCCTTCAGGGATGTACCATCAAGAATTTGTCACTTCCTGTCGTTCCTTTTTCTTTTTTTTTTTATATATATATATACATATGTGTGTGTGTATGTATATATATATTCCCAATCTTAATTTCTTTTGAGAGTAAGTAATAAACTTTTAATATCAATTCATTAAGTTTTATTATGAAGTTAATTAACAACGTATCCTTTTAGTCATATGATGTAATGACATCCCATCTTTTTCGTTAAACTTTTAAAACAAAAAAGGAAATATGATCGTTAATCATCCATTTTTTATTGAAATTTTTTATGGCAAACGTTACTGTATTCCCTTGTCACAGTCTGAAATAAAAAACCGAGGTTTTAGTGACGTCTACCACTAACGTCGGTACTTTAATTTTCTACGAACGAGGAACCTTCCTTTCAATACTGGTTGGATCTATCGTATAAGTTTTCGTCTCCGTAATGAAACGGCTGATTCTAGGTAGATCAGTTCCGATACCAAAAAGGACACCAGAACATACCTACACTCTCGACCTGACACTTCTTCCGACTCACGGCTTCTTAACTACGAAAGCTTGACACCACAACCTCTTCTGAGAACTCTCAGGGAACCTGACGTTCCTCTAAGTTGGTCAGGTGAGACTTCCTCTAGTCGGGACCCTAAAGAAACCTTCCTTACTACGATTTCGACTTTGAGGTCATGAAACCGGTGGAGTACGCTTCTCAACTGAGTAACCTTTTCTGAGACTACGACCCTCCCTAACCCCCGTCCTCCTCTTCCCCTGCTGGCTCCTACTCTACCGACCTACCGTAGTGCCTGAGCTACCTGCACTCAGACTCACTTGAGGCCCTCAACCACTACCTGTCCCTCCGGACCGCACGACGTTAAGCACCCCAGCGTTTCTCAGCCTGTGCTGACTCGCTGACTTGACTTGACTTTTCATACTTTTGAACCTTTATTTAGTTCGAGATTTAAAATCTAAGATACCTCTCTTAAATCCCTCTTTAAACTTTTCGAATAGATTTTAGAGTCTCTTCTGGATTTATTTGTGTGGTCCTAACCTCCTAAGTCGTAGAATTTCTCCGACTCGAGGTGATGACTAGTATTTCTTCAGTCATCGTGTCTTGAACGAGAAGGTATCATTTGTTAGTCTTTGGCCCCGTTTCCTATACTCTGCTGACAAACGTTTACGGTCCCTTTCTGTCTATTGACTTCTTCCTTTTATTTTACGAGGTCGCAGGGTGTGCCACCGTTGAAACTCTGATATCGTGTCGACTGTCGTACCACTTGTAAGAGTGTTCTTTTTGAGTCTCGTGTCACCAGAGTACTTTAATTCCTCTGTCTCTGACCCAAAGCTCCTCCCCTCCCTCGACCTTAAACACCCTGTTTCATGGTCTCTCCTCCCTCGATATGTCTCTTTCTTGAAAGTTTTAGACGTGTCTCTAGAAGAACTAGAAACCGACTTGTGGTCAGACGTGTTTGTGTCCCACTTTAGGTGTATCGGCCCGTTTCTTGTTGATGGTCTTATACATTTGACTTGTTAAGAATCGTGTGTCCCTCAATCTGTGACAAGTTCAAGATCGGTCGGTCTCATCTCTCTGGAGTGACTCGGTATCCCGTTAGTTGTCTTTGGGGTCCCACCCAGTTCCGAAGAATGATTTCGTTTTGATTTCCGATAAGATCCGTGTGAGGTTACTTCGAATTTTATTAGGAGTTCTTTTAGTCCAGTTAGGTGTTCATTGGATTGTTAATTAGAACACGGTTTTGTTTGAAATTTTGAGAAACTTCTTTCTGTTGTTTCCCGTTTGTTATCGTATTGTAAATATTAGATACTATAGTTTGTTTTTCAGTGATCTGTATCTTTTTTCATGGTTCAAGACTTGGTCTTTTCCTGGACTTTAACTATATATGTTTTATATACACCAGAAATACGTGTGTATACACACACATATAATATATGTGTCCGTATGTGTAAAAAACAGGGTCGGGAAGAATGAAACTGTATTCACTTTCAGCGAGTCAGCACAGGCTGAGAAACGTTGGGGTACCTGATGTGTCAGGTACCTTAAGAGGTCCGATCTTATGACCTCACCCATTGGAAAGGGAAGAGGTCCCCTAGAAGGTTTGGGTCCCTAGCTTAGGTCCAGAGGGTGTAACGTCCGCCTAAGAAATAGTCGACTCGGTGTGAATTGAAGTCACGATTACGGTGGTCTAGAGGACTATTACGTTTTCATTAGTGAAGTACAGGTATTTTCAATCAAAGTAGATACAAAATGTTAGTTTGTTTTCGATGTATTTATAATCACTCATACCTTTTCCTGTAAATCGATTAAGACGAGTAAACACACGTAATTCGAGAAATTCTCAAATCTTTTTTTTCTATTTAAAAAAAGAGGGACACAAAAGAAACCGAAATGGATAAGTGTCTTGTGACTAAGAGGGTCTCCATACGAAGGTCACCTCCCCTTCGAGTTGTCTAGTTTAGACCGGGTAGTGGACGAAAAAAAGGACAAAAAACCTTCTCACTAATCAGTAAAATAACCACATGATATTAAATAAAATGGTTAAACACTTTATTTAAATCCTTAAATATGTCCAAAGAAAAAGGACAATATCGATTGTCGTACCACCTGTAAGAGTGTCTATTGACAGAAGTATGTCGAATAAGAAATCACACATAAAGACTTTTACCTCGTGCAAATCAACTTTGATAAATTTTTGGTGAAAACTTTTGCGACTTTTTTGACAAAGGACTTTTGAACATTGAGTATCTCATCGTCATGACAAACCACGATTATTTGGTAGTAGGTGTGAACCGTAAAAGATACTGTTTGTGGTGTCTTCGAAATGTCTGTGGTACAGTTAGTTGGTGAGTGA
Organism: Capra ibex; assembly: GCA_006410555.1. NCBI lineage: Eukaryota > Metazoa > Chordata > Mammalia > Artiodactyla > Bovidae > Capra > Capra ibex. Next base: position 70,630,897 of record SJYO01034137.1, on the reverse strand, counting down.
CTGGAATGCTCTAATAGTAGTAGGACAAAATGTCTACCCTTTTAACTCCTGGTTTCCCTGTTTCATTGAACGAATTCCGATACGGCACCCTTTGTCGTCTCGATCTTAGGCCCGTGCCGAGTCTGATGGGGTTTCGAGGACGGGTATAAGAATACGATGGGGAGGTCGGTGACCGTGTAAGTATTTTTCACTACAGAATTCTTCATGGACTAATAAAACTGATGGTTCGAATCACAAGGACAGGGAATTTTTTTTAATAAATAAAATTAACCTCCGATTAATTAGATATTATAACACCACCAAAACGGTATATAACTGTACTTAGTCGGTGTCCACATGTACACAAGGGACAGGGTTTGGGAGGAGGGTAGAGGAAGGGGTAGGGTGGGGAGACCCAACAGGTTCACACGGTCGAAACTCACGGGACAAAGATGTACAAAGTTACGATAAGAGAGTTTAGTAGGGTGGGAGTGGAAGAGGGTGTCTCAGGTTTTCAGACAAGAAATATAGACACAGAACGTATATCCCAAGAGTCATGGTAGAAAGATTTAAGGTATATATACGTAATTATATGACATAACCACAAAAAGAAAGACTGAATGAAGTGAGACATATTATCTGAGGTCAAAGTAGGTGGAGTAATCTTCAATGAGTTTACTCAATAAAAATTACCAACTCATTATAAGGTAACACATATAGATGGTATTGAAAGAATAGGTAAACAGACGACTACCTATAGATCCAACGTAGGTACAGGATGGATAATACTTGTCACGACGTATCGGACGAAAATATTTATGTCAAAATGACCTTAGGTCGCTACGGGTAAACGAATGTATAACAGTCACAAATGAAAACACGATATTGTCGTCTCAACTCGTCAGTGCTGTCTCTGGTGTTTCGGATTTTATGAATGATAGACCGAGATGGTCTTTTCTCTCTCGTTTGTTTTCGATATAACTTGTCTCCATTATCAGTCTATACCGTTTATCATTATTTACTAGTAAACTTGTCTTAAGTAGTCTTTGAAGGTAGAACCTTTTCAAGAAAAATATGTAAGACTATGTGTTTTTTGGATTTCAGATATCGGTAAGAAAAATTATCAAAGTCTACAAAACTGTCACCACATGCAAACCATCTGATTGGGGTCTTTTACCGTGGTAGTCTATGTTGAGAAAGGTAAAACTAAACAGATTCGTGAAAACATGTCTATTCACACTGAGACACTATGGTACCGGACGTCGGGTAGTCCGAGGAGACAGGTACCCTAAAAGGTCCGTTCGTATTACGTCACCAAAAGGTAAAGGAAGAGGTCCTCTAGAAGGGCTGGGTCCCTAGTTTCGGCTCAGAGGACGTGACGTCTGTCTAAGAAATGACTGACTCGATGGTCCCTTCGACCGGAGTCTATCCATCACAAGAGTGTTACATATAGGTTACTACCACAGTAAGAGACCAAAAGAATGGAGTTTATAGGATGGTTCATACCGGTATGTATCAAAAACGAACGCAAAATTGACCTTATTTGTAAACACATACTTTTACAAACCGTATTTTGAACTTTAAAGACTACAGAAAACTTTTTGAGCTTTATAGACTGTAATCCCGATGTAAGGACACTGTTACACGTCGATGAGTCAAACCTCCATTGTATGTTCAAAGGTTTGATGAGTAGTAATGGATGATTAAAGACTGTGAATTTTGCGAGGTTAAAAAAGTAAATATAAAGAAGAGACGTGGTGGGAGAGGGTAGGGGTTCCGTCGACTATAATGGACAAGAAGGAGCGATGGAGGGTTAAAGGAAACGTTCAAGAAAAGGAAGTACGGAGAGAATTTGTAATCACAAAGAGTCCCAGAGTCAAAACCGAAAGAAGAGTACCAAATATTGAGAGTGACCTGTTGGAGTAGATATAGGTGTTTGACTTGAACTTAATGGTCCGGGTCACTATTCCAATTCTCATACCTGTCGTTGGAATGTTACCATCCCTAGTGATTCTTAAAAGTCCTAGAAAAAAGAGATCAGGACTAGAGGATAGACTTGGGTACAAAGTGTAAAGACAGATATCTGTAGAGGGTCGTTGATTCTGCTGTATGGGTTATGATTTGGTAATCGAGTAAAGGGTTTGATCAGAGAGTAATAAGGGTGGATAACAAATTCCTGTGACATTTGGTGAGTCATTAGGTTCTGTCTGAGAGTCCTAAGTGGAGACTCAGAAAGAAGTGCAAGTATCAGTACAGGTTTAAAATGATTCAGGATCGTTAAATGAGGTAATTATACAGATTTATAAAGAAAGAGAACAAGTGAGGGGAAACTTACATCAATTCCATGAGGAGTAGAAGTACGTCTCGGTATTGTCATTGAAGAATTGAGTAGAGGTTCGAAGACAAGACAGCGGGAAGTTAAGTAAGAGGTACATCGACCGTCACATGTGAAAGACTCTCACGTTTAGACTGGAGCCGTGGGACGAATTTGAGATGGTCCCCGAGGGGTAGTGAACGTCGTAATTCAGATTGAAAGAGACCTACTTCATATCCTTGGAACCTCCAGATTTAAGATAGAAAAATCGAAGTGACGGATGGTGAGAGGGTATACAGAACGTGAAGTTTATGAGACGCGTTAAACGTCAATAAATCATTCAGTACTGCCTCTTCCGTTACAGTCGGGTGAGGTCTTGAGAACGGACCTTTTAGAGTACCTGTCTCCTCCGACCACTCGACGTCAGGAACTCCAGCGATTCTCAACCTGTGCTGACTTCCCTGAATCGTCGTCGTCGTCATTCAGTACTAAAAACAGTAGAGGTGGAAACGTATATTACAAACAAACAAAAACAAAAAACGGTGGACCCTACCTAAAAAAAAGGGGGAAGAGAGTAGACGAAAAATTTCAGGACGTATTTGAGGTTTGAGCTAAGTTTACAGCGTAGGAGGTCCTTTTAAAGATAATAGAAGTCTCATTTCACAGATGACAAGGGTGAAGAAAATCCCTTGAAAGGTGTAACAAATTTACTAATAAATAAAATCAACTCCCTCTGTCTGTTCGGATACCGTGACAAAGAGGTAGTCACTACTCCTCATTGATACAGAAGTGAGAGAGTTGATACTTGATACATATATCAAGTTCTAAAACATTTGATCCCAGGGGTTTAGGGACTAACGAAAATTTTGACAACAGATAGTGAATGTTTAATAGGGAGTAGTATTAAGTGTTAATTCTTCATAAAAATATATTTTTCTGAAAATCGAATAATTCAGTTATAAGGAGACGACTGTATGAGAATCTCTAGATGTTCCTCATAAATGCCTCCCGACAACCAAAGAGTTCACACTTTTTGTGACAAGACTTATTGACCGACTCTATAAATATTGGTGCAGTCCAAAAGAGATATTTTTAGATTCACTGGTCATGTCTTATTTTGGGTGTCATGGAATAAATACCACATGATGAGTGTTGGCGGAAAAGTCATGAAAGTCAAGTCAAGTCAAGTCAGCGAGTCACCACAGGTCGACAAACGTTGGGGTACTTGACGTCGTGCGGTCCGGAAGGACAGGTAGTGGTTGAGGGCCTCAAGTGGGTTTGAGTACAGGTAGTTCAGCCACTACGGTAGGTCGGCAGAGTAGGAGACAGCAGGGGAAGAGGAGGATCTTCAGTCGTAATTGTTTTAACTGTGTACTTACTTCATACAGAAGAACAATCAAGTCTTTAAGTTCTACAAATCCTTGTCTTCCTTCATGTATACAAATTCCTTAGATAGTCGTAAGATTAGAAGTTTGATTGAAGTAGTTGGTGTTGTGTGTTGCGTCATCATGTTTACTCTTGACATGGTGAGATAATTTTCTTTTAGACCCGTTCACCCCTTTCTGACTTTCCTCTATAGGAAACTGTTCTCTCTCTTTTCGTAATCAATGTTTATATTCAAATTGGTAAACTCATTGTCGCGGTGTATCCCACCCCAAGACACACAGGGACAGTGACCGTGACTCCCGGAGAATCCACCGACGACCCCTTCACCTTCAGATAAAGAGAGGAAGAGACAGACCCATCCGTTATTAAAGTTTAAGTTTGGTGACTTGTGATTGGCAAGTCGACTGTTGTCCGACCCTCATCCACCACTCGTAGTCAAGTCAAGTCAAGTCAGCGAGTCAGTATAGACTGAGAAACGCTGGGGTACTTGGCGTCGTGTGGTCCGGAGGGACAGGTAGTGGTTGAGGGTCTCAGGTGGGTTTAGGTACGAATAACTCAGTCACTACGGTAGGTCGGTAGAGTAGGAGCCAGCAGGGGAAGAGGAGGGCGGAAGTTAGAAAGGATCGTAGTCCCAGAAAAGTTTACTCAGTCGAGAAACGTAGTCCACCGGTTTCATGACTTCAAAGTCGAAGTTGTAGTCAGGAAGGTTACTTGTGAGTCCTGACTAGAGGAAATCCTAACTGACTGACCTAGAGGAACGTCAGGTTCCCTGAGAGTTATCAGAAGAGGAGTAGTTAAGTAACCACGAGTCGAAAGAAATATCAGGTTGAGAGTGTAGGTATGTACTGATGACCTTTTTGGCATCGGAACTGATCTGGCTGGAAACAACCGTTTCATTACAGAGACGAAAAATTATACGACAGATTCAACCAGTATTGAAAAGAAGGTTCCTCATTCGCCGAAAATTAAAGTACCGACATCAGTGGTAGACGTCACTAAAACCTCAGGTTTTTTTATCCGTCGGTGACAAAGGTGACAAAGGGTTAGATAAACGGTACTTCACTACCCCGGTACGTGGTTTAATTACTGGATTTAGTAAGTGGTGGATCGGCACAATGGAGTGTCCTCTTCACCCGGGTGGGTCGGCAGGGCAGTCTCACAGGGGTATACCTACTACGGAGTTGGTTGTTTTCAAAGGGGAAACGTAGGGAGGTGGAACAAAAGACAAGAAGTAAAAAACAACTTTAGGAGCGAAGGAAGGGAAGGGAGTTTTGTGTGTCCGGCAGAGGACACAATAGCAATTTTAGGTTCCAATGAGGGGTGGAGGTTGGGTTAAAAGGTACCGAGCCATTTTTTTTGTTCTCCAGTAAGGAGCTCGTCTATAAAGGACTCACGTATGACCCACGGTCTGTGACACTGGTTCTCTCCGAATTAGGAAAAAAAGTTCCACCTCAGTTGTTTAAGTTACTAATATTTAATCGTGATACTTCCTTTATTTATTCCTACCTTTACCTCGAGATTAGTGTTTCGGTTCCATTTAAAGGGACGTCTCCGACTCTCGACTTTCTCCTCCTCCTCGATCTAAACGTCACCTACGACCTCCTCTCGTAAGGTCCGTCTTCCTTGTTGAACGACCTTCCATTCTTGTTAGAACTGGACACTCTCTTTGACTCTTCATTCCAGACCGACCTCGGGTCACTCTCTCTCCTTGTTCTGTGTCCTACTCCTACCTAATCTCTCCTTCCCTGACCGAGTGAAATCCGGACACCCGGTTCTATGACTCGAACTGAAAGTTCTCGATACCCTGGGGAAGTCTCGTCAAAACAACCTCCCCTTGTAATACTAGATTAAACAAAACTTTCCCAGTGGGAGGTCGACTCCTCTTACCTGACTTTTCACTTTTTTTACTTTTGACTATCTTGTCGCTGTATGTGACGAAATATTGTAATTACACGTATGTTTATTTGATCTCTAGAACAATTTCACGACAAAGAACGTACCCCGCGTCCCTTGACTCTCGGACTTTAAGATAAGTCAAGGGTGTACTACGACTACGACACCCAGATACTTGGTGTAAAACTCACCGTTCAATGACCCTCTGGTACCTCATAGGTCCACCCAAGTCAAGTCAAGTCAGCGAGTCAGCACAGGTTGAGAAACGCTGGGGTACCTTACGTCGTGTGGTCCGGAGGTAGGTAGTGGTTGAGGGTCTCGAATGAGTCTGAGTATAGGTAACTCAGCCACTACGGTAGGTCGGTAGAGTAGGAGACAGCAGGGGAAGAGGAGGACGGGAGTTAGAAAGGGTCGTAGTCCCAGAAAAGTTTACTCAGTCGAAAAGGGTAGTCCACCGGTTTCATAACCTCAAAGTCGAAGTTGTAGTCAGGAAGGTTACTTGTGGGTCCTGACTAGAGGAAATCCTACCTGACCAACCTACAGGAACGTCAGGTTCCCTGAGATGTCTCAGAAGAGGTTGTGGCGTCAAGTTTTCGTAGTTAAGAAGACGCGAGTCGAAAGGAATATTAGGTTGAGAGTGTAGGTATGCACTGATGACCTTTTTGGTATGGGAACTGATCTGTCTGGAAACAACCGTTTCATTACAGAGACGAAAAATTATACGACAAATCCGACTAGTGTCCGCAAGAAGGTTCCTCGTCCGCAGAAAATTAAAGTACCGACGTCAGTGGTAGACGTCACTAAAACCTCGGGGGGTTTTATTTCAGACGGTGACAAAGATGACAAAGGAGTAGATAAACGGTACTTCACTACCCTGACCTACGGTACTAGAATCAAAAGACTTACAACTCGAAATTCGGTTGAAAAAGTGAGAAGAGAAAGTGAAAGTAGTTCTCCAAGAGATCAAGAAACGAAAGACGGTATTCCCACTACAGTAGACGTATAGACTCCAATAACTATAAAGAGGGACGTTAGAACTAAGGTCGAACACGAAAAAGGTCGGGTCGTAAAGTGTACTACATGTGACGTATATTCAATTTATTCGTCCCACTGTTATATGTCGGAACTGCATGAGGAAAGGACTAAACTTTGGTCAGATAACAAGGTACGGGTCAAGATTGATAACGAAGGACTGGACGTATGTCTAAAGAGTTCTCCGTCCAGTCCACCAGACCATAAGGGTAGAGAAAGTCTTAAAAGGTGTCAAAAAACACTAGGTGTGTCAAGTTCCAAAACCGCATCAGTTGTTTCGTCTTCATCTACAAAAAGACCTTGAGAGAACGAAAAAACTACTCGGTCGCGTACAACCGTTAAACTAGAGACCCTTTACTAACATTAACCCTTGTCCCAGTACTGTTATTTCTGTCTCTTTTCATTCACATAGGTTTTGTAAAATACGACCTGACCCTTTTTTCTTGTGGTTCTACCCACCATTGGAAGAGGAAGACGGGGGGGGGGGAAAAAAATTACTCTTAAGAGTGTAACCTTCCTACCTAAAATCCAGTTTTCGAGAGTAATGTGTCTTTAGAGGAGACTTACGACCTCTGTGAAGACCTGAAATGATACGATTCTCGTAAAGAAGAAGTATTTACACGTAATGTTGTAGAAGAGGATAACTGTATATAACACTAACAGTAAGAGCTAGTGAGAACAATCAAGAATCCCAAGGGAGGGGGAGCTGTCACAATTCATACTTTAATCAGTGATCTTGTCAGTAAGAGTTTCACACCAGGGGTCTGATCGTCGTAGTCGTAGTTTACCCTTAAACAATCTTTACTTTTAAGAATCTACGGTGGAATGCACATGACTTAGTCTTTTAGACTCTTACCTTTAGGTCTTTAGGCACGAAATTGTTTAGGAGATCCACTAGTACCACGAGTAAATTCAAATCCCTCGTGACTTAATCTTTTAATCTTTTATAATCACATATATAATAACCTGTAATTGTAGAAAGACTCACTTAGAAAACCCTTCGTTTCTGTTTCTTCTATCTTGTTGGAATTGGCTTGTTTAATCTTATGGACCTTTGGTGTTTGTGTCGGTAGACTCGGAGAAATCTAATACACATATCTGTCGAAAGTGATAATGACAAACGAGAAAGACACATGATGATACTACTGTTCTTCTTTTAATCCTTTATTTTTCTTTTGGGATAGAAGAAGGGAAATTTTATTTAATTCCCTGAAGGGGCCACCAGGTCACCGATTCTGACGCGTAGACGTGAGGGTCTCGTCCCCCGGACCCAAGCTAGGGACCAGTCCCTTGATCTAGGGTGTACGGTGTCGATTTTGGGTCGTACCGGTTTATTCATTTATTTATAAAATTTTTATTTGACAAATTACGAAAAGTCGAATTCTCCTATAAACTCTCCGAGAACAGAAACACGGAGAGGAAAGAGAATCGGTGTCAACAGTTAATCCCCATACTCCTACCTCCTTATGCTCTTAGTGGATTCTTCGAAAGAGTTTTATGCAAGAGAGAGAGAGAGGGAGAGTCGAGTAGGGTCGACTCTACGACTATATCCTTATACCCACCTGATCGTGTATATAGGGTTCTTTAGAAGGAACGCTAAGGTTAGATGAAGGTAGGAGTGGAGAGGGGTGTAGGGGTTCGTCGAGAGAATCATAGAACAGTTATGTCTTAATTCATAGTTCTAGTGTTTTAGATAGAAGACAGGAGATCCTGAGTGATTATACGGGGATGACGCCGAAATCATCGTACGACACTCCATGCCAGAGTCGGGACTTCCGACATTATGACATCTATTTTCTTTATCGATCACTTTTCGTAATCTGATTTACGTTAGTTCACGGTGTAACACACTACCTCTGGAATCCTGATACTTTAAACTTCTGATTCTAAACCGAAGGGTGAGTAAAAGTGTTATAGAAAAGTAGAACCTTATGACCCCCGGTCTACCGGACTCTACGGTCTTCCTGTTTGTGTGTTAGTGTAGGGTGAGTACGTATTCTTGTTTTTGTGTCATCCCTTGTCATTGTCTTCAATGAAATCCTTTACGTGGACTTTTAACGTCTACGTAATCCCGGTTTCGTTGGACTCTCTTTTGTTTTCTTCAGAAAATTCTCGGTGACAACTCGAACATAAACTACAAAGAGGTAAGGAAAGGGCAACGGACTAAGAAGTGATAAAACGAAGAACAAATAAGGAAGTCCTCACCTATTCATCCTGTCCCCTTTGTCGTCTATTTAAAATCATATGATGGAGACCATAAGAAATTATTATTTTCAAGGTCACTACTCTCATAAAGTTTCACAATCGATTCGAAACCCATCCTCATACCTACACTTAAGGTTCTACAATTCATTTTTCGTTTTTGGGTTCCACTCTGATCACACGTACATACAATGAAAACAATTTGTGTACTTTTTCTTATAAACATAAAGAGATATTTACGAAACCCTTCCTATGTGTTCATTGACCATTGTAATCAACGAGTACTTCTCCTTGACTCACTCACCTGTCCCAATTTTCTTCTCGAAAGTGACCTACGAGAACAATAAAGAGCTTAAAACATGGTACATAAAACTTACTAGATGAAAAATTTTTGTTTATTCGAAAAAAATTTCTCATGACCGATTTTCCTCTAAATCCTTAGAGTTAGGACAGAAGATCCTCCGAAGTACCATATGATCTTTTTCGTAACAAAATCCTCAAGTGTGTGTGTTTTTATTTTCTAGACCAAGGTTTGGACCAGACGAAGAATGATCAAAACACCGAAACCGGTTCAAGGAATTTAATCGACTTAGAGTCAAACACGTAATTATTTTAGTCATATTGTTTTCGATGAAACACTCCTAGTTTGTAATATATTTTGACGGTACACGAATGAGTTACTATCGATAATAAGATACCTAAAGTTAATAAGGGCGATAAGTAAAGGTGGTCAATACACAACCTACAACTAATTTCCCTTGGACTCTATACTTACTCCAGATCCTCCTAGAATCAAATGTCTATGGTTGATGGATGGAAACCCTCTTTTAGTTAGTAAGAAATTTTAAAAAAATTTAGTAAGAAAATTTTAACATGAGTCCATGAAAACCCCAGAAATTCACGTTTTCAGGTTTCCGAAGAATTTCGAAGTATTCCTGATAAGGAATTACAAGTTTGATGTCGTATTAACGTGAATAGAGTGTGCGATCGTCTTATTACGAGTTTTAAGAGGTTCGGTCCGAAGTTGTCATGTACTTGGCACTTTAAGGTTTACAAGTTCGACCTAAATCTTTTCCGTCTCCTTGGTCTCTAGTTTAAAGGTTGTAGACGACCTAGTAGCTTTTTCGTTCTCTCAAGGTCTTTCTGTAGATGAAGACGAAATAACTGATACGGTTTCGGAAACTGATACACCTAGTGTTATTTGACCCCTTTTAAGACTTTTTCTACCCTTATGGTCTGGTGGACTGGACGGAGGACTCTTTAGACATACCTCCAGTTCTTCGTTGTCAATCTTGACTTGTACCTTGTTATCTGACCAAGGTTTAGTACTTTCCTCATGTAGTTCCGACATATAACAGTGGGTCGAATAAATTGAATATACGTCTCGTGTAGTACGCTTTACGGTCCGATCTCCTTTGTGTTCGATCTTAGTTCTAACCGCCCTCTTTATAGTTATTGGAGTCTATGTGTCTACTGTAGTGGGAATACCGTCTCTTCTTGATTTCTCGGAGAACTACTTTCACTTTCTCCTCTCACTTTTGTGACCGAATTTCGAGTTGTAAGTCTTTTGATTCTAGTACCGTAGGTCAGGGTAGTAAAGTACCGTTTGTCTACCCCTTTGTTACCTTTGTCACCGTCTGAAATAATAACTCCTGAAGTCTTAGTGACGTCTATCACTGACGTCGGTACTTTAATTTTCTGCGAACGAGGAACCTTCTTGTGGATACTAGCCGGATTTGTCGTATAATTTTTCGTCTCTGTAATGAAACGGTTGTTTCCAGACAGATCAGTTCCCATACCAAAAAGGTCATCAGTACATACCTACACTGTCAACCTGATATTTCTTTCGACTTGCGTCTTCTTAACTACGAAAACTTGACACCACAACCTCTTCTGAGACATCTCAGGGAACCTGACGTTCCTCTAGGTTGGTCCGTTAGGATTTCCTTTAGTCAGGACTTATAAGTAACCTTCCTGACTTCGACTTCGAGGTTATGAAACCGGTGGACTACGTTTCTTGGCTGAGTAACCTTTTCTGGGACTGAGACCCTTTCTAACAACCACTACCTGTCCCTTCGGACCGCACGACGTCAGAAAACGACCCCAACGTTTCTCAACCTGTGCTGACTCGCTGTCTTAACTTCCTGATAAGGTTCTCTAGATCGTTAGAGACCGTACATTACTACCGGTCGAGGTATTATGTCAAAGTATGATCGAGGGGGAGGAAGGAACGAAGTGAGAAAAAGAATAAGGAATATAATGTTTCCGGAATAAAACCGGAACGGAACTAGGATAAGACCAAAACAGGAATTAAATTCCGTACCTGGAATGACCTCAAAGTTGACTTACGGGTCCATGAGTTATTCTAGGGAGTTCAGACCTACCTAATCTTGAGGTGTTAGAAAGTCGTTACCACAAAGACAATTCAAGAGTCAGGGGATTATCAGAGAGGACCGGTTAGAGTGTTACCGGAACTGAATATATACACGTCAGTTCGTGAATCGGTGTGAGGACTTCTGTTGGAGGATACTCTAAGGGGAGAAGTGTCGAGGTAGTAAAACCCACATGACCGAGTATTTAACGTCAGTGGAATCGTTGAGTTTAGACTAAAGACGGAGAAGATGAGCCGACGAGACGTGAAGTCGGGTGGAGAACGTGGTGTGTGGTTTTTCACGAGGACAAGTCTTTCCCTTCCGTTAACATTTCCAGTAAAGTGAAAAGGGAATACAAATTCCTAGTGACTGGACACGACAACGGGTGACGAACTCTCGTCAGTAAAAGACACGAAACGGTGGAAGTATCAGTAAATGTCGTGCTTCGATTCGGATTATAGTCAATAATGTAGTTCATATCTTTGTCGTTAGGGGTAGTCAAAAACTATACGTTGTAAAAATTGTAAGTCAAATTTCTGAGAGTTTAAGGGTGATAAAAGATTCACCAAGTACTCATACAAAGAATCAGAGGTTTGTACTCGAAAATTATAAAAAAGTCATGTATAAAGAATAAATTAGGGTTACACTAGTTTCTTTCGTTATACATACTATGTTCAGAAAACTTTAAACAAGTGTAAAGGAAATATGGAGTTATATACCATGTTTATAAGGTAACTTTCTACACATAAGATGTCAAAACCCCACCTTACAAGATACCCAGGTGACTTAGTTTATATAAGTAACAAAACAAGTTAAAAAGATATAAGAAATTAAAAAAAACAGACGAACTAGATGGTGACTCTTTAACCATAATTTTAGTAAGTAATATTAAACACCCTGAAGAGACATTAAGAGACAACAAAGACGACTAAACTAAGAATATAGATCACTGAGAGAAATAAAAATTATTACGAGAATCGAAATTTTCGTATGAAAAAGACTATCACTATCTAAATATGAACGAAAAGACAAACGAACTATATATGAAAAGTACGAAAATAAAAGTTGGAAGAATATAAGGATAAAAATCGACACAGAAAACACTTCTAAATATCTGTAAGTCAAGTCAGGACAAAGTAATGACACTTTGTCCACAGGGGGTCGTTGTGAACCGTATCATCGAACACTACTTCGAAGTATTATCGAAAGAGTAAAAAACAAGTCGAAACCTTTTTGACCATTTTGTATCCCTTCTAATCATCGACCTCCCATCTTCCACAAACTCAAATAATCTTACAGTACCCCTTTTTTCATATCATTTTTTTTCTTTGAAGTTAAACACCCTCACTAGAAGTTTACTTAGTCTATAATATACTCTGTAAAGTTCTATTCTCTTTTGTTCTTTAATCAAAAGTCAAGTCAGTGAGTCAGCACAGACTGAGAAACGCTGGGGTACTGACGTCGTGCGGTCCGAGGGGACAGGTAGTGGTTGAGGGTCTTCGATGAGTTTGAGTACAGGTAGTGCAGCCACTACGGTAGGTTGGTAGAGTAGGAGACAGAAGGGGAAGAGGAGGACGGAAGTTAAAAAGGGTCCTAGTCCTAGAAAACGTTACACAGTCAAGAAGTGTAGTTCACCGGTTTCATGACCTCAAAGTCGAAATCGTAGCCAGGAAGGTTACTTATAAGTCCTGACTAAAGGAAATCCTACCTGACCAACCTAGAGGAAATTCAGGTTCCCTGAGAGTTCTCAGAAGAGGTTGTGGTGTCAAGTTTTCGTAGTTAAGAAACCGCGGGTCGATAGAAATATCAGGTTGAGAGAGTAGGTATGTACTGATGACGTTTTTGGTATCGAAACTGATCTGGAAACAGTCATTTCATTTCGGAGACGAAAAATTTTACGACAGATCAAACCAGTATCGAAAAGAAGGTTCCTCGTTCGTAGAAAATTAAAGTACCAACGTCAGTGGTAGACGTCACTAAAACCTCGGGTTCTTTTATTTCAGACAGTGACAAAGGTAACAAAGGGGTAGATAAACGGTACTTCACTACCCTGACTTATGGTACTAGAATCAAAAGAATTACAACTCTAAATTCAGTAGAAAAAGGGAGAGGAGAAAGTGAAAGTAGTTCTCCGAGAAATCAAGAAGAAGTAAAAGACGGTATTCCCACCACAGTATACGTATAGACTCCAATAACTATAAAGAAGCCCGTTAGAACTAAGGTCGAACACGAAGAAGGTCGGACCGTAAAGTGTACTACATGAGATATATACAATTTATTCGTCCCACTGTTATATGTCGGAACTACATGAGGAAAAGGATAAACCTTGGTCAGACAACAAGGTACAGGTCAAGATTGACAACGGAGGACTGGATGTATGTCCAAAGAGTTCCCCGTCCAGTCCACCAGACCATAAGGGTAGAGAAAGTCTTAAAAAGTGTCAAATAACACTAGGTGTGTCCGTTTCCGAAACCGTATCAATTATTTCGTCTTTATCTATAGAAAGACCTTGAGAGAACGAAAAACGGTCGCCTACAACCGTTAAACAAGAGACCAAGGAGACGGAAAACATTTAGGTCGAACTTGTAGACCCTAAAGTGCCAAGTGCATGACAACTTCGGACCGCACCTCTTAGAACTCGTAATGAAACGATCACACACTCTACTCACGTTAACACGCCATCAAACTCGTAAGAAACCGTAACGGAAAGAAACCCTAACCTTACTTTTGACTGGAAAAGGTCAGAACACCGGTGACGACTCAAAAGGTCTAAACGACCGTATAACTCACGTCGTCAAAGTGTCGTAGTAGAAAATCCTAAACTTTGTCGAGGTGACCTTAAGGTAGTAGAGGCGATCGAAACAAGTGTCACCACGGAGGATTCCGGGTGGACCGAAACGTTGTCCAAATCTTAGATATTCTTTCACACACGTGCATACGCACGCGCGCACGCGTCAGGACAGACTGAGAAACACTGGGGTACTTGACATTGGAAGGTCCGAGGAGACAAGTACCTTAAAAGGTCCGTACTTATGATCTCACCCAACGGTAAAGGAAGAGGTCCCCTAGAAGGACTGGGTCCCTAGCTTGGACTCAGAAAACGTGGACGACGCAACCTTCCGCCTAAGAAATGGTGATCACGGTGGACCCTTCTGAAGGTATTCTTACTCATCTGAACCACGTTATATTTCGATTTCGGTCATGTTCGGACTTACGGACCTGATTTTCCTGTACTTTATGGGTACTTATCCTGACATTTGTTGGTGATTTGCCTATATTTATAGGTCTTAAATACTTCCTTCGGAACCCCTAATACATTATTTGTATTAAAACTACTCTTGGATATAAACATATAGATATACATTAAACGTAGGATTCCAAAAATATAAGATTTACAGAATAACACATACGATACACGACCAGTTGATACTAAGTACTGAGAGGAAGGGTTTGGAAGAGAAGAAGGTCCTAAGGAATAAATTTATTTACTGTAGGTGGGTAAACCAAACCGGTCTTTAGATCTTCGGTCGGAACTAAGTAGGAAAGAAGTGTTAGTTTAGGATAACTGAGACAGGGAATTCATAGAGAACTGAGTCAGGTGAAAAAGAAGGAGAAGAGACGGTTGAAGGATTAGATAAAGGAGATTAACGGAGGATTGACGAAAGAGATGTACATAGACATGTCCTAGTAGAGGAGGTAAGACGTGTATCACGGATCTTACTAGAAAATTTTTACGTTCACTGGTACAGTGAAGGGACTAATTTGTATATTTTGTTGTTTTATTTATCTATCCTTTGAGGTTACCGGAGGGAGGGTAGTGAGAGTCTTGTCTCTGCTTCGGGAGTCACTCCGGGGACTCTTGACCGAGGACGGAGAGTGGTGTCGGGGAGACCGAAAGGAGAGTGTCATGAAGTTTTAGTTAGGTCACGACAACGGAGACGGATTTAGCGAAAGGGGAGATATGAAGTGGATCGGATGAAGAGGAGTAAAAAGAACAAATCGAAACTATAGAGTTTTTTAGGTGACACTGGAGGGTTTGTCCAACTTTCGAGGGTGTTGTGGGACGTGATGCAGACGTATTAGAGTCCAGTAAATATCTATAAACATTGCAACCACAGGGAGCGAGAAAATAGTCAAGGTATTCCCGACCTTCAACAGATAGAATAAAGAGAAATCTAGAGGTCAGGAATCGTAACAAAGAACCATATACCATCCTAGAATTATAAACCGTTTACTAGTTGTGTGTTTTCTTACTTACTTACTAGTAACTTATCTCTTAGACACGAAATCTCCTCATATTTCGTTTCGAGATAGGAGTCCATCTTTAGATTCCTTTAGGAAGGAAGTCTCCTCCTAATCATTAATTGTATCCCTTGTATACTTCCGGTACACTTACCAAGAAAATACTAAGAAATACAAAGGGAAACAAGTCCAAAGACGGACCTTCTTGGTCCGAACCCTAAAAGCATATGAGTTTGGTATGGTCATTTTATGTCTTCCTCCTATTAGACACAGAGGTGCAAAACGTCCTCCTTTAACTTCAAGTCTCTAGTTTTATTGGTAAATAACAGAGTTTCGTCAAAACGCTGGAAACTTAATATTACTACGATAATACAAAAGACACAAACTGTATCTCCATACCGGTGATAAGATTTCGACAAAAGTACTAATTTATTCCGGCCACTCATCTGTCAGACTATGACTTTTTTATTTAGTAAGATTTAGGATTTTTACAAAGGTTGACTTACAGTCCTATTACGTCAGTAGGAAGGAAAGACTCCATTGTTGTGACAAGAGTTTTATCTCTAAGACGGAGTGTCTTATGTAGTATTGCCCCCACTTGATTCAATACTTTTGTTCTCAGAGATACGTAGTCTGAAGGTTCAGCAGACCCAGTTACTTCACGTCGAGAGAGATCTAACTTAAGAGAAAAGAAACCGGTGTCGAGAAGGTTGTATCGAAGGATCGTCGTAGTACGTGAAAGGAAATTTGTACTACAAGGTCAACACACTGATTGTTGTCTGGTTAGACTGTTCTCAAAGAGTGACAAACTGGTTCGGACAGTGGTGAAGGTAAGTTACGTCCCACCAAGATTCACTCACGAGAGAGTCTGTGAGGAGGAACCCCGGACCCACACGGGAGTGTTAGACCAGTTCATTCACACTCTGTTAGGTCATTTGAGACCCGGTTTGACCCGACTAAAGTAAAAAACAAAGTTAGTGTCAGTAGATTGACAACTCTGAGAACCAGTAAAATTCCTTTTTGACTTTAATGAGTTTACAAACGTATTACATCCGATTAAGATACCGTTGTCTTTCCTTTAGTGACTTTCTTGTTTTAAAGATCACCTTCTTAGTACCGTTCATACACTGATTCTTTTCAGAGATAAGTTGACATGGAGTGTAACCGGTTAATGAACTTTTTTCACGGATTTCATAAAAACTCGAGAGATTAGGAGTTTTGAAAATTCAGCGAACACCTATATTATAAAGTACACCGAATGAAAAAAGAAAATGTAAGAGTTGTATCGTTTTACGACACTCTTACTAATCACTGACTATAGTATAAATTGTTGCAGTAGTAATTCAAAATAAAGAGTAAGGTATTAAAGGTATCTCTTAAAGATTATACGGATTTGTACAATTTCCTTACTGACTTTCCCTCTATTATTTCATTCCTAATTCTCAAATTGTTTATTAATCTTTTTGTTCTGATTGTATATGTTCATACGTCACTATTTGTCGTTTTACATTAGTTTACGATCTGACATGTCATAGGTCTCAATTACTCCTACGTCTCTTTATTTGTTCAATTTTGTGACAAAGACTCCTTCATTTAACTATTTGGGAGAAAAAAAAAAAAATCTTTTACAACTTCTAGATAATTTAAAAGATAGTACTAAAAAGAAAAGGTTTTACGTCTGTATTTTAAATCTACACTCAGAATGTTGACCTGGAGGGCTCACCGAGTCTGACATTATTCAGAAAGACGTTACACCCTCTGGGCCCAAGTTAGGGACCTAGCTCTTCTAGAGGACCTCTTCCCTTACCGATGGGTGAGGTCATAAGAACGGACCTCTTAAGGTAAGGAACGTGGACGAGTACGGAAATTTACAAATCGAAGGGTCCACCACGGTTACCATTTCTTAGACGGACGGTTACGTTCCCTGTTTTCTACACACAAGTCAGAAACCCAACCCTTCTAGGGGACCTTCTCCTTTACCGTTGGGTACCTTTTAATGTACTTGTCTCCTCCTCGGACCGTTCGAGGTACTCCAATGTTTTCTCAGTACCGATATAAAAACAAAAATTAAAAAAAGTACCTTTTGAAATTTGTGTATGTTTTTATCTTTTTACGTAAAAGTACATGTATAGTGGTTTGGTGTGTAGTAAAATAAAAGAACCTTGTGAGTAGGAGACTTTTATTAGTGTTTTGAATGAAGTAGTATGGAGGAACGTCAGATTCCCTGAGAGTTCTTAGAAGAGGTTGTGTTAACCTTTCTAAGTCAAGAAACCGTGACTCGGAAGAATTACGAGGTTGAGAGTGTAGGAATGGACTGATGACCTTTTTGGTGTCGAAACTGATAACCCGAACCAGTCGTTTCACTACGAAGATGAAAAATTATATGACAGATCCAAATAGTATCGAAAAGAAGATTCCTCGTTCACAGAAAATTAAAACACCGAAGTCAGTGACAGACGTCATTAAAACTTCGGGTTCTTTTATATCAGACAGTGACAAAGGTAAAAAAGGGGTAGATAAACGGTACTTCATGTCAACTGGGAGACATAGATGTTCACACGTAGACACCTAAGTTGGTTTATACCTCGTTTTGGAATTTTCTTAAGGTCTTTCAAGACCTGAC
The DNA here is from genome assembly GCA_006410555.1 of Capra ibex. NCBI lineage: Eukaryota > Metazoa > Chordata > Mammalia > Artiodactyla > Bovidae > Capra > Capra ibex. The sequence continues at coordinate 70,612,854 of SJYO01034137.1, read as the reverse complement.
GTTCCTCTAGTTTGGTCGGTTAGGATTTCCTTTAGTTGTTATTTATGAGTAACCTTCCTGACTACGACTTCGAGGTTATGAAACCGTTTATCGGTTGAGTGACTTTTTCTGGGACTACGACCCTTTCTGACCCCCGTTCTCCTCTTCCCCCGTCGTCTCCTACTCTACCAATCTATCGTAGTGACTGAGTTACCTGTACTCAAGACTCGTTTGAGATCCTCTATCACTTCCTGTCCTTTCGGACCGACGTCAAGTACCCCAACGTTTCTCAGTCTGTACTGAATCGTTGACTTGTTGTTGACATGAATTGTCACGGGAATTTTTTTTTTTGCGTTATTATTTTTTTTAAGGAATGTCGATTTATACCGATATAATTCACGTAAAGATTGACGAGATAAGTCACGATAATTTTGTAAATACCGTATCATATATTATTATGTCATATATTGATCGAAACGACCGACGGGTACTAGACTTAGGGGTAAAACCCTTGACTTGTTGTTAACTGAAACCTGTCCTCCTTTGACTTTCCGGTTTTAGGACCAGCAGGGTCTAAGACTCGTCGAGTGACCCTATGACCGACGAAGATAGTAGTAACAGACTAGAACCCAGAGTGGTCCGAAGGGCGGCTAAGACATTTGATTATTAGGAAGGTCTTAACCAAAGAAGACGTATCTTCCTTCTTGAACTCATGGTCAGGTCCGTTTGACTGTCGATATATTAGACTTCCGTGTCAAATCCTCTTTACTTGGTGGAAACTTTCTAAGTTCTTGTCCTGGATTTAGGTATTGCGTTGTTATTTACAGTACTTTCGTGAAACCGGTCTGGACTCTTCGCGACGTACGGTGGTGTAAAGAGGGTCCGAATTAGAAAACGAAGGATAGGTCCTAAAAGACAGTATAGACTCACAAGGGACTGAGGTACGTATTTTGTGGATACGAATTGAGGGTAGACAGTGGAAAGTAAACATTATAGGGTGAAAGTCTTTTCACAGTAATACCTTGTACTAGATGAGTTGTCATTTTTACGAGATTCAAACACCAACTTACAATGTCTTTTGTTTAGAGACTTGATCACAAAATCCAATCCAAGTTTTCATATTTTACTTTATGTTGGAGTGGTCATTCTTTTACTTTTAAGGGGTTTAAAGTAAACGGACTAGAGTGTCATAAGTATACTTTTCGTTTACTTCGTCAAATAAAGTCTATATGGATGACATTCTACGTGATAATCAAAAAGAATCACCATATATTATTTTTTCAATCAAATAATATTTGGTGATTCTTTCTTTTTATACCGGTTAATTTTTGATATTGTGTATGAAAGAAGAATGAACCTTACAATTGAGAATTCTCAGAAAATATGAATTGATTTGTACCTAGTAATATAGGTCAAGAACACGTATGTGACTCTCTTTTTCTACTTCTTTTATTTAACCAATTCCATAAGAATTTTGAAGAGTAACTTGGGGTGTAGGACTTAGCGAAAAGTTAAGTTAGTGACTATAAGTAAAAAAGGGTGTATTATAGTAATGGGTAGGGTTGTTCTTACAACCACCACGTCGTAAAGAATATTCTTTGACTTTTTACAAAAAGACGAAGTTTTACCGTTGTGTCCTCTTAGGACTTTGGTGAAGATTGTCTGTGTCACTTAGATATGGATGTGTGTCTGGCTAAAGGAAGCTTTCATAGACCTTTGATTGACTCGTTGAGTATGTGTAGTCTACTTGGTTTGGGGGGTTGTAGTTTTGCCCATCCACCCTGTGTTAGAGTGGCATTTGGAGTAGGGCCCGTCACTGTTTTGGTCGTCTCTTGAGTGTTGAGTCGAAGAGGGTCTCCTGACTTCCCAGACCTGGGGCGACGACCATAGTGTTGAGAATTCTGAAGGTGGACTCTTTACCTGGGGTTTTGTAGCCGAGACTTTCGGTTGTCCCTAACGTCTGTACTCTGGGTGTTCCGATATCGTTTGATTAGGTTATCTATCAAGAATCTGACACACCTAAGGGACACCAATTTGGGGTCCCGGGTCGCGTCCCCGTCGTCTGACTTTACGTGGATCAGAAAGGTACTTTCTCCTATCAGTGATTCGAATCTTTGGGTTACCTGTCCGAAGATTGAATTTTCCGAAGGTTCCCGGCTGACATAACGAGAGGTCTTTGGTGCCTCCGACCACCCAAGTAGAAGGGTGAGAGGGGTACGGAGCAGGTCCAACGACCCTAGAAGGTCTTTCCCCGAGTACACGTACAGACTACGGGGTCCAAAACGCCGACGACGGACCTCCTACGGTGAACGAGAGGACCGAAACCACCGGTCACTCCGAAGACAAGTTCCCAGGGTGGCCTGACATTGATTGTCTCTTTGTGGAAAAGTGGTCAATAGGGAAGGCTCGGGTCCCACCTCCCTCGTCTGACTTGACTGGTCAGAAAGATACTCTCTTCTGATAATCGAGACAATTATCGACACCGGACTCCCCGACTGTTGTGAGGAGAGGTGTCGAGTCCCTCCGGTCACCCGTGGTGGAATTACGACCGAGACACGGGGTGAGACATGATGACCACAGAGACTCTTTCCGCGAATACGGGTGTAGACGGGGGACCCCAAAACACTAACGGGGAGTCTCCAGACCGTACTGGACACCCGTAACACAAGTACCCAAGTTACCCTACTATCGTTTTTTCTTTTTTTCAAAATTTGACCGATAGGGGAGTCCCGAGTCGTCTCTCCCTCGTCTGTCTAAGTAAATGGTCAGGAGGGGACTTCCTTTTATAAGTGTATGATTTCATACGACGGACTCCTAGACCGAAGGTAAATCAGGTGGAGATCTACGACTGACTCTAGGAGGGGAAACCCTACGTCTGTTTAGAACCGTCTAGGACTTGATGACCCTCGGACATTCTTGTGTCTTCCGACGAACCTATTGGTGTTTCCAAATTCACTCTCCGTACTCGATGTTGTCGCAACTTCTTCAAGGTAGAAGATTTAGTCTGGTGAGGAAGTTCTGACTCTGTACCGTAATTCGGTTATATCTGTCAGTCCCTTTTACCTTTTGTGTCTCCTTATTCAAGGTTTCTTTTCTTGTTCTATTTTAGGGTCTTTTTCTGAAATTACTGTACCTCAATTTAAGTCTTATTAGATTACAAAATTCCCACCACCCAATCAGTCAATATTTGGACCTTTTATTGATGTTGATGACATTAAACAATTACGTACGTGTTCTATTTTTCTACGTTTGACACTTTAGTTTTGATATTTTACACTTCCCCCATTTTTACATCTCGAAGTCTTACACACGTTTGAATTCAATAATAGTTGAATTTTATCTGACAATTGTTTATATCGTATAAAGTACACTCGGAGTACTATTGGTGTCTCGTTTTTTGATATCATCCATATGTTTTCTATTTCTTTAATTTCCAGTGGTGGTGTCTTTTAGTGGGTAGTGTTGTCTTCTCTCGTTCTCTTCGTCTCTTATTTGCTTAATGTTTTGTGGGTCTTTGGTTAGTCGTTTTACCGTTATTCAAGTATGAATAATTATGAAATATATATTTGCCTTATTTAAGAGGTTAACTTTATACATCTTACCGACTACCTATTTTTTGTTTTGTTCTGACTTTATATACGACAGATGGTCTCTGAATGTAGTCGAAATTCTTGTCTGTTTTTCACTACTTTTATCAGAGACGTTTGTTTTTGGTTTCTTTTGACACCATCGATATAGATGTAGTCTGTTTTCTGAATTTCTGTTTGGATATTATCCTCTACTTCTTCTTACTATTTCCCCAGTTAGGTTATTCTTCTATGTCGTAAATATCTAAATGTACATAGGTTGTAACTTCGTCTCCTCTGAGCACCGGATATCAGGTGTCCCAGCGTCTCAGTCTGTGTTGACTTCGTTGAATCGTTTATGTGTGTGTGTTGTATCCTTGGCACCTTTTAAGAATTTCTCTACCCTTATGGTCTGGTGGAATGGACGGAGGACTCTTTGGAACTACGTCAAGTCCTTCGTTGTCAATCTTGGCTTGTACCTTGTTACCTGACCAAGTTTTAACTCTTTCCTTATGTAGTTACGACATATAACAGTCGAACGAATAAATTGAATATACGTCTCATGTAGTACGTTTTACGGTCCGACCTACTTCGTGTTCGACCTTAGTTCTACCGGTCCTCTTTATAGTTATTCGAGTCTGTACGTCTACTGTGGTGGGATACCGTCTTTCGTTTCTTTTTGATTTCTCGGAGAACTACTTTCACTTTCTTCTCTCACTTTTTCTACCGAATTTTGAGCTGTAAGTTTTTTGTTTCTAGTACCGTAGGTCAGGGTAATGAAATGACCATTTATTTATCCCTTTGTTACCTTTGTCACTCTGAAATAAAAGAACCCGAGGTTTTAGTGACGTCTACCACTGAGATCGATTCTTTAATTTTCTACGAACGAGGAACCTTCTTCAAATCAAGTCAGTACAGACTGAGAAACGTTGGGGTACCTGACGTCCTTCGGTCCTAAGGGACAGGTATTGGTTGAGGACCACGTACGAGTTTGAATACAGGTAACTCAGTCACTACGGTAGATTGGTAGGGTAGGAGACAACGGGGGAAGAGGACGGAAGTTAGAAAGGGTCGTAGTCCCAGAAAAGGTCACTCAGTCAAGAAGGGTAGTCCATCGGTCTCATAACCTCGAAGTCGTAGTCAGGAAGGTTACCTATAAGTCTTGACTAAAGGAAATCCTAACTGACTAACCTATAGGAACGTCAGGTTCCCTGAAAGTTCTCAGAAGAGGTCGCGGCGTCTAGTTTTCGTAGTTAAGAAATCGTGAGTCGAAAGAAATATCAGGTTGAGAGTATAGGTATGTACTGGTGACCTTTGTCGTATCAAAACTGATATGTCTGAAAACAGCCATTTCATTACGGAGACGAAAAATTGTACGACAGATCTAAACAGTATCAAAAGAAGGTTCCTCGGTCTCAGAAAATTAAAGTACCGATGTTAGTGGTGGACGTCACTAAAACTTCGTTGGGTAGTTGTCTTTTGACCTAATTTCTAAATGACTCGTACCGGGGTGGGTAGTCTCGTTTTGGGTCTAAGGGGGTGTCGGTCAGGGAGGGTAGTCGTTCGAAGGTATTGGGAGAATAGGAATAGATAGTCTCCTGTCTATCTTACCTTGGGTGTTAATGTCTTTTGATTGGTTTGACTAGTGAACAGATTGAGTTGCTTTGATACTCCGTTCGGAACATCCCGGTGGGTTCTACCTGTCCAGTCCCACCTTTCAAAACTGTTTTATACCAGGTGACCTCTTCCCTTACCGTTTTGTGACGCCATAAGAACGGAACTCTTGGGGTACTTACCATACTTTTCCGTTCTTCTATCCTGTGACTTTCTACTTGAGGGGTCCAGCCATCCACGGGTTATACGATGACCTCTTCTCACCTCTTTGTCGAGGTCTTTCTTATTTCTTCGACTCGGTTTCGATTTTGTCACGGGTCAACACCTACACTGATTACTTGTTCCATTTTAGACTACGAGATTTCTTGTTATAACGTATCCTTGGACCTTACAATCCAGGTACTTAGTTCCATTTAACCTTCACCAGTTTGTCCTCTACCGTTCTCACTTGTAGTTGTAAAATCCTTAGTCACTTGATTTTACCTGACCTTACCCACTTAAATTAAGTCTACTGGTAATATAGATGATGACACCCGTCCTTAGGGAATCTTCTTACTTCATCGGGAGTGTCAGTTGTTTTCTCAGGTTTTACGTCATGAACCCACGTTCAAGTTTTTGCTGTCTTACTAGAGACAAGCAAAGGTTCCGTTTGGTAAGTTACAGTGTCCTTAGGTTAGATACGGGGTTGGTGATTATGGCTTTTTCGACTTCAACTTACTTAGATACTTCTGGATGTTCTGGAAGATTTTGATTGTCGTTTTTTATATATAGGAACCCTCTTTTCAATACTGGTTCGATCTGTCGTATAACATTTCGTCTCTGTAATGAAATGGTTGTTTCCAGGCATATCGGTTTCGATACCTAGTGAGAAGATGGGACCACCGAGTCTGCTATTCCGCGGACGGATATCATGTCCTCTGGACCCAAGCTGGGGACCCAGTCCTTCTAGGCTAGGGGACCTCTTCCTTCACCGTTGGGTGACGTCATGAGAACGGACCTTTTAGGGTACCTATCTCCTCGGACCACCCGATGTCAGGAACCCCAGCGTTTCTCAGCCTGTACTGACTTACTGAAGTGAAAGTGATACCACAAAGGCCGAAGGGACCATCGAGTCTGCCATTTCGTAGACGGATGCTACGCCCTCTGGACCCAAGCTAGGGACCCAACCTTTCTAGGGGACCTCTTCCTTTACCGTTGGATGAGGTCATAAGAACGGACTTTTTAGGGTACCTGACTCCTAGGACCGTCCGATGTCAGGTACCCCAGTCTTTCTCAGCCTGTGTTGACTCGTTGAAGTGAAGTGAAGTACCACAAAGGTCATCAGTACATACCTACACTCTCAACCCTGATATTTCTTTCGACTCACGATTTCTTAACTACGAAAACTAGACACCACGATCTCTTCTGAGAACTCTCAGGGAACCTGACGTTCCTCTAGGTTAATCAGTTAGGATTTCCTTTAATTAAGACTTATAGGTAACCTTCCTGACTACGACTTCGAGGTTATGAGACCGATGGACTACCCTTCTTGACTGAGTGACCTTTTCTGGGACTACGACCCTTTCTACCTTCCGTCCTCTTCTCCCGTTGTCTCCGACCTTACCAACCTACCGTAGTTGCTGAGTCACCTGTACTCAAACTCGTTCGAGGTCCTTGACCACTACCTGTCTCTTCGGACCACATGACGTCAGGTACCCCAACGTTTCTCAGTCTGTACTGACTCGCTGACTTGACTCGTTGTACCACTGACATTAATTGTTGACAACAAGTCAACGATTCAATACGGACTAAGACAACACTAGGACACCTGACATCCGGCGGTCAGAGGAGACGGATACCCTAAAGGGTCCGTTCTTATGACCTCACCCAACGGTAAAGGAAGAGGTCCCCTAGGGTTGAGCCCCTGACTTAAACGTAGAGGACGTAACATCCGTCTAAGAAATGGTGATATAGTAGACCCTTCGGGTATCAATTGTTGTGACATGACATATAGACTTTCAACGATTCTCTTGTTTAGGATTTAAGAGTAGTGTGTGTGTGTGTGTTAAACGTTATTACACTCAAATACCTACAATTGATTTAAATGACACCACTAGTGAAGGGGCATATATATTATGTATATAGTTTTAGTAGTACAACTTCTGGATTTTGATTATAAATTATGTTACAAAATACGGTTAAGATAAAAAAAAATTTTTCTTTGACATTTTTTTAGTAATCTCCTGTGTAGTTAGCAAGATAATTTGATATTCAACTATGACAGTGACCCGATGGAACTCGAGTAGAACTGTCAGTTTCTTTTCTCCCAGTGACAGACCGGTCTAACTGACTTAGACTGACAACTCCTTCTTTACCCAAGAGTACCATGTTACTCCCTCATCATACAGAACTTACGTCTAGAAGACCCCATTGAGAATCTTGAGGACACCAAACACTAGTTAAAACATTAACTAATAAAGTGACTATTTAATATTTTAGGTGTCTCAAGAAAACGAGTCCTCCTTGAACAACATTTGTATCCCGGTCTTCAGACTTTCTTTTGTTCCAACATACAAAGAATTCTAACGTGAGTACGATTCAAAAAAGTCAACACTGGTTGAGAAACGCTGGGAAACCTAAAATCCGGTGATCCGAGGAGACGGGTACCACTAAGAGGTCCGTTCTTATGACCTCACCCAACGGTAAAGGAAGAGGTCCCCTAGAAGGACTAGGTCCCTAGATACAGAGAATGTAGAGTACGTAACCGTCCGTTCAAGAAATGGCGATCACGGTGGATCTCGGTCTGTCGGACCTCACCCTTCACCCGGAATCCTTCGTAGTAATCTTGTTTCGATCCCCTCCACTACCTTAAGGTCGACTCAATATAGTTTAGGATTTTCTACTACGACAATTTCACGACGTAAGTTATACGGTCGTTTAAACCTTTTGAGTCGTCACCGGTGTCTTGACCTTTTCCAGTCAAAAGTAAGGTTAGGGTTTCTCGTTACGGTTTCTTACAAGTTTGATAGCGTGTCAATGTAAGTAAAGTGTACAATCGTTCCATTACGAGTTTTAACAAGTTCGATCCGAAGTTATCTTGTACTTGACTCTTCAAGGTCTTCATGTTCGACATAAGTCTCTTCCGTGTCCTTGGTCTCTAGTTTAACGATTGTAGGCAACCTAATGCTTTTTTCGTTCTCTTAAGGTCTTTTTGTAGATGAAGACGAAGTAATTACTGCGATTTCGGAAACTGACACACCTAGTGTTTTTGACACTTTTTAAGAAGTTCTCTATGGTCTGGTGGAATGGACGGAGAACTCTTTGGACGTACGTCCAGTTCGACGACGATTCAGTGAAGTCAGCACAGGCTGAGACACGCTGGGGTCTCTGCCGTCGGGTGGTCCGAGGGGGCAGGGACCCTAAGAGGTCCGTTCTTGTGACCTCACCCAACGGTAAAGGAAGAGGTTACGTACTTTCACTTTTCACTTTCCCTTCAACGAGTCAACACAGGCTGAGAAACGCTGGGGTACCTGAAGTCGGATGGTCCGAGGAGAGAGGTACCCTAAAAGGTCCGTTCTCATGACCTCACTCTACGGTAACGGAAGAGGCTACGTCCAGTTCTTCGTTGTCAATCTTGACCTGTACCTTGTCACCTGACCAAGGTTTAACCCTTGTCTCCTGCAGTTCCGACATATAACAGTGGAACGAGATATTCAATTTATATTGCATATACGTCTCATGTAGTGTACTTTACGACCCGATTTATCTCGTGTCCGACCTTACTTCTAACGTCCCTCTTTATAGTTATTGAAGTCTATATGTCTACTATGGTGGGATTACCGTCTTTCACTTCTCCTTGATTTCTCGGAGAACTACTTTCACTTTCTCCTCTCACTTTTTCTACCGAATTTTGAGTTGTAAGTTTTTGCTTCTAGTACCATAGACCAGAGTAGTGAAACACCGTTTGTCTACCCCTTTGTTACCTTTGTCACTGTCTGAAATAAAAGAACCCGAGGTTTTAGTGACGCCTGTCACTACCGTCGGTACTTTAATTTTCTGTGAACGAGGAACCTTCTTTTCGATACTGTTTGAATCTGTCACATAATTTTCCGTCTCTGTAATGACACGGTTATTTATACCAGACATATAAGTTTTGATACCAAAAAGGTCATCAGTACATACCTACATTCTCAACCTGGTAATTCTTCCGACTCGTGACTTCTAAACTACGAAAGTTTGATACCACGACCTCTTCTGAGAACTCTCAGGGAACCTGACGTTCCTCTAGTTTGGTCAGTTAGGATTTCCTTTAGTCAACACTTATAAGTAACCTTCCTGATTACGACTTCGACTTCGAGGTTATGAGACCGGTGGATTACCCTTCTCGTCTGAGTAACCTTTTCTGGGACTAACGACCCTTTCTAACTTCCGTTCTCCTCTACCCCTACTGGCTTCTGTTCTACCAATCTACCGTAGTCGTTAAGTTGCCTGTACTCAAACTCGTTCGAGACCCTCTACCACTTCCTGTGCTCTATGACCTCACGACGTACCCCAGAATTCCTCAGCCTGTGCTGACTCGTTAACTTGTTCACGGTGGATCCTTCGGGGGAAGAATTCTAATCACAAATGAAAACAAATATAGAATTAACAAAACATATGTACTTCCGTTTTTGTTCCTACCTATCTCTATAAACTTCCAAACTTTATGTAGTTAGTCTTTCAATAGACTTTAAATTCACAGTGTTTATTCGTCTTTTACGATTAGGAAACTTCATCCTAATCATCAGCTATTTAACTTTAAATACTATCTTCTGTTCCTTCTTCTCGATGACCGATATATTGAAACCAATACATTTCGTCAATTGTAGAGACTTCAACAAAGGGTTAGACACTTTACTCCTGTGGACGATCAATCCATTCAGCGAACCCTCCATCCTCCAGTCTCTTCAGTCAAAAGAATAGGATTAGGTTCCAAAGAGTTGAAATCGTTATGACTGTAAGTCCGGTCCAGTAACAAACAACACCCCTCGACAGGACATATGACATTCTGTAAATCGTCGCAGGGACTGAAGATGCGGAGAGAGATAGTAGTACACTCTCCGGTCATTGTGAAGAGAGGATCTGAGTTCTAACTTTTACTGGTGGGTAACAGTTAACGGAAGACCCTCCGTTTCAGCGGCGTCGACTCAGTGGCACAAGTAGGTTTTTCCCAAACTCGCCCTTTATTTTGCATCAGAATCTCATCTTACGTCCCCCAGGTGGAGTGTCTCCGTCCTAGACACTGAGTCTTTTGACCCCTACTCCTCGAAGCTCGGAGGTCACTCATGGGCTTCAGGATTAGTTACTTACTTAACTGAGACTTCCCTTCCACGTTGTTCCCCGTTTGTTCTCCCCTTCCGCGACTCTGACGCCAGAGGCTTAGTTTCTATGTGTGGGATCAGTGGTAATGTCTCGAATCGACTAAGGCTCCGTTTTAATAAAAGGTCAATTTGGCGCTGTGGCTCCGACATTACCCTCGGACTGTTCGCTCCTCCACGCTCGGCTCTACTCCTAAGGAGGGCCGCGCGGCCGGCCAACATCAGGGTCTCTTGAGAGGTGGCCGAGGGCCGGGGCGGGGGTGCACGACTGCAGTCGGCGTCCAGGGCGGAGGTGAGGCGAGGCGAGAGGCCCAGAGCGGGGGCGGGGGAGGCGTCGGTGGAGGGGGAAGGGACGAGCGCCGGGACGCATTCGCCCGTCCCCGCCCGACCTCCGCAACCACGACGGTGCAGAACCTCCGACGCTCGCGTCGCCGGCTCCACGTCGCCCGACATCGCGCCCTCCGCCCTTCTCCACCCCGACCGAGACTTCGGCCTAGGCCTAGGTCACGTCACATGGGCCCACCCACTCTTAGGCAGCTCGGACCTCTCCTCGCGTCTGACGACTGGAGATGCCCACTCTCCCAGACCCCCAGCCCTCTCTCTCGCCCAGGCCTGGCCCACGGGACTCACGGCCCAACCCGGACGGAAGTCCAAATAGTTTGTCCACACTGACGATGGGGGCCCGCTCCGCTCGATCCGGGCCGCTCCCCGCCCCCGTCTAAGGCAAGCCCCTAGGTCCGTAAATAGAAGCGGTGGACCCACGTGTACCCCCGCATCTCCCGTCAAACCTCATTCAACTCGCTTGCGTGCGGACCTCGTCTCCAATCCCTACCACCGGTTACCAGGTCGGTACGTCCTCCACCGGAATCGTTCCGTCCTCGTCTCTGATCCCACTTTAATTGAGAAGCAAGCCGTCGAAATTGCACCCCCTAACTCTGTCGACAAGTATCAGAGACGGCGGAAGCCAAAACTTTACCCGTACTTGCGGCAACCGGGGGCAAGGGAAGCCTCCTCGTGGGGTGCCGCCAGTCCTCGGTGAACTCCTGGACTAAGACGAGGCTTCTAGTGGAGGACGTGACTAATTTAACCCCAAAGTGACACCCTTTCTGCCTGTAGGAAACAGAGAAGGTCCCCTAAGATGGGAGATCTCTGTGATTCATAACACTGAAGAGAATGTCCTCGATTGTAAATACATTTAGCTTGAGAATTTTACGGTATGTTTTAACTTCCCGCTGATCAGAAAAATCCTATATGTGAGCACTTACTTAGGATGTTACCTAGAGTCCTTTAGTAAATCCAGTCAAAGTAATCCGTCCTAAGTGACTGCAAAAAATCTTGTCCCCTCTATCGAGGGTCAGACCGTGCTACTACATTTCTAACCGGAGATGACTCATACCATGACATCCCGTTCTTGCTGTAACCTCCTAAATTCTAAGTGAGTAACCGATAAAGGAACTCCAGTTCAGGCCTTTCGAGGTGCACGATATCGAACGAGTACCTATCTGACCCTTATTCCGGATTTAATATCCTTAGTTTATTTGATAGTTCTTTAAAATTTTAATAGTTGACTTCACATTAACGTATTATATCGGTCCGGATAATTTTAGTAGTCATTTACTTCACAAGAATCCAAGTTTGTTTTAAGTTTAATAATAACTTTAACAATACTTTACATACATCTGCTAGGGGTTTCAGAGTTTGTCGTGTTCCAGGGGGAAGGACAAAATTGGCACATGATTGATTTCATTACGAGGTTCTCGAGTACTCTATATTTCTGCAAATCTAAACTGGAATCTAACAAAATTTAAAAATATAGTTGAAGACTTTAGAAGTAAGGGTCATAGATAATGAACAACGAGAGTCAACGAACAAGGATCGTCGTCGAGTAGGGGAACATATAGTCATTTCTACCACTCTTTGGACAACTTTAACACAGGTTTCTTGCCAGTTGGTTGACTACACTAGAATCATTTTTACTTAAACGACATACCAAAAACACTATATTAAACACCGTCAAACCTTTAGAAACAAAGAAGACCTAAAAGACTTACTCGAGGTCTATTCAGAATATGGTAAACAATAAGTAAGTGATCCGTAAATAACACGATTAGAATCCGTAATACCCGGAAATTTATGTACGATTGAATCATCAATTTGTCCAAAAACTCTTTATGAATTACCAATCCCAAGTAAAAAATTTTAATTAGATTTTAAAAGTTTCATTCTGGGGTTGCTCCCTTAAGGGACCGTCAGATCGTCAATTTTGAACCACGAAAGTAACGGCATCTGGACCCAAGCTAGGGACCAACCTCTCGATTCTAGGGTGTTCGTCGTGTGGGGAGTGGAGGTGGGGACCGGTTTTTTTGGGGTTTGGGGTTTATTCTGAGGTCACTACTACCTTAAGTCGAAGTTTAAGGATTGCACCATGGACCCCCGTGAAATTCTGTGACTTTTAATAGAAAACGTTTGGTTTGAATTGTTAAAACGAGAAAAGATTTTAGAAAATTTTAAATCACAGTTTAGTGTAGAATGAAATTGAAGGAGTTATTTAATCTGTGGTTGTCTTAAACCTTCCTTACTACGATTTCGACTTTGAAAAAACCGGTGGAGTACGCTTCTCAACTGAGTGACCTTTTCTGACTACGACCCTCCCTAACCCCCGTCCTCCTTTTCCCCTACTGGCTCCTACTCTACCGACCTACCGTAGTGACTGAGCTACTTGCACTCAAACTCACTTGAGGCCCTCAACCACTACCTGTCCCTCCGGACCGCACGACACTAAGTACCCGAGTGTTTCTCATCCTGAGATGACTCGCTGACTTGACTTGTCTTAAAATGATGTACCCCTGTACCACTTTATTTTCTTCCATTAGAATTTATACGAAGGGACCACCGAGTCTGTCATTTCGCAGACGGACGTTACGCCCTCTGTCGAGACAAAATATTTTATCGAGTATATTTGTAAAACTATAATTAAAAACTAACACTATTCTTATACCTAAGAATAAAGATAGGTCTTACGAAATTCTTAAAATTGATCGGACTTTAAGAATAAAAGGTTTATATCCAATACTCACGACGAAACTGATTTGAAACACACAATCAGCGAGACAGTACATGCTGGGACGTTGGGTACCAGACATCAGGCGGTCCGAGGAGACAGGAACCCTAAGAGGTCTGTTCTTATGACCTCACCTAACGGTAAGGGAAGAGGTCTCCTAGAAGGACTGGGTCCCTAACTTGGGACCAGAGGGCGTAACATCCGACTAAGAAATGGTTGACTTTCACCGAGTGACTACAGGTTGAGAAACCATGGGGTACCTGATTTGTCAGGTACCTTAATACATCCGGTAACGTCCGTCTAAGAAATGGTCGACTCGGTGTTCCCTTCGGGTTCTTATGACATCACCCATTGGATAGGGAAGCAGTCTCCTAGAAGGGTTGGGTCCTTAGCTTGGCCCCAGAGGACGTAACGTCCACCACCGAAATGGTTGACTCGATAGTCCCTTCGGGGAAGAAAGTCTAGTCTCATGAGTTCTCGAAGTCCCCGGGTTAATAGACCCTGTTTATTTCACGTGCGTGAATTTAATGAATATTTTTTTGGACAAAGTTTACTTGGGACCCACACACGAGTCAGCGAAGTCAGTACAGATTGATGTCAAGTACCCTAAAAGGTCCGTTCTTTTGACCTCACCCAACGGTACGGGGAGGTCTCATAGAAAGACTGGGTCCCTAGTTTGGATTCAGAGGACGTAGAGGACGAAACGTCCACCTAAGAAATAACGACTCGGTGCTTCCTTCAGGGGTTTATCTGGTATTCGACCAATTTAAAATACTTACTAACAAAATTAGTAGTGTTAAAGGAAAGGAATGACAAGAATCTAGGTTCGTATCACAAATCTCGTTCAAAAAAGAAGGAAAGGTTCTTACAAAAGTCAAATGGTATTCGTATTGGAACAACATCGGCGACATGGGTCGTCATACTGAGTACTTAATTTAATTTTCACTTTTTTGTGCTTATATACAATCTTTTCAATTGTACTTGTATATTTTTTTATTTAAAATTTAATCATCGATTGTTAATATAGAACAACTCGTGCATCACACGTTGAGTGACAGTCCACAAACATATGTGATTCGGTAAAAAAGTTGTCAAAGTAGAGGTAAAATGTTTACTTCTTTGTAACAAATTAAATGTATCGGTACTAGTCTGTCAACTGTAGACTTATAGTCCAGACTGAGATCTCGAACACCAGAAAGGAACAGATCCAAAGTTAGAGTCGAAACGATAATATTAAAACACTGGCACCCGTTCAATGAACAGATGTGGACGTAAAGGAGTAGACAATTGTACCTCTATTAGTAGAAGTCATGAGATCCTAATAATGTCACTCAGTCATTACACATTTCAAGAAACTTGTTACGGACCGTGTATTATTCACGACTTGCTTATTATTGAAGATAATAATGTGGTGTGATGGAAGGGTTTCGGAGACGATCTAACGTCGGAAGGGATATATCAATGTAACCCAATATGTTATGTTAGATCGAAATACCTTTTCGATTTTTAACAACGGGAATCTGTATGACACTAAATACTTTACTTTTGTAGACCTTCAACACAATAACCCCCTTCAATAAGATAATTCACCTGAAATTAAAAAAGGACATAACGAAATACCATCATATAATACGTATATGTATCTAAACAGCAATTTAAGAAACAAAGTTTCTTGATCTCCGTCCATAGTTTATCTTATGTCAATTGGCAATCATTCTACCCAAACTTGAAGTTCCTAGGTGAATGGGTGTCTAAAAAAAGTCATCATAATGTCATGATGTGTAACGTTTCATCCAACTTAGGGGACAATGTCTTGGTCTCTATGCCTCCCGTCTCATGTTCAACATACGTTTAAAAGATGACACGTAAAAACTGTCGTGCCTCCTAACCGTGGGATTTGGACACGACAAGTTCCTAGTTGAGACCGAAGACAATTGACCCACACCACAATCTTTACTTTCAAATCACAATGGTGTGTCAGAGGATCATCAACAAACCTTCTGACAAAGGAGGTCGTTGGGAGAAGATGTCTTGACACGGGGGGGGGGGGTGGGTAAAGATACGAAGTACTAAAAGTAAGATCGTAATATCGAAAGTAAATCAAAGTCAAAATAATTCTGATGTGGATGGATTATTCTTGGACTGGTAAAGACTTACAAGTTTTTTCTCTCTTTTTATGGTATTAACTAAAAAGTTATCGTACTTTTTGTCCGATAAGAATTTTTCAACAAATCTACGTCGACTCGTTGAAGATCTAAAAATCTTTTGGACGATAGTTTTAGGTTATCTATGAATCACACTTAAATAGTATCGACTCTGGTTTATAAGGTCACTCAAGACAAGTACCAAGTATAAAAAAAAATTTCCATGTAGGAGTCATCAGAAGGAATCATAGTCTATTTTGGTTGTTTAATAAGGAATTAGGTCATTACATTTTTTTTTATTTATTTCCTTCAGTAAATTTTCAGTCAATAAGTTTTACGATGCGATCATCGTGACCGGGTATCCTTTTTTACAAAATTTTCAGGACAATCTTTTTACCTCAAATTTTCACATTGTTGAAGATTTAAATCAGTAAGTAAATAATATACTGTCTTAAAGACTCAAAAGATATATCGAGATCGACACCGTAAACTACAATGTAAGTCCTATCTGATTTTATTCATAGAACGTATGGACAATTTCTAAAAGGATTCACGGTAAATAAAAATAATTCTTTAACTGTTAGAACGGTTAGTTTTTAGAAGATAATTTATTTTACGGAATTGTAAATTTTAAAACAAAATCTAGAATGACGTTTCTACTTTGGACTACTTTGAGGATACAAACTGGGTTCAGATGAGTTTCTTCACCTGACCTCAGTCTTATGTCGATGTAAAAGAGGTCGGTAAAGGGGTTGTGTAGGACCTCTTCCAAACCAAAACTCCGGAGAAACATGACGACTAAACTTATCTCCATACCCGAGTCAAATGTTTACGATCAATCTGAATGTCAATCGTAAAAAAGGTGTATGTACTACTACGACTATTAAAAAAATTTATAAACTGAAAGTATAATGAAAAAACACGAATTTAAAATTTCACTGACTCTTGAATTAATGTTACACATATCCGGTCTATAATGACATGATGTCATGACATAATATGGTGAATATATCTTGTCACGAGGAAGGATTAATTCGTCGGTTTTCCCCCTTTAATTGGAACATATTACTGTGTTTTCAATTCTTAGAAGAGATTTTTAGACCTACCTTTTACTCTTACATCTATTAAACGGAACCTATCAACGTTTTCCAAAACAGATGTACATAAGGAAAAAAATTATAGATTTAAGAGGTTTTGTTATAGGAATTTAAAGTCATTAGTTTTTAGTTAAAAAATGTCAAAGAAAACAGTCCTTTAGAATTTAATAAAACCAGTTTAGTCAAGAAGTCATATATTTTCAATTCTAAGGGTTTCAAGATACGACAAGTACAATTGCATTGTAATTAGTCATTAGAAATTTTTTTGACAACAGAGTTGTTACAACATAAAATGTTTATTATAGTATAAACCAGTATTACTTTTAGAACGTAAAAATTCATTTTGGTTTCGTGCATAAACCCCTTTAAACTGTAGGGAACGTAACTTAGATGACGTTTAATGTAAATTTTGACATATACGACCAAGATATATGACTCAGAATTCCAGTCGTGATAAGGTTTTTAGAATACGTCCATTTTTGTAATCATTTTAGATAATAACAAAATGTATAACTAATATATCTTTCTTACCCAAACAAATTAGAAAATTTTATTCTTACCAAGTAATGTCTTTCAAAACTTTTTTATTACGGGTGGTCGAACTGTGTATATTATATATATATAACGAAAATTATATATAAACGAGAAGAGTACTGAACTTTAGACAAAAAGTTTTGATCCAAAAAAATTCCATGATCCAGTCGACTGCCTCTGACCTCAACAGTCGGGTCTTGTTAAATACTCATTCAGGATGTCGGAGAAACAGGACTTCTTTTTCTTTATTTCCCTTTGTTCTAAAATAAAAACAAAGTTTGAGACAAGTCACAGACGAACAAAATCAGTTTATCGATCTTTTATAAGTCTATTGTTTAATCGATAATAAACAAATTACACCGGTTAGATAAGATCTTAGGTTTTCATTGATGATGACAAAATGTTATGGACCATAAAAATCTATTAATGATATCGTATCTTGGACCCACCGTCTCTTTAAAGTAGTAGTTTTTTACATTATTTTTATACACTCCTGTCTTTGGGTCTTTCCAGTTAACTGAAGGGGTTTTAGTGTCCCTCAACAACCATTCCTTTTTTGATGTTGGAAGGATTGAGGTAGGTCACAAGAATTGTGACAGAAGGATAGAAGAAGTAAAAGAAGTTATCCATTAAAATAAAACATGAGATATACTGGGAGAACTTTACTTCCAATAATAAAACAGTAACAAAAGGAAGAAACTTAGATAAAGAAGGATAAAGTCTGGGTAATGATCTTATATTGACCTTTATTTGTCATACAATTATGAGAACCCGAGTCAAAAATAAGACTTTAAGAAGAAACGCCCTTATAATCTACTCTTTAACAATAAAGTAGTTATTATTCAGTCAAACTCCCCTTCGATAAATAAGGTAAAAACGAGGATAAACGATTGACCGAAACCTTTTTAATGACCCTTTACCTCTGAATAAAAAATAGATAAAGTATCCCACGAAAGTTTCGTTCGTTTTTACTAACATAAAGATTTTACCCAGTACATTAGTACTTTGTGAACACTAGTGTTTTCCTTTTAACTTTTGATGAAATAGTCTAACATTTTATCGACATAATCGGAAGGAAGTAAGACGATCATCTAGAAACTTTACATACAAGATACAAGATGAGTCATGACTGACGACTACAAAGTTTATGTACCAGTAAGAATTATTGACTGTAAAAGAGATCTGTGTTTCAACATTAAATGACATCATTTTATCGAAATTTATAAGTAATTTGATAAAGTCGATTAAGATTATAAAAAAACCGTAGATTATTTCAAATTACAGATATATTGTGAGAAAAGGTTAAAGGTGTCTTAGAAAACTCGTATACTTCTTTAGACCCCTAATGATACAATGTCAACACCTTCTACATTGAAATCCGGTCTATCAACGATGTCGTTGAGACTATTATCTTGTATTTAAGTAGGTAAGGACACGATTCCATACACAAGTGTAATTACGAATACTCATTTTACCTATAGTTGAAGCTCAAAGGTAGTCTGTTCAGACAAAAGGGTGACGAAAAATTACGTTTTACTCTCGTTTTATAGTGGACCTTATCAAAACGAAAGATCTTTAGTGAATCAGTAAAAGGGTAGGAGAATTCTCGACACTCTGTCTTTTACAATAATTATACTTAACAACACACACAATCTTGACCATAGTCAAGTCAAGTCAAGTCAGCGAGTCAGCACAGACTGAGAAACGCTGAGGTACTTAGCGTCGTGTGGTCCGGAGGGACAGGTAGTGGTTGAGGGCCTCAAGTTGGTTTGAAAACACATGCCTCAACCACTAAGGTAGGTTGGTAGAGTAGGAGACAGTAGGGGAAGAGGAGGACGAGGGTTAGGGAGGGTCGTAGTCCTAGAAAAGGTTACTCAGTTGAGAAACGTACTCCACCGGTTTCATAACCTCAAAGTCGGAGTCAGGAAGGTTACTTGTGGGTCCTGACCAGAAATCCTACCTGACCAACCTAGAGGAACGTCAGGTTCCCTGAGGGTTCTCAGAAGAGGTCGTGGTGTCAAGTTTTCGTAGTTAAGAAGCCGAGAGTCGAAAGAAATATCAGGTTGAGAGTATAGGTATGTACTGATGACCTTTTTGTTATCGAAACTTGTCTACCTGGAAACAACCACTTCATTACAGAGACGAAAAATTGTCCGACAAATCCATCCAGTGTCGAAAAGAAAGTTCCTCGTTTTTGCAGAAAATTAAAGTACCGACGCCAGTGGTAGACGTCACTAAAACTTCAGGGGGGTTTTATTTCAGAGAGTGACAAAGGTGTAGGTAAACGGTACTTCACTACCCTGGCCTACGGTATTAGAATCAAAAGACTTACAACTCGAAATTCGGTTGAAAAAGTGAGAGAAGAAAGTGTAAGTAGTTCTCCGAAAAATCAAGGAGAAGTGAAAGACGGTATTCCCACCAGAGTAGGAGACAGCAGGGGAAGAGGAGGACGGGAGTTAGAAAGGGTCGTAGTCCTAGAAAAGTTTACTCAGTCGAGAAGCGTCGTCCACCGGTTTCATAACCTCAAAGTCGAAGTTGTAGTCAGGAAGATTACTTGTTGGTTCTGACTAGAACGTCAGGTTCCCTGAGAGTTCTCAGAAGAGGTTATGGTGTCAAGTTTTCGTAGTTAAGAAGTCGTGAGTCCAAAGAAGTGTCAGGTTGAGAGTGTAGGCATGTACTGGTGACCTTTTTTGTATCGGAACTGATCTGCCTGGAAAAGATCCAACCAGTATTGAAAGGAAGGTTCCTCATTCGTAGAAAATTAAAGTACCGACGTTAGGGTAGACGTCACTAAAACCTCGGGGGGTTTTATTTTCAGACTGTGACAAAAGTGACAAAGGGGTAGATAAAGGGTACTTCACTACCCTGACCTACGGTACTAGAAGCAAAAGACTTACAAGTCGAAATCCGGTTGAAAAAGCGAGAGGAGAAAGTGAAAGTAGTTTTCCGAAAAATCAAGGAGAAAGACGGTATTCCCACCACAGTAGACGTATAGACTCTAATAACTATAAAGAGGCCCGTTAGAACTAAGGTCGAACACGAGAAAGGTCGGGTCGTAAAGAGTTCTACATGAGACGTATATTCAATTTATTCGTCCCACTGTTATATGTCGGAACTGTATGAGGAAAAGGATAAACTTTGGTCAGAAAACAAGGTACAGGTCAAGATTGACAACGAAGGACTGGACGTATGTCTAAAGAGTTCTCCGTCCAGTTCACCAGACCATAAGGGTAGAGAAAGTCTTAAAAGGTGTCAAATAACACTAGGTGTGTCAGTTTCCGAAACCGTATCAGTTATTTCGTCTTTATCTACAAAAAGACCTTGAAAGAACGACAAAGTCACTAGGTCACCTACAACCGTTAAACTAGAGACCAAGGAAGGAGACGGAAAAGATTTTGGTCGAACTTGTAGACCTTCAAGTACCAAGTACATAACGACTTCGGACCGAACCTCTTAAAACTCGTAATGAAATGATCGCACACTCTACTCACGTTAACACACCATCCAACTCGTAAGAAACCGTAATGGAAAGAAACCCTAACGTTACTTTTGCCTGGAAAAGGTCAGGACACCGGTGACGACCCAAAAGGTATGAACGACCGTATAACTCACGTCGTGAAAGTGTCGTAGTAGAAAGTCCTAAACTTTATCGAGTTGACCTTAAGGTAGTGGAGGTGATCGAAACAAGCATCACTACGAAAGATTCCGGGTGAACTGAAGTGTAAGGTCCTACAGACCGAGATCCACTCACTAGTGTGGTAGCATAGACCCAACACTTCTAGAAAAAACATGTCACAAACACAAATACGAACAGTGGAGAAAAATTATAGAAGACGAAGACAATCCAGCATTATAAAGACAGGAAATAGCTCAGGTAGAAACGTACTATACAAGGGAACAATAGAGATTAGAAGAACTTCTCTTGACCATGTCTGCATCTCTTTAGTTCAGTCGTAACACCTTAAACCGTCATTACAAACCTTAGTGATTACGATTAAAAAAAGTTTTTACTGTGAACTTTACATGATGTAATTGTGGTTAAGGGCATTCAAAGGGTGACCATTTTCCAAGTCTTATTATACAAGATTAGTACTGGAAAGATTACGGACATCTCAGGGAAGTGAGGAGTACTAAGTGTCCTTTATCATTTCTTTTGTTCTAGATCTATTGAGTCACTCTTATACTAACTTTGTGAACCTTATATAAGACACTCCATACTTAAAACCACACCAAAGACATGATCTTTAATCATATGACATAAACATACAGACTTTATTTAACGAAAATTCGTCCTTATCCTATCACCTACATCATGGAATTATTGTTCTAATGTAAAACCACTACACCTAAGGCTCTAAACAAAAATTTATTACCCTACCCTAAAAAGTCCTATACCCACTTAATCCAGTGTTTAACTAAGTGACATAATAAAGGAGATATTATTCAATTTTAAACGTTAAAAACTTCCAAATATTTTGTAAATAGTTACTCAAGAATGGTAGTAAACAACTAAATTGATTTTTGTTTTGGATGTACGAATCAGAAAATTTGTAACATTTATAAAAGTCTCTCCTGCTCATCTTCTACAACAACAATCACTACTTACGTCTCCTTTCGTCGAACCGTTTAACATTCATCCGTCTTTGTTCCATTGGGATCTATTTCCTCGATGAGAGACACAAAGTCAAATGTAAAAGAACGGTTCTATGAACAATTTTTACAAAGGGACAAACTTCAAAAAATTCGGAGTAATTAATACTTGGGTAAGAGTGAGATATCGAATCTGACTTAAATTACTTTTCATAAAAATATATATTAAAAACGGTATTTCAAACCTTTAACCTTGACATGACAATTTTGTCGGTTGTGGAATTTCAATAATTGAAAATTATCATCATGAAAAAGTATAATGATCCATCTTCTTTGAAAACCACTCAGTTCATTAAACAGATAGTATAAATTTTTGTTTCCTGTACAAGAGTCAGTACTGAAAATCTTGGTATATGACTTGACCGGAATGTGACATATTAGGAGATATGTAAATAGATTCAGAAAATTGAAAGTATCCAATCTTAAATGAAAATTTATAAAAGACTCAAAATTCCTTAAGTGAGTCATTTATAATTTGTGTACACGATCTATGATCAGTTTCATAAACTATGGATAGTTTATAGGAGGGACCACCGAGTCTACCATTTCGCAGACAGATGTTACGCCCTCCGGACCCAAGCTAGGGACCCAACCCTTTTAGCGGACCTCTTCCTTTACCGTTAGGTGAGGTCCTGATAACGGACCTTTTAGGGTACCTGTCTCCTCGGACCATCCGATGTCGGATACCCCATCGTTTCTCAGTCTGTACTGACTCGCTAAAGTGAAGTCACTTGTTTTCTCTGGTTAAAGATCATAAAGACCACGTGCAAGTGAATCGGTATGGAAAATATTAACACATTGAAGTTCGTTCTCCAAGGCAGAAGTCTTACTACTCCAAAAAAAGATATACCCGTTGTACTCTTTAAGGATCAAAAGAGAGGAATTCCGTCAATCTTAGTGTAAAAATATGAACCAAACCTAAGAAATTCCTAAATATTTCTACATATACAAAAACAAAGGTGAAGTATAATTAATCTGATTTAGGTATCCATTGGACTATGTAAGAAAGTGTCTATAAATCCATCGAAAATGTTACTATTTCTTGTTTCGTTAATAAACAGGTGAAATACACCCTTACAACTGACTTGTCAGAACTGATAAGTTGTGACTGATTTATCATACTTATCTTAAATCTATGTTTCTGAATTAAAACCGGTATAAAAAATTTTCCGACGGTCAGAAACCACAATTGTAATTAAAATTTTAGATGAACATTTCTCCCAAACCCCACTCAAAAGATAAATAATTATCTGGTCTCTAATGATGTATTTCATATAGACCTTGTTTTATTTTACGAAACCCACTAAATTTACGAAATATATAAACATTGAACTTAAAATTTACTTATATCACTCTTTCCGGTATTATATTTGGATAAACGTTACATTTGTTTCAAAACATTTGATAAGTGAGTGTAACAATAATTATAGACAAAAATAATTGTTTACGAGATACGGAGAGGGGGGTTGGGAAAAATTTTAAAGTCCAATAATAGTTGGGAATGAAACGATTCGTTCTTTGACTTGACAATATTCTAATGGGACCTTACAGATGGTGTTTTACAACCAAAGATGTTTTTCAAACCTATATGTCATAGACTTCTTTTGATGTACACGGCCTCCAAAGATTTCATTTTAGAAAATTCTTTCTGTAGATAGTTTCCTCGACTACGTCGTTCCGATATGAGAGAAGGAACTCAATTTTATCAAGCAACGACGTTGGTCCACTGGAGATATTTATGACCTAACAATATGTTCATATTACTGTGAATCTTCTAATGAAACCCGACCACCCTGTACGACTCAAATCTAATGTTTATTTAATAATTTCCCTACTAAAAATTGGTTTCCTCATATAAAAATTGAACTTAGAAAAGAACGTAACATAAAAAGATTTCAAACCGAAGTAAAGAATCACCAGTCTCATATCCATCATTCCTCAATATACAGACGATAGACATGACGAGTAATTTTCTTTTTTTCGTATGTCACTTATTCTAACAAAGAATAGTGTAAGTATTTTAATCATAAAAACAAAGTTTCTTTATATAGATTTATGGTCAATTCCCACACAGTAAAGTGTACAATGTACTTTAACCTACAATCTATATTGATTTACATCATGTCAGGTTGTAAACGGTTAGGATTATGACATGACCGTCTGTTGGACCACTTGGAAATGTTCTTCATCTTTACTTCTAATTGAATATTTTACACTGTTAATTTATATGTGGATTTTCAACAATATTAAGATTACATCGACTTCATGATGGACAGAATATACACTTTATATTATTAATAAGTAAACAAATTTATAGATTCTTTTTATATTCCATGAAAAATTGTCACTCAATCATTTATTTAGACCATATAATATATAAAGATTGGAATAAAGAGTAGAAAGGTACCCCACAGGTTTCGGACAGAAGATTGTAAAAATACTTTTTACCTAATGTTTCAACACCTTGTAAAACTTTACATAGTCTGACGTAAATAATGTAGGAATTCTACAACTACCTTCGAAAAGATAAATTACACTGATATTACCATGATAATAAGACCAGTGATAGGATAAAACTAAAATTAAAAAAAAAATTAACTTTATTCTTAATCTATGAAGTGATGACCAAGAATAGAAGACGTAAGGTACAATGTAATTTGGACAAGTATACTTATTAAAACAATCTTAGGATTACAAAGGACACGAAAAGAACTCAACAGACAACTTTAATAATCCAGCTCAGTCCCAATCATTTTAAAATTAAATCACATGAGAAACATTTTCCTCTTATCTTTCATTTTTGGTGGACAAAGAGTAGGACAACTGGGTGCGGACGAAGTTGATCTAAAGTATAAAGGGAGGTACGTCGTTTCGATCAATTGAAAGATTTATTATCTTTAAGAAATGATTATTTTCCACACGATGAATGGACGACTACTGGATCCGTCTACTTGACCACACAAGGATCACTTTCGTTGTTTTGATTTAAAGCGAAAAATTTTTTTCCTCAGGATATTGGAACCATTGTCATCGAAATAATCCATATAGGACCATGAATTTTTGGGTACAATTTTTTATTGGGATTACCTTTGAAGAGACCACCAGGTCACCAACTCTGAGGAACGAAGGACATGTCCCCCGTACCCAAACTAGGGACCAACCCCTCGATTCTAGGGATACACCGACACCCCCACCCTGGGATCATTTTCCGTTTACAAAATAATGTAAAGAATGGTGATTTGTTACACTTCATTTTGATATTCCACCGATAAAGTTATTTAGGGAAATTTATTACAAGAATGCCAGAATAGAACTTAAGGGGGGTATCCTTTGTTTTCAACATCCATTCCATATTGTGTGTTTTTAACACAGTGACTCCTTTAACTACTAGATGTAAATCGAAATCAATTGGTCTCTTCGAACTAAAGTGATTCCGTAGGACACCCATTTGAACTCATACTTTTTTTGACGTATCTATGTAAAGTCATTATGTAAAAACTCATGAGAAGTGAAAACTTTTCCATATTAGTTCACCGTCAACACTAAAAATAAAACGAGGTACACAAAATATATAAACATAAAATGACTGATTTTGTAGAAAAAAATGTACATTGTAAACCTTTAGACCTACGTAAAATACTAGTTACCAAACAGTACTAAATAAGTCGTTATAAAAACGGAAAATCACCCTAGTTTTTCTACCACATCACTACGACTACTACTGTAGAGTCTAAACTACTTCCTATAATACATCCATCCGATTGTTCCCCTTTTGATTTTCGTTCTTCATAAAAAAATTTACTCGACCTTCGACAAGATACTTACCGGAATGGAGAAGGAAGTCTGTGTTTAAGGGAGTGAAAGTTGAGGTTTGAACAAGTTTATTAGTAATTTTTTATGTACTCGGATTTGAACCCTGAAGGGACATGACTGATATTAAAAATACACACATTAGTGTTACAAAATCTTTTATGGGAATTCACGAAGAGTAATAGGTTACAAGTAAACAGGAAGTATAAATTAGGCACACGTCCTAATTTTGACCCAATGAAAATGGATCTTCTGTTGTTAGATTCAGTTCGCCAATACCGTATTCGTCATGTTTACTTGAAAAGTTAGAAAAAACTCCATATTACCGTGTTGTCAAAATTATGTTGGTGGTTAGAAGTGTTTTATTAAAATTATGAAACACGGACTCGATCGTCGTAGAACGTGACACTGTAAGGATATGTATGTATTATTCGTAAAATAGGTTCATGTTTACAATTTTCGTCTCATTGAATTCGTTAACAGATATGTTTCCATTTATCTGTGACATCCAATAAAAAGAAGAACTTAGTAAAAACGACGTATCATTTAACGTTAATGTACAGTCATATTACAATGACTAGATATCTTATGTGAAACTTGACACTCCATACCGTTGAGGGATACTCTCTCTCGATTGTACATTTGGACTTATAAAACTCACTAAAAAAAAAAAAAATCGACGGTACCTACCCATTCTGTTTTTTTTAGGTCGTAAGTTTCTGGGATCGTTGAATAAAAAGATTATTTAATTTTTTTTTTATTTTAGAAAATCATTAAAAGTCGATAAAGGATAGTAAAAGAATAACCTCGTGACTACTTACCTGTTTTTATAACTCCACTTCGATTCAGACGATACCTTAATACCTAATTTGTCAATAATTTTTTTTTTTTAGGCGGTCCATTGACGAGTAAATGAAATGTAGTTCAACTCTAAAACTATATATAGAGATATATACGTAGGGTTGAAATATTAAGTTCTAACGTCAATTTATGAAGATTTAAGTGAATTTAATGGTACCATTATTCTGTTAATCTTTGGAATATAAAAGAAATTTTCCTGTACGAATTGTAAAAGACTGTAATGAAGATTTGAGTCTACTTCGTGTTTTAGGAGGGTTTTGTTTATATGACGAGACTTTCAATTCACCAACTTTCAACCATCGTTTTCGATAGTACCAAATTGTAAAGGTGGTGTCTCATCTATGTTTATTTGTTTCCATTGACGAGAAATATGTGGACTATGCTTTAATTGTGTCTGGTTACCTGACTTTAATGTTCCATTTTTATGACGATAAGATCAACTTATAAAAGTTATAAATTCAAAGTATGAAAGTTTTACCTGTTATTTCGTCAAGAGGATACAAGACTACACTATAAAATTTAAGACACGGGTCTAATTATAAATTACGAATATTAACCCACGACTCAGTGAGTATATAATAAGTTTATAAGATATTTTATTTAGTACTAACCAACTTACATGATATTAATCGATAGTGTTTTATAGTTTCCTTTATCTCTTTAATATCTTTGCCTTGGTTTATTTTTCTTATCCTTCTCGATGGTCTTCTTGGTCAACTTGTGACCTACCTTCTTATATGAGTTTTTTTTGAACGTCACAAGAATATACTTTCTTTTTTATTTCAAAAACAGGTATAATTAAACATGAGTTCTTTTACTTCAGGGAAAAAGATCACAGACACTCTCAGAAATGTCACGACCCGTCCGTGAAATCACTGTTGTATTTTTAATGTCACTAATTTTCACCTTTTAATGGCTTATATTAAGTTATTGGTTTGGACATAAGAACCGGTCTGATGATCTCTCCTATACATATAAAATTCTTTAGTTAAATCTTTTAGAATTGACGGAGTAAAAATTTTGGATTTACCTGATAATACTTCTAAGAAAATTCGTCAAAAACACCTTCCTCGTAGTATCTAATAATCAAACGTTTTCTCAGGAACGACTGGATGGGTTATCATTAGATATATGTCCCTTCGACACAATAGACCGTGAAAATGGTTGACCTTAAAGACTTGTGAGTTACGTTTAGAACTGATATGATCTGGTCGTGTGGGTCACTATGTTGTGTGGTTAGTATGTTGTCTTATGTTCTGGAGTTCCCTGACTGTTATACGACAAAAATCCCACCATTTTATCCCCTTCCCTTCTCTTTAGTTTTCTTTTGGTAGACCCAGTTGTCTTAATTGCGAATTAATTGTTTCGTCAAAACTAAGTGAAGGTGAGAGGACAATACGACGTATTTTTTTGAAAAGGACATAATAAAGTGGAGTCCCTCCTTTCGTTTCATCTATTCAACCATATTATCCAATGGAATACACCATGGAGAACCATGGTTTCCTTCCATACCTTTAGTGAGAGTAGTCATTTCGTGGAGTTCTCTCCTGACTCTTTTTACTTTATGTTTCCTCAAAGTAAACACGATGGGATTTAGTAGTTGATATTTTTCAATTTTGTGAGGAGAGGAGGGGTTGTAGTATGAATTTTATCATTTTTACAAAAAATTCTTGTTAAAAATATACATATTTATTTTTGTACCTCTTGGATCCTAGGTATTTCACTGAAACGATTACGTTTAATACCCCCTTTAAACCTAATTGAGTTACATTTCTTGACTAATGTTGTGATTAAACATATGTGACTTCAGAAGGTGTTAGTGAAAAGATGTTTTTTACGTAGGAGTTTCTTTTCAATGACAGACTCGGTCTTGTTAGAGTGTCTTAGTAATTCTGTTGTATTTTACTTCCTCATTTACAAGGTATAAAGTTTATTAAATGAGTCCAAAGAAGTTCGGAATTCTGAAAGTCAAATTTAGTTAAATAGTAATTTTTTTAATATCTTTTTACAAGTTTTGAAAAGTGACAAGATGTATGATTAAATCTCCAGTATTCCTAAATAATAAAAAAGATTACTCCGTTCCGTGAAAAGAAAAAACCCGAAACAAATCCTTTTTATCACGATGTAACCAAATAATATAAATCTTGGTAAAACCTGTTTCTTTTTTACCCGATGTGCTGAGGTTTTTCTTCTTTATCTTGTAAACCGAAAATTCTTACGATTTCCTTTCAAATTTTGAGAGGAACATAAACACTTGTAGACCATAATATTTCGTTTGTAAAAGGAAACAAGTAATTTGAAAAAGAAAGATATCTTATTTTAATCCTTCCATTATCCTTTCCTTCGTTATGAACCTAGTACAATTTTATTTCTGTCAACCGACAGTACTAAATTTCTAATAATTATTCCCTGGTTCTTCAAATTTTTTAATTTTCTATTTGATAACTCAATATGATCTTTTTCTTTACACCGTCTAAGGATGTAAACAATTACAAAGACATTCTCCGAG
Organism: Capra ibex; assembly: GCA_006410555.1. Taxonomy (NCBI): domain Eukaryota; kingdom Metazoa; phylum Chordata; class Mammalia; order Artiodactyla; family Bovidae; genus Capra; species Capra ibex. Next base: position 70,583,693 of record SJYO01034137.1, on the reverse strand, counting down.
GTAGTATTTTAACTTGACATTTTAATAAAATTTTTACATGATACATCTTGTATTTTACTTAAAAATCGTTTGAAATCCTTTAAGAAAACAATATTTAATGGGTCTAAAATATTTGTTTAGGGGGATTGAACGTAAAACAAATTTCATTGTTGAAATATAGTATGTTTATTTAAAGTTCATACTTTTCACGTAATAACGTTATTATGGAGAAACGTTCAGGTTTTAAGAACCAAATATTATTTTGACATTTCTTAATTTTTTTTTTTTTCCTCACTTTGGTAGTCACGGTAGATAATGTCTTCAGGTTGTAGAATTTTACAACGAGTTGTTCAGCGTCTCTTTGTGCAGACCTTCGTTGTATTAACTTTTCTTTGATGAACACAAAAATGGTAAAATGTAATAATGACAGACATCATAAAAAGAGGAGTTTATCTTTAAGTGTAGGAGATATTACAACGAGAACTTAGTCGGTAAGACACGTCGACGGTGAACGTACAAAGGTTTTAGTAGAAGAAGAAGTACACAAGAGAAGTTTGACGGATTTTCAATAACGTACTTGTATTATATACCATATTACCCTTGAATTTAAGTAAGTAATCTTACAATGTCGATCCTTTCCGAAGTAAAAAGTACTTCACAATAGTATATATACTGTTACTTTTAAAGTACTGACTTAAAAATCATTTGGAAACATGACTATTTTATGAAAACAATGTCTAATGGGTTTCTTGAATTATAGAAGTACTGTGACAGGGAGAATTATTAATAAAATATATTACTTGTAATTAAAAATTTTATTGTCAAGTATTTACAAACCAATGGTAAAATATCCGTAGGTAGTCTTTGTACTGAGTCTTGTAATAAATACTTGAAGTATATTGAAATACTTCAATATTAAACATATTAAAATAAAATATCTACATTGATAGGAAAACGAAAGTGTCTACGACAGTTTTTACAAAAAGGTCACTTTGACTAACAATGGTTGTTCACATCTTGGCCTTCCTTCCGTACATCGTCTATTCTCTTAAAGAAAATAGATGAGGAGTATAGTCAGACGATCATGTCTTTAAAGGGTGTGTCTCATACACACCCTAACATGTACGGGTTGTTAGTATTAGTTCTTTAAACTCAGAGTTGCCTCCTTTTGAAATCCCTTGTTGACTTGACCATTTCCCAAACGACGCAATAGACGGTTTATTAATGTAGTGGAGTTTGAATACGGGATTTTCAACACGATTTAGTACCAATTATTACAATCAGGTCTCCCACCTGACCTAAGGTTACCCTTTGATCATAAAGTGACATTCTAATTATTCTTTTCTTGTCTTTATATCATGACTACCTTATTTCTTCTTTTATATGATCAGTAATTTTATTCAGATTTACACACGCATGCACGATTCAGCGAAGTCAACACAGGCTAGAAACGCTGGGATATCTGACGTCGGGTGGTCCGAGGAGACAGGTACGCTAAGAGGTCCGTCATTATGGTCTCATCCAACGGTACGGGAGAAGGTCCCCTTAGAAGGACTGGGTCCCTGACTTGAGCACAAAGAATACAGAGGAGTGACCGTCGATCCGAGAAATGGTAATCGTGGTGGACCTTTCGGAATTCAGATTTGTGTCGACAATATTGTCTAAGTCTACGTCACGGTGTAGACGTGAGATGATTTCCTCCAACTCTCTGTATCTATTGATTAAGGTCCGTCTTTCACTCCTCCATGTCTATTTCGAGATACCACCTTTTTGATCTTTAATGACATTCTTATTCAATTAGTAGTACAAAAGAACTCCGTTACTGTAGACTTGGTTCAAAAATACCTCTCTGACCTACACTACGAAAGATCCACCTCTTATCTTCTGTGTACCCTTTCGTAATCATCGAGTCAAAAGACGACACGTATATATCTCCATGTAAGTCTCTATGTTTATTTCTAGTATTCCCGGAAATTAATTGATAGATACTACACAAACGAAGTCATTTTTTAATTCGGTTACTTCTGAAAATATATTCTTCTTTTGGTGATAATCTTAATAGAAAGTACTTTTATACAGACCGGTGTTATATACCTTGTGAATCCTACCCTCCGGTTATGTCTGGACTTGATATGACTCTAATTTCCATAATATTTTTCTTTCTTAAAAACAATGACTTCTTTGTCTGGGAGGGTAAAACCTTTTACTGATGTATCTTCAACGTTTGATTTCTCAGTTATTGTTGATCCTTCAATTCGAACTTCTCACCAATATATCAAAGTAGTGATTCCTCCATATTATATCACTACCTGAACACCTACTCTAGTGGTCACAAGTTAAAGATCTAGGTTGTGATTGGTCCATACATTGGATAAAAAGGATTGAATTTTCCGACAACGACGTTTATTCCGACTTTCCTTGAGACCCTCTCTTTTTATTATTTCATTATTTAAGGTACTTACGAGATTATTTTTCTTTCCTCTGTTTTTTACCATCGTTCCAGAACCTCTCCTTACATTTTCAATTTTTTCTAAAACTCTCGTTTGGACCTAGTAATTTACCCCCTCCTTTGTGAGATCCCTTCTTTTTTCCTGTTTATAAATACCGTTTTCTCTTTGACTCAGTGGGACGAAAGTGAATCATCGGTGCAAAATAAAAGTCATTCTAGTGGATTCACATAAATCCCGGAGACCATGGTCTGGGGAGAATAATAAAATTAGAAACGTTGTGTCGATATGATGAATTAACACCTCTTCCCTTACTGTTGGGTGAGGTTATAAGATCTGACCTCTTAAGGTACCTGTCTCCTCGGACCGCCCGATGTCAGGTACCCTAGTGTTTCTCAACCTGTGGTGACTCGTTGACTGTGAAAGTGAAATTTGATGAATTTCTAAATTTCGAGTTGTTTTACCTTTAGACTAGAAGGTTGGTCGTACAAGATGAATTGATCACCGGATGTGTGTCTTCGAGACATATTATGTATTAATTAGTATTTTAATTTTAAAGTTTAATAAAATTAAGTTATCGGGTAGGTTTTCAAAGATTTGTTAAATTTAACGAGTCACATTGAACGATTATTCACTGTCTACGCAGAAGAGAAGATGAAAAGTATAGTAGATAGAGGGGTTTAACGAGGTTTTACTTTTTTAGGAATGGACAACTCAGTCTTACTTGTCTATTGCTGGAAAGATAGACTTCACCACTGTAGTAGACATAACAATTAAAACGATCCATCTACCGAAGTATAAGGATCTTTTCTAAAATTAATTGAACTTATATGTAAATTTAAGAACCTATGGGTTTTGTTTTACTTTAAATTTTTCACCAATTACGTACGTAATGACCATAAGAATCAAATATGACTTTTGAGGTTACGATATACCGTATTGTTTTTACGAATTTTAAGGATAGAATATTAAAGTGTATATGACTACTCTGATATTTAATTTAGTTCGGTTATCGGACGTGATCCCATAATGTGTGACTTGATCGTTAGTCATGTATAAGAGACGGTGACCCCGTCTAGAGACTGAATTCTTTTACTTTATTTTATAATTTTTTAGTCTGATTATATTTCGTGAATTACCTAAGTTCATATAAGTCAAGTCAAGTCAGTGAGTAACAGACTGAGAAACACTGGGGTAACTGGCGTCGTGCAGTCCGAAGGGACAGGTAGTGGTTGAGGACCTCGAACGAGTTTGAGTACAAGTAACTCAACCACCACGGTAGGTTGGTAGAGTAGGAGATAGCAGGGGAAGAGGAGGGCGGAAGTTAGAAGTTCGTATATAGACCAAGTTCATATATAGACCAAGATTAAAGAATTTTAGTTGTCAGAGATGAAAGTCAATTTCTACTTTATTATTTCCGTAAGTACATGGAAGAAAGGATTTTCCCTTCTCTATCTTGTTCTATATATCTCTTGAGGACTAAATTACTTTGATGTTTTGTAGCTATTGGGACTTATACTCTTTCTTTTCATTCCTTTTTTCTTGTCACGGATGGAAATACTGTCCTCTTTCTCTTAATATTAATCCTTCTCCAGAGTTCTCCTGAAAACCTTAAGACCTTTTACAAGTTAAAGTAATAGATCTACCATCAGTGTACCTACAAACGAATATGAAATACGTGAATGCATACACATAATATAAAGTGTTATTGTAATTTTTTTACCTTGGTCTGATGCGATACGTGTCTTCTATGGACCGACGTATGTAGTTTGTTTCACCCATGTTAAATCTCAAGAGGTTTTCTCCACCGTCTGGATTCTGTTTAGAATCTTCGGGAACGTATCATACTTCATACACACCCAGATAGTTCCTTTTACACTTGTAGGTGTGGACCGTAAAAACGTTCTTCGTTCGGACCATCTCCTCTTTGACAACGGTTCGTAGACGATTAGAACCAGTCGATTTTCATTTTTGACTTAGTGATTAAGAGTCCGGACTGATATGGACTCCCAGTGGACTCTTCAGAATTTTGGTCACATATATATGAGTCGAATGGCGAGAGGAACCGACGGGGGACGGTCACTAAGAGTAAATTACCATACCCATTTGAAGGGGTCCACTAAGGTTACACGTACATCATAAATACTTGGATTTGTTCTTTTTGAACACTGTCTCCCCGAGAAAAAGAGGTGAGTGACTCATCTCAGCATGATGACCTTTTTTGACAACCACTCTTTCAGAAGGTTTTGTTGACCCTTTTAAATTCGACGGATATAAAGGGTTAGAGAAGGGTGTTGAAATAATAACCCTTTTAACGAATAGATTCTTCTTGCAGAGGTCAAGTTTCTACTGGTTATTAGTTTTTCCTTGGTTATATTCAGAATACATTTCCACAAACATTCCCCTTTTTTCGTTGTAATATTGGTTTCAGGTATATACTTCTTTTGACGTACTTTTAATGTGCTCCGTCCACTTTAAACACTTATTAAGAGGTATTTTAGTTACTCTATACCGTAAAGACTTTGCTCAAGTTTCTTCTCTATTTTCCTGAGTACCTTCTTTACATTGTTACTTTCTCTGCTGTATTGAGAATCTCGAGTTGTCTTTTTGTCTTTTTTCTTTTATTTGGTGTTTTTATTACTGACATTCTCTTAGTTGTTTCTCCTCTTGTCTGGTAAGGAAAAAACCTTCCTTACTGTGATTTCGACTTTGAGGTCATGAAACCGGTGGAGTACCCTTCTCAACTGAGTAACCTTTTCTGAGACTAGGACCCTCCCTAACACCCGTCCTTCTTTTCCCCTGCTGTCTCCTACTCTACCGACCTACCGTAGTGGCTGAGCTACCTGTACTCAAACCCACTTGAGGCCCTCAACCACTACCTGTCCCTCCGGACCGCACGACGTCAAGTACCCCAACGTTTCTCTTAGTTGTTTCGGTGGAGTCAGTAATAAAAACACCAAATAAAAGAAAAAAGACAAAAAGAAAAGAAAAGACAATAGAGAAAGTAACATTGTAAAGAAGGTACTCAGGAAAATAAGAGAAAATCTTACCTGACCAACCTAGAGGAACGTCAAGTTCCCTGAGAGTTCTCAGAAGAGGTTGTGGTGTCAAGTTTTCGTAGTTAAGAAACCGCGAGTCGAAAGAAGTATCAGGTTGAGAGTGTAGGTATGTACTGGTGACCTTTTTGGTATCGGAACTGATCTACCTGGAAACAACCGTTTCATTACAGAGACGAAAACTTATACGATAGATCCAACCAGTATTGAAAGGAAGGTTCCTCATTCGTAGAAAATTAAAGTACCAACGTCAGTGGTGGACGTCACTAAAACCTCGGGGGGGTTTTATTTCGGACTGTGACAAAGGTGACAAAGGGGTAGATAAAGGGTACTTCACTACCCTGGTCTACGGTACTAGAAGTAAAAGACTTACAACTCGAAATTCGGTTGAAAAAGTGAGAGGAGAAAGTGAAAGTAGTTCTCCGAAAAATCAAGGAGAAGTGAAAGACGGTATTCCCACCACAGTAGACGTATAGACTCCAATAACTATAAAGAGGACCGTTAGAACTAAGATCGAACACGAAGAAGGTCGGGTCGTAAAGAGTACTACATGAGACGTATATTCAATTTATTCGTCCCACTGTCATATGTCGGAACTGCATGAGGATAGTTGGAAACTTTGTTTCCTAGTAGAGGATGAGAATTTTACGGAAGAAGTGAACTGAAGGGTTCGTGGTCTGGTAGGACCAAAAGAAGGGTTAAGAAACCGGTGAGAAAAGTCGGAGGAGACGATTAAGGGGTAGAGGAGTTAGAGATGAACAACCCTCATGTACTTCAAAGACCAAAACTTTAGGAAGAGATGGGTGTGAGGGAAGAGACCACTAGAGTGACTCAAAATTTCGAAAGTCATCGTAGGTATATGGCTTTTGGGGATCTATATTCCAAGAAAGAGTACTTGAGGTCCGAATACACGTCTGGACGGGTGATAGATTATCGAGAGAATTGGGATTGTACTGGTTTTTGCAGAGTTAAAATAAGGGAAGTTTAAAGTACGTCAAAGAGGATATGTTCTTTCGTTGTCAAGGAGAAGGTCGACAAGTCTGATTTTCCGAATCTTAGTCGGGTCAGAGAGAAGAGGTTAGGTCATCGTTTAAGATATTCGATATGACAGTTCATTTAGGTCTTAGACTAGAGAAAAGTAGTTGTTAGTGAAGACAGATTTAGGTATAAAAGAGAACTGAGGGAGGGTAGTGAGGTATCGGAACATTGAGTACATGAACGAAGACGGGGTTGGGGTTGTTGGGAATGTCATATATGTGTACCATATGATGTAAATTGTGTCTACTGGGTCAATAAGGAAGTGAATTTTCAGTTTCCGGAATAAATATTACCGGATATTTACGGATAGTGCACCGGGGAATGAAGGGTCCAAATTAGATAATAATGATAAGTAAACGAGTGAGACAACGTCGATATGACTGGAGGAGTGTGAAGAACTTTTATGATACGTATGAGGGTAGAGTTCCGTGAACGTGTATAAGGGAGATTGATCGTACGAAAGGGGGTTCATAGTTTTATCGAGTAAGAGAATTAAAGAAGTCCGGAAACCAGTTTATTGTAAAAACGGTATTCCGGAAAGGACTAGTGGAAAGTTTTTACGTTAATTACAGTGTGAAGAAATATACTGGAATTGTCGAGAGAATAAAAACAGACACTGGATACTGGTATACTAGATGATGAAAACACAACAACATCAAATCAGTAAGGCAGTACAGACTGAGAAACACTGGGTCACCTGACATCGGGTGGTCCGAGGAGGCAGGTACCCTAAAGAGACCGTTCTTATGACGGTAAAGGAAGAGGTACTGGATGATATAAAGTCAAACGACAACGAATCAGCGAGGTCAGCACAGGCTGACACGCTGGGGTATCTGCCGTCGGGTGGTCCAACCAAATGACAGATTAAGTAATTTTATGCAAAATACTTCAGTCCCTAAAGACAAAACAAGAGACGAAATGACGGTGACGAATATTGTTACAGTTTATTTGTAGACTACTTTGTCGTTTCGTACCCTTTCCTTTCTTTTCGAACGGTTTTTAGTTCGGTTTTCTGTTTTTTTGTTTCAACTTTTATTAATGTCTCTTTTACCATCTATACCTTCTTTTTTTTTTCTTTTGTTATATTTTATACAGAGACCCTCTTTTTTTGTCCGTTCACTTTTTCTTGTTGTTATCAGTTTATGTGTAATCTTCTTTTGAAAGACATATTCCCTTCTACACTTAGAGATTCACCATCCCGTATAATATTGATTTTCCTTTAATTATATCTCGTTAGTTTTTCTATATGAATTATTTCGTAGGATACGAGTAGGTCTGTTGTGGAGGAGAAGGGTTAGTTCAGAAGATTCTCCCTCCTCAAAATTTTTAATCCGATGGAAGTCTGAAGAGACGACGACGATTCAGTGAAGTCAGCACAGGCTGAGACACGCTGGGGTGTCTGCCGTCGGGTGGTCCGAGGGGACAGGGACCCTAAGAGGTCCGTTCTTGTGACCTCACCCAACGGTAAAGGAAGAGGTTGCGTACTTTCACTTTTCACTTTCCCTTCAGCGAGTCAGGCTGGGAGTCGCTGGGGTACCTGACGTCGGAAGGTCCGAGGAGGCAGGTACCCTAAAAGGTCCGTTCTCATGACCTCACCCCACGGTGACGGAAGAGGCAGTCTGAAGAGATCCCTGTTAATAAGTTACAATCCAGACACATGTTTGAGTATTCTCTTTTTCATAATTAAAAAAAAATTAGATCGGTTAACGGTAAGTTTGTATTGTGGTGTCTCGAAGGGACCACCAGGTCACTAATTCTGAGGCATGAAGGAGACGACCCCGTACCCAAACTAGGGACCAGTCCGTTGATTCTAGGATGTACTTTACGTCACACCGGTTTTGTTTGTATTCTCGTTGTCTTTTTGTAAAAGGTTTTACGATCCTGAATCAAAGGTTCTTGAGAAGAACTTTTATTACGAGTTTGAGGTCCTCAACTTATTTCTTCGATCTTAGGATAAATTTATATCTTGAATCGTACTTGTTACTCTTTTACGCAATATCGTATCTTACGTTTATAATATTAAACATTGTTACATCTTTTTCATTTTAGGTCCTTTACATTGTCCTGTATCAAATTCACCTAATAGGATATAACGATTCATTGTTCTCCATATTATAAATTTATAAAATTTTTCACATTCGCCATGGAGGATCTTCTTGATTCTAATCATAGTTGTTTTGTCCAACACTTCCCCTTCCTTCTTTCATCTCCATATATTTAAAAATAGAAAATATGACCTTTAGGTAACTATCAATGAATTTACAGTATTGAGTTCCTTGTATACATATATGATATTTCAATCTAACACGGGTAATTCATTTGTTGAATATTTAAATTTTTCATAGTTTTATGTTTGTTTTTTAAGTAGTTAAACATCACTTTTCAAATTTTTTCTACATAAAATTCTCTTTCGTACTATACTTTTATTTTACTGTCTGTTTTCACATGCAGTAAAAATCATGTTTTTATCACCCTATTTAAGTGGATAACTTCTGTTTATGTCCATTGTTTAGTTTTATTGTTTTAGGTCGGTATCCCGTGTACGTTCTTTAGGTACATTTTGTTTGACTAAATGTTTCCGCCTTTCTTTTCGTTACTTCTTTGAGTGTTCCGTTTACGTTTGTTTTTTCCTAGTGTTATAATTCCAATTAAAGTTTCATTTTATTGACCTGTTATTTGTATATTGATGTTACTTCTAGGATGAACTTAAAATAGATGGTTTATTACTTCGTGATTTTAACCGTTTCTTTGATCTCCTTAATTTCTTTATTTGTCTTTGTCTCGTTTCACTCAAAGTCAAGTGGAGATTCGGGGGTTTTCTACTTCACTTGTTTATGTTACATGGGAGACATAGGTACTTACGTCTTGGGCGTCTATGTGTCTTGACTGATATGATACGGTAAAATATATTCTAAACCTTAGGTACCACTCCCTCATCTCCCCACACACACCGGGACCTTGGTTAAGGAGTGTCTATATCTTCCTACTGACGTCTAACTTAAAATACGGGACTTTTGTCTCTTATATAGAAGAAAAGGTTATCAGTATTATTGTTGACAAATAATATGGTGTTTTGTAAATTTTAAATCAATATACTAAATATTTCTTTTGAGAGTTTATGATTCATTTTTTATTTTAGTTTTCACTTTACTGTCTTATAGCTTAATATTGTTCTTATTTTTACAATGTATCGTTTTAGATACATGTTATACATCTTATACCGATTTCTTTACGATTCTCCTATTAAATGTCAGAACTTAAGAATGACGAGTCAGTCATTTCCTCTGGGCTCGAACTGGGGACCCAACCCTCCTAGAGGACCTCTTCCCTTACCGATGGGTGAGGGCATAAGAACAGACCTCTTAAGGTTCTTGTCTCTCTATATCAGGTACCCCAACGTTTCTCAGTCTCTACTGACTCGCTGATTCGTTCGTGGACTCTTTTAGGTGTTTTCTTATTGTCGTCGTCGTCGTTTTTGTTGTTTTTGGATTCCTTTCGTGTTTCGTTCTTCTTTAAGTTTATGTCTTTTTAATATATTTGATTGGTCTAGTCCCCCTTTTTCTTTCGTGACTATATGGTTTAATCTTTTTTTCTTACTTTTCTTATTGGTGTCTTTAATCTTCTATAGTTTTTTATGTTTTGTAATAAAAGAAGTTAAAATAGAGTTTAGGTTACTTTAATATATCTTCTAATACTTTGGTAGGTTTCTCTGAATTTGTCAGATGCTTTTAGTCTGGATTGATAATTGGTTTACTTCTTTCGACAGGTTCTTAACCAAGTGAGAGTTTTATATACTTACTTACTTTATTAATTATTGAATTAATTTGACTTTTTTAGTTCCAGGTCACTAAAGTGTCCATGATATATATATAGTTTGTAATTCTTCGTCAATTGAGGTTAGATTAAATGTGACAAGATCTCGTGACCACAGTCTCCAATTTCACAGACGGACGTTACACCCTCTGGACCCAAGCTAGGGGTACAGTCCTCCTAGGGGACCTCTTCCTTTACCGTTGGGTGAGGTCATAAGAACGGACCTCTTAGGGTACCTACCTCCTCGGACCATCCGAACGTCAGGTACCCCAGCGTTTCTCAACCTGTGCTGACTCGTCGAAGTGAGTATCTAGTGTATTTCTCTTCCGTTCAAAAGTAAAATTTTTACTCTTTTGGTACTGTCTGTGAGATTGGTCTTCTACCATCATGTCTTTTTTTTTAATATTTGGTCATAGTGAATAAGTTGATTGAGGTTTTAGAATTTTTTTTTTTTAAAAAAAAACTGTATGTCTTAGATCGTTGTGTAATTACCTTATATCAGATGGTATTGTTTCACTCTAAGTAAACACTTAGTTTTACTAAGTTTTAATTGTTCAGGTTGTATTACACTAAGTTAAGTAGTATAATTACTGAATTTCCTACTTTGATCAGTAAAGTATTTTTTAACAAAATTCAATTTTTAGTCATAGATAAAGACTATTTTTTGGAAAATTTATACGTGTTCGTTTATGAGTGACTTTGTGTGTGTGTGTCACGTTATTATTTTCGTTACTGTGACTTTAGTTCTTATTTCATGTTTATAGTGTGGTGATAATGAATAGTTTAACAAGACTATGTTACTGGTAGTTTCACTCTTTCTTTTTTTTAATCTTTTCTCCGTTTTAATAATACTAAACTTCTACTTTTACATCCTGTTAGTTGACCTTTTAAGAAATCTTAACCAGGATCTCAAATCATTCTAACGGTTAACTTTTGTATTTGTCGAAAGGATATTTGTTTATTCATTAATCTCTGTATGATCTTTCTTTAAACTTTTTTGTTAAAATTAATATTACCTTATTTTCTTTTATCGATCCTTATTTAAAGTATTTTTTATGTATATAAAATATGTTACTTTTGAAATTTTGTGATTTCCTGTGTCTTTAACTGAACTTATTTACCTTGTATGAGAATCTTTGTATGAGAAACCTTTTAAATTTCCACAGTTAAGAAAGACGTGGGAAAGGTCATTTCAAGTGTGGTGTTTTATACACAATTCTTGAACCGTCCTTTTAAAGTCTTGTAATTCCTCCTTTAGAACTAATTTAATGAATTATATTCATTATGTCTGATAAATGTTTATAATATCGTAAATTTTGAAACTATGTTTCCGTCTTTATTCGTCTAGTTACCTTGTTTTATGTTTCAGTCTTTATCTGAGTTCACGCCTAAATCTTAAACCATATATTATTTTTACCGTAAAGTTTAGTAATCGACACGACACGAATTCAACGAGTCAGTACAGGTTGAGAAACGCTAGGGTACGTGACATACATCGAGTAGTCCGATGAGACAGGTACCTCTAAGAGGTCCGTTCTTATTACCTCACCCAACGGTACAGGAGGAGGTCCCGTAGAAGGGTTGGGTCTCTAGTTTGAGTTCAGAGGACGTAACGTCCACCTAAGAAATGATAGACTCGGTCCTCCCTTCGGAAGTTTAGTGACCGATGTCTATTTAAAAGATGTTTCTTAGAAATGTTTGGTTACTCTTTTTCTGGTTGTTGGATAATCTTTTTACCCGATTGATATTCGTCAACAGTGAAAATGGTGATACTGTTGTTACTAGGTTTTCAAAGTATTTTGTGAAATCGATAACCATAACTAATCCATACCCATTCGTCCATGAGAAACTAAGGGCCTCAGAAAAATTTCCGTTAAGTCGTTGTAGTTGAAAGTTTACGGGAGACTGGGTCGTTAAGGTGAGACTAGTTAATAGAATGTCCATGTAAGTGTGTATCCTGTAAGAAAGGTTACAATAAATTTTAGTACTTTCTGACCTTTGTTGAATTTCGGCATACATATTCCTTGACCAGTGTATTTTGACACTTTGTGTGTGTGTTTATAATACCTCCATCTCGATATATACTAGAAGTTTTATATGATAATTCCTCTGAATGAAAAGTTCATAAGAAGAATTCGTAATGACTTAAAAATAAAAAAATAAGTACTGGATAAAAAGAGAAAAATTTTACTTTATTTTTGATTTTCACTTAATTTTTATTTTTACCTAAAAGTCAAAGCCAAAGCGGGTCACCCAGCCGCCTCCGGTCCGAACACCCACCGGTCTCATCCCCAAGCCTAGGGCCGGCGTTCTAAAGACTAGTACTAGCAATTTCACTCAGACGCCTTCGTTTGTGGGTCACTGAAGGACTTCGTTTAGTAGCCCGTTAGTCAACAACACTTTAATTTAAGTCCTCACCTAATAGCTCCCCAGGACCGAACGGACCTATGTACTTATATCGGAACCTCGTCTGTCTCCTCATACATTTACCTGTCGACTTCTTGTTCATGCCCCTACGCAAATAGGCTCGTTTGTTACACAACATATATTCATGTGTCTTCTCCTCCTACACTTCTGTGGTTCTGTGTCATGAAAAGTATGGCTCTATATAAAAAACAGTTCAAAAAACAAAGAAGACAGTATATTAAAAAGGACAAAACATTATCAACCACTAAAGGGTGACTGTGTACTAACTCTATTTACACATTTTAACACCTAAATACATTTCTCAAGAAGGTATAAATTCAACGTCAGTAAAAAAAAAGAAAATGGAGATACAGTCGCACGTCTTTCGTTTTTCTAAAAAAAAAATTTGACCTTTCTTTTAAAAAAAGAAGGATGTACCTTCAAAGGTTCGTTGCGGTAAACTAGACTGACGAAACGAATACCCTGACTGGCTTTACTACCTACACTCCAATTAAATTTGTGACATCTCTACCGTTTTTTATTTATTTTTATTATTTTTTATTTTATTTTTACTTCATTTATTTCAAACCATTGATTGTGTAAAACATCACGAGAATTACAAAGTTACATTCTAAATAAGGACGTATTGACCTACGTTAGTCGGTCTCGTGTAAGAAACTGAATGCTAAAAAGTAGAACCTTTTTTAATTAGTCTATTAGGTGTCCAAATGAAAGAAAAATCACATAGAAGATGTGTAGTAGTTTCACACTTTCTTGTGCCTCTTCTATTTCGTATATTTTGTCTTTTTCGACGATGTACATTGTGTGAAACTTGGTTTGAAGAGAATACGAAACATACATTAGTTTTATCTCCCTTTTACCTCCTGTGCAGATTCTAGTTGACAAAATGAAATCTAAATTGTTACACGAAAATTAGGAAAAAAAGAACAGTTACCGTCGAAATTTTTTTATGAAAATTTATCTAAGTTTGAACTTGTTTCTTTAATCAGTCTAATACCGTTAAAAATTCATAAATGGTTCATGATGTTGATTTAATATCCTTATGTTCGAAAATTAATAGTATAAAAGACTGACGGAATAACCTCTTTCTTTACCGTTGGGTGAGGTCACAAGAACGGACCTCTTAGGGTCCCTGCCCCCTCGGACCACCCGACGGCAGATACCCCAGCGTGTCTCAACCTGTGCTGACTTCACTGAATCGTCGTCGTCGACTGACGGAATTACTCCTTTTTATCTCTTCAATGGACTTCAACTACCTGTTTAGGTCGTAATCCTAATTATGTTTTAGAAGAAAGAACTTGTATTCGTTTACGTAGAGACTTTTGTTTTTTTTATCCTTTTGATTCCGTCATTGTAATAAAGTACTTAATTAGAGTTAAAAGGGTCTTAAATAGATTTCATCCTTGAATGGATTGTTAAATGGATTTTGTCTTTTAGTATTAGTCTGTCGAACATGATGTCTCTCCATCACTTGATGTCACCCTTTTAGGAAACGAAGGGTCGACACAAGATCCCCTATGAAAAGTTGAAGAGATTCGAAATAAAAAAAGTACACATTGAACCCCTAGTATTGTTAAGGATAGAAATTCGTGATGACACTTATACCTTCTATCATTCATATTGTATAGCACATATCGTACACAGTGTGTGTGATGTACGAGTCTAAAATAATGACCAATTTAATCTTTGTATACCTGAAGGAACACAACAACTCTATTTTCACAGGTCTTCACATAGACCGTAGACCGTCTCTGGGTTATTTATCTTCAATAAAAGTGATCATAACGACTGTACCGTGGTTTATTATTTTTATATATATATTTTGTTTTAGATGGTTCGTAATTAGAAAAGTTACTTTATTTGTGTTTTGTCAACATAAGTTTATTATAAATTCTTGTGGAAATTCGTTTGAAAAGGTAATATTAAAATTCTATTTTTATGGTTTACTTGATTTTCTAGACTTACAGGTGATACACAGTCCGTACACCTAGGTTACAACTTGTATCGAGTTTACCTGTTCCAATTGCCTCATGTGTCGTATTCTTGCCTTCCAACTATGTCCGTACAGTACACTTCAAAGTGACCGGTGTAAATCTTAATAATTCCTAGTCTTTGGAGACTCTCGAAAAATCCCATTCCACTTTATACTAAATAGAAAACTTTGTTAGTCACACTTCTTGTCTTGTCTGATCTCCTTTCTTTTGTCTTCTGGTGATTCTACTATTGATAACCTTCTCGAACATAATACCTCTAATTTATTACTCTGTACTGATCTCGAACTAATCCCACTAAGTTATTACTCTTTCTCGGTCTTAGTTCCTTATAAAATCCTGTATTTTGTCTTAAACCATTACCTAATCAGACCCTGTACTCACTTTCTCATAGTTACTGATGTCATCTAAACATTGAACATGTTCTGTGAGATTCTTTCCTTTATGACATGTAACCGGTCGAAACAAAATCCCACTTTTCGTGTAATCGGAAAGAGAGGGAAAGTAGATACGTTATACGAACCTTTTCTACTAAAACGTATTTTGTTTATTATTTAACACTTATCTGTTATTTTGTTAATTCGTTAAAAAGTGGGTTGATGACAATTTCCTTTTGTATTATTTAATTGGAAAATTTGTTCCTTTCGTTAATGTAGAAACAGATTATTCTTAAAATTTTGAATCTAATTGGTTAAAGGATCATCATTCGTTGGGCAAAAGGTACCCATTGAGGTTGACATTAATAGAACCCAAAAATTTTATTATTTTCTTGATCGAAGTATTTCATTGTTTTATCGGGTTCACCTAGATGTTCCGTCTATCCGATGTCTCCAATTCTCTGATTAGTGTCCTATTTTCCCGGAGTAATTAGTTGGTATTGATATACTGTTTTTAGTCATCTAATAACTGAAGATCACGGGTTTAACAGAGGTAATTCGAGGTAAAATTACTCTTAAATTTGACACCGATCCAAAGTCTTATGAAAGAATGGACATGAAGTAAGGTTTACAAAGGTATTACATACGTTATTGTTTCCGTCGTGATTTCTCCCCCTTTTATAAAATCTTTTTTTTTGTTTTGTCTTTTGTATGAGTAATTAATTTACGACCTCTTTCTTTCTAATAACGATTGTAGTATGGAGGACCTCTAGGGACGTAAGGGTACCTGTTCTTGAAAAGGACTTTTTGTTCTTTATCAATAAGACTATCTTTCTATGGACTACGTCGTCGATTTTATATGACTTTGGTACATAGTATGGTGTCATTTTATTTAGAACTCGTAAAATACATAAGACATATGTGTTGAACCTATGAATGATTAAAAGTTTAGGAACTTAAATAAATATAATTGACACACCTTTGATGTTATCTGAAAATCTCATTTTTCTAAATTTCGACTGTTGTACTTTTATCAAGATATCTCTATAAATTCTTTCAGATAGGTTTATTTTATTCAAAACCCTTTAAACCTTTCAGATAATATGTATTAATATTAAAAGTATAAGAAGTAAATTCTGTTTATGATTTTTAATTGATATTACTTATTAAAGGATTTTTATTTGTATTCAATTTACTTTCTTTTTAATAAATGGAGGTGAAACATTCGAGAGTAGTTATTTAAGAAAACAGACTTCCTTTTTCTGTCACACAATATTATTTTGTATCTCATTGTATTCGTATGTTATGTTTGTATATATGTATTACTTTGTTTTATATGACTTTTATAAAAGGATTAAATATACTTATTTTTAATGGAATGTAGTTTTTAAAGGTTTTACGATGTCTATATTAATAATATTCAAATTTATAATAAAACGTAAATTCTTTAGACTTTATGTTAAAGAGTTTATAAACCTCTAGTATTTTTTCTAAAAATTTTATCAGTTAAAAGAAATTTTATGTTAGGGTGTTAAAAGTCTGTAATGTTTATTATCGTCATATCCTCTTTTAGTACAAAGTAATTCAAAATTTTCGTGTTAATTCTTTCGTTTAGTATTTATAATTTACTATAATTTTATGACAATGAATGGTACCCCTTTTTTGCATAATATAAAAGTTGGCCTAATAGACGTTATAGGTTCTGATTTATAGACTTTTATCTTATAACATACTAATTCGTGTGAAAGTCTATTTTGAGAAGTATATATTTTTTATGTTTTTAAAGAACTGTTGGTACTTTTATTGAAAGTTTTACAGTATAAGGGTTCCTGGTTCGGTATATAAAACGTTACAAACTTCCGTGTCGTTAATTTCGGAATTTCTTGTCAATTGTGTAATTGTAAAGAGACTATACATATATTTTTTTCAGATAGAAGAATTTTATCTTTTTAGTATTTGTCCTTCTTTAAAAGGAGATCTAGTTTCGTCTGGATCTTTTATTTCTGTTTTTAACGGATAAAAGAGGAGAAACAATAAGAAGATAAGGATCGTTGAAGGGATTCTGATCTTCTCAAAAGAAACCTACCGGGACGGTGGGAAGGAGTGTTGGGATGTCTCCTGTTAAGTCTCTGTCTGGTTTCGGACTCTCTCTTTTTTGATTACCTTTATCTTACGTCGTCAGACTGTCTCGGCACTCAGTTTGTAAGTAACAAACTTGATTGGATGTTGTCTCGTTGTTCGTTGGGTTTCTGGCAGACAGGAGTTTAAAATGTGGAACTTTTTGTAAATTTTATTCAGTAAAGTTATATGTTCGGAATGAAATAGAACACTTTTTGACGGTAAAGACCTTTAGACGACCGTCAAGTCACCAATCCTGAGCCACGAAAGTGACAACCCCTGTCCCAAGATAGGGACCAACCCTTTGATTCTAGGACGTTCGGAACAGTATGTCGGAGTTGTTGGTGAGGGGAGTGGGGTGGAGGTCGGTTTTTTTGTTTCTTTGAAAGTAAAGATTAGGTAGGTTCTGTTAGACAAATAATTGTGTTGAATGAATCAATTCATTAACTCAATATTGTAATTTTACATTTCAGTTATAACGAAATTATCAATGAAACCACCATCGTTGAAGTTATTTAAGTCCTGAATAGTGTCTTTTCGATATGGGTCCTGTAAAACCGTGATTTTTGTTTTTAATCTTTCCATATCATACCGTGAAATTTTATATTGTGACAGTAAAAGAAATTATATATGTTCAGATCTACACACATATGTACTACACGTACGTTAGCACGTGACATTCAACGAAGTCAACACGGGTTGAGAGACGGTGGGATACCTGACATCGGGTGGTCCGAGGAGATAGGTACCCCTAAGAGGTCCGTTCCCATGATCTCACCCAACGGTACGGGAGGAGGTCCCCTGGAAGGACTGGGTCCCTAACTTGGACGCAGAGGATACAGAGGACGTAATCGTCCACCCAAGAAATGGTGATCACGGTGGACCCTTCGGGCACATATGTACTTTGTATGCATTGTGTTTTTTAAATCTTCCTTTAAATTGTTTTACAATTTCAGTTCGAGGAGACCCAACACCTTAATACCTACCGAAAATTTTATAAAAAGAACCACAGTAAGACATAAAAGTATTTATACATATTTCTTGTTCACATAGAAGACGTTAATCTTTTTTTAGTTAGATAAAGTAAAATCTAATGTACGTTAGGGGAAAAATTTTGATTAAAAGAAATTGACTTTTTACACATCTAGGGTCTAGGATTTAAAGGGAAGGGTCTTCATTGGTGACAGTTCAAAGATCAGACAGTCAGATCTTTAAAGGATGTGTAGATGTTCTTATTACGGATTAATGACGTGTATGAAATTTGTGACACTCTCGTGTGTACACCGAGACGTGGAACAAAGGAAGTACGTTATTTAGCATTTCTAATCAGATATACTCGTGTATGTGTTTATAAAGTAAGAAAAAGTACTGATGTATCAGATAATACATAAGTGTGTTATATAAAATCTTATAGAATGTGACTCCCTGTAAGTCCAACAAAAGTAAAAATTTTTTTATTTCGTCTTGTAATTTTCTGAAAATTGTATATACTAAAATATGTTTATGAAGATCTTACTATAGGTTTCTTCTCAATTGTCATGGACGGAGGATCGATCCCTATTTAGTCCATCAACCCAAATCCCTTCCTTTCTTTAAAAAGGAGAGTATGGAAATACTGGGAAATCAGAAACATAGTACACATTATATACGAAATAAAAAATTCACTTCGATTTTATTTCTTGTAATTTTTGGTAGTCTGCACGTGTCCCTACTGGGTCTCTCTACAATACCTCTCCCTCCACCCTCCCCTCCAAGTACAAACCCTTGCGTACATGTGGGCACCACCTAAGTACAGTTACATACCGTTTTGGTTATGTCATGACATTTCATTTTATTTCATTTTTTTTTTTTTTTTTAGTCTGTGAGTTGGAGTAGTAAAATTCTATTTACACTTTCCGTTTGATTTTGATGTGTTGTGTTGAAAATGAGGTCCTCTAGTGTTCCGACTTCTCGTTAAATAAATGAGGTCTAGTCCACCACTTCCCCGAACGTTATTCCGTTACTTCGATGGTCGCTCCGGTACGTCCCGATTGGTTCTGTCTGCCCAGCATCACTTCTCACTTCTCAAGACTGTTTTACACCAGGTGACCTCCTCCTTTTCCGTTTGGTGAGGTCACAAAGACAGTCCTCTTGGGGTGCCTGTCATACTTTTCTGTTTTTCTATACTGTGGTCTTCTGCTCGGAGGTCCAATCTACAGGTTATACAATGACCCCTTCTCGTCTCCCGTTAATGATTATCGAGGTCTTTCTTATTTCACCGACCCGGTTTCACCTTTACTGTGAGTCAACACCTACACAGACCATCACTTTCAGTTCAGGTTACGGTATTTCTTGTTATGACGTATCCTTGGACCTTATAATCCAGGTACTTAGTTCCATTTGCCCTGTGTCAGTTCGTCCTCTACCGTTCTAACTTGTGACTGTATAATCCTTAGTCACTTGATTTTACCTGACCTTACCCACTTAAATTAAGTCTACTGGTAATATAGTTGATGATACCCGTTCTTAAGGAATCTTCTTTACTTCATTGGGAGTATCAGTTTTTCTCAGGTTTGACGTCATGAACCCACGTCGGAGTTTTTACTGTCTTACTAGGACGAAGCAGGGGTTCCGTTCGGTAAGTTGTAGTCATTAGGTTTAGTTACGGGATTGGTGACTATAACTTATTCGACTTCTGTTGGTCAAGATGTTTCTGGACGTTGTGAAGGATCTTGATTGTGGTTTTTTACTACAGGAAAAGTGGTATTCCCTGACCTTATGTTTTCATCCCTTAGTTCTCTATGGGTCTTATTGTCTGTTCAAACCGGAACCTCATGTTATACTTCGTACCGTTTCCGATTTTCTCAAAACGGTTCTCTTGTGTGACCAGTATCATTTGTGGGAAAAGGTTTTTGGGTTCTCTACTGAGATGTGTACCTGTAGTGGTCTATCAATTGTGGTTGTAGTATGATACAAGAAACGTCGACTTTTGCCTCAGATATGTCAGTCGTTTTTGTCCTGGACCTTGACTGACACCGAGTCTAATACTCAAGGAATAGCGTTTTAAGTCCAAATTTAACTTGTTTCACCCCTTTTGGTAATCCGGTAAGTCAATACTGGATTTAGTTAAGGGAATACTTATATGTCACTCCACTGTTTATTTAAGTTCCCTAATCTAGACCACCTGTCTCACGGACTTCTTGATACCTACCTCCAAGTATTGTACCATGTTCTCCGTCATTGGTTTTGGTAGAGTTTCTTTTTCTTTACGTTCTTCCTTTTCACCAACAGACTCCTCCGAAATGTTTATCGACTCCTTTCTTTTCTTCACTTTCCGTTCCTTCTTTCCATATAGGTTGACTTACGTCTTAAAGTCTCTTATCGTTTCTCTCTATTCTTTCGGAAGAAGTTACTTGTCACGTTTCTTTCTCTCCTTTGTTGTCTTACCCTTTCTGATCTCTAGAGAAGTTCTTTTGATCTCTATAGTTCCGTTGTAAAGTGTGTTGTTACCCGTGCTATTTCCTGTCCTTGACATTCCTGGTTTGGTTTCGTCTTCTCTAATTCTTCTCCACCGTTCCTATGTGTCTTCTTAATATGTTTATTCCAGAATTATTGGACCTATAGGTGCTACCACACCAGTGAGTGGATCTCGTCCTATAGGACCTCACACTTCATTTCACCCGATTCCATCGTAATGATTCTTGTTTCGATCATCACACACAATCAACGAGTTAATACAAGTTGAGAGACTCTGGGGTACCTGACGTCGGACGGTCCGAGGAGATAGGTACCTTAAGAGGTCCGTTCTTATGACCTCATCCAACGGTAAGAAAAGAGGTCTCCTAGAAGGGTTGGGTCCCTAGTTTGGACGCAGAGAACATAGAGGACGAAACCCTCCGTCCAAGAAATGGTGATCACAGTGGACCCTTCGAGTTTCGATCATCTTCACTACCTTAAGGTCCACTCGATAAATTTTGGGATTTTCTACTACGACAATTTCACGACGTGATTTATACAGTCGTTTAAACCTTTTGAGTCGTCACCAGTGTCCTGTCATTTTCCAGTCAAAAGTAAGGTTAAAGTTTCTTCCCATTACGGTTTCTTACGAGTTTGATGGTATGTTAACACGAGTAAAGTGTACGATCATTCCAATACGAGTTTTAGGAAGTGTGATCCGAATTTGTCATATACTTGACTCTTAAAGGTCTGTATGTTCGACCTAAATCTTTTCCGTCTCCTTGACCTCTAGTTTGACTGTTGTAAATGACCTAGTACCTCTTTCGTTCCCTCAAAGTCTTTTTTGTAGATAAAGATGAAGAAATTTAAAACTGACACACCTAGTGTCGTTTGACACCTTTTAAGAACTTCTCTACCCTTATGTTCTGGTGGAATGGACGGAGGACTCTTTGGACATATATCCTGTTCTTCGTTATCAATCTTTACCTGTACCTTTTCGACTAACCGAGTTTTGACCTTTTCCTCTGTTGTTCCGACATATGACAGTGGGACTAATAGATTGAATATACATCTGATGTAGTTCACTTTACACCCCGACCTACTTATTGTTCGACCTTGGTTCTAACGGTTCTCTTTACAGTGTTAGAGTCTATACGTCTACTATGGTGAGATTACCGTCCTTCACTTCTCCTTGATTTCCCGGACAATTATTCCCACTATCTCCTCTCACTTTTTCAACCGAATTTTGAGTTGTAAGTTTTTGATTCTAGTACCGTAGGTCAAGGTAGTAAAGTACCGTTTATCTTCCCCTTTTTCACTTTCGTCACTGTCTAAAATAAAAGAACCTCAGGTTTTAGTGACGTACCACACCACTGGTGTCGGTACTTTAATTTTCTGTGAACGAGAAACCTTCTTCTCAATGTTGTTTGGATCTGTCGTATAATTTTTCGTTTTGGTAGTAAAACGACTGTTTCCAGGGATATCAGTTTCGATATAAAAAAGGTCATCAATATATGTATATACTTTCAACTTGGTATTTCCGCCGAATCGCGACTTCTTGACTACGAAAGATTGACATCACGACCTCTTCTGAGAACTCTCAGGGGACCTGACGTCCCTCTAGTTTGGTCAGTTAGGATTTTTTGGAGTTAGGACTTATAAGTAACCTTCCTGACTACGACTTCGACATAGAGGTTATGGAACCGATAAATTACGCTTCTCGACTGAATGACCTTTTCTGAGACTACGACCCTTTCTAACTTCCGTTTCCCTGTTCCCCCGTCGTCTCCTAATCTACCAATTCTATCGTGGTGATTGAGTTACCTGTACTTAGACTCGTTTGAGGTCATCTGTCACCTCCTGTCCCGTCGGACTCACGATGTCAGGTACCTGACGTTTTTCAGTCTGTACTTGATCGTTTACTTGTTCTGACCTTTTTTAATTTTTATAAAATATTAAGATAGACTCTCTCTATGGTTCCTTCCTCAGTGACAGTAAGTGAAACGTGATCCTTACGTTTGACTACGTTGAGTGACCTCCCGTTAAACATTGTAGATAATTTTAAATTTACGAGTGTAAGAAATTAGATCAGTAAGATGATGTTTAAATAGGATAACTATATAAGTGTATACTTAATTTACTGTATCTCCCTATCAGTGATATAATCGTTTTCAGACCTTTGTTAGATTTACAGATTGTTATCCTCTATCAAACTTGTCTAAAATCACCTCATTATGTTATCTAATGACAGATGAATTTTTCTTATTGTGTCCTCAAGAGACCGCCCGATCACCAATCATAAGATCCGGCAGTGACTACACCGGGTCAACCAGTCCCTTGACTCCAAGATGATCGGTCTTCTACGTTACTTTTTTTTTTTTTTCTCTTCTTACATCGATTCATTATTATACTTCGTTAGAGGTTTTATGTATTAAAAAAAAATTTTTCGGATTCAACTAGACACTTATATATACATTGTATTGAGGTCTTTCTATGAGTTTTTCTTCATTGTTACCTATGAACATCTCTCCCCTTAACTGATAAATATCCTGTCCTTATCCCTTTGGTAAAAAGTCATGTGTAAGAAAACTTGTAAATCTTAAGATGTAATACACGTATTTAATGAATAAATTTTATAAAATTCCCTTTAAATAAGAAATTTACTACATGACATACTGGGTAGAAATATTCTGTATATATATGTTTCAGGTTATATTATTTTAGTTGAATTTTATTTTGTAATGTACAAACTATGGGTATTGTAAAAATATGCAATGTAGTTGTTAAGAATGGATTTATTAACAACTTTCAACCCAAATTATTTCAAACGAAGTTATAAAACAGCATATGTATAATGTACTCAATAAGGTACAAAGACATCATATCCATCGATAAATTTTTTTCTCTCTTTATCAAACTTTATGTTTTGAAGTAGAATGACATTATCTCTAAACTTTTACGTGTCCTGAGTTGAAATATCAATTATGTCGGTGTAGACTCGAAATTTATGTTCCTTAGTTTCGATTAAAGTATTGTTGTACGAACTTCAGTAGTCGTTTTATAAAGTTACTAAGTTCTGTTTATGTGATGTACAAGAGTTTTCCGAATATCTTAATAAAATATAGATATTAAAATCTCGAACTATACTGGAATTTCTATTAAATAAACCCTTTGTTATGAGATGGAAGTAATATGTATAATTGGGAAACTGGAAATATAATACATATTGTATGAAATAAATATTAAATGTAAATATGTGAGAAATAATAAATAAAAATTATGATATATCACCAATTTCCGTACCCGATGTATGTCTCAGTACTCGATGCCTCCGGTTCGAGATCTAGGGTCGAGACGATTACTGGACTCGTGACACCGAGTTAAAAGAGTACACTTTTGATCCTTTTGTTATGGATAAGTGACTTATCAACATTCTTAAGACATTCTATTAGAAACCGTATCTCTGACCCTGTGTATCGTTCATAAAAATCATTTACCGTCAATATGTATAACCGATGTAAAGAATAAATAATCTCTCTTGATGAGATTGTATTTCAATAAGTTGTAAAGACTGGATCAATTATCGTCACGACCTCGGGTTTAGAGATCTGACGAGAGACGTAGAGGGTCATTCATGTCAAAAAGATAAAATTCGGTCTTAATTAAATATGTTAAGTGTTTTTGATTGAAGATCCCAAATTTTTAAGAGGATTTCAATTTTGACCGTTGAGGTTTAATAAGACACTACGAAACACCGAGATATAAATTTCTTTAAATTGTACTATTGAGATTTTTGATATTCAAAAATGAACATGCACTGATATCCAAAGTCACTTTAAATGTCTGTTGTACAATAAATTTATCAATCTTATATATACGGTGCTCTTATTCCTGAAACAAGTGACTAAATGTGATACATATTTCGTCACGGACCTTGTATCAACAACAAGTTAATAATGTACAAGTTCTTTACTTACTTGTTTAGTACTTCTTAGTCTTAATAATTATTCGGACACAAAAGATAAAAGTCAAATATTAGGATATATAAATTAAGGGAAAGAGATAATTATCTTGTCGTTATGATTATTAAGTACCTTTTTCAATTTCTTATTAAAGATGGACAATGTCTAGCTTACGAACACAGAGGGATTTTAAGGATACAACTTCGGGATTTGAGTTTCCATTACTATAAGCAAAGACCCCGGAAACCCTCCATTAATCTATATTTACTCCGATACTCCACCTTGTGGGTACGACCTTAATCACGAGAATGTTCTCCTTCTCCGTAGTCTCGAAGTAGGGAGACGGTACACTCTGATGGAGTTCTTCCTTCGTTTGGAAACTTCTCCCGGGAGTGGTTTTGGATTGGTACTGCCGCGGGAGTAGAGTTTGAAGGGTCGGAGATCTTGGTACTCTTTATTTACAGACACCGACTCTGGTAGGTGAGCTACCATAAAATAATATCGTCGAATTCGGTTCTTTTACACCAAAGATTTACAATTAAAAACGTCGTTTTAATACAGACCGTATCTAATGTCAAGTCAATAGAAACATAAAGGACTCATGTAGGACTCTATCCCCTTTCCTCCAATTCTTAAACCGTCCTAATTATTATTTAGTTACAAGGTATAAGTGTAAATCTTTTGGGGGTTTCACTTAAGTCATAAGTAAGGAAACAGATAGTGACTAGATACTATATACTTGAAAAGTATGGATGAGTAATTATACTCTTTGATGTTCTTCTGTATATATTAGTTCCTATTTTGGACAAACAAAATAGTTCGAACCTTCCGTGTAATCTAATGGTTCATTTTTGTTTGGAATTCTGCCTTGGGTTTATATTGTCGTGTGTTTTATAAAAAAAAAATCAAAAGTTATCTGAAAATAAATATGTTTCGTTTGATATTGGAATAGAGTATGGACGTTTGTCTTTTTTAAAATATTTTTCTTTATCAAGTGATGGATGTTTCTGGGATTTATATAGGGAAAATAATTTTGACATAAACTTACATTATTTTCTATCCGGTTTGATTTACTCAAATAATCCTCGAATAAGGAATTCCAAAGAAATAAAGATAATAAGAAGACTACAATGACAAAATATACTACTATACTTTTCTTTATACCCGACTTGATATTACTAAATACCACCTTTTATTAGTTTAAAACGGTAACTTCGAAAAGAAGTTAGATTACTCTGGTGTCGTTTCAATCCCCCCTTCTCCAAAACTCTGTTACATAGACATTTGTTTATGAATGTTTAATTATACTGTTTCTCATATTATGCATATAAATATTTCGTGTCACTCTTATGGTTTTCGTATATCAGAGTTTAGTAAGACTTGGGGTCATAAACACTCATAATGTAATAAACCCGTTATTGAAACAAAAATGTTTCATCTAGATATCAATATTTCAGATGTCAATAGATGATATAGAAAAAGATTCATGAATAAATCTATATATAAAAATAGTTGTAGGGTGGAAGAGTTGAATCAACGTCCGGTAGTTTAATGGTGATAATGAGAATCTATACTGAGTTGTCAGTTTTTCGAAAGGTCAAGGTTTTACTTACTGTAATTGAATAGTATTATTAAATTACTGAATTTAATAAAGTTTTTTTCAAAAATTAAGATTCCAAAAATTTTTTGGATAAGTCCATAGTTTGGCTGAAGATTTATCCGTCCCATAATCCCTTTTGTAAACACTATATTACAAAATATAATATTAAGTTTCTCTTAATCGTAATTGTATTAAGTATCCCGACTTAGGAGATCCTTAACCATTGTTGGGATAATTATGTATATAGACTTACTCTAGATGGGAAAGTTAACACATTGACTTCTTTATCTAAAGTCGCATTTATATGTCCTGTGGATCTATATATTATGTTATGAAATGTTGGACCTCCAAGATCTAGAGGTATCGAACCTTTTTGTTTGTTTTAAACTTAGTAAAGTTAATTTTATACATCCAAGATACTTACATAAACATGTACGAGTAGTGCGTATAAGATAAAATGGGAAATTGATTATACAATTTATTAGAATAAACCCCTAAATTAATGTAGAGTATAAAGAGTCTTTGATATTAATCGTTAATGTCTACAGGTTATAGGTCTAATCGTTATAGTCCATAGAACCTTCCATTTATTTAATAATTTCCAGGCAAACCCCGTTCATAAAATTTGTGTGCCTAAAGTACTCCTTTTATTTTTATGTTTTGGAGTGAACACTAAACAACAATTTGTGAACTCTTAGTGACTAGGTTATTTTAGACTTTTCTTCATCCATGAGGTCTCAGTGTCAATGACCATTATACGTTATAGTCACCTGGCAAGGAGTTTGTTTTGAAAAAGATGATTTTTTTGAATGGGGTTGATCAACCAATTATTCCAGATGACTACTGAGATTAAATTTCAAGAATGGAACGAAAAGTACCGTCTTCTTATACCCGGATTTTTGTTTGGTCCGTCTTAAAGGATCTTTTTTTATAACTCGATAAATGGTGGTCATTAAATTTAGATGTGTTTTATACATGGTACATTCATAAAAGTATCGACAATATTATTAAACGAATTTTCAAATAATAAATCCCTCTTAAAAGATCGTTGTGACTCGTTTACTGACCCTTCTCTTTACGTCTACACGACATATATTGTCCTACTGTGTAAATTTTAAATTTAATTAAGACTTTTCAGTCCATAAACTTGAAGGTGTCACGAAAAAATATTCGTCAGACTTTTAATCATAAAAACAGAAAATCATATTAATCATAACAACAGAAAAGCTAATGATTTTGTGGAGATTAAAATGAAGATAAGAGACGATGTTAGATCTTTATTTTCAATATTTTTTATAGTAGGAAAACCTTAATGTGTTTTAGAATAAGTTAGTTTACTTTTCATCGTGTTCTAAGTCGTTAAATTTATTTATTGTAGACATAGTACTTAATTTTAAATAAGATACTCTTAAGTTATATCTTCGAGAAGTCTTCCCTATATGGTATGGGATATATGATTATGTTAAAACATGAAGTTAAGATACCCTATAGTCTTAATAAACACATATCTAAATTAAATTATCGAAGAATATACATCTTTGATCTAAAATGAGTAGAAACGTAAGGGGTATCGTGGTTCATTTTATGGAGTGTCCATTAGTACATAAAAATTATTCACTTAAAAGTGATTCTCTTTGTCCAAAAAATCTCCAGTTCCTTAAGGACTCCTCTCTGTGACGAACTGGAACCCTCACCGTCTCGACTTTTTGAGTTGTTTTTCAAAACGATACATCATTCAAGTCAAGTCGACGAGTCAGTATCGGCTTGAGAAACGTTGGGTACCTGACATTGTGCGGTCCGAAGGAACAGGTAGTGGCTCAGGGTCTCGAATAAGTTTGAGTACAGGTAGTTCGGTGACTTCGGTAGGTTAGTAGTAGGAGACAACAGGGGAATAAGAGGGTGGAAGTTAGAAAGGGTTGTAACCACAGAAAAGGTTACTCAGTGAAGAAGTGTATTCCTCGGGTTTCCTAGCCTCAAAGTCGAAGTCATAGTCAGGAAGGTTACTTATAAATCCTGACGAAAGGAAATCCTACCTGACTAACCTAGAGGAACGTCAGGTTCCCTGAGAGTTGTCAGAACAGGTTGTAGTGTCAACTTTTCGTAGTTAAGAAACCGTGAGTCGAACGAAATGTCAGGTTGAGAGTATAGGTATGTACTGATGACCTTTTTGATATCGAAACTGATTTACCTGGAAACAATCGTTTCATTACAGAGACAAAAAATTATACGACAGATCCAACCATTATCGAAAAGAATGTTCCTCGTTCACAGAAAAGTAAAGTATCACCGTCAGTTGTAGACGGCACTAAAACCTCGGTGGGTTTTATTTCAGAGAGTGATAAACGGGTAGATGAACGGTACTTCACTACCCTGGCCTACGGTACTAGAATCAAAAGACTTACAACTCTAAATTCGGTTGAAAAAGTGAGAGGAGAAAATGAAAGTAGTTCTCCGGGAAATCAAGAAGAAGTGAAAGACGGTATTCGCACCACAGTAAACGTATAGACTCCAATAACTATAAAGAGGATCGTTAGAACTAAGGTCGAACATGAAGTAGTTCGGGCCGTAAAACGTACTACGTGAGACATATATTCAATTTATTCGTCCCACTGTTATATGTCGGAACTGTATGAGGAACAGACTAAACCTTGGTCAGACAACAAGGTACAGATCAAGATTGACAACGAAGGACTGACGGTATGTCTAAAGAGTCCTCCGTCCATTTCACCAGACCATATGGATAGAGAAATTCTTAAAAAGTCAAACAATACTATGTGTGTCAGTTTCCGAAACCGCATCAGTTATTTCGTATTCATTTACAGAAAGACCTTTAGAGAACGAAAAAACTACTAGGTCGCCAACAAGTGTTAAACTAGAGAGCAAGGAGACGGAAAAGATTTAGGTCGAACTTATAGACCTTCAAGTGTCAAGTGTATGACAACTTCGGACCGAACCTCTTAAAACTCGTAATGAAATGATCGCACACTCTACTCACGTTGACACGTCATCAAAGTTATAAGAAACCGTAACGGAAAGAAACCCTAACCTTACTTTTGATTGTCAAAAGTCAGGACACCGGTGACGACTCAAAAGGTTTAAACGACCGTATAAGTGACGTCGTGAAAGTGTCTTAGTAGAAAATCCTAGACTTTATCGAGTCGACCTTAAGGTAGTGGAGGTGATCGAAACAAGTATCACTATGAAGGATTCTGGGTGAACTGAAACCTGAAGTCCTACAGACTGAGATCCAACTCACTAGTGTGGTAACACTAATAGACCCAGTACTTCTAGAAAAACATATCAAGAAGACACATAAGAACGGTGGAGAAGAATTATAGAAGACGACAATCAAGGTATGGTAAAGACCGGAAATAACACGGGTAGAAACGTACTTTACAAGGGAACCATAGATAAAAGAACTTCTCTAGAAATCAGAAAGGGTAAGATAACAAAAGGAGATAAAGAAACGTGACTAGTGACTCCTTCCGAAAGAATAGAAAGGAACGAAAAGAAACCTTGAGACGTAAGTTTACCCATATAGAAAGGAAAAGAGGAAACGGAAATCGAAGGGAAGAAAAGAGTCGATAAACATTCCGGAGGAGTCTGTTGGTAAAACGGACAAACGTAAAGAAAAAGAACTCCTATCAGAACTAGTGACAGAGGGTATGTTACAGTTCGATAGTGATTAAGTAAGTAGGGTATAACATAAAAAAAAGGTATTTAAGGGAAATAATTTACAACCAAACATGGTAGGTCTTTTATCAGAAATAGTTAAAGGACACCTTTTAAGTGGACGAATAAGAAATAAATTTTAAATTTTTTTAAATTAAAGTCATATCATCTAAATATTATAATATCAAAGTCCATATATCGTATCATTAAGTCATAAAAACGTCTAATATGAGGTAATTTACAATAATATGTCATTACCGATATTAAGAAATAGACTATGTTATTTTTGTAACAATAAAATGTGTATCCGCAAAAATTAGAGAATTAGGGTCTGTGGATTAAACAGGGTGGTGTGAAAACAGAGAGGAAACCATTGGTGATCAAACAAAAGACATAGAGACATTAACGATTCAGCACAGGCTGTGAAACGCTGGGGTACCTGACATTAGACGGTCCGAGGGAACAGGTACCCTAAGAGGTCAGTTCTTATGATCTCACCCAACGGTAAAAGAGGAGGTGTATCACACTCATAAGTTGAGTTAGAAGACCTCTTGAAGTGATTTAATTGACTTCAACTGACCTTTAGTCTGTGTTTACACTTGTTAATTCGCTTTTCCCACTAGACGAAATGTCAGATGAGAGGTCTCAAATAGGTTTGATGTGTTTGTGTCTTTCGTTTGACGAAAGTCTTTATTATGTTTATGACACGGGTTAAAAAGTCTACTTCTTTTTGTTTCACTGAGTAATTCGTGTATGTATATATTGATAAAGTCATTAAGATTCTTTAAAGTAGAGGGTAGAAAAATTCTCGGTGTTAATTGAAAATTATACAATTATAAATTTTATGAGTCACTACTTGGATGTCTAGTACTCAGTTACCCTGAGTTTAGGAAACACTTTAATCCAATTTAATAAATTATTACTATCATTGTCATTATGTCCAACCGACCTTATTTCTTCCAACAGTATGGACGTAGAGAGCAGAGTATCCCATCCAGGTGAGGAATTTTTACCTTCCTTTTGTATTCTTTTCATTTATTGTAATACTTTTTACAGTGGGTTAATTTCCAATTTCTACATTATATGTTTACATGCCTAAAAAATTTTTATGTAATATGAATCTCTTATAAGATATTTGTGTCGTCTAGTTCACCGAAGTATTTATACACTTTTAAATTGACTGTTCTTTGTTACTAATTCAACTGAGATTCATCAGTCCGAAGGTTTTAATAATAATACAGTGAAATGTTGTCTGACTTATCAAGTCATTAATTTTCATATCCATAAGGTCTACAAAGAGCGTTTTTACTATGAGATTTAGTCTCTACATTTTGTCTGTGGAACAGTAAAACGGTGGAGATTAGTTGACTGTCATCTATCGATAACCCGAAGGGAACACGGAGTCGACCATTTCTTAGACGGACGTTGCGCTCTCTGGACCCAAACTGGGGACCCAACCCTTCTAGGGGACCTCTTCCCTTTTCGATGGGTAAGGTGATAAGTCCGGACCTCTTAAGGTACCTGACATATCAGGTACCCCAACGGTTCAGCCTGTGCTGACTCGTTGAAAGTGAAATAACCGGAGAGACTATCGAGTCGGTCATTTCTTAGACGGACGTTTCGTCTTCTGGGAACAAGTTAAAGACCCAACCCTTCTAGGCGACCTCTTCCCTATCCGATGGGTGAGGTCATAAGTACCCAAAGGGGACACCGAGTCGACCATTTGTTAGGCGGACGTTACGTCCTCTGGACCCAAGCTAGGGACCCATCCCTTCTAGGGGACCTATTCCCTTTTCGATAGGTGAGGTCATAAGGCCGGACCTCTTAAGATACCTGACATATGAGGTACCCCAACGTCTCAACCTGTGCTGACTCGTTGAAAGTGAAAGTCTGTCGATAATTAATTTGGGATACACCTCTTTTTAAGTTCCTTCTTTTCTCACGACACTAGTAACTTGTAGACGTTGCCTACTTTTTTCTTGTCTTATACTATCCATAAATAGACGGTACGGACTAGATTTGACGATCTACGAATAGTTTATCGGAAAGGGTGTAGAGTGAACCCGAACTAAGACAGATCAAGTTCGGGGAAATTTCTATGTGAAATGTAGTCATGTCTCAAGTAAGAACCTTACGTCTGGTTTTATTTTATCGATCTTTCCCTTCGGTGAGTCAGTACAGGCTGAGACGCTGGGGTACCTGACATCGGATGGTGCGAGGAGGTAGGTAACAGGAAGCCTAAAACGTCCGTTCTCATCCCACCGGTAAAGGAAGAGGTACGTTTTACGGTTGCGTTTTACCGTTTCTATCTTTTTCAATCTTCTTCTTTTTTCGTTAATGT
Organism: Capra ibex; assembly: GCA_006410555.1. NCBI lineage: Eukaryota > Metazoa > Chordata > Mammalia > Artiodactyla > Bovidae > Capra > Capra ibex. Next base: position 70,551,437 of record SJYO01034137.1, on the reverse strand, counting down.
CACTTAACTTTACTCCTTAGTTTATGTGATGTCCATCAGAAGTAAACATTTACCTGATGTAAGATATTCAAAGATCGAATCAACGAACTTTGAGTCTTAATTTTTATCATTAATCCAAAGATTTTAATTTTGACGTTTTTCCAAAAAATTTAAAGAAATCTTTTAAAATCTTAATGTCTATTCAATTTTTTTACATGTTTCTTAAGGGAAATGGGAGGTAGGTCTAAGGGGTTCAGTCTTTTCATAAAAATTGTGTCTTCCATCTTTACAATATGAAGACATTACCTTTCTCTCTTATATATGAGGATGTTACTGGTAGTCGTAAGGAAAAAAAAAAAAAAAATATTTCTCTTTGTTTTATTTAAAAAACAAAGTTTAGAACTTTGAGAGTTGTTACATCTTAACCAGATATTTGGGACTCTTTGGTTTACTGACAATTTTATAAAGAAGGTTTCATAGAAATCGAAACGTCTCACCGTCATAGTATCGGTTACTTCAAATAGACTCCGTATAATTGACATTTAAGTTTTCATAGAAATTTACGTGTCTACTTGATTCACTCCCTTCAGGGGTCTGTCTGTGTGTGAGTGTTTGTGTTCTTTCGTGTTTGGGTCGTTCCCGTCATTTGTGACTTTGTGTCGTAGGACTCTTCTAGACGATCAGAAAAGTCAGAATACAAAGACAAGAAAAAAAAAAATTATTTTTTATTTTAAAATAAGTATAGAATGTGAATTGTTTTTACAACATCTGAATCTACACTTGGGTTTTATTGTTGAAAATCTTCTTTTGTATACTCTTATAAAAACACTGACCCAATCCGATTATGAAGAATTTATACTGTGGTTTTAGTGTTATATATTTTCTTTTTTAAGTTATTTGACCTGAAGGTAGTACTATGTTTATAGACAACACACATTCTTTGTAAGTGTCAATTTTTGACTTTAACCTCGGTACTTGACCTCTTTTATGAACATTCCTTACATAAACTATTTATTTGACATAGATATATCTTGTATTTTTCTTGAGAATTTTGGGTTATTATTCTAAACTTCTTTGTTGCTCCTCTAACTTAATCACTAGTTTTAGTAGGGTTGTTTCTTCAGGTCTTGGTCTGTTGAAGTGACCATTTAAGTTGGTTTGTAAGTTTCTTCTTAATCATAGTTAGGAAATGATTGAAAGGGTTTTTTGTTTTTTTGACCCTTGTGAAAAGTTTGAGTAAAATACTCCTGTCGTCCAACAAGTCAGGGATTGAGTACAGGTTGAGAACGACTGGGATACCTGACGTCATCCGGTCCGAAGAGACAAGAGGTGATAGAGGGTCTTTCACTTTCAGTGAGTCACCTCAGACTGAGAAACGTTGGGTACCTGACATGTCAGGTACCTTAAGAGGTCCGACCTTATGACCTCACCCATCGGAAAGGGAAGAGGTCTCCTACAAGGGTTGGGTCCCTGACTTGGGTCCAAAGGGCGTAACGTCCACTTAGCGGTCATAAGACCTCTTAAGGTTCTTGACATATCAGGTGCTCCAGCGTTGTTCAACCTGTACTGAATCGTTGAAAGTGATAGTAATAGAGGGTCTTAAATGAGTTTTAGGACAAGTGACTCAACTACTACGATAGATTGGTAGAATAGGAGACGGTGTGGGAAGAGGAAAAGGGAAGTTAGAAAGGGTCGTAGTCCTAGAGAATGGTACTCAGCCGAGAATTTTACCTACATTCTTACTTCACGATTTTACTGGTTAGACTTACATCTCGAGTTTATTAAAAGTGTTTATATGAATGGGTGTTTTAGTGTTGTGTCTACCTCTAAAGGTAGTAGGATCTTTCAAGGGAGAAAGGAGAAGAGTCAGTCATAGAGGACAGGAGTCTAACTGAGAATAGTAATGTCTAAAATCAAAACAGACAGGATCTTGAAGTACATTCACCTTAGTAAACAACAAATCAGTGATTCAGCACAAGTTGAGAAAACACTGGGGTACCTGGTCTCGGGTGAACCGAGGAGACAGGTACCCTAAGGGGTCCGGTCTTATGACCTCTCCCAACGGTCAAGGAAGAGGTCTAGAAGGTTTGGCTTTCTAGTTTGGGAGTAGAGAACGTGACCGCCCTCTTAATAAATGATTACTTGGTGGTCCTTTCTTAGTATGTCGTCATGATAAAATCCAGACCAAATAGAGTTGGATTACAGATACTCTAAGTAGATACGACAACGCATACAGTCATCAAATAGGGAAAAATAACGACACGTCAGTGTTGACTGAGGAAGAGGACAAGTACCTCTAAATTCATCGAAAGTCCAAACCCGTTAATACTTATTACCACGACACTTTTGAGAAAATATACTGGAAACTACCTGTATACGTAAATAAAGAGAACTTATATATTCACCGTTAATTTACTGTTAGTCTCATTCGGATATAGACCGAAATGGTCTGTGACAGTTTTCAAAAGGTTTTCGTTAAATACGGGGGTGGTCGTTACCTACCCTCAAAATCAACAAGGTGTAAGAGTGGTACCAGAATGAAATTTACCGTGACGTGAACTCTCTTTCGGATCCTGGACGAGTTTCACCCTTTGCTCTAGTACTGGTTTTGCGACCCAGGGGTTCCCCGTTATGGAAGTCACTTTTGTGCGACCTCCCTCATCTTCTAATGAAATAGGGGTGTCTTTACTCATGGGGACGGAAAGGATAGAAACCCAGACTCATCCACCACCACCATGATCACCCTACTCCAGAATTGGTCAGACTGAGTACTCTGGTTCACTTTTAAATTACAGTTCAACAGGACTTATCTATCACAGGACCCTCTTCATTTACGTAAAAGAGAGACTTCCTTGTATAGGATTTGGATTTAGTCTTTATTAAGTTTTCAATTCAAGATTCTTGAGTGTTAAATTTTTAAGTAAATTTTTTCCTCCTTTATTCGGTCATAGTCTTCGGTATGTTGACTTAGTGTAGGTGTTTTTGAAGTCTATAATTAATGTTATTATTTTTTATAACGACAGAAACACCTATACTATTTTGTAAGTGATATTTTCATGGGAAGTCAAGTCAAGTCAGAGAGTCAGCACAGGTTGAGAAACGTTGGGGTACTTGACGTCGTGCGGTCCGGAGGGACAGGTAGTGGTAGAGGGCCTCAAGTGAGTCTGAGTGCAGGTAGCTTAGTCACTACGGTAGGTCGGTAGAGTAGGAGACAGCAGGGGAAGAGGAGGACGGGGGTTAGGGAGGGTCGTAGTCTCAGAAACGGTTACTCAGTTGAGAAGCTTACTCCACCGGTTTCATGACCTCAAAGTCGGAGTCGTAGTCAGGAAGGTTTCTTGTGGATCCTGACTAGAGGAAATCTTACCTGACCAACCTAGAGGAACGTCAGGTTCCCTGAGAGTTCTCAGAAGAGGTTGTGGTGTCAAGTTTTCGTAGTTAAGAAGCCGTGAGTCGAAAGAGGTGTCAGGTTGAGAGTTTAAGTATATACTAGTGATCTTTTTGGTGTCGGAACTGATCTGCCTGGAAACAATCGTTTTTTTTTAGAGACGAAAACTTATACGATAGATCCAACCAGTATTGAAAGGAAGGTTCCTCATTCACAGAATTAAAGTACCGACGTTAGTGGTAGACGTCACTAAAACCTCGGGGGGTTTTATTTTCAGACTGTGACAAAGGTGACAAAGGGATAGATAAAGGGTACTTCACTACCCTGGTCTACGGTACTAGAAGTAAAAGACTTACGACTCGAAATTCGGTTGAAAAAGTGAGAGGAGAAAGTGAAAGTAGTTCTCCGAAAAATCAAGGAGAAGGGAAAGACGGTATTCCCACCACAGTAGATGTATAGACTCCAATAACCATAAACAGGACCGTTAGAACTAAGATCGAACACGAAGAAGGTCGGGTCAACAAAGAGTACTACATGAGACGTATATTCAATTTATTTGTCCCACTGTTATGTGTCGGAACTGCTACGACATTTCTCGTTATGACGTATCCTTGGACCTTACAATCCAGGTACTTAGTTCCGTTTAACCTTCACCAGTTTGTCCTCTACCGTTCTCACTTGTGACTGTAAGATCCTTAGTCGCTTGATTTTACCTGACCTTACCCACTTAAATTGAGTCTACTGGTAATATAGATGATGACACCCGTCCTTAAGGAATCTTCTTTACCTCATCGGTAGTACCAGTTGATTTCTCAGGCTTTACGTCATGAACCTGTGTTAGAGTTTTTGTTCTCTTACTAGAGAGCAAAGGTTCCGTTTGGTAAGTTATAGTACCACTGGGTTCGGATACAGGGTTGGTCATTGCGACTTCTTCGACTTCAACTAGCCAAGATATTTCTGGATGTTCTGGAAAATCTTAATGTGGGTCTTTTCTACAGGAAGAGTAATATCACCTGACCTTACGTTTTTTTTTTTTTTCTCATGGGAATTCATATTGGTTTTTAATTCTTTAGTTAAAAAAGTTCTGGGTTTTCCTTATACATCTTGACTTTTACATGTTGACTTTACTTTTCAGTAGTCTATCCGATTTGTCTTCTTTCCTGTGACAATTTCTCTCTTAAACACTTAATCTTTTGTCTTGATTACTTTACTGGATTTAGGTCTCAACCTTTTATACTCGTCAATTGTCTGTCCATTCTATATTCATTTTCCAGATTGTAGGTATCTTAGATTCAAGATCTTCCTTCCCACTTTTTTATTTCCCCTGTATAATATATGTTATAATTATACTTAAAGGGTTTTGATCAATTTCCATGGAATCTTTATCCGTCGAATATTCCTTTTCTTTACGTGTCTATTTGTCCTTTTCTCCTTTGACGAGTCGTATCGTTTGTGTCTTTCTTCTAAAAAAAAAAGTGTGTGATTTTCGTTTATCTTCTTACCTTTTATACTTATCTCCGGTCTTCTAGATGTATATACGTCGGTTAATTAAAAGGACTTTTCTGTGGTTACATTAAGTTACCTCTTTCTTTTCAGAAAGTTGTCCACTACGACCTTTATTGACTTATTTACAGACCTTTTATTTTATTTACAACTAGGACTGGTGTGTACGTGTGTACACGTGTGTGTGTTTACAGAGTACACAGAAGTAACAACATTAGATGAAGGTTATGAACTACTGTCACGAACCGTGTGTCAGTTAGTTTGTCTACGTCGAAACACACCAGATACTCTGAACTGGGTTTATTACAAACTGAGGACACACGAATCCTCGAGTCAACACAAGTTGAGAGTTGTCGGGGCTACCTGACATCGGACGGTCCTAAGAGACAGGTACCTTAAAGGGTCCGTCCTTGTGACCTCACCCGACAGTAAAGGAGAAAGTCCCTAGAAGGGTTGGGTCCCTAGTTTGGATGGAAGGTAGAGGACGTAACCGTCTGTCCAAGAAATGGTGATTACGGTGGACCCCTTCAGTCACCCGTGAGTTATCAACAACTTACTTACTTTTTTTTCATACACACAAACACACATTTGTATTTACGTTTTTACTATATTAAAGATCTTCTTTTGTGTCTTCTTATAGACGTTGGAACCCTTTTCTTTGTTACAGAATTTCTCTTGTGTTTTCCATGATTCGTGTTTCCTTTTTTTAAATCATTTAAGCTAAATTACTTTTAATTTTTTAAGACTAGTTGACTTCATATGACGATTCTTTTGTTTTCTAGTTCGGTGTTTGACTTTCTTTTATAAACATCATGTATATAAGTTGTTTTCTGAACATAGGTTTTATGTTTTATGGTTGTTATTTCACTTTTGGATTAAAAATTTTACCCTTTTATTCACTTGTCTGTAGAGTACCTTCCATTGATTTTCCGGTTATAGTGTACTTTTGTACGAGTTGTAGTAATCAGTCAGTAATTCCTTTAAGTTTAATTTTGGTGATGTATGGGTGATTACTGATTACAATTTTTCACTGTCATGATATATACGGTCACAACTACACCTCGGTCACCCTGAGAGTTTGTGACGACTACCCTCATATTTTACTTTACGATTACTATGTGAATGAGATAATTAACTCGTTAAGAATTGTTTCTAAACGATTTCTCTTTACTTTTGTATACAGGTGGTTTTTCTGAACAGGTTCTCATAAGTTTCGTCGAAATAAGTAGTATTGGGGTTTACAGATATGTATCATATGAGTATGTTAATTTGTCATGAGTCGCTGTTTTTTCTTAGTTGTAGAGTATTTGTGTTGTCTCTACTTGAAGTGTCTATGATACTAGTCACTTTTTTCAGTATTTACTTTGTCAAAGAAAACGTACTAAAGTAAATATAATTCAAGTTCTTGACTGTTTTGATGTGATACCGATATCTTTAATATTATAAGTAACGGATTACACCCCACACCATCCCCGACGAACCTTTGTACTCGATTGAAGGATACAACCCTCTTTACCAGATATAGAACTATCTTCGTCATTTGTGACCACATATATAAATTGTTTTGAGTAAGTAACATGTATTATAGACGTAATATGAGATACATTTAAAATATTAGAGATAGTTTTCCTCTCTCTTAGGCCTGTTTCTGTTGTCTAATGTATATTTCTTTTCTATTAAGTTGATTGACTAAAGAGTTGATTTTCTTACTTTGCGGTCTTCTGTCTTCTCATTATGTAAGTTTCACCACTTTATTTATTGACAATCAGATCCTATGTATAACTCTTTTAGTAGAAAGTTCTTGTTCTCACTCTATTTTCTGTTAAGGTATGTTTGTTTTCTCTCAAATGATGGTCGTCTGAGAATAATTTCTTGTAGATTACAAAAAAAATTCTTTTTCATGACGACAGAGATAAAATGTAAAGATGAATTCCGTGACTCTCGGATGTATTGGACTGAAGTTCATCAAACAAGTAGTGATGTGATATGTCAGAAAGTTACATTCTTCCTTGATATTTGTTTGTATGTCAATATGAAATTGTTTATATCTGATATATTAATCGAATATCTCTAATTATCTTATCCTTTTTCATATACTAAATGTTCGGTCATCTCCCCATTTACATTAGTTTGACATGTTTGACCAAATAGACGAAAACATTGAATGGTTATATAATATTGGAAGAATATAACTTTTTTACAATTTGTTCAGTTTATGAGAACAGTGAAATCAGTGTCTTGGGAATTGGTAACTCGTGTCATGGACGTTTCTTATACGTAACTCCTCTAAGTGCCGTGATGTGAGATACCTAGAATGAAAAGAAAAAATTTCTAAGAGATCGTCGGAATATTAGACTTTTTTGAACAGTCTCAACACTCTTTCTTACATTAATTTCTTTACACATGTAAACTTAAATGGTTTTGACTTTATCGATGTAATACACACTGTTTTCTTCTTGTCTCCTGGTATATATCTCTTCACCACATGTATATAAGATCCCTTATACTCCGTTATATGGACTACCGTGAATTTCGGTGTCCTTTTTGTACACGAAGGAAGACCACAGTTAAAATAGTATTTAAGGTGGAGGGAGTTTGGGGGACTCCTTTTTTTATAAAAGTGACTGGTGATAGAATCTTGTAAGTATAATTTTGTTTGTACTTGTATACTTGTCTTAAGTTTTAAATGTACTTAAAAATTCACTTTGTTCTCCGAAGTTTATTTAAAACTCGAAGAGTATTCCAACATAAGCTATCTTGTGTATACGACATAAATGTCTTCTGTATTATTTCCTCATTCTTCGTTCGACATATCTTCTCTTACCTTTTAATGAGGATAAGTGGCCTGTCTACTTTTAATGAGGATAAGTGGACAATGTACTGAACGACATTGTCCGTACCAAGGAAACTTTGGATCTTGCAGAAAAGAGTATCTTTTAAAGTAAACCTCGTAAAGGACCACAGTCGTAGTCTAGGACTAGAGTCTTGTTTAGAATTGTTTACGGAACAGATGGTTAAGACGGAAATGTAGTCCTGAAACTTTCAGTAAATACGAGTGTCAGAACGAGATGGTCTGTACATAGACAGACTTGTATATAGATTATTGGTTCAGAACGTATATAGTGTGAGTTGGAATTAGAGTCGGACGGGTGTAACAAAGTTTTTAGGTGGAGAAATCTCTACGATCACAATTACTTCGTCTGAGAGTAATATTGACTATACTATATAAAACTCAATGAGGACATTAATTAATCATCTTAGTTAAAGGGTTTGAGACGACTAATCGGCTCGTCAGGTTGATACAAAGAGTTTGGTGTCGTTCGGTCAATTCGGTTTTATAGGAATTAACACTTTGTGTGGTACGAAAACTACCCTTAAGTGTTCACTTTTAGGAAGTTAGTTATTACTCGATCTTCTATGGTGTATAATTTTGCAGAAAGTCCGAGAGAAGAATGAAGAGTTCGTTTACTGGATATTATTTCAGTGTGAATCCCCTGTCTTTTTTACGATATTTTTACAAGTTTCTGGTTATTTGTTTATTTACATGGTTGAATCCGATCAACTTTGTATTACAAATGTTTATGGTTCTCCTGACAAATTTGTTGTCCAACCCCGTCAATTCCCTTTTTTTTAGTCTTATGATATGGACTCGACCCTGTGAAGTGTTTTATCTTTTTCGTCATAATATCAAAGAAAGTGACGAGGGGTGGGGGTTTTTCCGGGAGAAGTCTCATTCGAGAAAGGAAGACCGGATCGAGTTCAAGACGAATTTGGTTTCCTGGTTTTCTCTAAAAATGAAATTTTTACTCTCCCAACCCTCCTATACCTTTTTGTCTTCATCAGGTTTAGTCAATAAAGATTTGATTGACGGTGACCTTAATAGATCAAGGTAGAATTTGGTTAATTGAGTCTTTTCCTCAGGTCCGAACCAATAAAAAGTCTTCAAGGAACTCACTCGGATGGGAACAACAAATCAACGAGTCACCAAGGGCTGAGAAACACTGGGGAACCTGAGGAGATCGGGTGGTCCGAGGAGACAGGTACCCTAAAGCGTCGTTTCTTATGGCGTCACACAACGGTAAAGAAGGAGGTCCTTTAGGAGGGTTAGGTCATTAGTTTGGACTCATCGGACGTAACGTCCGTTTAAGAAATGTCGACTCGGTGACCCCTTCAGGTCGTTCACGATGTCTTCGAGTCTGTGGACCCGTAACTTGATTAGACCTCTACCCTCTCACCTGTGCTCCTTGACCGTTTTAGTCCCTTTCGAAGAGACTTCTATACTACGGAGTTCACCCTAGATCCGGTTCTTATTCATCAATTAGTCCTCTCCCGTTCCCCTTACACGACCGTCAGTACCGTCCCCTTTTAACATCGAATTTCCGAAGATTCCATCCCTCTTTTTGTATCTTCGTAAGGTCTTTACCTCTCTTCCACTGATACCTATCCCGGGCTTACCTCGTTCCCCTTCTCAACGAGTATTGTACTAATTCTCTCCGTCCACTACGGTCAAGTGTGTCCTGGTACGACTACTGTAATTCCCAGACTTGAAGTAGGAGTTTTGTTGTCCTTTAATGTCGTTAAAATTTCCTTACTGTTAGAAAAACGTTCGACTAGATTTAAAAACGATCGTTGGTAGGATCCTTCTGACGAGATACGTCATAAAGTTCTTTGAACCTTCATTATAAAAATATCTCCACTGTCCTAGTATTTCAATAGTATAGGACTAATGTAGTTAGTAATTGTCAGAAGTGACTTTAATGACATGAACTTAAAAAAATGAATTCGTTCTGACCGTACACTAACCCTCACGAAGGATACACCTTTTTTGATACGACCGATCAGTGGTATTAGCACATTCTAGTAAACGGTGAAATGTATAAAGTGACCTTTAATTTTTTAATTGTAACAAAATAATCTGTGAAATGGTACACATTAATTGATCTACGGGATAAATACTAATAAATATCAAGACAGACCGGTCTTTCGTAGAAGGTGGAAGACACTTTACGAGGATAGTAGAACCACCCTCCCGATGGTTACTATTTGAAGCCAGGGGAATCGGGTCCTTCACACGCTGGATCTGACCTAGGGAGTGATATGAGTGGGGAAGGACCGAGAGGACTGACTATGGTTCCTATTCGGTTAGGTGATCTAAAATTTGTGATTTCGAATCTCTTTTCACGGAAAGGGGGAATTACACTTACGAGATTCCCAGACTGGGAGTTCGTTGACTACCAGTTTGAACTATGGACACCTCTTCGGGTTCTTTTTCTTGTCTAGAACTGTCTTTTATCTCTGTCCGTAATTACTTTCCGTCCCCGTCATGACGACGTAAAATTATGGTAGATCAGTTCAGACAACCATAATTTCTGACTCGGTGAAGTGAAAGTGAAAAGTGAAAGTACGTGACCTCTTCCTTTACCGTTGGGTGAAGTCACAAGAACGGACCTCTTAGGGTCCCTGCCTCCTCGGATCACCCGACGGCAGATACCCCAGTGTGTCAGCCTGTGGTGACTTCGCAGAATCGTCAAGTCAAGTCAAGTCAGCGAGTCAGCACAGACTGAGAAACGCTGGGGTACTTAGCGTCGTGTGGTCCGGAGGGACAGGTAGTGGTAGAGGGCCTCAAGTGAGTGTGAGTGTAGGTAGTTCAGGCACTACGGTAGGTCGGTAGAGTAGGAGCCAGTAGGGGAAGAGGAGGACGGGGGTTAGGGAGGGTCGTAGTCTCAGAAAAGGTTACTCAGTTGAGAAGCGTACTCCACAGGTTTCATGACCTCGAAGTCGAAATCGTAGTAAGGAAGGTTTCTTTAGGGTCCCAACTAGAGGGAGTTTTACCTGACCAACCTAGAGGAACGTCAGGTTCCCTGAGAGTTCTCAGAAGAGGTTGTGTTGTGAATCATCATCGACGTCAGTTCAGAGACTCTGGTCAAACGTGAGGTTTGAAAGACCTAAATCAATGAAGAAAAGGAACAATGAATGCGAGGAGACCAAAGACAGTGAACATTGACTCTCTATTGTTTGTAGGTCACGATGTCTTATTCCTTGCTAGACCGAAAGTCATCTACTATACTTATAGTAATACATGATCCCAATTCATAATGAAGAGAGGTTGTGTCCTTTTCGTCGTTCATCCTTTCTTCGTTCGACACAAGGATTCTTAAAATGTTAGAAACGTTTCTATTCTACATAATAGTAAATTATTCTAATCTACGTTTCATACATTTGTAAAATTTGATCTTGATAATTCTGCTCTTGTCCCTTCTTAACTCCACATAAATTTTCCTGTTACTTAATTCTTACTCCTGTGGTTTCACGTGATCCTTATGGTAAATAAGAATCATTCGATGTTAAAGAAGTAGAATTTTCACCCTTTCGAGATGTAATAAAGATTCCAACGGATCACAACTTTAATGACTTAGTAAAGTTTCTATATATTCGTATGAGAAGTAAGTGTAATAAGGTATATTTTCTTTTTTCATATTTTAGTAAGAATTGGATTGGATTTAAGAGAAAAAAGGATAAACTTAGATGAGAATTTTGTACTTTAAGAGTTCCTAATAGTAGTGTTCGTTTACTAGGGGGTTTAGTTTTTTTCACTTGGTTGGTGTTTTCTTCTGTAAATTATCTTACTTATGGACGGTATTTGACTAGAGAATTTTCGTCTTTAAATTGTAAAGAAAGAACTCTGATGATCTCGCGTAAGACAGAAGTCTTTTAAAGATTAAATCATCAGAGGTTATGGTATTTCGTAAAATTTGATCCTTATCTACGCCCTTTTACGTTATGTTTACTATCCCTCCCTTCTACATTCCACCCTACTTTTTTTGGGGCTCAATCTTTAGTCCTCTGGTTCAATATTTCTTAAAATAAGGGGTATAATTAAAGGGAGGTTTCCCGTTCAAAAAACTGACTGCAAAAGTCTAAGTTTACTCGATCAAAGCACTGTAAAATGAGACTACTAGTGCCAAACGGAGTTTTTGTGGTTTTTAGTTTAGTTTGGTTTTGTTTGGTTGATGAAGCCCTTTGAACAATTCCGTGTGAAGGTTCAAGTCCGGGGTGTAGTTAAGGTGTGCACCCGAGTTCACAGGGTGTTCAGTTAGCTACTGTGGTTTCTAATAGGGAGTTTTACTCTAATTTTTGTATAGGAACGTAACGAAACCGTTATTTTCCCAATAGAATGAACTTCATTCAGGAGCTGCGGCTTAGACCCCCTTTTTCCTGACTTCATTCATCTGGTCTGGGCCGGGCCCGCAGAGGCCTCCCCTTCTCTTTGAGGCCCTCGGCACCAGCCCCGTCTGCCGGGGCCTCGCGCTGTGAGGCGGGGCCCCAGGGCTCTGCGGGAGTCCTCCGTTGTCCCGATGGTCATCCACTTCCGACGCTGCCAACCCCGGACCCCAGGCGGGGAGCCGCTTCTCGGTGACTCCGGACACGCACAATCAGTGACGGTCTGAGTGGAGCCGCAGAAGAAACGTGACACCCTCGCTCCCCTTGAGGTCGAAGTGCAGGAGGTACCAGGACCGGGCGCCCAAACACCCACCCCGGCCCATCCTCACCCTCAATGGGCGGCCGGCTGGGAGCCCGTCCGTCACCGCCACTTTCCTTTCCATCTGTCCTCCTGACTGGCCCTCCGTCGCCCGAATGTTGATTGTGTGCGTCTGATATCCCAGGGCCGCTGAGGCCGCTGTCGCCGCCGATGTCGGCCCTTCTCCCAACCCGCCGAGCATAGGCCGGCGGTACGACGACGGCAGAAGGAGGGGGGCACGAAGGCGCGGGGAGTCCGGCGGGTTCGAGATCGTGGTTGTGCTCGGGATGTTGGCAGAGGGGAGGAAGGGGGAGGGCGGCAGGGGCGCGTCGGGGTCGGTTAGGGTCGGATGCGAACGGAAGCCGGGCGGGGGGGGACGCCGGCGGTCCACAGTCGCGCGGCGGCGGGGCGGGGAAGCGCTCGCGCGTCTGCGCCCCCCCGCCCCGGGGCCTCCGCGGGCCCGCCCTCGAGCGATCTACACCTCCTCCACCCCGACGGCGTCCTCTTACCTGACAGGACCCTTTCCGTCACCCTATTAGACTTTGTTGAGACGGGAAAGACCTAGGTTGCGTTTAGGGATGAAACCACATTCTTGGGACTTCTGTAGGATCGGGGGTATGCTTTGACCGTATGCTTTCCTTTGATGTCAAAAGAGGGAAGGACTCTTAGGACGAGTTAGACACCACTCCAATATTGGTTTTCTCATTACTTCTCAAGTGGACTTTTAATACATTATGCTGTGTCTATTACTTTGTGAGTGAAAATACGTTTGGCTTTGCCACATGAAAATTGTTATGAACCCTTATACTGTTAACCTTTTATAGTTCTTTTTTAGAATTTATTCTTTTTAACTATCGAGTGATTAAACATGTATTATGACTTCCAGAGAAATTAAAATTCGAATAATGTGAAGTTGCATAATCATTTGATATTTGATATACCGAAAGTCATAGAAAAATTTTCCTCAAAATTAGCCAATTATGCTATAACAATTATTTCAAGTCCATATATTGTGAAAGAGACCCGGATCCCTCTATTACCATAGAAAAAACAAAAATTTGTCTACTTCTTTTAATTCTAATCACCTCCTTGGGTGTGAATTTGTAAGTTCTAAACATGTGGTTTGAATGAAAGAATTTTTGCTGGGGGGCGGGGGAGTTGTTGACGTTTAATGTTACCTTTCTTATTTTTTCTAGTGTAACTATAAACTGGATTTGGACTGTAGGATAATGAAAAATATCAGTATAAATACTTTGTGATTTATATGTCTCTTTATCTTGACAAATTATTAAAAAATTCCTAATTTAGCCGATCAAACTCCCAAGGTAAAAGAAATGGTGATAGACATTTGCCAAGAGAAAATCAGTATTTTTCCGTGCATATTGAGACGATCGTTCAAAAAATAATCTTCTTACTAAAATATTAATGGACTCAGTATAAGTAAAGAAGTCACAAATGATTTGACTTCTGTCAAAAAAAATTGACGTGGAAATTATTGTATTAGAATTAACTACGGGTTACTACTAAAGGACAACATTAAACAATTTCGAAATTAAGGGTGTATTATACTCTTTCTTAACACATATCCATTGTCTTGAAAACAAAACTTGTGAAGACTGTAGTTGTAGGGGATGTAGTCTGTGAGACTCGGACCATAGGTATCTATGGATACCTTAGGTACCCAGTCGAACCCTTTATTATGTAGAGCGTTCAAAATTATATACGTTTTAACACACATGTATACACATTCAAAAAGACTCTTCTCACATATTTGGAGTTTTCCTTTAATAGTAGAATGTTTTTAGTTCTTTTGGTTCAGTGTAAATTATCGTTTGTAATGAAAATTAGTATTAGAATTTTTTTTCCATACCTACACGTACATGACATAGTTAGTTGATAGTATGTCGGATTAGTATCTTCCGTTTTTTATTTATTTCTGAAAGACCTTCCTCCCTATATGTCTATATCTGAGAGAGAGAGAGAGCGAGAGAGAGAGTGTGTGTGTGTGTGTGTGTAGATACAATGTATATCATTTTACCAGAACTTGTGACTCACATCCATGACAAAAGTTCAAGTTTTTAGATGCTAGATTTATGTTGAAGTAGAACCAATAATCAAATAATATGAATGATTTCTTGGATTATCTGGTAACATTTACATCAGAATATTTTCTGTTCTTATAAACATCCTCTTGATTTAATTTGTCTAAAATAATTTGAAAAATCCTACTCCTTTTGTTCACTATATTTTATTCAGTATTCTTTACGAGGGACCATGATGATAGAGTTTGGTAAGAGTTCCAAAATGTTTTATGAGTGTGTCGTTTATGTTTTTCGAAGTTGTATGAGAAGACTGAAGACGACGTTATTTACGTTGTAATTGTTTGTATGTTTGAAGGAGACATGAAGAATTTTCGTCTTAATGACTTAATGATTAAAAATGTTACAATAAGTATGTGTAAAAATAAGTATACGATAATTACTCTAGTAACGGTTATGTATGTAATAAAAGAAATTGAAAAATTTTTAATTCGGTTATCTACAGTACGTCGCTAGTTTTTGGAATGTCATTTAATGTGTCCAAACATCAGGTTAAATCTGAGATCGAAGAATCTTAGTCGGTGAAAAGACTGACGAAAGTACTTCAGAAGGACATGATGTTTTAGTACTAGCCGTGCTTAACGTTTGTATGGACACCTCTTATTTTGTTGTGCTGACGACATAAATTATACACTAATAAATAATATTTTATTACTTCTTCCCATTCACTTTACCCACTTCCACCAGTTTTCCATGTTTGAAGGTGAATTTTTTCATTCAGGACCCCTACATTACATGTCGTACCACTGATATGAATAATTGTAACGTAAAATATAAACTTTCAACGATTCTCATCTAGTGTTCTTTTTATAAAAAGATACACACTACTACCTTACAATTGATCTGAAAGACACCATCAGTAAAGTATTATATATGTTTATGAATTAGTAATACAACGTGTGTACTCTGATTTACAGTTAAATCAAATATATAGTTAATTTTGATATAGAGTTAATTTTTTTGAAATTTCTTTTCATTTGTTACATTATAATAAGATGCCTTATTTACACTTCCTTGGGTCTACATGATGAAGAGTCGTTCGTCAAGGTTAAACAATTTTTGGTGATAGTAACAAGTTGATTAAAGGTATCGATATCACTCGTAATAAAAGGTTTGGTTTTTAATCCTTTGTTACTTTGTTAATAGACCTATGAATTGAGGTCGAGTGTGTCAGGGACATAGGTTTCCGTAGAACTTTTTTGTTTTCACTTTCATTTTCTCTTCAGTGAGTCAGCACAGGATGAGAAACGTTGGGGTACCTGACATCGGATGGTCCGAGGAGTTAGGTACCCTAAAAGGTCGGTTCTCATACCTCACCCTACGGTAAAGGAAGAGGTCTCCTAGAAGGGTTGGGTCCCTAGCTTGGGTCCAGAGGACGTAACGTCTGTCTACGAAATGACAGACTCGGTGGTCCCTTCGGTTGCTTGTTTTGGGTTGATAGTTGTTATGTATGTGTAAAATCCGTCGAGAAAGGATTGAGATGTACGTCGTTAGGGGACCTTCCTCCCTCACGTACATACCAAACGACGACGACGACGATTCAGTTCAGTCAGCACAGACTGACACGCTGGGGTACCTGACGTCGGACGGTCCGAGGAGGCAGGTACCCTAAAAGGTCCGTTCTCATGACCTCACCCAACGGTAAACGGAAGAGGCTAGATACCAAACCCTTTTGTGTTTTGTTGAGGTCATTAAAACTATGGAAAAGGAACAATTATTAGTTTTTGAATCTCTTATTCTTAATTTATTTCAGTTGTCAGCCGAAATTGTTTTTGGTTACCGTAATAAGTACATTCTTTTAAATGGAAAAAGTACATGTTTAACTATTACTGAAAGTATAAGTTTATTGTGTTAAGTTAAAAACGAAAGTTTAAAAACTGTTCAATGAACAGTTTATGATGAACTGTTCCTCCATTTCCAAACATCCACAAAGACTTTTTGTAATTAACACAGTATCTACATCCAGGGTCTAAAAGTTTGTTTGGATTAAAGGGTTATTCAATTTTGACCATTTTATTTTAATAGATGATTTATTTACTTAGGATGATGATAAAAGTGACTCCTAGACGAATATGAATTAAAAGTGATTCTAATTTACGGACCTAACGTTATCTTTTAAAGTTCCCAACGAAGGACAGAAGTTCTAAAGATATATTCTTTAGAACCGTTATCAATAAGACGTGATAGGAGTCTTTAATCCACTTACCTTTACTGATCAAAAAAATTATCACTTCAAAATTTTGGACAAATCTTCCGACATTAAATTAATCCGTTCGATAAAAAGGTTTGGAACACGTATAATGACAAAGGTTTATTAAAAATCACTTACTCACTTAGACTCTATATAAGATTAGGTTTTTTTTCTATTAGAGTCCTAAACTTACCCTTTTCTGTTGATATTAACTTAATTTATATAAAATTGAGTGTCTTTCTATACAATTGTTTTTTTTTTACTTCGACTTATTTTTCTTTTGGTTTAAGTCAGAGGTCTACTCTTCGTATTTTTCGAATTTAAAATTAGGTGTGGTACAATGTTAAGAAATAACCCTTTATCGATTTTTATTTGAAATTTTTTACACCCTTTTTCTTATATTGAATTACCATAGTCGAAAATTCTAATACTGTGACGAAAACAAACCTAAAGTCAAAGTGGTTTTTTAGAAGATTATTCAACCAGGTTACATCTAAAACTTTCCTCTTACAGTATTAAATTCAACACCCGAAGGGACCCGAGTCAACCATTTCGCAGACGGATGTTACACCCTCTGGGTCCAAGTTAGGGACCCAACCTTTCTACGGGACCTCTTCCTTTACCGTTGGGTGAGGTCATGAGAACGGACCTTTTAGGGTACCTGTCTCTTCGGACCATCCGATCTCAGGTACCCCAGGGTTTCTCAGGCTGTGCTGACTCGTTGAAGTGAAACGAAACGAAAATCACATCCAATGACTCAAATGGAGTTATAAAAACGAATAATTATTCAGAAACACTCGTACTAAATGACACTGAAGATGACTCTCAAAGACCTGGACGTCTAAAACTAGGTCTATGACTGTGAGTCATATGGGTACTTCTATGAGGATACCTCTTCGTACAGACTCGTCGGAGAAATTTGTGACCACTTAAATGCTCTTTGCAATTTTTATTCCGATTTCCATTTTACTTTTACTCCTTTAGTGTATAGCATTATGAATTTTTGACAAGTATACGTTGGATACTTTCAGATTTTAGATGACATCTATAATTAAAAAAATTAAATTTTTAAAACACACCTCCTGTTTAGATTCACTGAGATATCCCAAAATTTCGGTGAACAATTGGCCTTTATTTTTAGTATGTCAAGTGTCTCTTTTAGTATGATTTTTTGATGATGTAAAGGTGTTTAACGTACTTGTGTTTTAAGTATTTAGGTGGAAAGTTTAACTTGATGACCGACTGATCACAGTCTTCCGGACAGTTGGTAAAACGTCGTCTACCTCACTGGGGGTCACGACCGAGCCGACCCAAAGATCGTGTCCGCACCGTCAAGACATGCCAGAGTCTGAATGAGGTCCCCCTGTCGTACGATAGTGTGCATACAAAAAGGTTTGGGATGGGTCTCCGTAGACATTTACGGTTCTTCAATTGAAAGGGTTCTTCTAGAGCAGGGTACCTCCTTATCTCCTATTCTCGACCATTTATTTACGAGACCAGAGGGTATAAAGTCGGTCTGTCAGGACCTTTCTTAAGACATACAAAGAGACTTCGAAGTAGTCTTAGTTTGTGGAGGACGGACGTTGTCAATGAAATCGATATATAGGAACATTGTCGGAAGGGAGAAACGTAGAGTGAACAGGACAAGAGAGGATGAAGAACCTGAGTTAAAGGGTCTTTTATTGTTCGTGAGTTTTGGAACGTTTCAGGTCCGAGACGTAAACCTGTTTGGGTTCGTGTAAAAATCGTTTAATTTGTTTAGTTTTAGTTCTCATTTTTGACATGAAATTTCGGAATGGACGAAGTCATGTTTGTAAAGAATCCAGACGAGGTAATTTCGGTAGACTTTCGAAGTGTTAACGAAGTATTAGACAAAATCTTTTTATGACCTTTAATCCACATTTTTTTTTATCAATGTCATCTGGAAATGAACTAAATACTGATATATCTTTTAAATTGAATTCTCGAACGAAACTTTATTCAGTCGATCCGTACTAGACACAGTTATAAGGTGTTATAGTTGTTGATTTTCGTTATGAAGACAATTCATTTGGTCGTGGTTCGTCTTTATTTGCATGAAGATTTTGAGATTTTGGTTCTTTGTTAACTCTAGACTTTCGTAGAATTGGACAAAGATGTGTCTCTGTGTTAATTTGTGTACACTTGAAGTACAATAGACAGTACAATACTGAGATTTTGACATTGGTTCAAATATTAAATATTTGACATTGGTTCAAATATTTAATGTTTGGTTCAGACATTAAACTTGTTTAGATCTTGTAAGTTTTGGTTGACATTGGTGTTACCTTAAATTAGTAATTTTGTTTATGTTTGATGTGGTTTTTATTCAGTGTCTGTAGTAAAATGGTATGTCAAAATTTACGATCGCATTGATGACCGATCCAAAAGACTAAAGACACTTTCGACGTTCACCACTCTAGATACTATTGTCATTATCGATGTACTGGAAAGACAGGTGTACTGTCTGAACTTCTAGACGACTAATCCGATTCGTTAATATCTGAACTACTTCCTATCCTTCTTCTCTCCGTTGTTTCCGATGATGTTACACTTTTAGACACTATTCTGTGGGAACAGTCCGTTGGATCTTATACACTTAGAGATAAACTTTGGTGTCTGTTAATTAGTTAATCAGAAGTGAATAGAGAGAGGGGATCTAGTAATAGTAGTCGTTTTTTTTTTTTTTTTCATTTAGGGAGGTAGAATTTCTTTTGAGGGGGTTAAGGATTAGAGGTAAAGACGACGTGGAGGTGTAGAAGAGGGGAAACGGTTTCTTGAGGATTTTCTTCACAGATTTGAGTTACGGAGTACAGGAGTAGAGAGACTGTAGGTAGACGTATTCCGAGAGTGAGGATGGTGAGGTTTCTTTAAAGAAAAGTACTCTAGTGGTTACTAGGAGTGGATCATTTAGGTTAGAGTCTTGAGAAGAATAGTCCGGGTGACAGTCGTAAACTGTCCTTTAATCAGGGAGGAATTTTATTAAAGAAGTAAATAAAGGACCTATGGTGGTCGAGGACCAATTAAGGATGGAGACACTGATGGGAAAGAGTCATAGGAAACTACCAAAAAGGAGAGTTGAAGAATTACGACCTTAATCGAGTCAAAAATTTTGGGAAGAGATAGGTACCAGTGAAGGAATCTTGGTAAAAATACGACTGTAATGGGTATAAAGACCGACGTCGTGTCTGGAGAGGTTACTTGATAACTACGTGGTTCTTAATGACTAGTTGTAGAAATAAACCGATAGATTGACCGTAGAGTTTAATTTATAACGGTCTTAGTTTAAGAAGTAAGAGGGAGATTTTGAATTAGAAAGGGCAGAATGGAGTTTAAATTAACTACCGTTAAGGTAAACAGGTCAACGTACTCAGTTTTTGGATACAGTAAGGACCAAGAAGAGGAATCGAGTGTGGGATGTAGACTAAGTAATCGTTCAGGATACTGGAGATAGAATTTTTGTACAGGTCTTAGTGTAATCATGTTTTTTACGACGATGGAGGAATCTGGTTCGGTAGTGGTAGAAAAAGGACGTAATGACTTTATCGGAGGAGTAGCTAGAAGAACAAATATAGGAACAGGGAGACCAACGTCGGTCTTACTAGAATTAATTCAACTCACTTAAAACTTTTTAAATGTTTACTATATTACGGACATTAAATTTTCCGGTCTCCCTTTCATTCTCCATCTTCTTTAATGTCTACTTTGTTCTAACCGGTTTTCAATTAATGACTTCGACCCCTTAATTATGAACTATTCTAATATCAGTAGAGATGAAAATACATAAAGGTTAAAAGACGTTATCTTCCAATTTATTATTTTTCCAGTATAGTAAGGAGACGAGTGTTAGGAGGTTACCGTACGTATGGTGATTTTTGTTTTCGGTTTCAAGGATGAGTCACCGGAGTTATTCCAAAATGTTTTGGACTAAGGGTAATGAAGATACTAAATAAAGTGAACGACGACGACGTTTCAGTGAAGTCAACACAGGTTGAGAAACGTTGGGATTCCTGACATCGGGGGGTCCGAGGAGACAGGTACCCTAAAGGGTCCGTTCTTGTGACCTCACGTAACGGTACAGGAGGAGGTCCCCTTAGAGGGGTTGGGTCCCTAGTTTGGGTGGAGATGACGTGTCATCCGTCTAATGACGACTCGGTGGTCCCTTCGGGTGAAGTGAACGATGACAGGGTGACTGAGACGGTGTCTGTGAAACTAGAGTTACGACCGGGATCTTACAAGGTCCTTACGTAGATGAAGTTCCAGAAGAATGAACGACTAGGAAGACGTACTAGAAAGGGGTTTATAAGAAGATCCAGTGATGAATTTTTAGTGAAACCATTCCGGAAGGGACACGAAGGGGGAGGGATGGAGGTAAGTTTTGACATATGTACAAGTATGGACGAGGACCGTAACGGATAAGGGGGAAAGAACAAAATAAAAAGAGGTGTCATGAATAGTAGTAGGTCATTGATACATAATCCGTTCAGTTCTATCGCCTCGTCTTCCTGTACGCGAGTAGAAGACGTTCTTGAGGTTTTAATGTTGAGTGACGACTTGTTGATAGCTGTCCTCTTACGACCGAGGGTGGTTTTTCTGTGGGATGTGGGTTCCCGTTTCCTCTTCGGGGTCGTTCTACCATCCTCTCCGTTTTAGCGCAAATGTTAGTTTAACGTATGTTGGTCTCTGCGGACCTCCCGAGTTTGTGTGGAACACACGTGGTCCTGGGTCTCTGGGGTGTCTCTGACTCGGTCTTGTCACAGACACACAGAGAACACCTCCATGTCCAGTCGTCACCGGACGGTGTCTCTGTCCCCGAGACTCGCGTCGCCTAGACTCATACCGTATTCGCAAGAACCTCCTCCAACGGTAATTTGGGTGGTGTTTCGGTGGTCTTGAATGTGTGTGATCCCTTTGTCTGAGAACCTCCCGTGTTTGTTTTGGAACACACGTGGTCCTGGGTTCTCTTTCCTCGTCACTGGGTTGTTCTTTGACGGGGTCTCGACGGGTACTCATACGTCTTCAGAGACCGCCTTCGCACCCAGCCACCACCGGCGACACCCCAGTCCCTGTGACCCAACGTCGTCATACACGTCCCCTGGAAGATTTCCTCCAGCGGTGATGGAAGTAGTGGAGGTGGTATCAAACCAGAGTCCAGTTTGTTGTCCCTCCCATGTGTCGGGTAGTTGTCTTTTAACCTAATTTCTACATGACTCGTAACAGGGTCCCGAACAGGGTGGGTAGTCTTGTTCTTAGTCAAAGGGGGAGTCAGTCAGAGACGGTAGTCCTTCAAAGGTATTCGGAAAACAGGAATAGGTTGTCTCCCGTTGTCTTACTTTTGGTGTTAGTGTCTTTTGATTACTTTGACTAGACCTGGTGTCGGAACAGATTTATTTTCTTGATACTGGGTACTCACATCCCGGTGGATTCTACCTGCCCAGTACCCCCTCTCAAGACTGTTTTTCACCAGGTGACCTCTTCCCTTGGGATACTTGTCATACTTTTCCGTTTTTCTATCCTGTGACTTTCTACTTGAGCGGTCCAGCCATCCACGAGTTATACGATGGCCTCTAGTGACCTCTTTATTGAGGATTTTCTTACTTCTCTATCTCGGTTTCGTTTTTGTTGTGTGGGTCAACACCTACACTGACCACTACCTTCAGTTCAGGTTTCGACATTTCTCGTTATGACGTCTCTTTGGACCTTACAATCCAGATGCTTAGTTCCGTTTGACCTTCACCAGTTTGTCCTCTACCGTTTTCACTTGTAGTTGTAAAATCCTTAGTGACTAGATTTTACCTGACCTTACCCACTTAAATTGAGTCTACTGGTAATATAGATGATAACACCCGTCCTTAGGGACTCTTCTTTACCTCATCGGTAGTACCAGTTGTTTTCTCACGTTTTGCGTGATGAACCCACGTTAGGGTTTCTGTTGTCTTACTAGAGAGAAACAAAGGTTCCGTTTGGTAAGTTATAGTGTCATTAAGTTCAGAGACGGGGTTGGTTATTACGACTTCTTCAACTTCAACTTACCAAGATACTTCTGTATGTTCTGGAAGATCTTGATTGTAGTTTTTTCTACAGGAAAAGTAATATCCCCTGACCTTTCGTTTTCGTCTTCAGATCTCTATGGGTCTTATTACCCGTTTAAACCGGAAGTTCATGTTTTACTTCGTCCCGTTTCCGATTGTCTCAAAACGGTTTTCTTTTATAACCAGAATCTTTTGGGAGAAGGTTGTTGTGTTCTCTGAAATGTGTACCTGTAGTGGTCTACCAGTTATGGTTTTAGTTTAACTAATATAAGAAACGTCGCTTTCTACCTCTTCGAGATATATCAGCCTTTTTTGTTCTGACCCTCGACTGACACCGGGTCCAGTACTTGACGAATAACGGTTTAAGTCTGAATTTAACTTCTTTCATCTCTTTTTGTGGTCCGGTAAGTCTATACTGGATTTAGTTTAGGGAACGTTTATATGTCACCTTCACTGTTTATCTAAACTTCCTAATATAGACTATCTGTCTCATGGACTTCTTGATGCCTGCCTCAAGTTCTGTAACATGTCCTCCGTCTCTAGTCCTGGTAGGGGTTCTTTTTCTTTACGTTTTTCCGTTTTACCAACAGACTCCTCCGGAATGTTTATCGACTCTTTTCTTCTTTTCGATTTCCGTTTCCTCTTTTCCTTTCTATGTGGGTACACTTACATCTCAAGGTTTCTTTTCGTTCCTCTCTATTCTTTCGGAAGGAGTCACTAGTTACGTTTCTTTATCCCCTTTTGTTGTCTTAGTCTTTATTATCTCTAGAGAAGTTCTTTTAGTCTCTTTTAGTCCCTTGTAAAAGTACGTTTCTACTCGTGTTAATTCCTGTCTTTACCATACCTGGATTGTCTTCATCTTCTATGATTCTCCTCAGTTCTTATGTGTCTTCTTGGTATGTTTTTTCTAGAAGTACTGGGTCTATTGGTGCTACCACACTAGTGAGTGGATTTCGATCTGTGGGATCTTACGCTTCAGTTCACCCGGAATCCTTCGTAGTGATGCTTGTTTCGATCACCTCCACTACCTTAAGGTCAACTCGATAAAGTTTAGGATTTTCTACTACGACACTTTTACGACGTGAGTTATACGTTTGTTTAGTTTTTACGTCGTCACCGGTGTTCTGACCTTTTCCAGTCAGAAGTGAGGTTAGTGTTTCTTTCCGTTGCGGTTTCTTACAAGTTTGATGGTGTGTTAACGTGAGTAGAGTGTATGATCATTTTATTACGAGTTTTAGGAGGTTCGGTCCGAAGTTGTCATGCACTGGGTTCTTGAAGGTCTACAAGTTCGACCTAAATCTTTTCTGTTTCCTTGGTCTCTAGTTTAAGTATTGTAGATGACCTAGTAGCTCTTTAGTTCTCTCAAGGTCTTTCTGTAGATGAAGACGAAATGACCGATACGGTTTCAGAAACTGAGACACCTAGTGTTGTTTGACACCTTTTAAGACTTTCTCTACCCTTATGGTCTGGTGGCCTGGACGGAGACCTCTTAGACATACGTCCACTTCTTCGTTTCAATCTTTACCTGTGTCTTGTTGTCTGACGAAGGTTTAGTCCTTTCCTCATGGAGTTCCGACATATGACAGTCGGACGAATAAATTGAATATACGTCTCATGTAGTACATTTACGGCCCGGTCTATCTCGTGTTCGACCTTAGTTCTAACGACCCTCTTTACAGTTATTGGAGTCTATACGTCTACCGTGGTGGGAATGTCGTCTTTCGCTTCTTTTTGATTTCTCGGAGAACTACTTTCACTTTCTCCTCTCACTTCTTCAACCGAATTTTGAGTTGTAAGTCTTTTGATTTTAATACCGTAGGTCAGGGTAGTGAAGTACCGTTTACCTACACCCTTGTCACCTTTGGAACTCTCTGATAAAAAAACCCGAGGTCTTAGTGACGTCTACCACTGACGTCGGTAGTTTAATTCTGTGAACGAGGAACCTTCTTTTCGATACTTGTTGGATCTGTCGGACAATTTTTCGTCTCTGTAATGAAAAGGTTGTTTCCAGGAAGACAAGTTTCGATACTAAAAAGGTCATCAGTACATACCTACACTCTCAACCTGATATTTCTTTCGACTCACGGCTTCTTAACTACAAAGACTTGACACCACAACCTCTTCTGAGAACTCTCAGGGAACCTGACGTTCCTCTAGGTTGGTCAGGTAGGATTTTCTTTAGTCAGGACTTATAAGTAACCTTCCTGACTACGACTTCGACTCTGAGGTTATGAAACCGGTGGACTGCTTCTTGACTGAGTGACCTTTTCTAGGACTACGACCCTTTCTAACTTCCTCCCTCCTCTTCCCAAGTTGTCTTCTACTCTATCAATCTACCGAAGTGACTGAACTACCTGTACTCAAACTCATTCGAGGTCCTCAACCACTATCTGTCCCTTCGGACCATACGATGTCAGGTAACGGAGCGTTTCTCAGTCTGTACTGACTAGTTGACTTGACTTGACTTATATGATCTGACAACTGAGACTTCTTGTGTTTTTCATATCCGTAGTCGAGAGAGGTATTAGCTTTTAGACACGTATTGAATATCAGTCGGAAGGTATAGGTACTAAGACGTAGACAAATAAGTCGGTTTCAGTCAGTCCATCATGGTGTCGTAAACGGTCTCTTTTTCTAGGTGTATATTCGGCTAGGTGTGTCAAGTTAGGGTGCAACGAGTTCTCAGTTCACTTATAAAATGAGTGAAGTGGACAGAGAGGACTGTTCAATATACTTCCGTGCTTGAACAGACAAAACAAGTAACGATATAGGATCCGTGAATCTTGTTGAGTCGTGTCTCTTCTACGAGTTATTGATAATCGACTTAAGTTTTGGTGGTACAAAGGACTTAGATTTTGAGTTAAACCATCTGATAGCCATTATAGGTCATCATAAAACGAAGTGCCAATGGTTTATACTTATATATTTTTTATTCGATAAAGGAATGGATAAAGTGGTACGAAACATTACCCTGGACGTACCTAAAAGTTATATAGATTGGAACGAACAAGCAAACCATTTAGTTATAGACTTTTATTCTTTTAATATTTTTTGAGATAATGTCAGTCCAAAAAAGAAACAATTTGTCTCATCCCCCACTCCTCCTCCAAACCCTATGTCTTTATCTGTATCTGTTTCTCTTTACCTGTCGTCCGTTTCTTTAAATTGAGTGCATAAAAAGATAGATTAGACGGACCTGCTTCGTTTCGTCCTAGGTCACATAGACCAGACAACCATCGGTACTAGTAAAATTGAGATACGTCTCATAGTTTAGGTAGGTAAACTAAGTCATCGATTCTTACATAAACACTTATATTTAGTTTCCATGTAAAATATTTTATAGGGTTGGTAATTTTTTGAAGTCTGTGTTGAAAATATACGGATGTCGGTACTTTATATAACGAATGTCTATCTATACTATATGTCTTACTATTAAACTACTTTATAAAAAAAGAATGTATTTCCCTATATAAAAAGTACGATTTTCAAGGTTCCATCTAATAAATTGATATATGGAAAGATGTCGAAAGTCTGATCCAGATTATTTAGACTTCCGTAGGTAGATTTAGTTTTTAATACTTTGATTTGATACACCTAGACTAAAGGTTCAAGTTTAAAAAACTATCTTAATCAAAATTTTACTTTTATTATTGATTGCAAAGTTCACGAATACCATACGGTCTATATTTTAAATGTAATCGTATTGACCTGTGTCACTAAAAGATGTTTGGACTTTTATTTAGGTAATTTGTAGAAAAGTTTATTAAGACAATATGTATCTTTATGACTCTGTATCAAGGAAATTAAAGATTTCAAAAGAACTCATTTACGACCTTTTAGATTGACGTAAGTTATTGTAGAAATTTTGTTTCGATTAGACTGTTATACAGATAAAGAAATACAGTTATACAGATTGTAAGGGTTTTACAATCGATTATTGTATAGTCGATGTACTTATTTTGATCGTACACAACGAAATTTTTATTAAGTTAAATTCCGAAGATTTTCTGAGAAGTTGATTAAAACTTTATGACACATATAAGACTCGTCTGGTCTTTGTAAATATTTTTTGTTAAAAGGTTATGGGTGTGACTCTGTCTTTGACTGTTAGATAATGGTTACGATGGATAGATAAATATCTTCAATCTTTTACACAAATTTTAGAACGGCAGTGAAAGTGTCTTGAATTCTCACCCTTTTTCGAAATTATATGTAAAGTTATGGGGTCGTAGGTAGAAGTTATTAGTTTTGTTAAAATCGAAAGAAAACAACAGTTGTTATCTCGTTTCATAATCATTAAAGGCCTTATCGGATTATGTATTACTGTTGAGTAAATGACAATGGTCAAAATTATATAAACAGTGAACACTTTATAGATATTTTGATTATGTTCTAGTGTAAGTGTTACATTCGTGTTATATGTTAAATTTATAAATTTATCGATCAGACGAGTTTGTTGTCTTGTCATGTCGTCATTTAGTTTACTTTTAAAGACCTATAGGGATAACAAAGGATCCTGAGTAAAAGAATGATCTCTGACACGGTCTCTTTTCACGAGTAAGGACCGTTATAAAAGTTTAAAGTATACATTCACGTAAGAAGTAAATTTGGTAACATGTATAAAACTGAAAGTTTATGGGTTACATATGAAGTAAAATATTTATGACTAAAAGAAGATTTGGTGAAAGTGGTTTATAATGGAGGTAATTTCAAGAGACTTAGAGAGATAGCCGACTTCATGGGAGTCTTTTGGCTGCTGGTGGATCTTATTGCTATACCTTTGAAGACACAATGAGGAGGAGAAATTCGTAGTAAATTCTTTTGTTATGTTTTTACTATCAAGATCCCAAATTTCATAATTCTACTTTTAATTAATTGTTTTTAATATGACTATTTTAATCTTAACTAAAACCATACAAAGAGTAAAAGAGTTACAACTTCAAATAATTCTAACCAATTTGAAATTCTTAATTTTTTATTAAGTAGAACGATGAAGTGTCTTCAACGTTAATCTCCACTTTTTTCTACCTTTTCAAAGAAAATCTAATTTTTCAAAAGGATTGAAAGTTCTTTTCAAATTTTATTTAAAAATTTTGACAACAAGAATGGTTATCGTAGATAAAGTAGGTATTTTTACTACGTACCGACTACCAGGGACCGTATCAATTTGTAAAGAGACTAGTTTGCTCGTGAAAGTGGTTACATGAACAGATGATATCTTGATCTATGTTGGACTAATTTCCTTTTTGTAATTCCATTTGTATTCTGTTAAGTTTAAATTAAAGTTGTTGATGTGTTTCTTAGAAGGGAAATGGAAATTCTTTAACGTTAGGTCGACCGATCGGTGTCGAGCACGGTTCTCACAAAAAGGACATGGACCCTTACTTTTTTCTTCACTAAAAAATTTTCATTATATTTAAACTCCCTTTTATTCTATTTAAAAGTTTTCGAAAATTCTTACATTAGGAAACTTATCATTTAAAACGTTTTCCTCCGGTTCAGGACTTGTCTTAAAGGTAAAATAAGTTTTATAGGAAAGAGTAAAATTCGGTTGGTTTATGTATTGAGATCTTTATATGGTTTGGGATGAATCATTGTTTGATACTACCTTTGAACGTATAATTTTAGGTAACCAGATATGACGTGTGACTCACCTAGAAATGAATCTATACTATAACATTATAATTCATAACCGATAGACTTTTGATGACTATGTCACCTAATAATTTTAGAAGGGTTATGACCGTAAAAGGTAATATGTTATAAAATTTTTAGTATAAACGATTATGATAGTGGTTAGAGTAAGACAGGACATAATTGTGTTACCTTTTCAACAGTTCGAGTATCATGGTCTATATTTCAAAAGTTTTTGTTTAAAAGTACACGTTTCAAGGTTAATATAGTTGTCAATGTCTACCCCAGTCAACAAATTGTCCTAACCGATTGAAGTAAAAAAAAAATTTATACACGTTCCAATGGTCATTGGTCAGACTATTGATTAACATTTAAAAAGAAAGTTCATTTTACCGTGAGACACTTTTCGTCGCTTAAGTCGTCCGTTGACTTATTGTCGTGTTTACCAAAAGAACCTCTATAGATGGGATAATTCTTACGTTGTCTTTATGAAATTTCATAAAAGGTAAAGGAGTGTTTTATGTTCTGTAATAAGTTCCTAGTTTTCAAGTATAAAAATGGTCAAATAGTTCCTGTAAAATTTCACTTTGACCGGAGAAAAGTATGACGTGTACAACTCACCGGTGTTTCTGTTACTGATAACATTGTAAAACACGGTAACTGAATTGACTAAGTACGATGTAGTACTCGTGGGAACGTGGTAGTTGTGTCTACAATCGACGGAAAAAGTGACACAATTGTAGAATCATAATGTTCTCATTCAAGACTGGAACGTCTACGGGACTTTCATAGAGACCCTATGGGTACCCAGACACTTGGTGTACCCTGTTGACCGATCTTAGTGTTATACAATTCTATATACGAATACTTTGTATTCTGATTCGTTCCGATTCTTTTAATATCTGTGTGTAGAGGTCAACGAAGGAATGAGACTTGTCTTACTTCCGACTTTACCGCTGTAATTTATAAATATAGAATAACAAAATAAGTAACTAAGTATGACTCTGTCTGCATCGCATTGTGGTTGGACCACCAGGTATATTGTTTGTCGGAAAACCTCCATAATAAGGGTGTGCGACCTTATTAAGTCCCAAACATTCTCCGTTAAGATAATGGATCTTTTCTTCAACGTCCAAAGAATTTGTCAATCAATTGTAAAATTGCATGAAAGTTTATAAAATTCATGTTATACTCGACAATTGCATGTGTGTATTAAGTATTATTTAGATCTTAAGCACGATACATTTTGGTAAGTATGATCTCCAGAAATAGGCCGTCTACATTCTATAGAGAATTTAGATTTCTCGAATTTTATAAAATTTTTAATTAATTTTTCGTACACCGTCTTGAAGGGACCACCAGGTCACGGATTCTGAGGTGTGAGGGTTACGTCTTCCGACCCGACCCCTTGATCTAGAACGTACGATGTTAAAATTCTACTCCTGTCAGTTTATTTATGTATTTTTATGAGTAAAAAAATTTGTTCGTACACCATTAAACATGATGAATAAATTGTGTGAACAATTTTATTGGTGTGTGAACCGTATTCACTACCGACGTGTCCGTATATTAGACAGTTTTGTATGAAGTTGACATGTAAATTTTTGAACATGTAAATTTTAAAGTGACTTATATTGGATACGTAGTTGTTTTTTCAATATGATTTTCTTTAGTCAATTCGATTTTTTGGGTTTTTCTAGGTGTGATAAAACGTAAACTTATGTTGTTTTTATTAATATTTTGACAGTGACTTTCTTTACAATAAATTTTAAAAGAATCCAACCGTAAAACAGTATCATCAGAATTATTTTGGTATTTAAGACGAGAATTACAAGATCAAGTCAAGTCAACGAGTCAACATTGGCTGACAAACACTGGAGTACCTGACGACGTACGGTCCGAAGGGACAGGTAGTGGTTGAGGACCTCGAACGAGTTTGAGTATAGGTAGCGTAACAACTACGGTAGTTGGTAGAGCACGAGACAGTAGGGGAAGAGGAGGACGGAAGTTAGAAAAGGTCGTAGTCCCAGAAAAGGTTACTCAGTCAAGAGGTGTAGTCCACCGACTTCATGACCTCAAAGTGGAAGTCGAAGTCAGGAAGGGTACTTGTGAGTCCCTGACTAAAGGAAATCCTACCTGACCAACCTAGAGGAACGTCAGGTTCCCTGAGAGTTCTCAGAAGAGGTTGTGGTGTCAAGTTTTTGTAGTTAAGAAGCCATGAGTCGAAAGAAATATCAGGTGAAGAGTGTAGGTATGTATTGATGACCTTTTTGGTATCGAAACTTGTCTGCCTGGAAACAACCATTGCAGAGACGAAAAATTGTTCGACAAATCCATCCAGTATGTATCGAAAAGAGAGTTCCTCGTTTGTAGAAAATTAAAGTACCGACGTCAGTGGTAGACGTCACTAAAACCTCCGGGGGTTTTATTTGAGAGAGTGACAAGGGTGTAGGTAAACGGTACTTCACTACCCTGGTATACGGTACTAGAATCAAAAGACTTACAACTCAAAATTCGGTTGAAAAAGTGAGAGGAGAAAGAGAAAGTAGTTCTCCGAGAAATCAAAAAGAAACGAAAGACGGTATTCCCACCACGGTAGACGTATAGATTCCAATAACTATAAAGGGGATCGTTAGAACTAAGGTCGAACACGAAGTGGGTCGGACCGTAAATGTACCACATGAGACGTATATTCAATGTATTCGTCCCAGTGTTATAAGTTGGAACTGCAGGAGGAAAGGACTAAACCTTCGTCATACAGCAAGGTACAGGTCAAGATTGACAACGAAGAACTGGACGTATGTCTAAAGAATCCTCCGTCCAGTCCACCAGACCATAAGGGTAGAGAAAGTCTTAAAAGGTGTCAAACAACACTAGGTGTCTCAGTTTCTGAAACCGTATCGGTTATTTCGTCTTCATCTACAGAAAGACCTTGAGAGAACGAAAGAGCTACTAGGTTACCTACAATTGTCAAACTTGAGACCAAGGAGACGGAAAAGATTTGGGTCGAACTTGTAGACCTTCAAGAACCCAGTACATGACGACTTCGGACCGGACCTTTTAAAACTCGTAATAAAACGATCACACACTCTACTGACGTTAACACGTCATCAAACTTGTAAGAGACCGTAAGGGAAAGAAACCCTAACCTTACTTTTGACTGTAAAAGGTCAGGACACCGGTGACGACTCAAAAGGTCTAAACGACCGTATGACTCACGTCGTGAAAGTGTCGTAGTAGAAAATCCTAAACTTTATCGAGTTGTCCTTAAGGTAGTGGAGGTGATCGAAACAAGTATCACTACGAAGGATTCCGGGTGAACTGAAGCGTAAGATCCTACAGACCGAGCTTCACTCACTAGTAGTGTGGTGACACCAATAGACCCAGTACTTCCAGAAAAAACATGTCTAGAAGACACACACATAAGAACGGTGGAGAAGAATCATAGAAGATGAAGACAATCCAGGTATGGTAAAGACAGGAATTAACACGAGTAGAAACGTACTTTACAAGGAACCATAGAGATTAAAAGAACTTCTCTAGAGATCAGAAAGGGTAAGATAACAAAAGGAGATAAAGAAAGGTAACTAGTGACACCTTCCGAAAGGGAATAGGGAGGAACGATAACTCGGTGTCAGTCGAGTTACGGGATTCTGACTAAGTTTCTTTCGTTTCACTCCCTGGTTTTTCCACTCCTAAACTGACAGGTTAAATTTGAGAAGTCAGGGTCATTGAACAAGTCAAGTCAAGTCAGTGAGTCAGCACAGGTCGAGAAACACTGGGGTGCCTGACGTCGTACGATCCGGAGGGACAGGTATTGGTTGAGGACCTCAAATGAGTTTGAGTACGGGTAACTCAGCCACTACGGTAAGCTGATAGAGTAGGAGACAGTTGGAGAAGAGCAAGACGGAAGTTAGAAAGGGTCGTAGTCCCAGAAAAGGTTGCTCAATCGAGTAGTGTAGTCCATCGGCTTCATAACCCTCAAAGTCGAAGTTGTAGTCAGGAAGGTTACTTGTAAGTCCTGACTAAAGGAAATCCTACCTGACCAACCTAGAGGAACGTCAGGTTCCCTGAGAGTTCTCAGAAGAGGTTGTGGTGTCAAGTTTTCGTAGTTAAGAAGCCGTGAGTCCAAAGAAGTGTCAGGTTGAGAGTGTAGGTATGTACTGATGACCTTTTTGGTATCGGAACTGATCTGTCTGGAAACAACCGTTTCATTGCAGAGACAAAAAATTATCCGACAGATCCAACCAGTATTGAAAAGAAGGTTTCTCGTTCGCAGAGAAGTAAAGTACCGGCGTCAGTGGTATACGTCACTAAAAGCTCGGGGTTTTTTACTTCAGACGGTGACAAATGGTCATTGAACTCTCTCTTTGAAAATAACTTATCAAAACGTGTATTCCATACTAATTCTGTATGGTTTTAACACCCGTTAATTATAAGAGTTGACAGAGATCTACCTTTTCCCCTGACGTACAAGTACCACACGCACACACACAAATTAATTATAAGAGTTGACAGACGTCTACAGGAACCACACACACACATTAATTATAAGAGTTGACAGACGTCTACCTTTTCCCTGACGTACAGACATCACATACACACACTCTCTCTCTTTCTCTCTCTCTCTAAGACGAGGATACCGACTACGTCGTTTGGTGACATTTTCTAAAGTAACAAAGTACTTCGTGGTCAAGAGAGAGACGGGAAAGTAATTGATGATTCACTTTTATTGTACGAAAATAGATACGAATTCGGTCACGAAGGAGTTCTACCAAAATTTTTTTAATTTTTCGAACCAAAGTATTAGTCGACCTTACGAACGAATAAAAACGAAAAATCCGGTGTGGTACTCCGTATGTCCTAAAATCAAAGGGTTGGTCCCGACCTTGTGTCCCAGGGTCGTGACCCTCATGTCTCAGAATTGCTAACCTGTAATCGCGTTGAGGGGGTCTTACGAACAAATTTACAATTAAGGACAACTAAGATGGGGATTAGGTAATGTAGTTTTGGTACGTCTCTCGAATTCTTAGACATGGAAATTATTCTCAAGGTCTTTTAAATTTCACGATTTTAGTCTATTACATTCGAAAAGATTAATTGGTTTAAGTAAGGACTCATAGAGGTAGGATTTAATCCTACTTTAGTTATCCTGTTACATTAGACGAATTTTCTCTTAACAATTCTTCGATAGACACGACACTTCGTTCCGTTAGGACTAAACTGACAAGTGGATTCTTGAATGAACAAAGACAACAGGTCAGCGATTCGACACGGGGTGAGAAACGCTGGGGTACCTTACGTCGTGTGGTAAATTCGGTGGGTTTCGGTCATAAAAAGAATTTACTGTCATTTGTCTAAATTGTTTTATTTTATACATTCTGTGTCTATTGAATGAGATAATATTCCCATTATCGTATTGCTCCAATACCCTTTTTTGATGTAGTGTGTGTGATAGGTTTACACGAGGTTGGGTTCATTTAATATTCTATTAGTTTGATTG
Source organism: Capra ibex (assembly GCA_006410555.1). Lineage (NCBI taxonomy): Eukaryota > Metazoa > Chordata > Mammalia > Artiodactyla > Bovidae > Capra > Capra ibex. The sequence goes on along the minus strand of SJYO01034137.1, from coordinate 70,517,574 downwards.
TCTACCGTGCTCGTAACCTAATATAGCTAATAAGTTATATAAGTCATATACAGTTAATAAGAATCAACAAAAGGGGAAGAAACAGTATTTTTTTCTCATTCTAAAAAGATTGTGGTTTAAACCGGTGGAGTACGCTTCTCAACTGAGGAACCTTTTCTGAGACTACCACCCTCCCTGACCCCCGTCCTCCTCTTCCCCTGTTGTCTCCTACTCTACCGACCTACCGTAGTGACTGAGTTACCTGCACTCACTCACTTGAGGTACTCAACCACTACCTGTTCCTTCGGACCGCATGACGCTAAGTACCCCAGTGTTTCTCAGCCTGGGCTGACTGACTTGACTTGACTTGTGGTCTAATAGAGGTTTAATGTTTTTGGATAGTAAAAATATCGATCTCGAAGTCTCGATAAAAAGAGAGTCGTTTTTATGATAAATATATTATAAGTCAGTTGTAATAAACCTGTTTCATTAAAATGTAAGAGAGAGAAGGAAGTCCGTAAAGAAAAAGTACCAATGAATAAAAACTATGTTTACATGTACTGTGTAGAATTGTCTGTCGGGTGGATGGTGGTGTGTCCATCTCGCACCGGGGATCCTGTCTCCACCCCGTCCCTCTCCTCGACTATCGCGACGGTAGACGGAGAGTCGGAGGGGTCTGACGTCGGGTCCGAGGTCTCTGGGTCTGTGGTGTCCGCGACCGGAAGTCCGTAAAATTTTGGTCATGGTAAAGAACCATTCAAGTCTCTTGTTTCGTATGTGATGGTTGGAGAGAATTAAGTGCTTAGACAAGACTATCGGGAGGTTAGAGTCTTATTCTTTGTAAGGGTCCCAGGAGTACTCTGTACAACATTTGGTTACCTAGGTGAAGAGAACCGTTTATAGACATTACTATTTCACATGAAAAGAAAATTTTCTATATAAAACAGAGTCGGATGTTTCTCATATTTACTGACGAATATGTTCTTGGACATCCTCTAGAATATTTAGTACAAATTCAATTAGACTTTACTCATTTTCGTCTTTTCACCGTTTTATAAGTCACTAGAGTCCTTCGTGGCTAAAACCTATTTTATAAGGGAGGTACTGTTATTTTCCAATTGATTTATCATATTCTGTGTATGGAGTACTATCAATCACATCAGTATAGGTTTCGTTGAGAACAAGGACCGAAGTCGAATGAAAACAGTTCGATTAAAATATTTTGTCTTTCACAATGTATTTGTGAACTTTCCCCCATATTGTCATATTGTTCTCGTATCAATCTTCGGTTTATTAGTAAAAATAGGAAGTCGCTCTTGTGATTATAATCTAATATTTGTTGTACGTCTCGATGGAGAATTTTTTCACGGGAAAACACGTTAGAGTGACACTTTGCACTTTGGGGATTATGTGTTTTAAACTCCTCGGTTGCTGACAAAAACTTCGTTCTTGACTGACGTTATAAAATGAAAGTTTCCGAGTGATAAATTATCAAAACGAGTAGTAAAACTAAATCCGTGACATCATGTCACTGAATCCTTTGACCATCGTTTCATATGTATATCTTTAGGGAATCACTTGTAAACACTTCTTTCCTTTCGTGGAATGTTCATACGGGTAATTTAAATAAAATTTTTGATACCAAAACTCTTCTTATATGAGGTACTAGTGTCATCTATCCCCTCTTTACGTGACAAAGGGAGATCTCTAAAAAAAAAAAATTAAGATTTCTTAATTTTTAAGGGTCGTTGGAAGTAAGTAAAGAAACGATAGACAGTCTGTGATACCGTTTGTATAAAGTACAATTCAACTTAGTATGATTTATTAAATAACCGTATAAATCCGTCACATTGAATAAACCCATCTTGACCTATCTTAGATAGGTTTCTCTAAGTTAGTGCGAGTCCGACAAAGAGTTTTTTTTCAATGAAAAGTTATCAAATCTTTTGACAAACAATTATGTTAAAGTCTTAGTGTGTTTAATGACTTGTGAAAAGTGTCTTAAAACGTTTCTCACGAACCAAATCCTAAATCGCGGTCAATTTTACTTCACCCTTCGAAGGGACCACCGAGTCACCATTTCTTAGACGGACATTTACGTCCTCTGTTTACGTCCTCTGTACTAAGTTACGGACCCAGTCTTCTAGGGGACCTCCTCCTTTACCGTGGAGTGAGGTCACAAGAGCGGATCTTTAAAAGTACCCGTCTCCTCGGACCTCCCGTTGTCAGGTACCTCATCGCTTCTCAACCTGTCCTATCTCGTTGGACTTCACCTTCGTTCGATTTTTGATCCAAATTATATTACCTAATTTGATTTTTATAAAGGGTCTATGTCATCAAGGGGGAGGGAATAAATATTTACCTTTGAAATAGTATTATTCATACATACATATCCTTTTTTGTGTCGTGTATATCCAAACCATATACGGATCCAAAGTCCGTAGGTGACCCTCAGAGCCTTGTATAGGGGGTACCTACTTCCTGATGACATGAACTTTGTTCTCGAATTTGTCTCTAGTTATTCTTCAATAAAGTAAATATAGATATCCGTTATATATGAGGCCGGAAAGATTATAAAAAGTCGAAAGTTTACGAGATAACGGGAGCATGTCAGTACTTTATAGAAATTTACGGTTGAAAACCGTAGGTTTCCCAGGATTTTCCCTGTATTTATAGGAAATATCCTAATCCGTAGATTTTAAAACTAAATCTTTTATAGTAGGGTGAATATACATTCATTTTAGAATTCTGACTTGAATCAGGGACCCATTTTAAGGTAAGATATCGGTACAGTCTAGTTACAAAATTTTGGACTTGGACTATATTGTTTATGAGTCTCTCTTGAGAAGGTTACTCAAAAAATTTTAGACGATTTCCGTAAAGGATTTCTTGTCTCGTCATGTATTTAACCGAAGTCACCAATGATTTATTAAGTTTAGACAAACAGTCAAAAACTGACGTTTTATTTTCAGTCTCAATAGAGTCAAACGCATAAGATTAGATTTGGTTAAGTATGTTTTAGTTAAATTGGATATCCTTTCAACTATTCATTATAAAGACTTACAAATTTCACATTGAATATTCCAAATTAGAAAATTCAGAAGAAGTTTTTCTCTGTAATTTTATTTTATTGGACTCAATAAAAAGTCAAGATTCTAAGAGACTAAAGAGACACACATCTCAACTGACTCGATTACATTAGTTCGTCTTTTTATCTGATGGTCCTCCCGAGTCGACCATTCTTAGACGAACGTTACACCTTCTGGACCCAAGTCAGGGACCCAACCATTCTAGGGGACCTCTTTCCTTTCCGATGGGTGAGGTCATAAGACTGGACCTCTTAAGGTATCGGTCATATCAGGTACCCCAACGTTTGTCAGCCTGTGCTGACTCGAAAGTAGTCCTCAGTTTAGGTACCAAACTCAAATCCGAAATGATTATTAATCGACATAGAATTGTTCAGTGGAAACCCTGGACCTTTTCATTTATTGAATGAACTTTCGTGAAAAAAGTTAATATTTCGTGATATGTTTATATTTTACAATGGACAGCTGCTGTTGGGTGTTGTATAGAGCCAGGTAAACATCGAAATTGTTACTGATTTCCCCTTTTTTCTTTACTTTTTTGTTTAACTTTGTATCTTTCATTTTTGATTTATATAGGTGTAACTACCGTCCAACGTAAAATAAAGACAAGAGGTTTTCTGTTCTCAACTTTCTTTTGAGTCAGATACGTTCTTATAGTAAATAGAAGTAATATGAGTAAATTCGTTATTCGTAAGTTTCGACCACTGTCTTTCCTCCATTGGGACGAGAAAAAGAGAGATGATTGTTAGATTATGTGAATGTAAAAAGAAGTCAATTGACGAATTCATGAAGTGGGTGTTAGATTATTTCTTTTTTCTCTCGTAATAAAAAACGGTTCTCGAATTTTTTTATTTAGTGGTAGTGGGAGATGTAGGGTTTGAGGTAATGGATGGACGGGTTGTGAAACATCTCGGAAGTCTAGTAAAAGTCTAAAAAGTATGACGAACCATTCAAGAAAATTAACGAGGGAATGACTTTATTATATTAAACTTGTAAAACTTAATTCATTAGAAGCGCTCAAATTCCGTGGTTTAGAATTGAAAACAGACAAAGTGAAATGTACATAAAATATAGGTGACATAGTTTGGTGTGTTTTCATTGTTACGACAAACATCTACTGTACAAAGTTTTGCTTTATAATGTCTCTTTCGTGCATAAAAATAAAAGAACTACCCGCTATGAATTGAAGAAACTCGTGTAAAATCCATTGTAAGAATTGTCTATAACTGGAAGACTGTAAAAGTCTAGACTCTAATGTTTAGGTTTACTATTCTCAATCTGGGAGGAGTGAAGTAGATAGATGTACGTGACAATGGAAGACCGAAAAATTGGATTTATTTCGAGGTGTCTTAATACCAATTCCAAAAGTAAGTAATGCAGCCACTGTCACGTAATTCTTTTTTTATGTTTTGAGAAAATAAATCAAGTCCTCCATTCCCTTTGAACACATTAATTACGTCATGTTAAGTTTGGTGCTCATTTCTACTTTTCCCGATAATGACTGGCTATGCGGCATAGGGAATTTGGGGTACAAGCCGAAAGAAGAGGTGATTGTTCGGTTGGGGGGATCTTAGAGTAGAGCACGAACTCGAAGAAACTGAGTCCAGAAAAGGGGCGAGGCCCAGGGTCCCGAGGTGGTTGTGACGTGAGGAACGTGGAGTTAGACCCTTTGTAGAGACTGGTTGAAGAAGGAGTGAGAAACAGCCCAGTAAAAGGTGAAAGTAGAGTCTTGACCCCTACAAGACAGACAGTGGACCTGGTCTGATCTAGTAAAGGTGCGGGCTTTTCCGAGCCGAAGGGTTTATGACCCGCCTTACTGTTTCGCGGAACAGGGACCTGACTCCGGAAGAGTAGGGGCCCTGAGCCAACGGCTTGAGCCGTTTTCCGGAGGTGAAACCGTCTCTGTCTTCGCCCAGGTCCATGATCTAATGCACCTTTCTTTCCACGTGAGTGTGAGAAACTCTGCCGGCAGTTAGAGAAACACGAGGTCGTCAAAGAACGCCATCAGGACTTCGCGGAATAGAGATCCCAGGCGGTACTACTCTTCGGCAGCGAGTATCCCCTACGGCCCTTACCGGTACCGGCGGGCCCGCCCCCTGCCCCGCCCCGCTCCCTCTTCTCGGAGGGACCTTCCCGTCCAAGCGTCCACTGGGGCGGGGAAGGCCAACCGAGGCGGAGACTTGACGGGAAGAGGTTGAAGACGCAGATCCCGCGGCCTCGGGCACCTTCCTCTGGAGGTGGATGTGGCAGGGGACGACCAGACGGACCCATTTCGTCCCGCGACAGGGGACTCTTCGGAACCACAAAATTCAGTACGACAGGACCTTGGTGACTTCTGAAACATTATTTGATTATACCCTCATTTTATCTCTTATATGTATAAAGAAATTCATCGCGACTACCGAATAGGTACATATGGACAACCATATTGTGTTATGATAGATCCTAGAGGTCCATGTCTTCCTTATTCGATAACTAAGTAAAGAAGTGAGTCACTTACTTCATGATTCCTACACTAGACCGCCCTTTTAAATTTTTCTTTCTAAAGTTTATCATTATTTACGACAAGTCAAGTCAAGTCAGGGAGTCAGCACAGACTGAGAAACGCTGGGGTCCTTGGCGTCGTGTGGTCCGGTGGGACAGGTAGTGGTTGAGGGTCTCAGGTGGGTTTGGGTACAGGTAACTCAACCACTACGGTAGGTTGGTAGAGTAGGAGACACCAGGGGAAGAGGGGGACGGGAGTTAGAAAGGGTCGTAGTCCCAGAAAAGGTTATTCATTCGAGAAGCGTAGTCCACCGGTTTCTTAACCTCAAAGTCGAAGTTGTAGTCAGGAAGGTTACTTGTAAGTCCTGACTAAAGGAAATCCTACCTGACCAACCTAGAGGAACTTCAGGTTCCCTGAGAGTTCTCAGAAGAGGTTGTGGTGTCAAGTTTTCGTAGTTAAGAAGCCGTGAGTCGAAAGAAATATCAGGTTGAGAGTGTAGGTATGTACTGGTGACCTTTTTGGTATCGGAACTGATCTACCTGGAAACAACCGTTTCATTACAGAGACGAAAAGTTATACGATAGATCCAACCAGTATTGAAAGGAAGGTTCCTCATTCGCAGAAAATTAAAGCACCGACGTTAGTGGTAGACGTCACTAAAACCTCGGGTCTTTTTATTTCAGTCGGTAACAAAGGTGACAAAGGGGTAGATATACGGTACTTCACTACCCTGGTCTACGGTACTAGAAGCAAAAGACTTACAACTCGAAATTCGGTTGAAAAAGTGAGAAGAGAAAGTGAAAGTAGTTCTCCGGGAAATCAAGAAGAAGTGAAAGACGGTATTCCCACCTCAATAGACGTATAGACTCCAATAATTATAAAAAGGACCGTTAGAACTAAGGTCGAACACGAAGGAGGTCGGGTCATAAAGAGTACTACATGAGACGTATCTTCAATTTATTCGTCCCACTGTTATATGTCGGAACTTCATGAGGAAAAGGGTAAACCTTGGTCAGACAACAAGGTACAGTTCAAGATTGACAACGAAGGACTGGACGTATGTCTAAAGAGTTCTCCGTCCAGTCCACCAGACTATAAGTGTAGAGAAAGTCTTAAAAGGTGTCAAATAACACTAGGTGGGTCAGTTTCCGAAACCGTATCAGGTATTTACGAGACTTTCACTTTACTTTCACTTCAGCGAGTCAGCACAGGTTGAGAAACGCTGGGGTACCTGACATCGGATAGTCCGAGGAGGCAGGTACCCTAAAAGGTCCGTTCTCACGACCTCACCTAACGGTAAAGGAAGAGGTCCCCTAGAAGGGCTGTGTCCTTAGCTTGGGCCCAGTGGAAGACTCGGTGGTCCCTTCGGGTTATTTACGACATGAGATTACATTTATTTTGTCCTATTACAATGTCTCATTCCACTTCTCTTCATTAAATCCTGTCTATAGACTCTGTTCCTTGGTTGGTACGTTCTTTGACTACTTTTTGGAAGGTTTGTCTCCTTTGTCGATTACGTTTCTAGACTTCCACTTTCCTTTCACTTTCATTTTCAGCGAGTTCGTACAGGCTGAGAAACGCTGGGGCACCTGATATGACAGGCACCTTAAGAGGTCGGGTCTTATGACATCACCCATCGGAAACGGAAGAGGTCCCCTAGAAGCGTTGGGTCTCTACCTTGGGTCCAGAGGCCGTAACGTCCACCTAAGAAGTGGTTGACTCGACAGTCCCTTCGGGATTTCCACTTTCCCCGAATGGAGTAAAGAACCTTGTCTCTCTTCCGGTTACTCTGGTCTTCCCTACCCAACACCTCTACTCCCCGTGTTCTACTTCTACGACTTCATCTGACTCATTCCTTGCACTTTGGACTATCTTGACAAAATTCTAAAGACACGAAAACCTGTTTAATTAGAAAGTTTTTAGAGACATTTTACTCATCCTACAAAATGGATAGAGTATCCCTACAGTACTCATAATTTGTCGTGTCACACACGGAGATTCGATAATTATGTACACACGTACGAGTTAGCATAGAATGAGACCGTTCTTATGACCTGACCCAAAGGTAAAGGAGGAGGTCCCCGAAAAGGTTTGAGACCCAAGTTTGGGTACAGAGAACGTAGAGGACGTGATCGTCCGTCTTAGAAATGGTGACTCGGTGGTCCCTTCGGGGTTCATAAGTTATCACGATAAAATTCAATAAATAAAATTCTCACCATTACTGGAGTCTAAAACACCATGTCCAGGTGTAACGACATGGAGAAGAGTCGTAATGAGGACCCCTCTTAAATCTCAACAAAGTTGTCTTAGTCAGTGTAAGGGTTGAGGTAAACGAAAGTAGAGTAGGTCGCCGAGACTACAAACTTAAATTTATCCATGTCGGATACATACGTATATTTCAAGTTTAAATTCATTTAAATTGATGGTTTTTAAAACAATCCTTTAATTCGATAATCTTTTATATTTTCTACAGAAACTTAAATGACCCTTTTTTAGAATGTCTGTAACACACTTATAAGATAAGACAAAAAAAGGTTTATATTGACCTTTAAAGTTAATCTGTTATTTGTTCCTTCCACCTAACTCGTCCCAATCAGGGAAGAGGGTGAGTCCATGTTAATAAGACCAGTTTGATCAGATAGGTATGGTCTCATAAAGTGGAGACTGTAGTTCTTCATTTCTTCTCTTCTTCTCCGTTTCTTCTTTTTTCTGTGGAATCAAACTAAGTTAAGTTATTTATAAATATCCATGACCAGACAATCAAGTTGTGTGTGGTTGTAAAATTTGAGAAAACTGAGAACAAGTAGGTAGACCGTTTTAAGGTGAAGTCGGCTTGAAGGATAGATAAAAGAGATACGGATGTTGTCTTGTCAGGACAAGGAAAAAATATGTGTGGAGATTCTGACATAGGGACAGGTAGTCTTTTACGTTGAATTAACCATTCACATGAAAGTATTCACACGAGTTTACAAATTTACGTTAATTTACACAGAAAAGGGGGTCATCTGATATTTGAGCTTCTCTTGTTCTTGATACTGATAAAGAAGAAGTAATAACATAGGAGTCTTCTACCAAAATGTGTGTGTGTGTGTGTGTGTGTGTGTGTGTGTGTGTGTGTGCACATATACCTGACATATAGGAAACAGAAGGTGATAGAGGGTCTCAAACGAGTCTAACTATAGATAACTCAACCACTACGATAGATTGGTAGAGTAGGAGATGGTGTGGGAAGAAGAAAACGGAAGTTAGAAAGGGTTGTAGTCCCAGAAAAGGTCACTCAGTCCAGAAGTGTAGACCGCCGGTTTCTTAACCTCGGAGTCGAAATCGTATTCAGGAAGGTTACCTATAAGTCCCAACTAAAGGAAATGCTAACCGACCAAACTAGAGGAACGTCAGAGTTCTCGGAAAAGATCGTGGTGTTAAACTTTCGTAGATATGTGTGCGTGTGTGCATACATATGATAACTTATTTAAACACTTATAAAATTTGTGACACTATCTATATGTCCCTATGTTTTTCTGATTCTTTACAGTAGTCAAGAGTTCCGTGAATTTTATAACGTCTCGTCTCTTCTTCACCCCACTCTTCAATCCGGTATAGAATCAATGACTCCTTTCCTAGTAATATTCACTAAAGTATTACTTGTCACTACTCTACATAAATCTAGGAGTTATTTAGTAAATGTCTATCAGAGGATTGGATTACATCGTAACTATCCACAACACCAAAATTTTATACATGTGTTTACGAAACTATGAAGGGTGAAGTTCTTCACCTTGGATTAAAGGAAGGGGGCCCAGATCCTACTTCGCTTTCACTGTCAGGTGTCGGTAACTCTGCTCCGGTATTTTCCGTGAGCCCGAAGGAGGAATGAGACTGAACTTAGTGAGGGAGACCCCCTTCGGTAGACAGTGTGATTCTTCTGTGTAGTCGTCTAGACACCTCTCTGAGTGTACCTTTCCTCGTCGGTAGTCCCTTGACTGTGGAAGACGGTTATCGGTACACTCACTCGGCAGAACCTTCGTCTCGGAGGTCCGGATCCGTTCGGAAGTCTACTGACTTCGAGATCCGAATTAACTTTGTAGTAGTCTCTAATTCAGTACGTGGGGTCAAGTCGACAAGGACTCGACGACTGGGTTTTTTGACTTCTATGACACAAACAACAAATTCGGTGATTCAAAACACTAGTAAACAATGTACCACTACCTAGTGATTGTGCTATCTTTGATCATAAAAAGATCTGTCTTTAACCCTTTGTCATGGTCTACCCGTTCATTGTCACGGATGTTTTTGACTTCTATTATTCACGAACAACAAAATTCGGTGATTCAAAACACTAGTAAACAATGTGCCACTTCCTATTGATTATGTTCTTGATTATAAAAAGATCTCTCTTTGGCCCTTTGTCATGGTCTATCCGTCCACCGTTGATGAAAAAGAACAAATGTGTAGTCGATGTTGTGATCTTAAAAATCTTTAAACGGTAGAGTTCATAAATGGGACTTTATGAAAAGTCTTATCTGAATTAACTTACGGAGATACCAACTCGTCATTATACAACTCCATCTTGTTCTTCAACCTTAAGGATCTGAACACCCTTTATGGGAAAAAACTAGTTCCATTATGTATTTTAAAAAAATTCATGATACTCCGAATCTAACTTTTTCTCAGGTAACGGGGTAAGATAAGATGGAGACTCTAGGTAAGAAATTAAGGAATTGTAAAACCCCCCCTCCCACCCTAAATGGTGGTGTAAAAATTCATTATACGAATACGACAATAAAGAACAATCTAGTTAAAATCCTAAATAGAAAACTGAAGGATTATTCTATTTCTGAGTCGTGGAAAATTAATAAGGTCTAAGGGTGAAAGGGATGGAGGTGGAGGGGATAGGTTATATGTGTTCAAAACCAATTTAACGACAGGTCATAAATAGAATAACACTCCGGTGGGTTCAGTTTGTTATACGATATCAATGTAATCCAAATAACATTTTGACAAAACTTTAAGGACACTAATTTTCGACGGAGTAAAATTTTGCACAAATCAATCGCTACAAAAAAAAATTAGTGAAAAAGAGATTTATCACAAAAAATCTTTCAGTGTAATCCATAGGGAGGACAGGACTAAAAGAATCTCCTTGGGGTGTGGGGTGGGGGGCGGCCTCCGGTACCAGGAGAACGAGATTAGACCCGAGACATCCCTACGACGCATTGAGAGAAGATCTTGAAGGGATTGGGGACAGAACACATGATAGAAGAGAAAGGGCTATAAGTCCAGAGGAGTAAAACCCGAATAAGAGAAAAGACCAACCTAGTATAGAAGAGTCACTAAAATACTCTTTCCTCATTTTTACATGTAATAAGAAGCAGAGATTGTTATAGAATTAAGACGAGACGATGAATTAATCGTCAAATTGACCGATATTTTAAGAGTCTTACAACTTCCGGAACGAGGTAACAGGACTTCGAAGGTCCGAAGACGTCACGGAACGACTCAGAGTCAGAAAACAGTCTTTGATCCCAAAGAAAAAAGAAAGACCTGAAAAACAGAGACAATCCTCTTAAAAGATAGGTGACTGACCCATAAGTCACACGGGGTACTTAGATCTATTGGCAAGAGGGTAAAACCAATAAAATGACTTAATGAAGATTCTGATAGAAGAGACAAACATACAAGAGGGAAGCACCAGGAGAATAATCAGTGTGACAGAGGAACTTAATTAAGAGATAAAAAAGGGGTAGAGAATAAATAAAGATGTAGAAACAGAAAAATAAAGTGATAGATCTTCTAAAGTAGTTATAAAGAAGACCACAAAGACAACTTTGAAGAGTAAAATCGATGGCATATAAATCAAAGGTTCTTGAGAAGGAACAAGGGACGAACAAGAGACATTACATTAGGGCAAGAATACTGAAACTACTAAGACGATATCGAAAAACTAACAGAAGGAAAGAAGGGAGAGACAAAGAAGTCTCAAGGAAAAAAGGATAAATAAAACCAGATAAAATGAGATCTCCGAAAGGAATTAGACCACTCGAAATTAAAAGACTAGTATCTTACTCACTCCATGATTTCCATTTTTTTTTTTTTGTTTTTTTTGGGTCATCACACTCATCCCCCCTGGTCGACAAAACAACAAAAACTACGGTAACAAATAAGGATCTTTTAAGAGGTTAGGGGAAAATAAAAAGAAAAAAATCCGACAAGACCCAGAAGTGACCCCATGTGTTCGACAAACAGAGTCGGACGATCAATGGGATGATCCCTAGTTTGGGTGTAGGGTGCGAAACCTTCTGTCTAAGAATTAGTGACCTGGTCGTCCCTAAGGTTAGTGGAAAGTCTTACCTTCTCTTTTTCTAGTCCTCACTACCCCACTCACCTTTCTTCACATATTCCAGACGTCAAAACTTTGACTCGTAATGTCCACCAGACGACTTCCACCCCCTCCTCAAAATTGTAAGTCGTACCTCCCTAAAGTGAATTAGATGTGAAGAAGTAAAATCTCAAAGGAGACAGAAACCTTAGTACGACTCAGATCTCAGGGACCCAAACATCGGTGGGAACAAAGAACTGACCTCTCAGGATTAGAAATTTACTTAAAATCTATTGAAAGAAAAGAAAAAAGATTACTTAGTTAATCATCAACTCTGAGAGAACAGTAGTCAAAAGGGTGTAGGTGTGGAAAACAATTAAAAGATAACAGTTAAAGTTAAGACGAGACAGGAGAGGGACTAGGTTTTAATGAAGACGGGTTTTACTAGCGAAACAAAGGTTCAAATGTCACCAACAAACTTAACATTAGTATGTGACGGGACACTGTAGAGTACGACAGTAGAAAAACGCAAGCAATCAATTAAACAAACATTCAACTGATTGAGTGAGGCTCCAGTAGAACACTTCGCGTTTGTATTACGACTCACGACCCTTTTGACTCTGATGGTTTCCGTTTAAGGGATGAACGGACAACTTGCACCTTTTAGATATGCATTCAATATAAATTAAGGTACACCATCCGTGTTAATATACGAGAATACTCTGGTTTCTTCTCCTTAGATATGTTGGTGTCTCCTTCCCTACCCCCCTAAAGGACCTCCATCGTCAACGGACTCGACTTAGAATTTCGTCAACTTTCACTTTCACTTTCAACGAGTCACCACGGGCTGACATATCAGGTACCTTAAGAGATCCTGTCTTGTGGCCTCACCCATCGGAAAGGGAAGAGGTCCCTTAGAAGGGTTGGGTCCCTAGTTTGGGTCCAGAGGGTGTAAGGTCCGTCTAAGAAATGGTCGACTCGGTGTTCCCTTCGGGGAATTTCCTCAATCGGTCCACATAATTCAACTACCCACACCCTGTCGCCTCTTTTGTAAAGTCCCCACCTTTATCCCCCTCGTTTCTACACCGTAGACCTTTGTTCCAGAGACACGTACGTACGATTCAGAGAAGTCAATACAGACTGAGAAACGTTGGGACACCTGACATCAGACGGTCAGAGGAGACAGATAAGAGGTCCGTCCTTATAACCTCACCCAACGGTGAAGGAGGAGATCCTCTAGAAGGGTTGAGTCCCGAGCTTGGGTTTCGGAGAATACAGAGGACGTAACCGTCCGTCTAAGAAATGGTGGTCGTGGCGGTCGGGTCGATCCAGAGATATCCCTATAATCGTCAAGTGATCGATACTCCGTCTCTGAACAACCTCTACTTCGACCTCTTTATCACCCCTGGAATTTATAACACAACGCTTAGAACTTAAATTAAGAAGTCTTCGTGGTCTAGTTCTCGTACGTCTAAAATCTCTACATTAAATGTAAAGACTCTTTAGTCCAATCGACCCTTCTGACAAAAAACTCCTCATGTTCGGATCTTCGACCCACTAGTCAATTCCTTTATAACATTATTTAGTCCACTCGTTGTTAGTCCCGACTTTGATCAGGATCCAGTATTCCTACCACTCCTCCCTTATTTGACTACTGTCTTGACCACCCTAAACTAAGTAGTCATCTAGTACCCTCCACTTTCTCTCCCCTTTTGACTCTGACTGAAAGACTAAAGAACGACAGATGTATACATACACCATTACATTAGTTTACACTCTTTTGGTCTACCGACGTAGGGTATCTTCGAATTCCCTCTCTAGACTTGACCTTTTTTGTCTAAACCCTTAATAATCGTATTTCCTTTATAAATTTTAGTACTCTAACCTGTTCAAAGAGGTTCCATCTCTTATCTATTTCTTTTCGTGACTTCTTTCCTGTCTTAGGACCCCTTCTGAGTGCAGAATTTCCTCCCGACTCCCTGTCGGGTACTTCCTCCTTCAATGTATTATAGTCTGCTGATATTCCTCCTAGACCGCACAAACGGTGCATCTTTTAACTTAGATTCCTTCTTCCTTAGCTGAAACAGTTTCGTTACTTCTACAATACTAAAGTTACTTTTTACCACTAACCTAAACCACTATTCTTCCAGTCCATTTCTCCTCATCCTTCCACCTCAACCGTTGGTCGGACGTGTTACCCGATTCCACACTTGCCCTTTAATTCTTCACTTCGGTCAATGATATATATCAAACGAGAGAGTCTTTGGGCTCCATCTCTTCTACTACTGTCTTGAATCCACCGTCGAGTGGGGTAGAACCCGAAGGGACCACCGAGTCACCATTTCTTAGACGGACGGTTACGCTCTCTACGTCCAAACTAGTGATCCAGTCCTTCTAGGAGACTTCTTCCTTTACCGTTCGGTGAGGTCATAAGAACGGACTCTTCAGGGTACTTGTCTCCTCAGACCGTCCGGTGTCAGGTACCCCAGTGTTTCTCTACACTGAATCGCCGACTCGTTTTGTTGAGAGGTTAAGTCTACTAGAGTTCGTCGAGTTGTCTTTCAGATGACTATTCCGCACACGTGTGTGTAAGTCATTTATAAGTGAGCGATGTATTTATCTAGATTGGTTTATAGTCGTGTCTGTAAAATCCAAAAATGAATCGGAAAGAAGGAGAACACACAGTATTCTTAGAAAAAGGAACTGGTGTAAAAAAAAGGAATTAGTAAAGGAAGACAGTCTTTAACAAAATACATCGCTCTTCGAAGAATGTTTTTAGAGGTACAGGGTAAAACTCTTTGACCGGAGTTCGGTAAAGGACGAAACCAGTAATTTTTTTATTATTATCGACAATAAACGTCTCATTAGTCTTAAGGTTGTTCTTTACGACACATGTAATTTAGATTCAGTACAATAACAATACTAACGATCATAATCTTATTGTTTCATCATTGGAACAAGTAGAGATTTTGTAAACTATAACAAATCACTTCAATATTATCTACTCTCCGACCTGAAAGTCTCTAGGTTCCAACTTGATACATGGGACACCTACGAGGAATTTATCAATAAACTACTGATTAGTCAATAAAGTACCCGGAATTGTATCTGTTCTACTACGGTCTCGTCCGTCTCAACTTCTTCACTCGAGTGTGTTTCCTGGTTGGGTTTCTTAAGAGTCCCTTTACAGTCATTAGAAACATTATACATATTTTGTAAGTTTATACATTTTTGTAAATATGTCAGATTTTAGGGAATGTTTACACTTTCCTTATTAATATTAATAGTTCTGTTATTTCATTCTAGGTCGTTAGAGTGAAGACCGAAATATGGACCTATAGGTATGAAGGAAAACAAACAAAAACTGTGGTGTGTCGTACATCCTAGAATGAAAGGGTTAGTCCTTAGTTTGGGCACGGGGGACGAAACCTTCGTATCACAGAATTGGTGACCCGTTTATCCCCTAAGGGATCTATAGACATGAAGGGGTAAATGAGTCGTAATAAGTGTTAACGGTTTCATGCCTTTGTTGGATCACAGACGGTTACCTATTTACTTATTTCTTCTACACCATATGTATATGTCGTCTGATAATAAATCGTACTCTTTCCTTTAGGACGGTAAACGATGTTGTACGTACCCGGAACTCTCAAGACACAATTCACTTTATTGATCTGTTTCCGTTCATGGCGTACCGTAGTGAGTATATATCTTATTATTATCCAGTCTGAGTATCTTTGTCTCTCATCTTTTCACCAACCGTCCTCGTTCCCCCACCCCTTTCGTCCTTCTCCAACCATTTTCCCAAGTAAGAAAATCAATATTCTACTTATTTCAGTCCCCTAGATGACACATTGTGTCATCGGTATCAACTATTGTGAGATTACATAGTGACTATAAGAGACTCTCAACTTGAATTTACGAGAGTGGTTCCCTCCCTTCTTCCTATTTATACATTCTACTATTTACACAATTGAGCTACCGCCTTTAGGAAAGTGTTACAGTTTACAGCGACATACAGTTTAGTGGTTCTATGTGTGAAATTAATAGAATGTTAAAATAAACAGTTAATATGAAGTTATTCCGACCTCCCCCCTCCCCCTCTGTTATTTCATTTTTTCTAATAGAATTTACCACTAACAAAGACTATACAAACGATCTTTAGACAAGACCCGTTCTCAAAATTCAGTACCTTATCTCGGAAAAAGTACCCTTATAACTATAAAAATTTGAAAAGGTTTAAAGTCCGATAATGTAGTGGTACTTTAAGTCTCGACTAACTACAACTCTAACGAA
Organism: Capra ibex; assembly: GCA_006410555.1. Taxonomy (NCBI): domain Eukaryota; kingdom Metazoa; phylum Chordata; class Mammalia; order Artiodactyla; family Bovidae; genus Capra; species Capra ibex. Next base: position 70,501,412 of record SJYO01034137.1, on the reverse strand, counting down.
GAAAGACGTTAAAATCCGAAATAAGTAAATCAAAGGAGAAAAAGTATACCACAGAGAGTAAAACTATCGAATTAGAAGTCTGTAATTACGAGACTTTTACTTACAGCGAGTTAACGCACATTAAGGGACGCTGGGGTATCTGACATTTGACGGTCCGAGGAGACAGGTACCTTAAGAGATCCATTCTTATGACCTCACCCAACGGTAAGGGAAGAGGTCTCCTAGAAGGACTGGGTCTCTAGTTTGGTCCCACAGGACGTAACGTCCGTCTAAGAAATGGTCGACCCGGTGGTACGTTCGGACAATTATGAGATCGGTATACTTTATATAAGTAAATAAAAATGTTTACGTACGTTTATAAAAACCCTCAGTGTCCGTATTAGGGACAAATCCCTCAATTTTCTCTAGTGTTGAGTCATTATCTCTGTATTTCATTTCGACAGTATTTCTACTGTATGATTGCAGGTACCCCACAGGTAGGTGCACGTCCCTGACCCAAAGTATGTAGAAACATAGAGACTACAGTCCGAGTAAGACCGTCTCACATTCAAATAACTTAACTTTAATTAAATCTGTAACCTTGGTCCACTTCTCCTTTGGTCCTTCTGGGTACTACTCCCTAGCTTATTCAATCCAGACAGGGATCTCCCTATACTCTTGGGTATGTGTCATATTACTTTTCTGTTGAAAGGTCCATTTTTCTCTCACTAACATAATTGAACATCTCCTCTTCCGTTACCGTGGGATGAGGTCGTGAGAACGGACCTTTTAGGGTGCCTGCCTCCTCTGACCATCCGACGTCAGGTACCCCAGCGATTCTCAACCTGTTCTGACTTACTGAAGTGAAAGAGGAAAGTGAAAGTACGTAACCTCTTCCTTTACCGTTGGGTGAGGTCACAAGAACGGACCTCTTAGGGTCCCTACCCCCGCGGACCACCCGACGGCAGACACCCCAGCGTGTCTCAGCCTGTGCTGACTTCTCTGAATTGTCGTCGTCGTCGTCGTACAACATCTATGAATCTAGTCTCGATGAAGCCGGGTGATCCTATTGTCTACTGATCACTGAAAAATTAATGTACAAGTGACCGTAACTACATGTCTCGTCTCCCATAATCAGAGTGGAGATACTGTGACTAAAAATTATTACATATATTTAAGATACGGATAAAAAGAGTCAATCTTTTTATCCTCATATTTTAGATAAAATCCAGATGGTATAGGATCTCAACAGTTATTCACTACTGAAAGATTCTTTTTTGTTTTTTGCCAAATGTTTTTTTTTTTAACTTTACAAAATTGAAAATTACGTTACACATTCTGTGACCTCTCGAAAGGTCAAAGTGGAACTTTTTACATAGGAAATTCTTTGTTTGTTTGTTTGTTTGTATCGACTCCCTGGTCAGGGCCCCGACCAGAGTCTCCTGGACCGAGAGAGTGCGGTCGAGGGTCCGGATCCAGTATAGGGGTGTGGAGAGACCCGGACAAAGGAGGATATTTTAACTCACTAAAGGGTGGAGCCAGGTGTGAACTGATACTTTACACCGATCAAGCATATTTTATATACTGTCTAAAGTGTCAATTTTTACATTTCATATAATACTTAGCAACTTATGACTCATATAAAACTTTATAAAAAGTATATAACCAAGTTAGTTAATAATTTTAATTAAAGTGGACGAACAAAAACGAGAAAACTACACTGATGATCTTTTAGTTGTATATGTCGAGACCATAACTACTAGTGTTCATAGGAAAAGTCGAAATACTGAGTCGGTCCCGGTGGCACCTGTGCATTAAGTGCCAAACTAAAGGAGCGTAACTCTATCCCTTCCTAACCGGCCTTACTCCTCCGACCCCGCCCCGGGACGGCCCTCTCTGTCTGGGGGAGGTCGAAACCGAGACCGAGAGCCCGAGAGCCTCGACCCTCCTGGGGCTGAGGGCGCGCCCCGACCACCGCCGTCGGACCAGCTCATGGGTTCGGGCCCCGCAAGTCCCCTGAGCCCCGCCCTCGCCCGCGCCGAGAGGCCCGATCCGCCTCAGCCCTTCTCCCAACCACGCAGTCGGTGTGCGCGCCCCTCCTTCGCCCGGAGTCCAGGGTCCGCCGGGCGCGCCCGCGGGGCCGTGCAGGCGTCCGACGTTGCTCTCCACCGCCGAAGACTCTCCTTCCTCTCTGCTCCCGCCCGGACCCTCCGCCGGCCCCCCACCCCGCGCCGGCCCCCGACCGGGCGCGCCCGAAGTAGACGCCTGCGTGCCGGACGAGGGCTCGCGACCCCTAAGGCTCCGCGCCGTGCTGTTCGCCGACCTCGCCGATACCCGGCGGCGACCCCGAAGGACTAGCCGAAGAACCAGCGGCACCCCAACGACCCGAGCCCGGTGCCGCTCGTCGTCGGGGGTCTCTGCCGCCGCGTCTCCACGAAGACGGTCCATTCCCCATACGCGCCGCCCCGACGCCCAGGGCCCTGGGGACGGACGCGGAGCGCGACGCACGGCGCGCGGGCCCGTCCACCCCGCGACCTCCACACAGAAATAAAGAGGTGGGAAGGCCTTCTTCGGGGGACACGAGAACGAGGGACCGGCCCCGAGCCAGGAGACGCCGAGCGGACCCAACCACACTCGTCCAGGGGGTGGGCTTCTGGGACTTGGCTACAGTCCCGCGGGAGGGCGCGAAGACTAGTCCGAACCCCGCTCTCCATACCCATGTGGCGACAGACAAAGATGGATCAACCAAACAATAAAAGTGTCTTGTGTGTGTGTGTGTGTGTGTGTGTGTGTGTGTGTGTGTTAAACAATAAAAGTGTCTTCGACCCAGAAAATTTGAAGGTCAAACCGAACCTTGTCGCACCCGACACGAAGACGACCCAGGGAAGAGGTGGGAAAGACCAGTCCTGTCTGAAAACTTCCCCCGACGGGAGTATAGAAGGACAGTCCGTCCTCTTACCGAAGCACACCGAAAAGTCACAGAATTCGAGTTGACGGACCACAGAAACCCCGGCGCCAGCGGGACACAGGAAAGAAAAAGGACTTACATCACCTTGAGAAATTGGCGCCGTAGGCATAACGACCAGGGTTAACCCTCTGGCCAGGAGTCACATGTTCAAACTAATGTTCGAATATTAATAAAGGAAGCCAATCATTCTTTACACCTAAGGAACTCGTTTTATAAGTTTCTTTGTATGTCCAAAAACCATAGGTCCTCTACACTATAAAATTACAGTAATAATAATTTTCAGTGGAAAACCAACTAAAGACAATATTTTTGCTGCAAGATATGTTGTAACTCCCTACCCATAGGTTTAACAAGGAAAATTCATCTAAAGTGACAATTGAATAAATCAAGGTAATACCAGTCATTACCTTCCCTACCCCCACTCTTCTCCTCCTTCTCCTACCATTGTTTATTTGTACTTCTCTTTTTACCTCTGTTTGTATAGCTGTACATACATAGTTGACCTCTCTATTTTAAAATTTTTACCTCTTTCTTTTCCCTTCCACGTTTACTAGGTAAGTCGTTTGTAAATATTTGTGATACATTTAACTAGACTCTTAAACATTATGTCTTTATGTCACCGTATTAAGGACGGGACTTCTCGAGTGTCAAATCATTTAGTACAAGAAACCCCGGACTCCTCTCCGCCCCTAGGAACCACAAAACAAAACAAAACAAAACAAAAATCAATTATTTATAACGACGACGACGGCGACGACGATTCAGCGAAGTCAGTGCAGGCTGAGACACGCTGAGGTATCTGCCGTCGGGTGGTCCGAGGAGACAGGCACGACCTTTGATTTTTTCGTTTAAAAGTGGATTCCAAACCGTTATTTTCAAGTCTAGAAGAGACCAAGATAATCGTAACCGGTGTTTCAGGAAAACTAAGAGAAAAACAACGGTCAACATCGGGATAGAAGGAAGGACAACGGACAGGAATGGTGAAGACGGAACTCAATGGTGTGTAGTGAGGAGTGGCGACGACGTACCCGCGGACCGAACAACATGTACTCCCAAGACTAAACCTGGTCCCGTCGTACATAAATCCCGAAGGCACCACCAAGTCCCCACTTTCTTAGGACGTTACGTCCTCCGTGTCCAAGATAGGGACCCAACCCTTTTCGGGGACTTCCTCCCGTACCGATGGGTGAGACCATAAGAACGGACCTCTTAGGACACCTACTTCCTCGGACCGTCCAATGTTAGTATCCCGACGTTTCTTAGCCTGTGTGATTTCGTTGAATCGTCGTCGTACATCAACAACCTGGAGTCTTTCGGTGACTTCATACACGTTTCGAGATGTTTATTAACCTGATTTAAGTTGTCCGTAAATAACTCCGGATTGCACTTGTCTGAAACTCTCTAGTTTTTCATTTAATCTTTTAATGTTAAATGTTAAGAACGGTGAGGTCTCATGTGTCTGACCATGTATAAACCACGAATAGTTTATACACTTGCGATATGATCGACTTCATATAAGAATTAATTTTTACCCAGCTATCGAGGGTTACGTAAAAAAAAAGGGGTCACTTAGACATTTGAATCAATAACGTATACGGACAATCAACTGTAGTGTAGGATCATTTTGGTAAAAGTGACATACAACATTCAAGAAAACTCTTATCACGAAGTCAAATCAACGACTGTTATTCACTGGTCAACATACTCAATACTCAGAGGGAATATGTAAGGAGTAGGGGGAGGATTGACGGTGAGCATAGTAACAATTTTTTTACAATTTTTTTATAGAATGTGTCTTTTAACCGAAAAAAAAATTTGGAAAACCATATGTTCAGTCACTTCAGATTGTGTACTTGTCAAAGCATATTTTCAGGATATTTATTCCTGAGTGGGAAGGAAATTTAATTTTATCATAACATCGTCTATACCCGAACTTCATTCACTTCTAAAAAGTCTCAAATAAAGAAAAGCTGTTAATAAAAGAGTAATACGTGGTAAACTCTCTTATTTATATTGACTTGAAATCAGGGTTAAGTGTCTTAGGGTCCTACGTAAAATTTCTTCAGTAGAGTTCTTCTCTATAACTTCGGTTCATACCTCCGTCATACCTGTGGAAAAAGTCACTTTAATTAATCTTTACGCAAACATTTGAAAACATAAGTCTTACAAGACAGTGAGTTATATCAATCACGATTATTTGTGAGTCCAGGTGAAGAAACTTAGGTCATTTAGAGGTAGTCGGATTACTTTCCCCTTATCAAACCTATTAGGTTTTACCGATGTAGTCTTCACCTAATAAAGAACGAACCTTACGTAATATCTATCTGAGATACATGTACATCAAATGGACAGACCCACAGAACAAGTCCAGTTAAATTTTTTCAAACACAATCAGTCTCACCGTCCTGTTACCTTTTCTGTCATTATTATACAACCCACCACCCACCTTTATTCGGGTCTTAATTTCGAATCAGTCTCCCTAGAAACTTTGTCCAATATAACCTCTCTTACGGTGGACGTAAGGTCGTAAAAGACTTGCTTCGTACACCTGGTTTCACACAAAGTACAATCAGCGATACGAAACCCAGTAAATTGTTACTAAGATCAATATCGTTCTGGTTCTGAAATTTCGTCTTTGACGAGAATCACAAAATGCCGGAATCTTTCAACGGATGATGGGTCCTATCTCAGAAAAACCACGCAGATACGAAAGAAAACTGTCTCAACAAGGTCAGACAGTTGCTTACTTACGGAGCACACACACACACACACACACACACACACACATAAACACACATACAAAATTACCAGTGTTTTGAGTCATTTTAATTTACGTTGATTTCAAGAAACGGTGAAATTTTCGAAAGAAACTCGTGAAATTTTCGATGAAGTAAGTTCATACTCCTCATATGAGAATGTCACGAAACGTTTTTTTATTATCAGATGGCATCCTGACCTTCAAAAATCCTGTGTTATTTTGATAAATCTCTTTTTTTTTTGACAAAACTATCACAAAAAATAAAACAGAAAACAACGTTTCATTTCCTAGTCAGTCAAGTCAAGTCAACGAGTCAGCACAGACTGAGAAACACTGAGGTACTTAGCGTAGTGCGCTCCGGAGGGACAGGTAGTGGTTGAGGGTCTCAAGTGAGTTTGGGTGCAGGTAGCTCAGCCACTACGGTAGGTCGGTAGAGTAGGAGACAGCAGGGGAAGAGGAGGTCGGGGGTTAGGGGGGGGTCGTAGTCTCAGAAAAGGTTACTCAGTTGAGGAGGGTACTCCACCGGTTTCATGACCTCAAGGTCGAAATCGTAGTAAGGAAGGTTTCTTTAGGGTCCCGACTAGAGGAAGTCTTACCTGACCAACCTAGAGGAACGTCAGGTTCCCTGAGAGTTCTATTCCTATGGACATAGGTTTTTGAACTCTTGTTCGTCTGGTCACAATAAAAGAAAAGGGAACGGAAAACATAAAACCTTAAACCAAGTTTGGTTAGTCTCAGTTACCTCTTTCATCACCTCAATTGACAACTAACAGTCAAGACACAAGGGAACCTCGATGTCTACATTCTAAAAACCTCTTAAAATTGACGTTTGAACCGAAATTTTTTTTTTAGAACAAGTAATTTTTTTCTTACAACATCCCACGAAACCCCCTTATCAATTCTAGGGACAGTGACATTTGTAAATTCATCACCATCCCATTATTATTACTAGTTGTCAATGACCCGAAATGTGATCCAGTAAAATAGGACTATACTTGAGAAACTCTACTCTCGATGATAAGACAACCCAAACGGTTTTTCAAGTAAGTCCAAAAAGGTATTATAGAATACCTTTTTAAGGTTGTTTGAAAAACTGATGGAGCTATAAAAACATAAGTCTACCCTTTAACTTTCACAATCAGTGAGTCAGCACAGGTTGAGAAACGATGGGGTACCTGACATCAAACGGTCCGAGGAGATAGGTACCCTAACAGGACCGTTCTTTTAACCTTACCCGACGGTAAAGGAGGAGGTCACCTGGAAGGGCTGGGTCCTTAGTTTGGGACCAGAGGACTCATAGGACGTAACGTCCATTTGAAAAATGACGACTCGGTAATCCAACTTTTCGTACCCCTTACAGTTGTTGATTCTTCATAGTCCCGACTCTGAGTTGGGATCCTTCAGATTGAGGTCTCGGACGGACGATTGGGACAACAATGTGTGACGGAGGGGAGCTCCCACCCTCTTCCCCTAACGACCCAACGAACCTTCTTTCGTTATATTCCGGAAGTTTCTGAAGGGATGAGAACTTCTCTGGTCTTAACTTATCACAATCCGGATGAAGCCAGGTATATAGATGGTGGGGAGTCGTTCCCGGCAAGGTAACGAAGGATAAACAAACCGGAGGACGGGACGGTTCCGACTAATAATGGACTTCGGGTCTCGTCACTCGACGTGTAAAACCGTAAGTAGTCAGTGAAACACATACACAACACCCTCGTCTATCCCCTCACGTAAAAAAATTTTTTAAGTTTAAGGATACCATCCCGGTGTCAAGACAAAGTGAAACCCTCTATCATATCACCAATGAATACGGGGGTATCGTGTAAGACTTCATATCGTAGTTCGGTAGGAAGAATATATAGTCGTGGATAGAAAACCAGAATCAAATCCATTATCCTGAAACGAAGTAAAGGTTCCAAGACGGGACCCAGGTTATTGACCTTAAGATGGAATCTGAAAAGGACTCTGACAAGACTATTGTATGTACCAAGAAATTAAAGATCTTGACCCAGATCATAGTATGGACCATCTGAAGGAAGGTCCCTAGTCCAAGACGACGGACAACCGTTCGAAAAGACTTGTCAGTCTACCAAACCTAAAGGCTCATAGAAGGACGGAGAGGAAACGACCTGAGAAAGGTAGGTCACTTCGAGGACAGTGGGGACAAGGTGGTGGAATCGACGGGAAGCTCGACTTAACATCATCCATTATGGAGGGCGAATTATAGATTCCATTCTCCGTCTTCTATAGATTTAGATGACAACAGGATGAAAGAGAAGAGCCACCGGAGATCCGATATTCGGTGGAGACGAAACCTCCATAGTACATAAAGAAAGACCAAACCTCGAAGAATAGTGAGAGAAACATTAATCCTACAGCTAGTCGTCTTATAACCTGGGTCTCTAAACAAACAGAAACGACGAACGAAAGTGAGGGGACACTCGCGGAAAGACGGGAAACTGGACCGCACTAGACCCCGTGAGTGGAGGTAATATCCACTGTCCTTTCACGGATCAATGTCAATCCGTCGCGCCACGACCCGAGGTCACTTACGCTCACTGTCACCTGTCGAAAGTAAGTGAATAAGTGGTTAGGTTTGGTTTTTATTAGCAACTCGTGGATGACACACGAAAGATCTTCATGTCACGAGTCAGGGTCCTTATGTTTTTACTTGTTTGTGCTTAAACGAGAGTCCCAAGAATTCAAATCACTCTCCCTCACTTTATATCTATGTAAGTCATGTCACTCCAGTAAGAACACATCCTCAGACACCTCACACCAACCTCGGGAACCCTCTCTGTCAATTGCATCGACCCCCACTCACCATGGAATCCCCTCGAAGGGTTTTCTCTCCTCCTATCCAAAAATGGAATTTTTACTTAAGGAGTCCCCCTCTTTACCTAACGGAGTTTGGGAAGAAGGAGTCAGAAAAACACAAAAAAAGAAAACACTAAATTACACTGAGAGACCGGATATAGGGAAACCGGAAACGTCGAAAACACGGATAATAAGAAACACATTATTAAACATAGGTTGCCCTCTTTGTCATCGAATAAAATACAAGAATCTTCAAAACGGAACTTTCGTGTTTGTCTTTCTCCGTACTTTTTAGTTTAATAGATACAATCTTCCTGAAACCTGAAGGAAACACCACCATTTTTAAGACGGACGTTACGTCCTCTGGGTCCAAGTTAGAGACCCAGGCCTTCTCAGAGACCTCTTCCCTTACCGTTGGGTGAGGTCATAAGAACGGACCTCTTAAGGTACCTATCTCCTCGGACCGTCAGATGTCAGGTACCTCGGCGTTTCTCGACCTGTGCTGACTCGTTGAATATGTGTGTGCGTGTCTTCGTGAAAACAAAACAACCATGGCTCTTAATCCTGAGATTCTAATAACATATGACTCTTTTAAAAATCGTCCTTTGTTCTTGTGTAAACGTATACTTTACTTTTATCAATAATGTCACTGTTTTATACATTGAGTCTAAAGATCTTTGACTTAAGAAATCAGGTTTTGTTTATTCTGATCCGTTCGACCTATTTTTTGTTTGTTTGTTTGTTTTGAATAGAGAACTTATAACGACAGTAGTAAGGTTCATAAGAATAAAAAATCCACTTTTTAAAGGTAATGACAAAACACTACAAGATGTTAATTTTTTACCACATCCTAAAATGTATAAGGTTTTCCTCTTGTGGATTTAAGTCATAAAGTTACTTAATAAGAAATAAACAAAGGAATGGTTATCTAAAAATTCAACAATAAAATAACCGTTATGTAGAGGGTTTTTATATTAGGTCTCATCAAATATTACGTCTATAAGTACGGTTTCAGATTCCTAGAGAAAAGACGTCGTACGACATATAATTTTTTTCAATTTTTCAATGAATTTTTAGTATTACACAAAAAATGAATAAATTCCGTTACGAATTAATTAAGACAATCTACAACCGGATTAGGGTTTATTTATAGAGTCTTAAAATGGAAGTGTTAACTATTGTAATAGACTAATATTATACAAAAGGGTGACGTATACTAATATTATACTAAATTATTAAACTAAAGAATTTATGTCAATTCTGTAACCAAAATTCGTAAACTTCTAGTCCTAACCGAAACACCAATTAAACGGTAGAGTCACAACGACTACTATTCATTAAAAATCGTAGTAAAGTGTAGATATTTTAAATAGTTCCGGTTATAAACTCCCAACAATATAGGAATTTTGTTTAATAACAAAGTGAATATTTAAGTCATAGTGAAGAATGTAAGTGGTTGGAACAGACACTGGATGTGTAGGACAACCTTTGATTTTCCTTTCTGTCTGTTGACTTAATATCCTTATGACCCAGAGTTTCTTAAGTTTCCACCATTACGGAAGTCCACCTCTTCCGTGACCGATGGGTTAGGTCATGAGAACGGACCTTTGAGGGTACCTGTCTCCTCGGACCATCCGACGTCAGGTACCCCAGAGCTTCTGAGCCTGTGCTGACTCGCTGAAGTGAAAGTGGAAAGTGAAAGTACGTAACCTCTTCCTTTACCGTTGGGTGAGGTCACAAGAACGGACCTCTTAGGGTCCCTGCCCCCTCGGACCGCCCGACGGCAGATACCCCAGTATGTCTCAGCTTGTGCTGACTTCGCTGAGTCGTCGTCGTCGTTACGGAAGTCCTTTCTACCATCTTCTCCCTCGTCCGTTTGAGATCCCTTAAGTCGATTGTATACAAGAGGTAGAAGATAAAGACGAAGAAACACATAGAACATCTTAGAAAGGAGAGAGACGGTCGATCGACCAAATGCACAAGGAGTCAAGTGTACTACCTTATACTAGACTCAAATGAAGAAATCACTGTCCCCCTCTGTAACGAGGAAGAATCGGAGTTAAGGTCTCAGGACCTCACCTTAGTTACTGAACAAAACCTAATCTTCAGGTGGGGGCCAGTAAGACCTCCCACCCTACCCTTATGACTTACCGACGTCCCTTGGTTGGTTGAGAAACCCCCATACACATAGTAAAACTCGAGCCATGTGGGAGGGACGTTTACTACAGGTGACGTAAGGATATCCATTATCATTCTCGTTATCGTAATGAGTTAATATCGGTAGTGGATTGAGTCTTTTAATATACCTCCGTTCTCCGATCCCCGACCAACTCATTTCCCGAGAAAATAGTATTGGTACACTCCTTTTTTGAGACAACGTAGATACTACAAAACTATATTATAAGGTAAAAGAAACATTGTCCAATCACCAATGAACCTACTAACATGGACACTACAACTTTGGTAACTATTTAAATTATTGATGTCCGAAAAGGGTTCTGAAGTTTTTGAGGACCTTTCACTGATGAAATCTATAATGTTCCATATATTTTTAAACACCCCACCATATCCTTATGAATTTCGAATTTACCTATTAATGTAAAAGAATCCCTAGTGACTCGACGTTTTAACACAAATAATAAATTTTGACTCATTCCGATATAATCCTTTTATGTCAAGTATTCTTACTTGGTATACCAAGACTTTACTGGGTAACTTATGAAAATTAAAGTTTTCGACTCAAAACTTGAGATCACAACCTTAGATCGACCAATTTAACTTCAGACTTGTCTTCGATAATATAACAATAGCTTCAGTACTCAACAAGTATTGTAAGGTTTTGTAGTCTAAACGAGGTTAATTAATTTTTTTCTTCATAAAAATTCTTCGTACTGAAATAAGACTGGTCATAATAAAATTGTTCATTGAACACTACAAAATAGAACTCAATAGACAACTTTCTCATATCTTTTGGACTAGTAACATGATACGTCATGTGAGACACAAGTGTTAACAGACAATCGATAATGAAAGTAACTTTCCGACACTCAACCTTCTTTTTTTTTTTTTGTAACATTCAACTCGTCACTACTGTACTTGATGAAACCGAAGGTCAACGATAGACAAGTGCTCGACAAATCATCGGATAAAACAGAAATACTGGTTCAGATGGGTAAACGAATCTGGTCGATGCACAAATGTGATAGTGACTTTGAACTGTTAACCATTTACCTACTTCATCTTATTAACGTTGACTATTGTGCTGGTCCAATATCATAGTATTAAGTTATAGACAGACAATGTTAGAACTCTAAGAATAAAAATATTGAAAAGAGATTAAAATAAAACGTCCATTTGGACTTTTCCGGTACAGGAAAGACCTTACTATAGTCGGTCACACCTTCTTCCCTAACACGACAGTTCGGAACAGTGAGTCATTCTTGTCAGAGATGTAAATTCTTGACAGTGCCAAAAACCTTATTAACGTTAAAAACTTTCCCAGGTTATATTGATTTTATTATAAACTTAGGAATCCAATTTATAGTCAAGTCAAGTCAAGTCAGTGAGTCAGCACAGGCTGAGAAACGCTGGGGTACTTAACGTCGTACGGTCCGGAGGGACAGGTAGTGGTTGAGGGTCTCAAGTGACTCTGAATACAGGTAGCTCAGTCACTACGGTAGGTCGGTAGAGTAGGAAACAACAGGGGAAGAGGAGGACGGGGTTGGGGTGGGTCGTAGTCTCAGAAAAGGTTACTCAGTTGAGAAACGTACTCCACCGGTTTCATGACCTCAAAGTCGAAATCGTAGTAAGGAAGGTTTCTTTAGGGTCCCGACTAGAGGAAGTTTTATCTGACCAACTTAGAGGAACGTCGGGTTCCCTGAGAGTTCTCAGAAGAGGTTGTGGTGTCAAGTTTTCGTAGTTAAGAAGCCGCGAGTCGAAAGAAGTGTCAGGTTGAGAGTGTAGGTATGTACTGGTGTCCTTTTTGGTATCGGAACTGATCTGTCTGGAAATAATCATTTCATTACGGAGACGAAAACTTATACGATAGATCCAACCAGTATTGAAAGGAAGGTTCCTCATTCGTAGAAAATTAAAGTACCGACGTTAGCGGTATATTGTAACAAATTTTAGTTGTATAATTTTGAGATTCGAATACTGATATTTCGGATAAAACATAATAAGACAGAAGTATTATCATCTTAAATCTAAAACACCAATTATATTAGACAACTAAATAATGACTCTCATTATTTTCGATAACAAGAAAACCGAATTATAAAAATACATAAAAAATGACCGACATGACCCGGAAGCAACGACACGCCCGAAAGAGATCAACGTCGTCCACCTCCGATGAAAGTGACACCACGTGTCCGGAGAGTAACATCACCGAAGAGTAACACCTCGTGTCCGAGAGCCACGTGATTGAAGTCATCAACGTCGCACGTCCGAGTCATCAACTCTGAGCACCCGAGATCTCGTATTCGAATCATCAACCTCACGTGTCCAATCGACGAGGTACGGTACACCCTAGAAGGGTCTGGTTCTTAGCTTGGGGACAGAGGACACAATCGTCGATCGAAGAATTGATCACCTGATGATCCTTTCAGGGAAAACCAAACAAAAAGAAGACAGAATTGATTTCGATTCTGTCGTATGATGATACATCATAATTTTTTCACTTTAAATAAATCCATGTTTACGTCAGAAAGGGGAAAAGACTCCTACATAAGTAAAAGGAGGAACCGTCCCTAAACTTGTTTTGGTGACCGGAACGAATCCTCAAGACTCTAGTAATTTTACACTTCATAAGGTGGGACTTTCGTCTCTTAAAATGGGAAAAGTTACTTTCGTAAAAAAAGGAAATGTTCATAAATAAATAAATAATATAATGTTCATGTATAAAAATAAAATGAAAGAAAATAACTCTATTTTATGTATATTGTATTTTAAACGGTAAAATAAAATCGGTAAAGATTCGCGTGTCAAGTAACCGTAATTTATGTAAGTGTGACAATATGTCGGTAGTGGTGGTAGGTAGAGATCTTGAAAAAGTAGAAAGATTTGACTTTGAAGTACGAGTAATTTGTTATTTAAGGATAAGGAGGGAGGAAAGTTGGTACCCTTCAGTGATAAAATGAAATGAAAAAATACTTAAACTGATGAGATCCATGAAGTACATATTCCCCTTAGAAATATTGTAAACAAGAAAATACAGACCAAACAAAGTGAACCGTATAAAAGGTCCAATAGATATAACCTCGTACGTGAGCTAAAAGTAGAGAAAATTTATGACTTATTGTAAGGTCACATACACACATGAAGTAAACCAAATAAGTAAGTGGACAACTAACTGAAAACCCAATAAAAGTGGAAGACCGAGAACACTTATTATGACGATACTTGTGCCTCCATGTTTAATATACAAACTTAGAGATGAAAGTCAAGAAACTCCATATATGGATCTTTGTCTTAACGACCTAGTAATCATTAAGAACCAAGTTAAAAAACTCGTTGTGGTGTGATAGAAGACTTAAACCGTTATTCCTCAAGCACTAGACTCGGTGTCAGTCAAGGACCAAAACAAAAACAACTGACATATCTCGAAGAGGTAAAAAGGGACGTTTCTTATATTAGTTAGACTAAAACCATAACTGGGAGACCATTACAGGTACACATCTCATAAGAGAGCACAACAACCTTCTCCCACAAACGGTACTGGTCACGTAAGAGAACCGTTTTAAGACAATCGGAAACGGGACGAAATAAAACATGAGGTTCCGGTTTAAACGGACAATGAGGTCCATGGGTAACTGAAGGATAAAAACGTAAGGTCAGGGGATCTTATTTTTCCTGTAGAAAAAACCCACAATCAAGATCTTCCAGGATATCCAGAAGTATCTTGATAGTTGAAGTCGAAGAAGTCGTAATGACCAACCCCGTCTCTGAACCTAATGACACTATAACTTACCAAACGGAACTTTTGCTCGTCTCTAATAAGACAGAGAAAACTCTAACGTAGGTTCATGACGTAAAGCTTGAGAACAACCGACTCCCGATGAGGTAAAGAAGATTCCCTAAGAACGGGTGTCATCATCCATATTGTTTCCAGGCAGATCAGTTTCGATACCAAAAGGACCATCAATGTATACCTACACACTCAACCTGACATTTCTTTCGACTCACGACTTCTTAACTACGAAAACTTGACACCACAACCTCTTCTGAGAACTCTCAGGAAACCTGACGTTCCTATAGGTTGGTCAGTTATGATTTCCTTTAGTGACGACTTATAAGTAATCTTCTTGACTACGACTTCGACTTTGAGGTTATGAAACCGGTGGACTACGTTTCTTGACTGAGTAACCTTTTCTGGGACTACGACCCTTTCTAACTTCCGCCCTCCTCTTCCCCAGCTGTTTCCTACTCTACCAACCTACCGTAGTGGCTACACAACTTGTACTCAAACTCACGCGAGACCCTCAACCACTACCTGTCCCTTCGGACCACACGAAATCAGGTCCCTACCGTTTCTCAGTCTGTGTTGACTCACTTGACTTGACTACGACAGAAGATGTCACTGACATGGTAAAATGAAAGAGTGAACGTCACATGTTCCCAAGGTCAAAGAGGTGTAGAAAGGATTGTGTCTCCGAAGGGACTACCGAGTCTGTAATTTCTCAGACGGACTTCACGTCCTCTGGGTCCAAACTAGAGACCCAGCCCTTCTAGAGGACCTCTTCCTTTACCGTCGGGTGAGGTCATAAGCACGGACCTTTTAGGGTACCTGTCTTCTAGGACCGTCCGATATCAGGTATCCCAGTGTTTCTCAGGCTGTACTGACTCACTGAAGTGATTTTAACGATTGTGAACGATAATAGACACAAAACAAACAAACAAACAAAAACTATCACTTTCATTTCAGTGAGTCAGCACAGGCTAAGAAACACTTGGACACCTGACATCGGGTAGTCCGAGGAGACAGGTACCCTAAGAGGTCCGTTCTTATGACCTCACCCAACGGTAAAGGAAGAGGTCCCCTAGAAGGGTTGGGTCCCCAGCTTGGGTCCAGAGGACGTAACGTCCGTCTGCGAAATTGGAGACTCGGTGGACCCACACTTCACTATCACAGTAAAATTCGTCGAATAAACATGTGTACATTTATAACGATGTATATGCACAGATCGTACTCCTTATTCCGTTTACATTTCACAATAAATACTCATAAAATAGTAATCGACTTGTTTTTCGTTCAAAAATCAATAAAATTAGGAGTATCTGTGTCGTAAAACTTTTCAGTTCCCAATTGAATCCTTTATGGAATCCAACGATACTAAATTTTGTACTCGTATAGTAATTTTACTATAGATAAATTCATAAAGTAAAATAAAGTAATTAAGATCATAAATATAAATCATTATCCTTTTCATAAACTCCTTTAAGTTTAAATGGTTCCTGAAAAAAATATACCGAAAATTTTTACGATTTTGATACCACCTAAGAACAATTTCTATAAATTAACGTGAACGTGTAATTTACCCGATAATAATTGTAATCAGTCTTGTTCGTCAAACCGTTAATAACGTTTAAACTTAGAGTAGAACGTTGTCGTAATAAACATTAATAAAATTGTGTCACATCTTGATTCCCAACGGTGGAAGTCTTCTTCTAACCTCTCCCGTCTTGTTGGACTCTCTACGTAGCGTATTTCATTATCGAATAACTAGGGGTCCAACTGCCTGACTGTCTACTTTAGGTAAAGTGACATTTAGGATCTCTTTTGTCGGTTCAAATCGCAACTTCTTCGATTTTGAATTCTACAAATAATAGACTGAACTCGGGTGTCTTTACGATTTTATTTTATTAAGTTACTTTCGATCGTTAAACATGACTCTTTGACTCTCTTGGATGAATAACGTGGAAGACATCTTGACCTCAGTTCACGGAAAGTACGGTTATGGGAGGGGGAGAGAAAGAAAAAGAACTTGACCCAAGAACTACCTCTCTTCAGAAAAAAATTTTTTTTTCTATAAACCCGAAGGAACCACCACGTCACCATTTCTCAGACGGACGGTTACGTCCTCTACATCCAAGACAGGGACCGAACCCTTCAAGGGGAACTCTTCCTTTACCGTTGGGTGAGGTCATAAGAACGGACCCTTTAGGGTACCTGTCTTCTCGGACCGTCCGATGTCAGGTACCCCATCGTTTTCTCAGCCTATACTGAATCACTGATTTGTTGTTGTTGTTGTCTTCCATAAATAAGTGGGGGTTTTATAAGAATATAAAATCACATCGTCTCCTCCCGGCATTAATCTGGCTTCTGAGTCTTTCCAATAACCATCGTAACACCTCTCATCCCTCGCCTTCTACTCTACCTCACCTCTGACCACTTCCTGATCGCTATTCGTTAACTTACATTAAAATAAGTTATCACTTATAAAAACTCCCAGATGGTACATGGACCTGGACCCGTATATTCTACTCGTGAACAGTACTACTTCATGACGTTCTCTTTGTGATTCACTAGTAAAGTTATGTTTACACTATTCGGTTATTATCTATCCGACTTCCACATGTGTGTTCCTCATCTCCTTTCCCACCCGTCTCCTCTCTCTGTGGTTCTTCGAGGTAAGGTTTACTGTTGTACCCTTACTCGGAAAAATTAAGGAGAATCCTGTTCGGACCAGAGTCAAGATCATCAAGGACTCATCCCGTCAGATAGTGTTGATCTCTCACTAATCTTTATTAAAGTTTATGAAACTTTATGAACGAAGTCGGATTTATTAGTCGACAGGGTAGATCGTAAATATAATATGTGACTTTAGAACTGTAGAGTGATAATATAAGAAGTAATACATAGAATTTTTCTGTAATGTCCTTAAGGGACCGACAGGTTACCAATCCTGAGGTATGAAAGTGACGACTCCCGGACCCAAGTTAGGGACCAACCCATTGATTGTAGGGTGTCCGGTGTACCACACCGGTTTTCTTCTTTTTTTTTAACTGTAACGTAGTACTCATGTCACGCCAATAGTGTGCACGTTATGTGCATGTTCCAATTTGTGTTACTTGAGTGATGATGTCTTCCAGACGACTACAAAACAATTATGGAAAACTCGATTTACTCCTTGGTTCTGGTCAAAGAAAAACAGTTGTGAAACTAAAGAAAAAAGTCAAGTACATACATGAACCAAGTCCAATATGAAACCCTGTGTCACCTCTATCTTTTTACTATTTTTTAATTTTAAGACAAGAAGTATGCCCCGAAGTTACCTCTTCCGTTACCGTTGGGTAAGACTATAAGAACGGATTTCTTAAGGTACCTGTCTGGAACCCCAGCGTTTCTCAACCTGTGCTGACTCGCTGATTGCGTTGTGTTGTTACCCTGAAATTTTACGTGCAGAAAACTAAACGTGGGCTAAGGTCTCTTATAAACTTACTCCGTCTAACACACGGGTACCCCCGACCTGATAGAGACTCTCAATAAATAACGGAAATGTCAATTAGTCTTGTTACAAGAAAGTGAAGGTAATAATTAACCGGTTACACTTTTTCTTTTTGTTATAAGTCGTAATCGGGCCCTCATTCTTTACTTGTGAGATCACCAATTCAGAAAACCTCTAATTAATCTTTCTACATCGGTTATTTTTATCATGTATAGGAAACTGGATCGTTAAGATGTTTCTAAAAGTGAATATTAACCTGTCTACAGGTTTCTACTGGTATTTCGTCATGACTTATAACATTTTTACAGTCAAGACGACTTTAGTTGGATATGTAAACTGGACCAAATAATATACTTTTTTAATCTTTGGTAGATTTATAGACCAGTATCCTTTTCTGATATGTAACTAGATCAAGTTTCAGATCTACTCATGTGTTATTGCACAAGTAGAGACACACCCAGAAAGGGAAACCTTAGATAAAGTCCTGACGTGACTTATATAAATCGTAATCTTATCCTGGGACGTTAAATGTCGTGAAAGAGTGTATGTAGTAATAGAGATGAGTGTCGTAGTGAAACTCCTGTCCGTCTATCTAGGATACAATATGTCACCAGTTGTGTCTTGATTTTTGATCATGGTAAAAGGAGACCTTTCTTGATCTCAAGGAATTTTTTACCAGCTAAGGATCTGACCCTGTTCTTTATATACTCGGACCTCATATAACAGTATTGTCTTTGTTTTTCACGACAATTTCTAATGACCCGATCCCTGAAGGGGCACGAGGTCACCGACTCTAAAGAACGAGGGTTACGTCCCCTGGGCCCAAACCAAGGGACCAACCCCTTGACCTAGGACGTACACCGTTGATTCAAAGGACGTACGACTTTGTTTCTAGGTCGCACGGTCGTTGTCTGTGGGCCGTGTCGGTTTATTTGTCTTTATAAAAAAATTTTTTTCTAATGACCCCTTTGTATATTATCTGTGGTCCCGTCGATTTCTGTGTCCGGTGTACTTTTTCTGTGTCCGGTCGTGAATCAGAGGATCACCAGTTTACGCCCTGTCAAACTCGTAATTTTTCTTATTACCGATTCTAAGACAAAAATATAAAGGTAAGAGATTATACACATTAGTTAGGTGTCGTATTGAATGACTTAAAAAACAAATAAAAATTCTTTATTATACTTCTGACGGATTAACAAGAGTCAATTTATAATCGGACAATTGAAGTCAGTAAACAAGACACTTAAAAAGAATATTTAGTATCTTCATATTTTATAAAAAAGTCTTCTATCTTATTGACAGTAGATTTTCGTGAAATTTTAAAAAAAGTCCTACTTCAAGGACTACCTTAATTCAGACGTTCGATGTTCCAAACATATATATGAATAATTACACAGATCATAACCCGTTTTGATTTTTTTGAGTGAAGGAGATGATTGATTATGGAGTGAAGAGACGAGGAGACATGTCACTATGAGGAACTTTCAATAAACATGAGTCGCCGAGATTAAGAAAAGGGAGGTGAAAGAAATGGAAAAAAATTTTTTTAATTTCGAATTTTCTTTTTATTTTCATCCCCCTTGGAGTTTAAACATGCGTAGTGGGTCGAATTCCGTAATGGTCATATACACCAGTTAGAACAAAGTAGATAGGGAAGGTGAGGTAAGAGGGTTAATAAAATTTCGGTCAGACTCTATTTAGTAAAACAAATGTTTATGAAACATACGTAGAGATTCTGTCTACTATGAAATTTTTGGGGTGTATTGGTTTCAGTCCCAAGGTCAGAGAGAACAACAAAACATTTACGGAATTACATACACGTACGCACCAGTCAGCGAAGTCAGGTTGAGAAACGCTGGGATCCCTGACATCGGACAATCCGAGGGGACAGGTAACCGAAAAGACCGTACCAAACGACACGGGAGAAGGTCCCCTAGAAGGACTGGGTCCCCAGTTTGGACGTATAGGACGCAGAGGACGTAACGTCCGTCTAAGAAATGGGTGACTCTGTGGACCTTCGAGAATTGTCAGCTAAAGTTTATCCTAAGGTACGTAAAGTGAACCATACGCAGTATGGACAATATACAGGATTCGAGGATTCCTCGATAAACTGACCAGTCACTTTTTGGACCCTTTAATATCTAATCCAAATACTCTTTATGCATACTCTTCGTCTCCTACTCATCAGGACAAAATATCACCGAAATAGGAAGTAACGTACCACGTTTAGTTGGTGAATAATGATAAATCATGAAGATTTTAAAATGTCACTTAGGAAAACCGACTTTCTTGATTTTCTCCTTTTTCTTTCATGTACAAATCACTTTTTACTTCATGACTTAAAGGTGAAGAGTGTCGTCAACTACTACTATATATTGAGTGTGTTCCCAATAACAAATGGTAGGTATTCTTGGTACCTTCATAGTGACTAGTATACTTTTAGTTTTGTGTGTCTAGACGACTGTTTCGGACTCGTAGATGAAACATTCAATCACCAACAAAATTCTTCTGACACAGATTCTGTCGAAATGTACACGTCGACGTCTACTATGTAAATGTATAGTAAAACCCTACACACTAAAAGGTAAATCTGATTTATTGACAAGATTTAATTTTAAAAGACTATAAAATAATACTCTTAAAAGTATGTATGTCGGATCAACTTCCTTAAAAGGACAGTTGTGACCTAGTATGATTAGTATGATTAGTGGATCTAAGATGATAATTGTAAAAGTATTTGAGTGAAATGATGTATAGACAGACAGACAAGTAGGAAGATCGGTAGGTAATTTGGTAAAATAAAAAACCTATATAAAACTTATTCAAAATTCGTAGTCATATGTAACGGGAGTGATATACAGTAATTGATTTATATATATATTGATCTTCATATAGTAACTCATCTCAGATTATAAACGAATGTACATGTAAATTATTTTAACTATATGTTACTTCACGTGTGTAGAATTCACACGTAAACAATTTACGTACGTGAAAACATTGAATCTGAAGACAAAGTTATGTCTCGTAACGACAATGGGATCTTTCAACAAAGTATAGGGTAGGATCAGTTAGGTATGAGGAAGGGATCTCCGTTACTGACAAGACGTGAAAAAGGCACAATCTAAATTTGATTAAAACTAGTAAAAACTAAGACGTAAAAAAATAAGTATATGCTTCTTACTTCAGTATCGATAATTACACAACCGAGATCACGTCTCGAAACGTACATTAATTTACTACGGTAGTAGTCGACAAAGTTTATTAGTAAAATTAAGGTCTTAAAATTTTTTTACTAAATAAAAACCAACACGACCCAGAAACAACGAAACGTACCCGAAGACATATCTCGCGCCCGAGTCGTCAACACCGTATGTCCGAAATCAACGAGACTCCGTACACCCTAGAAGGGTCTGCTCTCTCACTTGGACACAGGAGACATAACCGTCCACCTAAGAATAGGTCACGTGGTGGTCCCTTCAGGGTCTTTAACAAACTAAAAAAAAGTAAGTCAACTACGAGTTTCATTTTAAAAGTCTTCAAGTAAGACAACTTCTTTTCGTAAACAGTGACTTACAATCATATTTAAGTAAACTTCAAGTTTTAACTTCTACTTCATAAACAAAAAACCCCCTACTATGTGGATAAGTTAAAACTACTTTGTCACAGGACGAAGGGACCACCAGGTCACCGATTCTGAGGTACGAGGGTTACGTCCCCCGGACCGAAACTAGGGATCAGTCCCTTGATCTAGGGTGTGGGACGTTGATTCTCAAACGTTCGGTGTTGATTTCTAGGGTGTGTAACGTTGATTCTGGACCGTGTATTATTTTATAATTCCTTTTTCTTTGTTACAGGACCATTTAGCCCTTTACAGGAATGATTTAGTTCTTTAGAATTGATTTAGTCTTAACATTAACCAACTCCATGTATGTATTAAGTATTAATATAGGACTGTACGACACTATACAATGATGAATTCTATCTTCAATGATGAAGATAGATAAACTGTTAATGATAACAGTCTTATATATATAAACAGTTTTATATATCCTCTACGACTTCCTGTCCCTTCGGATCACACGACGTCAGGTACCCCAGTGTCTCAACCTGTACTGACTCGTCGACTTGTTGTTTTATTCTAAAACATAAATATATATATGATTCATTACTGATACTTCAAAACCCCTACTACGAATACGACTTATTTTATAATGAAATCGTACCATCACCTGAAAGAAACGAGAGGTAGTAGTTAGGTTAAAATATTTACGAACTCGGAAACTTCTTGATAAAACAATTTATCAGATTCTTAGGAAGTAACCATAACTAGTAAAAATTTCTTTACTCGGGAGATTTACAGCTAACGTAAAAGTTTTAGTCATCTCTTAGTAATAAGTTTCATAGATAACTACCTGACGAATTTCTTTTCTTGTTTTGTTTAAAGTCGAAAACTTCGAAATCGTTCAACATGAATAATATTATTTTGAACATTTGTTTCTGGACCGATAAGTGACTATACTTTTCATCCTTTCTTGAAATCTATAATTCACTTCTTTCGAATTTACCATATGATCTAATTTAAGACTTTAAAATGTTAACACAAAACCTCTGAGAGGGGAACACCCTTCTCAGAGGAGAATTACTTGAGAACGAAAATTGACCTATTTAAATATAAGACTCGATACTCCCTTAGGGTTTAATACTGGACTTTACCTAAATTTAATTCTTGCGAATGTTAAAGTAAAGATAAACGTTTTGTAAATTAATTTTTTACTTCTATTAAATAAATTACTAAAAACAGAATAAATAATTTCTCTACAGAATAAATAAAACAGAATAAATAATTTCTCTACATGAATCTCCGTTTCTTATCTTGACACTTTTATACACCCGATTTTATAAAAGTATATAAATGGACATCTTCATTATAAAAAGAGTCAATTTCACTTTCACCGAGTCAACACAGGTTGAGAAACGTTGGGGTACTTGACATCGGACGGTCTGAGGAGACAGGTACCCCTAAAAGGTCCGTTCTTATGACCTCACCCAACGGTAAAGGAAGAGGTCTCCTAGAAGAGTCGAATTCCTACCTTGGACCCAGAGGACGTAACGTTCGTCTGAGGAATGGTCGACTCGGTCCTCCCTTCAGAAGAGTTAATTTTTGACATAGAAATCTCTTCTCAGTCAACTTTCATCCCTACTAAAGTTTAATTGGAATTTTAATTGAAACTTCTTCTAACACCCGTTAAAACATTTTGTAACTTTTATTATTCGTAAAATCTTTTTAATAAAAAGAAGTCTTTTTTACGGTGACTGTATCAAAACTCTGTCTACACTGAATGTTTCGATTGATTCAATAATTTATTCTCGATCCTTATCAATAATAGGAATTGAATGTAAAATTATAAGTCCATTAGTGTTATTATTTGTTGAAAACGAATTTATATCTAGCCATATAATTTTATGTATTCACACACAATAGAAAACTTGTTTAAAACAAATGAAAAACTATTCATAAAAATTGAAAAAATAAAACTTTATTAAAAATTGAATAACTTTTCAACGTTCTAATTATATTTCTGTAAAATATGTGAAAAATATTTGTAAGTGATTAAAAATTTTAAAACGGACTTGACAGAATCGTACGAATTTATGTATCTCAAAATTTTTGGTACATTCTCAATATGTAGTATGCGGAAATGGGTAAATATGAATTAATACATACACACTCGTATACGAGTCAACACAGCCTGACAAACGTTGTGGTTCATGACGTCGGGAGGTCTGAGGAAACAGGCACCATAACGGACCCGTTCTTATGACCTCACCCAACGGTAAAGGAAGAGGTCCCCTAGAAGGGTTGGGTCCCTAGTTTGGGACGCAACGTCCGTTTACGAAATGGTGACTCGGGGGTCTCTTCAGGATTAATACATATTTTTTATTAAAAGCAAAACTATCACCAAAAACTCAACTTAACAGAAATCCAGCTGGTTACACTACTTTGTTTATTAAAGTTTATCAATACAGTAAAGTCAATAAAGTCACAAGTGAAAATAGGAGTTTTCTCAGGAACAGACCTGTGAGTAAACATGCTAGTAGGAATGTTATTCCTGTATTATCCGTGAGTCAAATATAAACAACTCACTAACTTAGACACCAGAGGACGAAGTCACAGTAGAAAATCGACATACCATCACTACGGACCACACAACATTTCAGAGTACTAGGTATGAATGAAGGGACATGTGTCGTTCGTCTTAAGTTTAGCACCGAAACTGAAACGTTTCTTTATGTTAACAATGTCTTACATAAAATTCGTGGATTTCTATAACCTCACGAAAAATATTCTGAACCATCGGAGGTCCCGTAAAAATCTTAGTATCATAAATCTCAACTTTATCTAACATCTGTGTGTACTAGATCGGGTTTGTGAATAAAATACTTTTTCTTTTGACTACGAGTGTTAATCCAGTAATCTTTTCACCTTGTGACGGGGTACTGAGGAACGGTTGACTAAAGAAATTGGAGTTTCTAAAAGAATCACCTGCAAAACTATCAAGAACCTGATATTTAATAAGAAATAAAACATTTGTATTATCATTTAACACGAGAGGTTGTTTTGTTTCTCGTTTCGGAAAATGAATATAAAATCGAAGTCCTCCTTACACTCCGAATAAAAAAAAAAAGAACATTTCAAAACTTTGGTTCCCCTACTACGATCAAGATTTTCTTGGAGTTTAAGGAAACTGTCAGAAGAATTTTCAAAATTCTTATGTTAATTAACCTAAGACAAAGAAAGGGAAAACAACATCATAAGACTTCTTCGGTTATCAGAGTAACTTCTTACACTCGTTCGACTTGCTGAACCCCGACACCTACTTAGAGACTCCAAACCACAAAATAAACGTCATCATAAAATACGAAAAAGTCCACTTTACAATTGAATTTTTCTCATTGAGGTAAAAGAGACAAATTTCACTCCTTTGCGTCTTCCGACAAGAAGTCACCTGGTTCGTACTACTAAGGAGTCTGTTGAAGACACTTCAACTACCATATTGTGAAAAATATGATACGTACAATTCTAACATGGATTTCTTTTTATAAGAAAACTTTATTAAATTTCTTTTTTTTAGGAGTCAAAGATTAGGAGTCAAAGAAAAACTCCCTCAAGGAGCTTTTCGATTTGTGTCTTAATGGTACACTGTATTGTCAGTTGAGGAGTCGTAAATGGGGGTTTCTAACTCTTGTCATTTCGTCTATGAACATGTCGCACAAGTGTCGTCGGAATAAGTCTTGTCGGTTTTCCACCTTTGTTGGGTTCATAGGTAGTCGTCTACTGATATATTTGTGTCACATCATATGGGTATGTTACCTTACGACGACGACGTCGATTCAGTGAAGTCAGTACAGGCTGAGACCGTTGGGGTGTCTCCCGTCGGGTGGTCTGAAGGGGCAGGGACCCTAAGAGGTCCGTTCTTGTGACCTCACCCCACGGTAACGGAAGAGATGTCACCTTACTCTAAATCGGTATTTTTCTTTCCTTCAAGACTAAGTACGACGTTATACCTATTGTGACTTTTGTAATCCGATTTACTTTATTCGTTTCACGTTTTCCGTTCACAGGATACTGGGGTGAATGTACTACATAGATCTTATCCGTTTGCCTATGTCCGTCCTTCACCAGAATTCAATGGTCCTCAATCCTCCTTCCTCTCCCCCTCAATAACGAATTACCAATGTTAGAGACAAACTTTAGTATCCTTTCAAACCTCTGTCACTACTACCAACGTGTTGTAACACTTATATTAATTACGGTGACCTAACATCAGAATTTGTACCAATTTTACCGTTTAAAGTACAACACATATAAAATGGTGTTATTTTGTAAAATTTTTCTTTTGGGTCAAAGACCTCTTTTTTTAGTGGAGGACTCAAACGTCAAGACACATGAATCATTATATATATAAATTGAAAACATTATATATGTCCATGAAACACATTGGACGAAACAATATGACTGGAACCTAACAATTTATAAAAGGAATTACTACTAAACACAACAAAAAACCTTTCTTTTATTACTTGGTACTAAATACAGACACTGTAAATTTATTTTGGTTCGGTCTCGAAACCATGCTAATTTTAGATCCTCAGGATCTTACGTAATCTTGGCAAACCAAATACCTAAAAAATTAATCTAAATATCCAAGAGGGTCAGAAGGTAACAAAAAAAAGTCATAGACGAAAAAGCATTCAAATGAACAATCGTAAAATTAACCGATTTGTTTTAATTTAACTCAACTCAAAAACATAGGATGAAACGAAGAAAACCTTGTCTGATTACTAAAAAATTTTTTTTAATCACTTTTCTTACTATATCTAGTAAAATTAATATTCGTTTTCTACTTAGACTTTGTGAGGGGAGGGGGTTTTTCCCTTTTCTTTTTCCCTTTCATGAGTATAAATTAGACACCGAAATAAAACCCCTTTTTTTCATGTATTTGAAATGAATTACTTTTGGTACTGGTATAAAATCGTCTATGTATAGACATTAGGTAACAAAGATTAAGGGTTTAGACTTTGAAACTTTTTACTGATAAAAAGAGGAATTTAAATCACGTCTAAGTGAGTCATACTTATAAGTACAAAAAAATGATGTCTTTATAAATACACAAATTTCCAACGACGGGGTTAGAGACGACCTTATTATAAGTTGTATACAACGTACATGATATAATGAGAAGATTTTAGACTTTTCAAGACTTAAAGTTTAGTGTAAACCCGGGTCCCCACAACCCATTTCTTGACACCTGAATATGGATCACAATCCGGTTATTCCTTTCCTACCATTTTACGAGAGGGTGGGATGAGGTCATGAGAACGGACCTTCCAGGGTACCTACCCCTCCTCGGACCACCCGAAGTCAGGTACCCCATCGATCCTCAACCTGTGCTGACTCTCTGAAGTGAAAGTGAAAAGTGAAAGTACGTAACCTCTTCCTTTACCGTTGGGTGAGGTCACAAGAACGGACCTCTTAGGGTCTCTGTCCCCTCGGACCACCCGACGGCAGATACCCCAGCGTGTCTCAGCCTGTGCTGACTTCGCTGAATCGTCGTCGTCGTCGTTGGGATTAAAACGGTAGAAAAGACGTCCCTAAGAAACCGGATTTGTAACGATACACTCTATTTTAAGCGGAACATTGTACCGTTGAATATAAAAATAATCCGGACGTCATAATCTCTTTCTTGCCCTTATGGAAATGGTTTCGCAGGAAAATTTCGATGTACGAATGAAAACACAGTGTTTAGTCATTAAGTGAGGCATACACTACCTCAAGACAATAGAACCGACTTATTGAACAGGTGTATAAAAACAAAGAAGAGAATGTCTTCCCACTTATAAAAAAAGTTTTTCCTGTCGAAATATTCTTTATTTATTACATACATTACCATCCATCTCCTATCCATAAAACATTTAGAAAAAAAAAGTATATAATAAAAATAAAAAGAATATTGTTCAGATATTCCATTCTAAACAGAATGAATCCTGAAAAAAACAAATAAACAAATATCGGAAAGTCATAAAATAAATTTTTTTTAATTAAATAAATAAAATTAACCTCCGATTAATGAAATGTTATAACATGACCAAAAACGGTATGCAACTGTACTTAGTCGGTACCCACATGTACACAAGGGGTAGGGCTTAGGGGAAGGGTGGAGGGAGGGGCAGGGTAGGGAGTCCCAGTAGGGTCACATGGTCGGACTCGTGGGACAGAGTACGTAACTTGGACCTGACCGTTAGACAAAGTGTATACTATTATATGTACAAAGTTACGATTAGAGAGTTTAGTAGGGTGGGAATGGAAGAGGGTGTCTCAGGTTTTCTGACAAGATATGTAGACACAGAGAAAACGACAGAACGTATATCCCAGCAACAATGATAGAAAGATTTAAGGTATATATACGCAATCATATGAACATAACCACAAAAAGAAAGACTGAATGAAGTGAGACATATTATCCGAGGTCAAAGTAGGTGGAGTAATCATGACTAAGTTTACATAAGAAAAATTACCGACTCATTATAAGGTAACACATATACATGGTGTCGAAAGAATAGGTAAGAAGACGACTACCTGTAGATCCAACGAAGGTACAGGACCGATAAGATTCAAGTCAAGTCAAGTCAAGTCAGCGAGTCAGCACAGACTGAGAAACACTGGGGTACTTAGTGTCGTGCGGTCCTGAGGGACAGGTAGTGGTAGAGGGTCGTAAGTGAGTCTGAGTGCAGGTAGCTCAGGCACTACGGTAGGTCGGTAGAGTAGGAGACAACAGGGGAAGAGGAGGACGGGGGTTAGGGAGGGTCAACTGAGAAAAGGTCACTCAGTTGAGAAGTGTACTCCACCGGTTTCATGGCCTCGAAGTCGAAATCGTAGTAAGGAAGGTTTCTTTAGGGTCCCAACTAGAGGAAGTCTTACCTGACCAACCTAGAGGAACGTCAGGTTCCCTGAGAGTTCTCAGAAGNGGTGTCAAGTTTTCGTAGTTAAGAAACCACGAGTCGGAAGAAGTGTCAGGTTGAGAGTGTAGGTATGTACTGGTGACCTTTTTGGTATCGGAACTGATCTGCCTGGAATCAGCCGTTTCATTACAGAGACGAAAACTTATATGATAGATCCAACCAGTATTGAAAAGAAGGTTCCTCATTCGTAGAAAATTAAAGTACCGACGTTAGTGGTAGACGTCACTAAAACCTCGGGGGTTTTTATTTCAGACTGTGACAAAGATGACAAAGGGGTAGATAAAGGGTACTTCACTACCCTGGCCTACGGTACTAGAAGCAAAAGCCTTACAACTCGAAATTTAGTTGAAAAAGTGAGAGGAGAAAGTGAAAGTAGTTCTCCGAAAAATCGAACAGAAGTGAAAGACGGTATTCCCACCACAGTAGACGCATAGACTCCAATAACTATAAAGAGGACCGTTCGAACTAAGGTCGAATACAAAGAAGGTCAGGTCGTAAAGAGTACTACATGAGACGTATATTCAATTTATTCGTCCCACTGTTATATGTCGGAACTGCATGGGGAAAAGGATAAACCTTGGTCAGACAACAAGGTACAGTTCAAGATTGACAACGAAGGACTGGACGTATGTCTAAAGAGTTCTCCGTCCAATCCACCAGACTATAAGGGTGGAGAAACTCTTAAAAGGTGTCAAATAACACTAGGTGTGGTAGTTTCCGAAACCGTATCAGTTGTTTCGTCTTTATCTACAAAAAGACCTTGAGACAACGAAAAGGGTACTAGGTCACCTACAACCGTTAAACTAGAGACCAAGGAGACGGAAAAGATTTTCGTCGAACTTGTAGTCCCTTAAGTGCCAAGTGTATAACGACTTCGGACTGAACCTCTTAAAACTTGTAATGAAATGATCGTACACTCTACTCACGTTAACACGCCATCAAACTCGTAAGAAACCGTAACGGAAAGAAACCTTAACCTTACTTTTGACTGGTCATTTGTCAAGACACTACTTGTAACCCTATGTGTACAGAGAAAATTGAGACCAAAGGAGTCACATATACGGGTCGTCACCCTAACGACCTAACATACCGTCAAGATAAAGATCAGAAAATTCCCTTAGCGGTGTGACAAGAGGTATCACCGACATGATCAAACGAAAGGGTGGTTGTTACATTCTCCTAAGGAAAAGGAGACGTGGGAGAGGTCGTAAATAACAAACATCTGAAAGACTATCGTCGGTAAGACTGACCGTACTCTACCATAGAGTAATACCAAAACTGAACGTAAAGAGACTATCACTCACTACAACTCGTAGAAAAGTACACAAACCATCGGTAGACATACAGAAGAAACCTCTTTACAGACAAATTAAGAAACCGGGTATAAAACTAACCCAGTGAATAAAAAGACCTTAACTCGACATCCTCGACGAACATATAAAAACTCTAATTAAGAAACAGTCAACGAAACAAACGACAATAAAAGGGGGTAAGACTTCCGACAGAAAGGTGGAACGAATATCAAAGGAAGTAACCCGTTTTCGAAAATTCAAATTAATCCAGGGTAAACAAATAAAAACGGAGATAAAGGTAATGAGACCCTCCACCCAGTATCTCCTAGGACGACACTAAATACAGCCTCTTACAAAACGGATACAAAAGGAGATCCTCAAAATATTAAAGACCAGAATGTAAATCTAGAAATTAGGTAAAACTCAAATAGAAACACATACCACAATCTTTCACAAGATCAAAGTAAGAAAATGTTCACCAACTGGTCAAAAGGGTCGTGGTGAACAATTTCTCTAACAGAAAAGAAGTAACATACAAGAAAGGAGGAAGCAGTTTCTATTCCACAGGTATCCACGTACCTAAATAGAGACCCGAAAGATAAAACAAGGTAGTTAGATATAAAGACAAACACGGTCATGGTAAAACAGAACTATCAGGACAGAAACATCATATCAGACTTCAGTACGTCCAACTAAAGAGGTCAAGGTAAGAAGAAAGACTTCTAACGAAACCGATTAAACTCCAAAAAAAACACAAAGGTATGTTTAACACTTTAATAAACAAGATTAAGAGACTTTTTATGGTAACCATCGAACTATCTAAAGTAACTTAGATATCTAACGAAACCCATCATATGAGTAAAAGTGATATAACCAACTAAGAACTAAGAAGGTTAAGTACTTGTACCATATAAAGAGGTGGATAAACACAGTAGAAATTAAAGAAAGTAATCACAAAATATAAAAAGATATATATCCAGAAAACAAAGAAATCCATCTAAATAAGGATTCATAAAATAAGAAAAGTAACGTTACCACTTACCTTAATAAAGGAATCAAAGAGAAAGAACAAAAAGTAACAATTACATATCCTTACGTTCCCTAAAGACCCACAATTAAAATATAGGACTTTGAAATGATATAAGTAACTAATCGAGATCATTAAAAGACCACCTTAGAAATCCCAAAAGATACATCTCCTAGTACAGTAGACGTTTGTCACTCAAAATGAAGAAAAGGTCAGACCTAAGGAAAATAAAGAAAAAGACGAGACTAACGATACCGATCTTGAAGGTTTTGATACAACTTATCATCACCACTCTCACCCGTGGGAACAGAACAAGAACTGAGATCCCCTTTACGAAAGTCAAAAAGTGGTAACTCCTATTACAAACGACACCCAAAGAGTATATACCGAAAATAATACAACTCCATACAAGGAAGATAAGGACGAAAGACCTCCCAAAGAAAAAAAAACAAACAATAGTATTTACCTATAACTTAAAACAGTCTCCGGAAGAGACGTAGATAACTCTATTGGTATACCAAAAATAGAAAGTTAAACAACTGTACCACATAGTGTAACTAACTAGACGTCTATAATTTCTTTGGAACATAGGGACCATATTTCGGGTGAACCAGTACTACATACTAGAAAATTATACAACAACTTAAGACAAACGATCTTAAAACAATTCCTAAAAACGTAGATACAAGCAGTCACTATAATCGGACATCAAAGGAAAAAAACACCGTAGAAACAGACCAAAACCATAATCCCACTACCACCGGAGTATCTTACTCAAACCTTCAAATGGAAGGAGACGTTAAAAGACCTTCTCAAACTCATCCTATCGACAATCGAGAAGAGATTTAAAAACCATCTTAAGTCGACACTTCGGTAGACCAGGACCCGAAAACAAACGACCTTCTAAAGACTAATACCAAATCTAAAGGCACGAACACTACCCAGACAATTCTAAAAGATAAAGAAGGACCAAGTCAAAACCTTTCAACATGAAAAGATTCTTAAACAGGTAAAGAAGGTTCAACAGGTAAAATAACCGTACATTAACGACTATCATCAGAGAATACTAGGAAACACAAAGACACCGACAACACTAAAGAGGTAAAAGTAAAGATTAAAACAACTAAACTAAGAAGAGGGAAAAAAAGAACTACTCAGACCGATTACCAAACAGATAAAATAAATAGAAGAGTTTCTTGGTCGAAAATCGAAAAAACTAAAAACGACACCAGAGAAAACAAAGAAAAAGTACATAAAGACGNAATACTAGGAAACATAAAGACACCGACAACACTAACGAGGTAAAAGTAAAGATTAAAA
Source organism: Capra ibex (assembly GCA_006410555.1). Taxonomy (NCBI): domain Eukaryota; kingdom Metazoa; phylum Chordata; class Mammalia; order Artiodactyla; family Bovidae; genus Capra; species Capra ibex. The sequence continues at coordinate 70,469,275 of SJYO01034137.1, read as the reverse complement.
CAACTAAACTAAGAAGAGGGAAAAAAAGAACTACTCAGACCGATTACCAAACAGATAAAATAAATAGAAGAGTTTCTTGGTCGAAAATCGAAAAAACTAAAAACGACACCAGAGAAAACAAAGAAAAAGTACATAAAGACGGGATTAAAAATACTAAAGAAAGGAAGATGATTGGGACCCCAAGAATTATAGAAGAAAAAGATCAACGAAATCCATAACAATCCAATAAAATAAAAAGAGAACAAAGAACTCCATTCGAACATAATGATACTTGGAAGGGGAATCGTGACGAAAATGACTCAGGGTATCCAAAACCCAACAACACAAAAGTAAAAGTAAATAAAGAAACGTATAAAACTAAAGAAAAAAATAAAGAAGACACTAAACAACGAATAAGTCTTCACACAACAAATCGGAGGTACACAAACATAAAAATTATCAAAAAAAGGACATCAACTGTAGATTAGAATTAATCTTTAAACTCGAAAACAGTAGACCTTTTTATACCAATATAATTGAAAAATTTTACTTCAACCTCTCTCTACTTCAATACAGTATTCATTTTAATACTCAGTCGATTACAAATAGATATTACTTCGTCTTATATTTTTTAAATTAGTAAGGAACCACCAAACAAAAGACAGAATTTTATGATTTACGACTCATAATAAATATATAAAACTTTCAGTCACAATAAAAAATATTTAAATAATATTAAACGATATGACTTCATTAGAGATATCATGATAATTATTAACTCTACTTGTCTCAATAGACAAGGATTTGATCCACTAAGGTACGTCTAAACAAAAATTTCAAAAATAAAAATAAAGATCAATAAAATTAACGATGAAAATGGAACTTGAGAGTCAATAAAGATCCACGATAGTGACACGACAAAGGTCTTCGTTTAAAGGAAGATTAAATACTGAGATTACTTGACACTTAACCCAATTTTTATTGGTTCGAATCAAATAGAATTAAAAAATTTACTCTTCATCTATGACATCTCTCGAAGTACCTGACAGTGCATTCGTGGAAAGTCGAGTCTAAAAACAGTAGGTGAAACCAACGAAACTCGGTAAAAGTGAGCGAAGGAGTAAGAAAAAATCAAGTACGACAATTTTGAAATATCTATTTAATCCAATAAAAACATAACAATTGATTAAGGTATTCCGTTGACCTCCTGACGACGACGACGACGATTCAGTGAAGTCAGTACAGGCTGAGACACGCTGGGGTATCTATCGTCGGATGGTCCGAGGGGGTAGGGACCCTAAGAGGTCCGTTCTTGTTACCTCCCCCAACGTGATCCCCAGTATAAAAAAAAAACAAAGTAAAATTTCAAAATTATGTAATATGTTTAAATATCTTGTATACTCTTTGGTTATAGGGTGGTTAAAACCACACCAAAAGTGTATATAGATATTAATAGAAAAGATATCACGAATAGAAAAGTAAAATCATCCAACGGAAACATGAATTATCAAGAGAACTAACATTTCACCAGATAATATATAGTATTATGATCACCTTTACCTTTACCTTCACAATCAACGAGTCAACACAGGTTGACAAACACTGGGGTACCTGATATCGGGTGGTCCGAAGAGACAGATACATTAAAAGGTCCGTTCTTATGACCTCACCCAACGGTAAAGGAAGAGGTCTCCTAGAAGATTATGGTGATCAATCATAAATAAAATGAGAATAATAACAAGATTCGTGAGACGTAGAAATTTGAAGAAGTTCAGAGTGTCATTGTGACACTCATAATAGGAGTAAAATGTTTACTCCTGTGGCTCCGTATCTCTTAAATGTACTGAACGAGTCCCAAAGTTTCAGTTATTCATCATCCAACAAACAACAAGACGGTGAGTCAACACAGGTTGAGAAACACTAGGGTACCTGATGTAGTACGGTTTGAAGGGACAGGGACCGAGGATCTCAAACGGGTTTGAGTGTAGGTAACCCAGCTACTACGGTAGGTCAGTAGAGTAGGTCCATGAGACCGAGGTCTCGGACACGAGACGAGACAACCTGTAAATCCTACGAAGATTAAAAGGGAAAATATTTATTATGACCATGTTTATAGAACAAATATTACAAAACGAATAAATCCTAATACGGAAACCCTGTCGAAACATCACCAGTACATTTTTCCTTTATAAACCATTGTTTGACACACCGTGGTTATACAGAAGTAAATGGCGTCAATGAATACTTGACGAACACCAATTACACTACCCTTTACATGTATATAAGAAACGGACCTATCGAATGGACTTAGTTTAATAATACAAGGAAGTTAAGACATTAAGTGTACAAGGAAAAAAAAAAAATTGGAAATACTTTGGTCCTACGAAAACGGTGACCACACATTAAATTGCACCTACAAAAACAAGGAAGAAGAAAAGGGAACATAAAAAGAGGAATTTTCCACAAAAATTCAGGGTTTACGTAACAATTGTAAACATCACGGAATCTTAGTTACCCTATGTCACACAGTATGATCGAAAAATTCCATTGACTTTTTTTTTCTTTCTAATAATATTTTGTAAAATAAAATGTCTATATGTCAGAGGACTACGACTCATACAGCTAAACGAGGAATTAGGGCTCGCGATGTGCCCAATGTTCCCTGGTCTACGAACCTTCTATACCTTACAGTAGATACTTCTTTTGACAAAATTCATACACAGTAAAAGGAAATTTTTAAGGACCTTCTACACGAGTAAAGAGAAATATTTGTTTGTCATAGTATTACTGAAGTTTAATGTTTAGTTTAAGTGAAATAATTTCCTACATAAACCTGTATCATTGTATAAGTAAGTAATTAAGTCAAAGGGAGATCCCTTTGTACATCTGTACGTACAGTTGTTTATGAAGAAAGAAAAAATTTTCTGAATCCTATCATAACCTGCAAAACCCTCACAACATCCGTAAAGAGTTTACAAGGAATTCACCCAATATCTTAGAGTCCACTCGATTGGATCTCGGTCTCTCTACTATATCAATCACGTCCCTTATTTAATCCCATATATCGACGTATAAGAAAAGCCACGAGATATGCGGAGAAAAAAACAACGACACCAATAAAATAGACGAAAGTTTAATTTCAATTCAAGAAAAGTCTCTTTTTATAATGAATAATATTTGTTCATTGTAAACCCGTGAGCACAACACGGTCAACAACAAAATTTATACAATGTTTGTAAAGGAGGAATCAGGAACATCGTTAAGACACAACATCAGTAGTGACAAATGTCTACCTCTTTGACTGTGAACCTTTCCAAGTCACTAAACAGATCACAGTTTCTGTATCATTCACCTTCTTGGGAGAAACAGGAGGATGACTGATGTTACCTTCGACAGTGAGACTTGTCACCCCCTGATTCTGCACGAAGTTCAAATGGGTGAACATTCGGAGATCCGACATTTGTCCCATGAATAACCCAAAACCTTCCCTACACACACACGTGTACCCACACTACGATAGAGTCTCCACCCCTATTAAGACCCTTCTAAAGACCTCAAGGGTTCACACCGTTTTTATGAAAAATGAAAAGCACAGTTTATATTCGTAAACTCTAGTCGTCAAAGAAAAAAATTGAACGTCTTAAAGACGTTAAATCTTTCACCTCTCAAAAGTAATAAATGAGTAAAGACGGTACACAAAGCAAATTTAAGAGAACTGAGAATAATCCTTACAAACTAAATATCTTAAATAACTGAATGAAATCTCCAAAAAAGGATTAAAAAATATATTTACTTTTATCTCGGGTTGATTTCGTAAACAATCTAAAACATAATCAATAATCAATCAATAACAAGGGATTAACTAAATATAGTAACAGACGTATTATAAAGATTTTATATTTGTTACATCCCCCGTAATTTTAACTCATACAATTTTATATCGAATGCACAAGACAAGAGTTTCACAGAGTTCAACACGTCAACATTTTATTTATTTCATGTAATTTTACTAGGGATATGAGATAATCACTATGATCTAAATTAAACCCTAAATTTTTGTAAAATCACTGTAATGAGAGAAAAAAGAATAATTTATGAATAAAATTTGAATAATTTTTGGTAGAACTAACTTTAATATTGTTTGAACTACCGGTGTCTCGTTTGACTATCTGAATTTTGATAGTTTCACCTTTTATTAGATTGGTGTTGACAAAAATTAGGGAAAAATAAAATCACGAACACAACTCATAAACGGAAAAAAAGGACGAACAGAAACTTTGCTCATATAAAATACTGTATGTGTACATATATTGTTTATATTTTTATACAATCATTGATTCTCTTCTCGAACTGACCACAAAAAATAGAACGAAACAAACTTCTTTACTAATACTTTACTGAAAAACCGACGATGTCACCCTTCTCTAGTCTCTGAAATAGTGATTTTACCTATTGGTAGGAGGGAATATCGTCAATCTTTTTTATTTATAAAATATTTTAGTCATTTCGGCGAACTAAAATCTATATCAATAATTGGTTACGTCCTCTGTATTCTCTACGTCAAGTTAGAGACCCAACCCTTCTACGGGACCTACCTCCTCCTGTACCGTGGGGTGACGTCATAAGAACGGACCTCTTAGGGTACGCGTCTCCTCGGACCGGACCCCAACGTTTCTAAGTCTGTACTGACTTCACTGATTCGTGTGTACGTGCGTGTATTAATAATTGTTTGAAAGACTCCCTTAAAGTGCAAATGAATTGATTAATATCGTACTACCTATTGTATAAATATGAAATATGAAATTAAAAAACAAAGATCCGGTGTCTGTTAATTTTCTGGAAATTTAGGAAACCGAAGACCAGTTCCACTCAATAAATAAACGTGACAATAAATAGTCGATCAGTTGAAACCAATCTTCCTTCCTCCTCCGTTCTATTCCTAACCGTCCTCGTAAACTCTAGTATATAAGGACAAAAGTATTTTCAATACGGAGTAAGAACGTCTCTTTAACCACAACTTTTATAAATGTGAAATCATTCCTTATAAAAGTATTACTTAAATGTGATAGTATCCTACTTCAAATTTAGTATGCAAAAATTATATAAAAACGTCTTACACACACAAGTCCGAAAGTCAACAAAAATGAGTAGAAAGTCAAGTTACTTATAGGTTTTTTGAAGACGCAATGTAAAAGGATTTTGAACTTTAATATAACAAATAGACCCCTCAGACTAAAGTTTAAGCCAACTGAAATATAGAGTAATTGTAAAAAGTAAAAGACGAATATAAGTCCCAGACCGAATTTACGAAGGAACGGGTGAGGTAGTTAAAGAGACTAGAGGGGATTGACCGTCATTAGAGAGAGGAGTATTTTACTAGAATACATAATAAAACAAGGAGAAAGTCGAGAAAGGTGAACGATCGTAATAAAACGATGATAAATACACAGATAACCGAAGGGTCCACCAAGTCACCATTTCTTAGGTGGACGGGTCGTCCTCTGAGTCCAAGTCAGGGACCCAGCTTTCTACGGGACCTCTTCCTTTACCGATGGGTGAGGTCATAAGAACGGACCCTTTAGGTTACCTGTCTCCTCGAACCACCCGATGTCAGGTACCCCAGCGTGTCTCAGTCCGTGCTGACTCACTGATTTGGTGGTGGTGGTGGTGGTACATTGATAACTAAAGGGGATCATGAAACCTGTATACTCATCGTAAAGAACCAAAGTAGGGAATCATTTCTCGGACTTTGTATTATCTACCATATCAATTTACTAGTTACTTTTAGCGGGAGGAGTAAATTACCAGAACAGATGTCATCACTTTTAGTGAACAAGGAAGTTGTTTACTAATAGGTGATAAATGATACACAATCCGTGACCTATCCACGTCTCCCCTGCATTTTAACTTTCAGTGTTTGGAACGGGTCAGATATTGTCCGTCTTGTCAAACAACTTATTTGGTAAAATTCACATACTAAAGTCCGAAAAAGGGATCCTTTATGTATAGGTACAAAAGACTTCTATACGAATGACTACTTAAGAAACTACATGAAAATCTTTTACACCTTATCAAAAGTAAAAAATTTAAATAAACTTTTTGACGACTAGAATATTTCAGTTGTTTGTCTTTAAATGAAGACCTTTCGTCACTCTAACGTAGTAAGGTATTTCCGACCGTCTGATCAGTAAGATTCCAATCTTACTTTCTTACAGAAATTTGTGTCGAAAACTAAATATACTTCAGTGTATACCATGAGTCACCTTTGACAACTAAATTATAGTCTACTCTACGTTTAAGGATCCGTTCTCTACTAGAAGTGAGAATACACTTCAGTCAGTGTCATACTAGACTATTCAATTAATTGGTGGAAACGAATAAAATTTCTATTTACCCTTGTTACAGTCAGAAAAAGTAGTCCCTTGACCAATTTACTCAATACCATAAAAATATATCACCTTATATCGGTAAGATTTACAACGACTTTTAAAACATAAGTAAATATAGTCACCACTAGTTATCGTGTAAATCCGCTTCTTCGTCCATAATCTGTCATACATAATTATATAAAAAATATTTTTGTATTAATCATATTATAGAGTGATAGGACACGTGTTTCTTTTTTTCTGTGAATGGTTTTACATTTACCATAAATAGAAACCCGTTCCCACAATACTTACTATAAAAAGTAAAACAGAAACAGAATAGAAATATTGTATATAAACGTTACTCGTAGACCATGAAATTATTTACTACCGTAATTTATTTTCACCGTTTTACTTCTGTCAAAAAGTCATGAATTACTCGTCGACGTACGTTTGACGACCTAACACGTATAAACCTAGAATGTGTATCAGAAATTTTTATAACGACTTATTCCATTTAAAAATATTACTTCAAGACCCTCAAAACTTCGTTTTTGTGTCTAGGAATCGTCTATGACACAATATCGACATCCTATTTATTTATCCATTTTTCCGAGACTGTCGGTTTATTGACACTCAGGAACTCTATAAATTCTCATGAGAATCTACTATCTAATGTAAAGAGAAAGGACAGTCGGGTGTAATTTAGAACTTGTTCGACTTTGATGAGAAATAGGTCCGAGAACCTTTACTCCGGTAAATCAATTTAATCCGTATTAAGGAAAATACTGGTCTTTCTCAACGTAAGTGTTCGTATAGTGAGAGTCTACGATAGATACACCCACTTGACTACCTGATTTTCATTACCTTCACATCGTAAAATTTTCCCCGTAGACCTTCCTCAAAAGTCATTATCTTGAAAAAAAAAAGAAAAAAGTCCATTTTCGCTTCCATTCATATTAAAGAAATAGTATGTACTGTCTATACTTAAACGAATATAAGTCTTCAAACACCCGTTTGAACAAAAAAGAAGGGTGTGCACTCTGAACTCTTCAATGATAAATAAACAAATAGATTCTACGACTGTCCCTGTCGTATCCAATTCCTTTTTACTGAGAAACACGGACCCTAGTCTGTCATCTCTGTCCGACGGAGTCTGAGACTATTAAGTGAGTATGTAAAATACACACACTTTCACTCCGTAAAGGGCCGGAGACAGTTCCTTTTAAAGAAGAAATAACTGACTTAGACCCTACACGACCCAGTGGGTATCCTTCCAAGATCCGTACTAGTGACTCCTTTTGTTATCTTACCCCTTCTGATCTCTAGAGAAGTTCTTTTAATCTCTATGGTTCCCTTGTAAAGTACGTTTCTACCCGAGTTATTTACTGTCTTTACCATACCTGGATTGTCTTCGTCTTCTATAATTCTTCACCGTTCTTATGTGTTTTCTTGATATGTTTTTTCTAGAAGTACTGGGTCTATTAGTGCTACCACACTAGTGAGTGGATCTCGGTCTGTAGGACCTTACACTTCAGTTCACCCGGAATCCTTCGTAGTGATGCTTGTTTCGATCACCTCCACTACCTTAAGGTTAACTTGATAAAGTTTAGGATTTTCTACTACGACACTTTCACGACGTAAGTTATATGGTCGTTTAGACCTTTTGAGTCGTCACCGGTGTCCTGACCTTTTCCAGTCAAAAGTAAGGTTAGAGTTTCTTTCCGTTACGGTTTCTTACGAGTTTGACGGTGTGTTGACATGAGTAGAGTGTGTGATCATTTTATTACGAGTTTTAAGAGGTTCGGGCCGAAGTCGTTATGCACTTGGTACTCGAAGGTCCACAAGTTCAACCTAAATCTTTTCCGTCTCCTTGGTCTCTAGTTTAACGGTTGTAGACGACCTAGTAGCTTTTTCGTTCTCTCAAGGTCTTTTTGTAGATAAAGACGAAATAACTGATACGGTTTCGGAAAGTGACAAACCTAGAGTTATTTAACACCTTTTAAGACTTTCTCTACCCTTATAGTCTGGTGCACTGGACGGAGAACTCTTTAGACATACGTCCAGTCCTTCGTTGTCAATTTTGACCTGTACCTTGTTGTCTGACCAAGGTTTATCCTTTTCCTCAGGTAGTTCCGACATATAACAGTGGAACGAATAAATTGAAGATACGTCTCATGTAGTACTCTTTGCGACCCGACCTTCTTCGTGTTCGATCTTAGTTCTAACGACCCTCTTTATAGTTATTGGAGTCTATACATCTACTGTGATGGGAATACCACTTTCACATCTTCTTGATTTCTCGGAGAACTACTTTCACTTTCTCCTCTCACTTTTTCAACCGAATTTCGAGTTGTAAGTTTTTTGATTCTAGTACCGTAGACCAGGGTAGAGAAGTACCGTTTATCTACCCCTTTGTCACCTTTGTCACCGACTGAAATAAAAAAACCGGAGGTTTTAGTGACGTCTACCACTGACATCGGTACTTTAATTTTCTGCAAATGAGGAACCTTCCTTTCAATACTGGTCGGATCTGTCGTATAAGTTTTCGTCTCTGTAATGAAACGGTTGTTTTCAGGTAGATCAGTTCCGATACCAAAAAGGACACCAATACATACCTACATTCTTAACCTGATATTTCTTTCGACTCACGACTTCTTAACTACGAAAACTCGACACCACAACCTCTTCTGAGAACTCTCAGGGAACCTGACGTTCCTCTAGGTTGGTCAGGTAGGATTTCCTCTTGTCAGGACTCACAAGTAACCTTCTTGACTACAACTTCGACTTTGAGGTTATGAAGCCGGTGGACTACACTTCTCGACTGAGTAAACTTTTCTGGGGCTACGACCCTTTCGAACTTCCGTCCTCCTCTTCACCTGATGTCCTACTCTACCAACGTACCATAGTGGTTGAGTTTCCTGTACTCAAACCCATTTGAGGCCCTCAACCACTACCTGTCCCTCCGGACCACACGACGTCAGGTACCCCAGTGTTTCTCAACCTATACTGGCTCGTTGACTTGCCTTGACTTCTCCGTACTAGTCTCGTAAGTAGATGACCGAAGGTTCGGACACGACTAAGAACCCACATCTATAGTAACGGTGGAGAAATTCAATAACATTACGGGTTTAAAATTACATAAAATCCAAATGACACAGAAAAACTCTTATAAAAACGAAATACTTATTCTAACCTTACTATAAACAATAAGAATTCCGGTACACAAATCGTTATACTCTTCTGAGTCGTCATACATCGAAATGAGAGCGATCTACTCTAATAATTTTACATTTCCTAGTGAAAAGAAAGTGAGATTTAAGTGAAGAGAAAATTTTTGTTTAAAACAAATAAATAAAAACCGACACGACCTAGAAACACGGTACGTCCCAAAAGAGTTCAATGTCCTTCGTCCCGGATGAGAGAGTAACACCACGTACCCGAGTAACGGCACCGAAGAGAACACCGTGAACCCGAGTCATCAACACCGAGGACCCGAGATCCTGCACCCGAGTCATCAAACCGCGTGCCCGAATCAACGAGACACCGTATACCCTAGAAGGGGATGGTCCCTAGGTTGGGTACAGAGGACGTAACCGCCCACCCAAGAAATGGTAACTCGGTCCCTTCGGGTGGTATAAGAGACAGAAGACTCGTAATAAAAATGCCCAACGAAATCTATTGTCTTAGGGTTTCAGAATATTGAAACAAGAAAATAATAATATGAAATAAAATATCATTACCATCGTCGATTTATTTTATGATTTAGTATTGATCTGATAAACCTTCTCTTTAAGAAATCATCATACTAATAAAAACGTTTCCACAGAGTATAAAACAATGACAATCACCACCAGGATATTAAAGGTCAATATTTATTGAAATAAGGTGGAACCCACAAGGGTCAAAATACGATATAAGACCGATGTAATTTTCTTCGATAAAATGGTCACACCTCTCGGGAAGGAGGACCCGGTACCCCGCACCGGTCTTTCCGCCGGCGGGGGAGTCGGTAGTACGTGGTGTGTAAGCACCTCTTGGACCACGACTTGGTAACCGTCTACTGGACGAAGACCCAGTCCCAAAGCATACATCGTCTCGTCGAGGGAGTGACGACACATGACTTTTCAGTCGGGAGTTGTGTTCCCAAATATTTTTTGTTAATTATTTAAAATTTTCCCTTTTTGCTTCGATAAAGTCAAAAAATTATGGTAACGTTCTAGAATTGGACAGAGTAATAGTTTCATTTCTACCAATTGGACATCTCCGATAGGAATCTCTTTTGTAGAATAAACACTCACATTAAAATTCACAAGTAAGACCATTTTATACTTTCGACTGTATAATCCGCTAATAGATTAACCTTGTATAAGTGTCTGTTAGATGAAGTCCTGATATTTTGATTTACTTTTAAAGAAACCTTCTGATCCAGGATTGAATTTTTTTTATTATTTGGGGTTTGTATCTCCAAGGGTTATTCCTTTGTTTAATGAACATTAGGGTGTTGGGGTTTTATTAACTGTAATTATTACCGATTCTTCTGTACGGTCATGAAAAGTTTTATTAAACGTTTATACTCAAATAAATTAGGAAAGTTGTTAGGATCCTGTAAAACAATCCTAAAAATAAAGGTAAAAATATCTGTCTTTTACTTAGGGTCTTTCCAAGTCGTTTAGTCGATTTTGGTACACTAAACATTCATCGTCACAAACCCTAAGTTTAGTCCGTCAAACTAAAGTCCCAGATACGAAAATTGATGAAGTATGACGAAGAGACGATTGTAAAACTATTAATAGTAATAAAAGTACAAATATGATTATACAAACATTATATATGTAATACTAAAATATATAATAATAATGGTACAGTTGAACGAAGGAGTCGGACACAGGAGTAGTCGAGTCCGACGAGATTGTTTTATGGTATTTGATCCACCGATTTTATTTTCTGTAAATAAAAGAGTCTCAAGACCTCCGACCCTTCAGGTACTAGTTCCACGGTCGTCTAAACCAAGAACCCCTCCCGGGAGAAGGTCCGAATGTCTATCGACATTTCTATGACTAAGGTAGTACCACTGGGGTGGGGGTACTGGAGTAGAATCGGATCAATAGAGGGTTTCTGGGTGAAGGTTTATGGTAGTATACCATCCCCCTCCTTCCTCCTCAAATCCCGAAGATGGATACTTAAAACCCACCCCTGTGTTTGTAAGTAGGTATTGTTGAATCTAAAGATCTTTACCTAAATGACCTAGTTTCCTATTCCTGTAAAATCCGAGAACTATGTATGCTGGTCTAAGAAAAACAGTAACTTTCCCACACGATTATTAAATGTGGGGGAGGTCAGTAACACGGTGGATCAAAATGGACTGAGAACAGATTTAATTCATAGTATAAAAAAGAAATGAGAAATTTCAAGACAGAAATGTCAAAATTACACGTAAAATTAATTAAAAAAATAGTTCCGTATCAACTACAGATTATAATACAAAGTCCACATGTTGTATCACTCAGTCTTAAAAATTTCCGAGATAATATCAATAAATTTTTATAAACGAAACAAGGGATACGACATGTTCTATACGAATTAAACGTAAAAATAATAACTACACTGTCTTGGTAAAAATAGACAATAATGGCAAACACAAAAAGGAAATACCTAAGAGACAAGTATAATAAGTGGGAAAAATTACCCGCGAAATCGTAAAAATAAACCACATACTTGAAAAATATGTGAACTCTATAATAGGAAACAACGCAAACGTTGTATGAAAAATGAGACGTAAAACGAATACAAATATTTCAAAAGACTGTGTTTACAAAATTCAAAAATACATTAGACATTTATATATTTACACACAAATAAGATAAACAGTAAAGAAGGTAATGAAAATACGAACAAACCAAGTAATAATTATAATAATATTTGTTGAAACCACTTTTCCCGGTATATCATGTTACAAACAGTAGAGATCACCTATATCTGTATCTTACAAGTGTATCCACATTATAAAGAATACGGAAAAATGTATAATAAAGTTTGTTTGTAAAAGTACGTAACAGACAAGGCGTGCGAACAGTAAAATTCAAAACATAATAAGTCAGTACAATTGACTATGTATCATAAGATAGTACAATCGAGTCCGGAACACGTAAAATCAATAAAGTCCAAAATTTTTAATACATCTTGTATTAGTAGAAACTTACATAATAGGGGGGTGGAGGTAAAACTCAATAAAGAAATCTCGTGTTAAGATTCTCGTTAATAGTCCAGATTCATATACTTGTCACTAACGACATCCAGTGTCTTATATTCACTATAAACCAAAAACATTGTAAAGGAATTTAACAAGAAAACTTTATAACGTACCGTATTTTATGATAGTCGGTATCTGATTATTATATGAAGGTTATTATGATAAAATATTAAAACTGAAGAGAGTAAAATTTTTCACATATTACACAAGAATTAAAAATATTGTACTTAACAATAATTCCGATTCATAAAAAGATACATATCTAAATGAGAAATTAAAGACACAAAACTGGAGTGTATTTTGTGAAATAGGTCTTTCAATATTCCGATCCCGGTGGATTCCGTTACGATTCGGAAGACTTCTAACTCGTTGACTCACCGCGAATTTCACTTAGGTATGGTCCTTGGAAAGAGGAAACGTTTGTTCTGACCCTGGAAATTTAACGACAAACCGTGTTTAAACGATATTATAAAATTTTGAAAACTTTTTATATTTAAAACCGTAAAAATATTAGAACACTGAATAAAAAGAAAATTAAAGTCTCTTATGAAAAATGTCAACCGATCTTCCATTAACCTGTGAAAATTTGTTTAAATTAAGAAAAAGTAAAATTTTATGTACATTTTAATTAAAATATAGAACGTTCAAAGTGTATACTTTAAAGATAAAGGTTTAATAGAAAACATCCGGAGACGCATCTCTTTTCTCGTAAGATGTCTGAATATAGACCGGAGGTACGTTCGTAATTACACGTAAACTCACGTGCCATAGAAGATGTTCCATATATTATCAGTGAAAATAAGTGAAATGACGTGAATTAAAGCCCATAAGAATTTTACAGGAACCATAAAGGACCTACCCTTTTCTAACCGGGACAACTTATAATCCGTCCTTTTTAAATAAGGGTTCACCGTCATTAGTCCTTACACCCTTGACACCTGTAATAGTCCTTTTCAAGTCGGATAAGAATCGTCAGAAGTGAAAGAAAATTCTTCGACGAGTTTTAGATGTGTAGTAAAACCTTTACAAGAAAACAAAACAACACCCTTAACTTTATCGAGGGTTCTCGTTTCAACAAAAGTAATCTATGATGACACAGACTTAGGAAGACAAACCTACAGTCGAAGTCCGGACGTCAAATTACCCATTTTCGAAAAAAAAAACCGACAACTTTTTACTCTGGTACAACCTAAAAGTAGTCATTGTACAAATAAGATCTTAATTTCATAGAGAATGAAGAATCTTTGTTTTAGTATAATTGAAATTAATCCTGAAGTTTGAGTAATCATTAAAGTCTATCAGTAGAAACTGAAGACATAGAACCAAAATACTTATATAAATATAAGTCTTTAAACTAACCTAATCGGGACCAAAGAGTCATTTCGTTAACTCAAATAAAAGGAAAATTCATACCCAAGATCTTCTATTTTATAATTATACTTTGACAATTTCCGAGTTAATACATTTCGTCAAAAGTACCAACATAACTAATACGTAAAATTTTATATTTTATTTTAATCGAAGACATCGTATTTATTGGATTATATTCATGTTACTTTGAATTAAAATTTTAAGTGAAAAATTATAAATAAAGAAAGAAGAGTCTATGCACCAACCTTTTTTTTACCCCTGTGTTGTAATGTCTTAAAGTTGTCGCTAAACTACCTTATAATTGACTTCCTCTTCCAGGTGCTTCTGAATTCTTGAACATAAAAGAGATGAATTATCTTAATTCCCGAAATAGATTTCACCAAGGTAAGAAACTCGCGGGTCTAAAAGTTGAGAAGTGACCTTTATTTCTAGTCCTACGTCTTTTGTTTTACAATGAGGACCTTTATGAAGTACTTTAGTTCATTTAACACATAATGTTGAGTATGTTGGATATATAATTATTCTTCTCACTGTTCACTATAGGTTTTAATTTAAGAATTCATTAGTTGAATTTCCTTTTAATAGATTCTTTATTAATTTTCGATTAAAACGAGTACCCAGAAAATTTTAACTCAAAACCAAAATAAAAGTAAACTGAATATATGATTCTCCACGTATAAAAATCAAAATTCTTGGTAAGAAAACCATAAACTATGAAAGTAATAAAAATATAAATCAACTTGTCCAACCCAAACCTGGGATTAAGATGATACAATATGTCAATCGAACATATAAACTCCTATTCTTAAACAACCCCCGTAGTCTTAAAACTAAAAATGATAGACAAGATGAGACAACATGAACAAAATAAGTAGTGACTGGTCGTTTTACAACATAATCGTCCTGAAAATTATAAAATATTACGTACTTTTACTAATAAAGAAAACAAAATAAGTCTCTTATACAAAATAAATTACGTCCAGTAAAGGAAACGTAAAACTACTCTTAAGTAAAAAACGACCCTTATTTTTTCTTCGTTTGTTTGATTTCCATTATTAAAACGTGAAATTAAAAATTTACATTTGAGTGTACGTCTATACTGATATTCCGGTACAAAAATAAAAATTGTCATTTAGGCTTATATGAAGAACTTTAATATTCTTTTTTAGTCTCAGTATTAGAAAGAAAAGGAGTTCTTTTTCTCCTTCAGGTTTTCGTCTAGGTTGAATTCTAAATCAAACACAACAAAAGTTGTATTACCTTTACACACACACTTACATGAGAAATGTCTTCCCAAAGTAAAGTGTGACTAAGAGAACACATCGTTTATCTCGAATACTTACTTTCCTTTCCCTAGCTCTCGACCTCTTCGTCTTTGACGGAAGATGACCTCTCTTAAGACTTTTATCAAAACCGATTTAACATGTTACGAGAAATCCCCCTCTCCCGTATCACAACGAAACAGTAAGTATAGTAAGGGACCCTTGATTTCCGTAAATCCCGAAGAATCCACCGTATCACCATTTCTTAGACGGACTGTCAAGTCCTCTGTGCCCAAGCTAAGGACCCAACCCTTCTAGGGGACCTCTTCCTTCACCGCTGGGTGAGGTCATAAGAACGGACCTTTTAAGGTACCTGTCTCCTCGGACCACCCGATGGCAGGTACCTCAGTGCTGCTCAGCCTGTATTCACTCACTGACGTGTGCGTTTCCGTAAATCCATGCAGTCGTACGTCAGGACCTTTCTTGTCTTCTGGACTCTAGCGTGTCCTACCCAGACCAGAAACAGAACGGAGAATTACCTCCATACTGAGGTCTGTTCTGGTAGAAACATAGATAAATGGAGTTTTATGTTGTTTATTCTTTAAAGTGACTTTTCTAAAAAATTTGTGAGTAACACACATCTCACACTAAAAACAGTAATTTCCCTCTCTACCGAAGGTAGGAGTTCCCTAAAGATTCAGAAAAACTTCTGAATCTTCCCGAAGGGCACACCGAGTCGACCATTTTTTAGACGGACGTTACACCCTCTGGACCCAAGCTAGGCACCCAACCCTTCTAGGGGACCTCTTCCCTTTCCGATGGGTGAGGTCACAAGACCGGACCTCATAAGGTACCTGACCCCAGTGTTTCTCAACCTGTGCTGACTCGTTGAAAGTGAAAGTGAAACTTCTGAATTCATTTTAATATAATAATAAGAGTTAATATTTCCATATCCATTCATTTCGTCCACCAGGAGTCATCTTCACCCGAACTAGACCAAAGTAGTCTTATAAATACTGTCATAGGGAAACAAAGCTTAAAAAACAAAGAAAGCTATAACTTTCTTGGAATAAAAAGTATCGAACGTTTGTTTTATGAAAAACGTGAGAACGAAAAAAAACGACAATCTATTATCAATAAAAACTGACGGGTAGATGGAGGATGAATTTCGTAAGAACGATCTTTATGTATGGAGTCACGAATATATTGGAGGGTTTGTCGAAGGTCCTTGAATCTTCACTCCCCCTTCTACGACACTACTGAAAAAAGGGGGATGATAAAAACTATAGACAGAATAAAAATCATGTGAACGACCAAATACCTCTCTTACAAAACTGTAGATGAACAAAATATAACACGTCTAATCTTTATAAAGAGTGTAACAAAATTAAAATAGCTTTGAGACTTTATGAGTCGAAACTATAGGATACTTTAAGTTGTGTATTAAAAAGACTCAGGAAAATGTTCTTCTCTTATTTTGTGGTTCCTTTGAACAACTATAACCATAATTGAAAAAAAACTTTAACATCAAATATCACTTGTAGTGCCTAAACTTGTCAGTGTATTCGAATAAAATTATAGAGAAGAACAGAGGAAATGTGAGATAGTCACATACCAATATTCATCTCCTGAACATGCTTTCTCTTCATAAGTCACAAGTGAAGTTGGGTCTTATCCTAGAGTGAACTTCCGAATATTTTGTAGACTCTTAACCCACTCTTAACACAAAATCGGTTAACCAAAGAAACTTATATCTAGTGTCACAAATTGGTGTCTTACAAACTAGTAAGAGGAGTGACTGACATTAAAAATCATAACTAGAATTTTGATACACATACTTCTTCCTCTTAAACATTCACTGAATCCCAGACAAATAAAATTCCTATTATGTAAAAAGATTAGACTCAATTAAAATCTTATATGAGTCCAATAACCTGTAACTAACAATAAACACCTTCAGTATTCCTAAAAGAGAAACAAGACCAGATCATTTAAAGATCGAATAATTAAACCAAGAAAATATAATGTAAGTAAATTTGCAAACACGAACCAAAATTAAAATGTTACAATCAAACTGAGAACAATCCGTTGGTGTAAATAAGAGGTATATACAGTATGTTTCTGAGTTCTCGACGGTGTCAGTTCATAAACTTAATCACTTGTATCTAAGTCTATGACTCAAATTTGTGACATGTTTTGGTAATAGTAACAAATCTCCGAAGGTTCGAAAATTTCATATTCAGATTCAGTTCTCGAAAGTGCGGAAAGGTGTACTATTATTACAAAATAATCACTTTTATATTGACGGTTTTAGGTGGTACGTAAATAACTGTGAACATTTCATTTTCGACACAAAATAACTGGTATTGTAAATATAGGTAGACTTTTAAATATCACACATGTACACTCGATAAACAAGACAGATATATGTTTATGAACAGATGAGTCCCTAAAATATCTGAAAATGTAGTTGATATTTAGGAGGTCTCCAGTCGTGGAGTATCCTACCCTTGTAGTTGACGTCTCATTAAAATCGCGACAAAGACAATAAGAACAATTTTCACACTTAAAAGAAATTAAACTGCAACTTTATGTTCAAATTTCCTTTGGAGTTTAGTGGTTTTTAGATGAATCTCATTATAACGACCCATTTATAAAAAATTTTCATTCAACTTTTAATCTTAATGAAGAATGAATAAGATTTCCCATATCTTTGTGTACTATATCTTATAACGATTGTATACCATTGTAAATTGTAATTATTAAACCCAAAACATAATTTAATTATTCTATATTCTGGACCCTGGAATAATATTTAGAAGATGTACCATGTCGACAACTGACAAAGTTTCAGAGTCCGACTTACTACGTAGACCCCTTTCTGAACAGAGGTCTCACTTGACTCCAGACGAAACTTATCAGCCAAGGTCAGAAACGACTAAATAAGGGTAAAAATCTAGAAACGAATACAAGAGAAGACTAACTCGAGTCACACATCAAATCGTGTTATTTTTGTTCGTTTGTTTTATAATATATGAATGGTTTAATATCCGGTAAACTATATTACTTACAAAGTAGACTTTACATACAGTCTAAAGGACGACGCTCATGACATTCGGACCCTAAGGTGATATTTAAGTCCTGTCCCCTCAGTAACCTCTTAATTAATCATGAAAGGTGACCACACTTTCTTCCTATACAAGAACCGAAGGAAAGAAAGGAGGAATGGGGAATTTCTGTATGACGAAAACCTACTCAAATTACTCAAAGAGAGACTTTGAACCACCTCCCATGCACCTAAAGTGGTATAAGACATCTAAAAACATACTATTATTTCATACATACGATTATTATTTACCATTTTCTAGACCAACAAAAAGGATTATGGTCTCTCTTCCCGAAAGTAAATTGATAATACTTTGGTTCCCAAAAATGAACAACGAGGAAGGTAATAATAACGAAAGAGGGAAGGAAAAAAAGAAAAAACCATTTACTACAGTATGTTGAAGACGGGGGAGAGGACTATAACTGTACACCAATTATTAGTGTATGTTATCTTGTAGAGTAAATGAAAGACATATAAATGTCTATCAGATCAAAACCTCCGTCCGTCAGGACCCCAAATCTAAACGATAAATGATCTATACCCTTAAACCCGTTCAATGGATCGACGAGACCTGGAATACAAAAATTAAGCAATCCACATCTAACATTATTATGGAACCCGAAGGCACCACCGAATCGACAATTTCTTAGACGGACGTTGCGCTCTCTGGACCCAAGCTAGGGACCCAACCTTCCTAGGGGACCTCTTCCCTTTCCGATGGGTAAGGTCATAAGACCGGACCTCTTAAGGTCCGTGACATATCAGCTACCTCAACGTCTCTCAGCCTGTGTTGACTCACTGAAAGTAAAAACGTAAACACCACTTCCACTTTATGTTAACATATACATTTCTAAGACCACATGTCCTCCATAAGGCACATATGACTAAAGTCAAAAGAAGGGAAACCACGAGAGGTCACAAAACGTGTGTCACTCCGTGTATCTATGAATCTCTATGAATCATAAAATGGTATATGATGTAGAATTATTGTAAAATTTAATAAAAATCCTCCTAAAAGCTGACGTAAAATCTTTATAAAGTTCTTAGTACCTAACACAACCAACAAACTTTACAGCTGACACCCCTTTCGAAGTCCATTCGTATAGTTCGAGTTAGGACAAAAGAAAGAAACGTGTTCCTTAAAAGACTAAAAAGAAAAAAAGATTAAAGATAATATCTGAGTCCCAAACCCGTGACGAGACTTCTAGAACAAAAGACTCTTTGACTAACGTTTATACGGTCTTTCACCTGGGTCAATACTTAAGGTAGATTGGTCTGTTCTTTATCATAGTAATAAATTACGTAAACCTTCCAATCAAACGTGGTTTTAAAAAAAACGTTCGGTTCATTCAGATTACATTGTGTATATGATAGTCCCTTTTGACCCATTCTTTATAGGATAAATCACTTTAATAGAGGGATGTCTTAAGACACTAGAATACTTTATGAAATTGAAACATCTATGTACGTTAGTAATATAGTGGAGAACTGAGAACATTAGTAATAATTAAGTGACTCACGAAGTCATAAGTAGAATGTCTTAAACATTTGAAAAAGATTAGATACACGATAGGTTTACAAAAAAACTTCCAGGATCTTTTTTAGTACAACACATTACATCCACATGTAGATTTTAAACACTTAAACGGTAACACATTTTTCCGATTAGTACGAAAATTTTCATTAAAAGTAGTTTTACTAATCTTTTATTCGAATTGTAATCCTTGAATGTAATATTTTAAATTCGTGTCTACGTAAAGGAGGACCGGATAGTTTAGATTTCTTACGTCTCTAAATATAATTTTTTCTGATTGTATAAAGATTCCCGATATAAAGAAGTGAAATTTTTAACTAAATTATTTAATAAGAAATCATGTGTCTTCGAACTGTCAATATAAACTCATAAAACGATGAAAAAAAGTACCACCTCTTGTCTCGATTTCATATGAATTTTATTGTTTGAAAAATATTCAATCACTTTTGTTAAACCAGTGTACAAATGACAAGAGTGAGAAACATCAGGTTTTCGAAAATAAGAAACATATAAATTATTTATACCATTTAACTAATAAAATTCACAAGTATATGAATACGTATAAAATTTATGTATAAAATTACGATACATGAAATATTTCATATATGGATATGAAATATAGATCCATATTTCATATATGAATATATGAAATTTATTATTCGTATACTTATATGAATACTTATGAATTTTTATATTATCCATGAAATATTAAAACATGAAACTTTGAAATTATGAATCAACACTGATTAATTTTTATTGACTAAAGACCCCTTACAATAGAATCAAAATTATACAGTTTAATTCTTGTTTTTACGTAGTTTTGTCTAATTTACAAAATACGTGGAAATACAAACGACTTTATTTAATTGTAAAAAAGGCACAAGACTTTTACGTTTCACTTATTGGACATCTCTTTTCAATAGTTTTTATCAAAGACTTACTTTAAATGAAACAAATGTCTTAAAGTTGTTCACACTTTCTTAATCTTTTGAAGTCCTTGAACAATGTTTTATAAGTAATTTCTTTCGTTCAACTTTTCACGGACAAAGACCTGTCACCTCCGGTTTCTCACCTTAAAGTAAGTTTCCGTATTTATCGTTACTGTCAGAATTCAGTTTACAAAATATATTTCGACGAAAACATTTTCCCTTAATACAACAAAATTTATTGTTAAAAAATTTAACACAATTTAGATACACATTATAATAACACTCATTTTCATTTGGAAACTATTACACCATGTAGAAATTACAAATTATAATTCATTTTAGTAGTCCTAATAGTTTAAGTGTATACCATTTAGATTCGTTTACTACAAAATTCAGAGAGTTTGATCTTAAAACACATTCTTCTGTATTATATTTAATTTGATACCGGTTACACTTTTCACAAATATTCTCTTACAATACAAGGTAATAATTGTCGGATTTAATGATTGTCGGATTTACAAGTTGTAAATCCCACTTGTCTAAATCGTTTATTTTTATGTCTTACGGATCAATTTAAACTTAAAGTCTATTTGTTGCCAAAAAATTATATTCATACAACGTACATTATACCCTGTTTGAATATGGTTTTTGAATAAGGAGGAAATTTTAAGTCTAAATGGACCCTCAGGACACAAAATAAACCGTTGGGATGTTATGTGACCATACTTTGTTTAGTGAAAATCTCAATAAAACGATAAAACTAACCGAATAAAACCACACATCTTTCTATGTTACTATTAAGTTCCCACATTCCCTAAAGATTTGTCACACTTTTCAACTTATCTAAATATATAAATAAGAGTATCATGAAAGGGACTAAGACTTATTTTTAAACCCCTTTGAAAAATAAAAATATATTAAAGTTTAAATATCTTTACAAAGGTCCTATCCTAGTTATGTTTCTTAAGAAAATGGTCTAAGGAATTAACAAGTATAAACGAAAGAGCGAGTACGATAGAGACATAAATATGTACGTATATGATAAAAAAAGAGAACTTCCCAGTCAATGTCCGTAGTACAGGAAACTTGGTACACATTATACTTATTACAAAGTTACTGAAAAAAAAGTCCTTTTTATAGACGTTGATATATGATGATATTCGGAGTCTTATTCCTTAGTAAAACTCAAGGTTAGATTTTAAGAAAAAAACTTAAAACAATGGGAAAATTACGACATATCAGTATCCGTATTTTAAAACCCCAAAACGTGCACTATAAGTAAAGAAAGAAAAGGGGTATTGATTTGATATTAAAAATCTTCAGAAGTAATTCCCTTCTAGAAGTTACTATTTTTATAAACTTCCCCAAATCCTTAAATATCGTGTGTCATTAACATCCTTTTTTCCTTCACATATGGAGTTTCAATACCCGAGAAAGACATGCAGAATCGTCCATATAGTCCAACTCTACATTGTAATAATTATTTCGTCCCAAATAAATATATTACCGAATCTTTACGATGAATTGTGATGACATATGAAAAAGAAGAAATACAGGGATGCCGGACTATGTCACAGTTCGTGTATCATCCACAGGTTATTTATAAAAAACTCACTTACATACTTTTACATAAGTTATATAAATTTAATTAATAGTGTCTTGATTCAAGTTATTATATACAAGATAAAGAAAAGGGGGGATTAAACTTATCCCGTCCTTTTCTTTCCATAATCGGATGATACTTCAGTCATAAGAATCTCTGAGTTTTCTGATACTTCACTCGTGGTTTATATCCTCACATTCCTGTACCCACCATGAGACTTTTAAACCATCTACCCAAATTTACCAATAAAACGGACGTATTGAGAGATTGAGAGTAGAATACGGGGATGAAAGAGAGAAAAAAATTGTCGATTTGAAATACTTTCTTATAAGGACAGAAGTGAAACAGGGGGAGGTGAACGAGGAAATTGACTTTGAACCGAAAAAAAAGAATCATCGATTGTTAGAACAGAAAACTTCAGATTTAGGGTTAAGATTTAGATGCCAAACCAAGTGTTCGGCAAAGAAAAAAAAGACGTAAACTGTGACAACTGTCGGGGAAGAAATTTACAGACAGAAGGTGATCAAAGAACATAACGGGAGTGAGACTCACGGAGAAAAGTACATAAGAAATTCAGTAAGGAATCCGAAAATGAGGACGACAGAAGTCGTGGTGAAGAGTGAGAACTCAGGAAGGTTAAGTCAGTAGAGAATTTAGGAATAGAAATCGGGTTTGAAGAGTCTGGTAGAAGGAAGATGTGTAGAAGTGAACCAACAGGGTGTCTGTGGACACACATAGAATTTTTCAATAAGACGGGGTTTGGATGAGAATACGGATACGAGGAAGGATACCAATTAAAATCTTGGCAGTAGTAGATTTAAGAGAGCCGATTGGGAAGGTGAGGGGACAGGTCTGTCACAGATTAGAGAAACCTAAAATAAAGGTATAGAGACTATATAGTGACAGAAACGTAAAAGTAACGAGAAGGGATTTCATGTTTGGAAAAGGAACGTGGGTTGGACAGAGGAGAGAAAACGAAGTGTTACAATGGTTTCACCCGAAAGATCTTCGTGACAGTGTTACAACGAGGGACGAATTGTGTGTCACTTAAGTACTTGGAAATCCTCCTTTGGTCTGGAGAAAGGAACCACTTGGTTCATGAGACTATCCCCAGAAAGACAAAGGGGGTTGGAGTACAAGACGATTTTGTCTGAATGTCAAGAAGTCTACGTCGTAGCAGTCCGGAGGTGTGGAACCACGGACGAGAAGAGATAGTTCACGGGATCGGTAGGAAGGGGTGAACCCTTTAAAGATACATAGGAACGTCCAGGTCGAATCGTTAGTGAAGACACTTAAGCGGGAACGAGGTAGGTTCCTCCTAGTAGATTCAAGAAAACACAGTGGTGACATTAATGTTGGATGGAGATGACACAGTGAATAACATGACATAACCAAAAAAAAATTCAGAGGAAATGATCTTACACTCGAGGAATTCTCGTCCTTTTCCTTGAAATAGGTACAAACGTAGAGGTGTCGTATCAAAAACCGTATACTTGTGAATTATTTACAAACAACTTATTTGACGAAAATTTTACTGTTGAAATAATAACGATCACTAGTATGGAAGTGAGGTTTATAAGAAGTGTCATTCAGTCATCCGCGGGTTCCTAAAGCCCTGAAATCCACTAATTATTTCGAAGACTTTGATATAATCTTTAAACCACACCAAAACCGTTCAATACTTTCCCCGGATAATACCTTTTTTACCATTCTTGAGAGAAAAGTCCCCTTTTGTAATCACTTCTTAAATAACTTATTAGTTTCTTTTCGACAGGTCCTAATACTCGATCTATTTAAAGATGGACAAATTCTTAGATTCCCCTTCCTCTCTCCACAACATTTAAGAAAGTGTGTTCCTAAAAAGAATCGAATTACAAAGTTATTTGTACATTATAGATTATACCCGAAGGGTCTACCATGAAGGGTCCACCGCGATCACCATTTCTTGGGTGAACGGTTACGTCCATCTGCATTCTCTTCGTCCAAGCTAGGGACCGAGTCCTTCTAGGGGATCTCCTCCCGTATCGTTGGATGCGGTCATAAGAACGGACCTCTTAGGGTACCTGTCTCTTCTGACCGTCCGACATCAGGTATCCCAGCGTCTCAGTCTGTATTGACTTCGTTGAATCGTGCATGTGTGTATGATAGATTATTGACCATGAAATTTCATACCGTAAAGTATAGTTTAATCACACATTATGATTAATCACATGTCGATTACATGTATCAATAGAGTTGCAAGTCATGTATGTCAATAGGTGCATATGTTATCAAGCTGAAATCTAAAAAGTTGAACTGTTGTCACGTTTTCGCCTTGTGTAAACTATCTTTGACATGAAGGTGAGAACTTAAAACCAGAGAAGGGGGGTCCGATCACTATACGTCACGCCTGGAGAGAGTACTAAACCCCGTCACCGTCGTGGTGTCATGGGCGAGTCGGTGCGTCAGTGTTCCCATTTGTTGCGTATGTGTTGGTAAGACATGGCTTATGTAGGTAAAACAAAAAGTGAAAGTCATGTCACAAGTTATTTAAGATGTACTATAAGTTGTGAGACAATGTTTTGTCCAAAACACAATCTACCAAAACGGGTTGACATCAAATTATGTTCACAAAACTCGTCTTTTACCGTTGGGTGAGGTTAAAAGAACGGACCTATTAGGGTACCTGTCTCCTCGGACCACCCGATGTCGGGTGGACCAGCGTTTCTCGGTCTGTGCTGACTCACTGAAGTGAAAGTGAAAGTCAGATTCGACATTACAAGATCCGGTCGACATAAGCTACGTAAAAACGAATCCTGTTCGGCTCCTTATAGACATTACTGTTAGAGTGACTTTCATTTGACAGTAAACCTTGAGATCCATAAGAAAAGAAAGGATACCATCCGTAGAATAGGAGTGTACTGTCTTTGAGTTACCCACATCAGACAATTTTCTCTAATTCTTTTGGTCTGGAGGTTTATTTTCGTGTTTGTGAAAATAAAAATTGTCATCACAAAACAATGTTAAATCACTTTGTTTATTTATGTAAGTAACCGGTGTCGATATGAAAATATTGGTCAAACTGTGACTAAAATATCGACTCTTTGTGACAATTTGTTATTTTTTCCGTCGATACGAAATTTTTTCGGTGAAATCGATATTTAATGTAGAAAGTATTTTGATGATGGTCGATATTACTCACCGTTCTCAAAGTTTTAATTACTGGTAGGTTTACTTTGTTATTTTTGTTCATGACGATTAGTGACATCTTAATGTGTGAATTCGTTACTTTAAGAAAAGATCAATCACTTGGTTTTTCTTCCAAACTTTAACAGTAGTACACGAAGTCACGTCCTACTTGTCCCCTAGCTATCGGGAAACTAAACTATTTGTTGAGGAAGAAAGTTCTGGTCTGAATTTCACGAGAATCACGAAACTTTAAAAATTCGTTTTTTACCCGGTCTTCAAATAGAAAGAAACAGAAACCACTAAATAACACCCTCTACAGAAATTCCTCTGTTTACGTTCTTAAATCCAAGGGACCAGTCCCTATTCTTTAAATGTTTAGAGTCTAAACCTTCTTAGTCGATTACGTTGACTTTTTTGGTCCAATAAAATAGACCTTATAAAATTTTTTCATTAGGAGTGAATAGACCAGTTTATCCTCGTAATACATCCCTTCAGACCCCTTCGAAAGGAACTTTTTTACATAGTGAAACTTGGGGTTCCTAATTGTTTCCGTTGTGTAGAAGAATCTGTCGAGATCTATTAATTTGTGGATTGTAATAATTCTGTTATTTATCAGCCGTAAGACTTTTCTTTGGGTCATTGACTTCAACGTCATTTTTATGCGAGTCCATTCACGTACCATACAACAGGACAATACTGGATATTTAAGATATGATATTTAAAATATTTAGGTTTCACTGTACATATTCAAATACGAAACCTGACTTAAGTCTTAATAAAACATGTTATTTTTCTACTTTAAAGAAACAGACACATGGTCGAAGGGTTCTCCAGTTTTCGTAATTTTAAAAGTAAAAAAAAGAATCCCAAAGTGAATGACAATATGAAGACACTTCAATGACTTAGTTAGTTTTTCAATTTTCTACAAAATACATTCTCGTCTTTTTCTTGTATTGAAAGATTAGTTTCATTTCTGTCTTTTCCTGTCAACATAATCAAGGTCAAGACTTCTTTATCTAATGGTTTATTGGCATATATCAGTAGAAATTCGTACAACACTGTTGAAGGGTTACAACGGACAATGGAACCCGAGAACTCCATAAATCGTAGATGAAAAAAGGTATATCTGTGACCATCTTTCACGTAAAATTTTAAGAGATAGTGAAATCGGATGGTATATATATATATATATATAAAATCTAGATTCTATCCTGCAAGTTCTGTCAAAATTACATTAAGATTTTCATGAGGTTATTACAATTGGTGACCAAAAATATGAATGGATCAATCATGGAAGTGTATTCAACAAGTAAATCAGATCACGACCTTAATTAAACTTAATTTAAATTAAACCGAAACGGGTATACGTTCTATATTTTTACTTTTGATTTCCTTCTTAATATACATAATGTTTCATAACGTGAACTCAAGTGACGTTATTGTGTAGTACTAAATTAAATGGACTCCTATTAGGACTAAGTATCCTTATTATCCATTCTAAACGAGAAAATAAAGTCGATTAACTTACGGAAACTTTTACATAAGTACAAAATTGAATCTTAACATATAAAAGACTTATTAAGAATTTACGTAGACATTTGAAGTCAGGATTCTTCAAAGATAGTTATAGAAGGATGTGTTTTTAACGACAACAAAAGAACTTCTTAGTACGAATTTGATGACGTAATAGAATTGGTATGTCTTATTAGTGAACTGGTTAAGAGTTTCATCGGTGTATTAAAACTAATCATAAGAAACGAGAACTTCTTTACTGACACCGAAAGGTTTCTTGTGACGACCAGGAGGGACATTTCCTAATGATCATATTAAAGAAATTTTACTAACAAACTTATTAAAGTCAATCATGACATGTTAGTACGAATTTTCTTGATAGAAGTTACTGATGTATAAAAGTTATCTAGAAAGTTTTCTTACTATGTAAAAATACGGAAGTAAGACACGTGACAAGTGTGATATTTGAAATAACCCATTCTTAAGGTGTACCTCATGTGACGACTTATATGTCCGAAACTAAAAACATCCCTTTGACGGAGGACTAAACTACATGTTGTATTGTAGGGTCACACTTGTGACCCATACTGAAACCCCTGGCGTCACATGAGAAAGTCTTGTTTCTATTTTCACGTTTATACGCAAACTATAAGGTGTCAGTCCTACAAACCTCCGGTAGTTCAGGGAATTCTAGATTAGGAAGAAAAGAGACCGAGGTTTAAAAGGTAACATGAAGTAAAATGGTCCTGCTCCAGTTTTCATTGTCGACACAGGAGGTGACCTGAGTCGGTGTAAAGGTCCGAAACAAAAGTCAACATTGCCTATTACCTTACAAATACGTCTACCTTAAATTTGTGTGACTTATATGTGTAAGTACTTTTTACTAACTTCTTAGTGTCGAACCATTACGGTAGTCAAAACACCACAATGCATATTCGATACCACTGACAAGTATAGATTCAATGATGTTCATTTCTCGTTTCCTCGTCACAGACAGTCTCCAGGTAAGTCCACCCCTCTCTGACACATTGACGACGACGGTGTCGGTCAGTACCACGGCATGGTCGGGTTTGGAACACTTAAACTATTTGACGTTTTTTCCCCGTTTTTTCCTGACACTAGTCCTATATTATTGAGTACAACCGTGAAGATCAAAACTTACTTAATACAAGAAGTGGTTTATTACCGAAAGATGTTTTAAGTTATTGTATAGATTATAGGAACTAAGACATAGTGTATAATCTTTTCTTACTTATTTATGGTAAGTTTTAATCATCTTGAATTAATAGTCTATTATTATCATTGTATCACGAATAATACAGGACCAGAAATAAGATCCTGTATGTATACATACAAATGTGTGTATACGTGAGTCGGAAGTGTCGTTAGGATAGTCTCTCCAAGATAATAATAGGGATAAAATGTCTACTTTTTGTCTGTTTTTTAACTCCAATTCATTGAACAGGTCTACTTCACTCCTAATATCTTTTACGACATAGTTTGAGTTTCGTAATAAATCACACGTAATTCCGAAAGAGACGTGACTATGGTTTCGATTACCCTACCTGAACATTACTAAAGCCTTGTTCCTCCCGTGACTTCTAAAGAAAACCTTCGATCGGAAGGGTCCAAAATAAATCCCGAAGGGACACGTAAGACTTGTCGTGTCATCTGTACCTTTGTGTATATTATCATAAAGAAGAGACGAGTGGTTGGGGGTAGTCGACACTTGATTGTTCCCTAGGACTTTACTTTCCCACGGCAAAATGGGGGTTTCCGTAAAGAGTTTATTTCCATTATATACCTGAATCCTCGTCTACTATTAAGAAATATTATGTCCAGAGTAGTACCCAAATTGTGGATGACAAGATACACGGTTACAATTTACTAGAATAAATAACTATATATAGTCGTTTAGTGGGAAAAGTATGAACCCAATTTCGAAAAAAAAAAAAAAAAAATTAGAGACAACCATGATTAAGTCACGTTGATGGAAGGAAGAGAACTTGAAGGGTCAGAACCGTTCAGTAGTAGTGATAGTATAGCAGAGCCTAACAGCTTCTTCATACGAGACCTTGATATTGACACTGACAAATAGTACGGTCGTCCACGGACACTTGTCTCATCATCTATCTTATACTTCTAAATGAAAAGTTGATTCTTTCCTCCGACTCAGGTATTAGGAAAAATCAGAAACGGTTTTTATCTTTTAGTTATATTTACAAGACAATAAAAAATTTTATTCCTCTTGTCCGTAATCCATTACAATACTATAGTATGGTTTAAGACCAAATTAGAGACACGGGCCTTTTTGTCATGGTGACTGGTGCGACCGTGTACAAGGGTGTCCTTCTCCTGGTAAGGTTTATGTTATATGAGAAGAGGTGAATACAGAAAATGTACTCGGACACTTATCTTATACCAGCTCGTCAAAATTTTAGTCAGAATGTCCATTCCTTAGTGGGAGGTGTTTGTTGAACGAAGTCCATCCCATTCAATTTTCTAGTTGAATTTCGTGTATCTTGAGAATTTAATTAAAAGGTATAAAATACCGAAGAGTACATTACTATAAATAGGAAATTTCTAGTATTTTACGAAACTACAATTCATCTTATTTCTCCATAATTGAAATAGTTGTGTAGTTAAATACTTTTATAAAAATTATGTACCTATCACCATACCCACCAAATCCAGGGTATCAGACTCCTCCCAATATTTACTCTGATGTCCAAGGTCGACGAGGTTTCCGTTTTATTAGCGTGAATGGGACTCAATGTGGACATCTCTTTACATTGTACGTTCAGCGAGTCGAGACAATGATAAATTTTTGTACGAAAACCCGAATTTAAGGTACAACTTAAACAAAGATAAGATTATCTACACCCCTTTCTCTTTACCCTTTTCCTCACTTCCCTTAGACGGTGTGCCTTGGTTTACACTTTTAAGGAAGAAACTTTCTAGTAATTTTAGGACTATTTTATCGTAAGGTCCTACGAATTTAAGTCAGTTTCAATTTAATTATATTTATTTCTATACTGTACGTGGATCCAGTCTGATGAAGATCGTCTTCCTACCTCTTACGACCCTCCAGTTTATACGTATTGTTCCCAGGGTCCTCAGTGATGTCTTTTGTGGATCTATGGGTTCCTTGATACTTACACGTGGCTAAAAGTTCTGACTATTACGGTTTAAAAGTATTTTCAGTATGTAGATTTTGACTTGGTTCATAAATCTAATATACATCAAGAACCCATTCTCTCTTAAGTAAAGTAGTATCGTTTAATTTCTGTATTGGTGTAAATGATCGATTACTGTCTTATAGTTGAATACTTATCTATGAATTTGTGATAGGAAATGTTTAATCATTTTATCTAAATACTGGTTATCTAAATTATATGACAACTATAATAAGTGTTTTTCTTTTCTTTTATGATGAAACCCTCTTTAAGAAAGACTTCTTACTAAAGTTAACGATGTATACTTACTCTTAAAAATTTGTATCTTGAAACTTCATACTAATGACTATCACCGATCTCTAAGGTATTTTCACAAACATTCAGTTTGTGAATTTTGTAAGAGGATCAGTCCGATTAAAGTAATAGTATGTGAATCTAAGCGTTATGTACGATCCAAGAATGGAATAGACTTTCTAATAGGGTCGGCATTAATTTACCTGAAAGATTACATAGGACTCTTTACTACTAGTGGTGGTTTAATATTGTACGAGAACTTCTCATGTCTTCTTACTGGTGTCTCGGATGCTGTTGTCAGACCGTATCTCTGTATGGGATTTTCTTTATTTTCAGTAGTAGTGTTGTCGGACGTGTAAATAGTACCATATATAACAGGTATATGTTATATCAGTGGAGAACGTTACGTGGGGATCTTTTGTGACTCACTCACGGTCAACTTTAGTTGAGAACTAATAGTACGAAATGTTAAGGATAAAAATCTTGGTGAACACAAAGTTGATGGGACAATTATGTATATTCAAGAAACAGTTGAACGGGTCGTCGTCGACCTCCTTCTAAAACAAACCGGTTCCAATGGAATGAGGGAATTCATTATATACTTATTTCTTCAACCGGTTACTAGCTACAATTAGTCTCTTCATCAAATCCGGGTTACTCTTTTCTTACCCTTTATCTTTGTAATCAGGTAAACTATGTGAATTAAAGGTTATTCTTCGTTTTAATCTGATCTTTATGTTAAAGACA
Organism: Capra ibex; assembly: GCA_006410555.1. NCBI lineage: Eukaryota > Metazoa > Chordata > Mammalia > Artiodactyla > Bovidae > Capra > Capra ibex. The sequence continues at coordinate 70,437,976 of SJYO01034137.1, read as the reverse complement.
TGATAAACGAAACAAGATAATCTCAACTACAATTAGGAGACAACTATAACAATACAACTACTGTTTTACTACGTCCGTGGGTTTACGTGAAAGTTTAGGTTTTATAAAATTGCGATTTCGAAAGTGGTAAAGGACTTTATATCTTTCTTTCGGAATATATTGTCACCAATATTGTGACCAATATTATCACCAACAGTTGACCTCACACATATAACCTCTTCCCACACCACTGGTGAAAACGTCTCTAAGAATTGGATTTTATAAACTTATGTCAACCAAAGGAAACATTAGGATAAATAAAATTTCTGTAATAAGATTTTTTATTGTGTTAACGGTTTGTATACAACACTTTTTGTGGATTATGCCACAAAATCTTCAAACGCAAAATTACAGTGTTACTAATTCGCCTTTACTACCGTAAGTGGTGTGTTCCCGGTCCCGACGACCTTCTGACTGTTAAATATCCTCTCAAGAGGTGTATTCTCTTAATAGACTGGAAGTATTGAAGGGGTACAGGAGAACCTGTAAATACTTCTACTTTTTGAATAGGTATTACTAGACTCGGTCTTGGATGTAGACAAAATATTTGTTTCTAATACGAACATATCAAAATTTATCCCCGGTTGTATAGGTCTTTGTGTGTATTGTACATTTAACTCCCTTTAAACAGGAAACAAAAAACAAGTCTGGAAATAGTTCTTGTCAGTTTATAAAGTCTTTCCATACTTTCACTGTCGTTATGACGAACACCATATGTCGCGTTTTCGTTGTGTGGACATTGTCAGACGTAAATATCAGAGTAAGTGTTAAAGACACACATCTATGTTCGTAGGCTGGTGACATCGTATGGGAGTTTAGATGTGTAAGTTTATAAATAATTAATGAAAGGAAAATAAAAGAGTAATATAATATTAATCCCGTTAACGTGACTTAAAAACTTCAATACACACAATTTGTTAGATAATTAAAGTCGTATCTTTATCCAATAATTTTAAATACTCTGCCAAAGTTACTCAAAACATCCTAACTCTTTATAATAATATTGACTGTAGGAGTATTCTTGTTGTGTAAAAATCTCCACTTACTCTTCTTTCGTTTGAATTTCCAATTTATATAGAACTTTCTAAAACCCTATCGTTGTCGTATAGAAGAGACTCGATTGGGTGATAATGTCGTTTTTCATACACACTTTTATTTTAGGATCGTTCTAATTTAAAAATTTAGTTCTGATTCGAAAACATGTTACACGTAAAAATGACACATATAAATAATACTTAGTATTTTTACAACGATTATTTTTCGATTAGACTTTCGTTAGGTCAAAGGTAAAATTTTCATGATATAATAATGTCTTTTCAATTCATTGTTCTTTTCAACCTTACGACATTCGTAATAGTAGGAAATTATATTGGTATTCATTTAAATATCAGTGACGATTTTCTTTATGATACTCACGATTTTCATTATGATACTGACGAGAATATTATACCTCAAAGAGATGAATGTGAACATTTATAATGGTTTTTGACGTTTCTTCATACTCGTTTCTTATCATAGTCTCGTTAATTGTTTCGTTTTAACGTCCGTTTAACGTGTGTATATTATCTCTTTCTTCAGGTGGTTAAATCTTTTGTTTAATTCTAAGAGGGGTGTTTTATATCCTAGTATTTTATTTTATATTCCTAAGTCGGTATACCTTTCACGACAACCCTTCGATGTCTTTTAAAAAGATTTAACTTATCAGTACTGTTTGTTAAGGTGAGTCCTCGTTAGGAGTTTCTTACTAAGAGGGAAGGAGATGGAGTCTGTGGATGTATGGTGACAAAATCTTTAAAGGTGTGAACTGTTCTTTTCTTCTCAATCTGGAGTCAGGTCATATGAATGGTAATTGATGTCAAGTCATAAACAAATATCCATGAAAGTCCTGTGTCTATACATCTTTGGACTTGAATTGGCAAGTGACTCAAAACTGTTGACCACATATGTTTATTTCTTGTAATGGTAGTGAGAGCTTACAAGAGACTGTAGGCAAGGGGTGGTCGGTCGGGGAGTCTGTGTTTATAAGGGGACGAAAACAAAAATGGTGTTGAATCAAGACGAATGAGATCTCGAAGTGTATTTACCTTAATATCTTATACTTGAGAACGCATCCATAGTGAGTGAGTCGTATTACAACACTCTAAGTAGGTACAACAACCTACATAGTCATCAATCCAGAAATGTGACGACTCCACTTGTTAATCCCACTGGTTGAGGACCAAACGAGTTTTCAAAGGATCAATTTTTTTGAAAGGATCAAAATCGTGACTTTCAGTACATAAGGTCTTTAGGAAACTCAGGGACCGTTTGGTCCTGTCAATTGGGGTTATTAAGGTGACATATTAATGTACTTAAACAAATATACTCTTAAACAAATAAGTGAAAAGGACAACTATCTGACAAAGACACTTACAAGAATGAGTCTAGAAAAACACCTGTATAAGAAAGTGAAAAGAACCCATTTATGGAGTCTTACCTTAACGACCCAGTACACTATCCAAATTCAAGTCGACATATTCTTTGACGCTCTAGAAAGGGGTTTTACCTACATGTTAAAATATAAAGGTTGTTTTATACTCTCAAGGTCAACAAGGTTAAGGATCTATTGTAAACCTCAACAGTTAGAGAAATTAAAATTGGTACGACACCTATAAAACCAAAATTAAACGTAAAGGAGTCTACTGATTGCTATGAAACAACCGGTAAACATGTAGAAGAAAAACTTTTCAGACGAGTATAGAAACTGGTAAAAATTTAACCAGACAGAAAAATTTTTAATAACTCAACATCTGTCAGGGAGGTAGATGACCTTTACTAAGGAACAGTCTACATACGTAGCGTTTATAAAAGAATTTCAGACACCAAACGGAATCGTAAAAGAATCAGAACGGAAAACTACCCTTTTAAATTAAAATTAATTCAGATTAAATAATAATAATAAAACACTAATGAAAGTTACTGGACGAATTCCCTAGAAGATTTTCTTTAATCAGGACTTATAAGTAACCTTCCTGACTACGACTTCGACTTTGAGGTTATGAAACCGGTGGGCTACGCTTTTGACTGAGTAACGTTTTCTGGGACTATGACCCTTTCTAACTTCCGTCCTCCTCTTCCCCTACTATCCCTTACTCTACCAACCTATCATAGTGACTGAGTTACCTGTACTCAAACTCGTTCGAGGTCCTCAACCACTACCTGTCCTATCGGGTCGCACGACGTCAGGTACCCCAGCGTCTCTCAGTCTGTACTGACTTACTGACTTGACTTGACTTCTCTAGAAACGGACATAGGTTTAACATTTCTATTAGTGAATGCAAATCAAAATTTTCGAAATCCGAAAAAACTTAATATAAATTTAAACACTGGGTAAAACTTAAAAACACACATGTACTCTACGTCGATCTCCAAGTAAAATAAAGCACACCTATAGGTCAACAAGGTCGTGGTGATCGAAAGGGAAACTTAACAAAATCGTGGAAACAGTTTTTAGGTCTGATAAATTCACACCTAACAAAGGTCCGAGAGATAATACAAACAGAAACAGAATTAATGATACCAAAATGTGATTCAAAGTTTCAGTACACCAGATTGAGAAGAAAAAGTCTTGATGGAAGACGTAACAAGTGATGTTATTGGTAAAATAACTATCTAGAAAATACGTCTTTACAGTAGAATTTTTGACAAAGAAGATCAGGTATTTATTACCAGAAGTTACTAAATCTAGAAATTAAAGAGAGTCGTTATACATCAGTAAAAGTCATATCTCCATAACGAAAGAAAAACGTTTTAACTAAGGATTCATAAAACCCAAAAAAATACGATATCTTAACGAAAAACTTAAATTAAAAGTTTGACTAATATGGAACATATATACTTTTAGTACACTAAAACGTAAAACTGAAACATAGGACTCGTGAACGATATAAGTACTAAGGAACCCTACGAGATGAATTTGTTGGTACAATAGACGTTAATCTCTGTCAACACCAAAAAAAAAAAAAAACTACCCGATCCACCAAAAAATTTTTTATAATTAAATAAAATTAACCTCATATTAATCAAATGTTATAGCACTACCATAAACGGTATGTAGTTGTACTTAGCCGGTGTCCATATGAACACACGGGGGTAGGACTTAGGGGAAGGGTGGAGGGAGGGGTGGGATAGGGAGACCCAACAGGATAATATGTCTCACTTAATTCAGTCTTTCTCTTTCAATTTATGACGTATAATTACGTACGTATATATACCTTAAATCTTTCTACCTTGGCTTCTAGGATATACGTCCCGTCGTTTCCTCAGTATCTGCATTTTTTCAAAATGAAGAATTAAAGATTAAAATATGGAACAAAAACAAAATAACCTGACAACTTATCTTTACCACTCTTGTCTGAAGGAACGAAACAATGGTTGGAATTCCCATTTTGTAAGTTATGAAGGTCACACTGTGTCTAACGTCCAAAAAATCTCTACAGAAAATAGTCTAACTCCTTGTAAGGAAGATAATGGATAACCGAATTTCAAAGTAACACCAATAAAAATTTAGTACTACCCACGACTTAAAACGGTCTACAAAAACGATGTAGATAAGTTTACTAATAAATAGAAAAGAGGAAACAAGAGAGTTATATCACTTAATGTAACTGACTGACTAAAAGTTTACAATTTGGTTACAACGATCTAAGACATAGAGATTCATATTCTCTAATGCACACACACGAGTCAGTGAAGTCAGCACAGGTTGAGACACTCTGGGATACCTGACATCGGACGGTACGAGGAGATAGGTACCCCAAAAGGACCGTACTTATAACGTCACCCAACGGAACGGGAGAAGGTCCCCTAGAAGGATTGGGTCCCTGACTTGGATGTAGAGGACTTCGAGTAATTAACCCTGACTCGTATCCCGCGATTTTCGAGGTTGATACTAACACCCCTGAAAATAGGGAAACAAAGAATGATGGACCATTCAAGGAGGAGAAATAAGGATGATAAACCGAAATATATGTGTAGATAATAAAAATACACAAACTACTTGACATGGAGAAATATAAACCATTATAAGAAACGAATTGAAAATATAGACCATTATGGGAAACAGAACTGTTAAGAACACGAATTATAATTTCACGGAAGAATGTGAATAACTTACTTATCATATAATCGAAAGAACAAGTTGAATACAGATAGAAATATAAATTTCACGGAAGACCTTCAGTCTCATATCTACCCAGAACAATAAAAAAATTAAGTAAAACTGTCAGAGATGGAAAATTGTCCTCACAAATCAGGTAATTGTAAATTATGTTAATCACTGTACAGATTTAAATCCAGAATGTAAAATGAGGAACGTATAAATAAACAACAAGGAGATAGGTAATAAAAGACGTAGAAAACCAATTAACTTATAGAAAATCTTGAGGTAAAATAGATAACTTGAAAATTGATATGAAAAGATAAGAAATAACAAAAGAAAAACGGAATTCACCAACGAGATCCCGTCGTCAGGAAATTCACACCAGGTCCCTAAATTTTTTAGTTTTAGTTCTACTAATTTTTGTTCTCATGATTCAACAATGAACGGATTATATAAAAGTAAGAGAAAACATATACGTCGTCTCAGAAGGTCTCCGAAATACTATGCGCTACCGCAGTTGTGAGATACACGTACACACAAGAATACAAAGGATAATTATCTAAGGACTATCTTATCTAAGTCCCATGTTTATGTAAGTAAAAGTCTCTAATTCAGTCGAACAAGAGACATAGAAATGACCCAAGAACAATTAAAAGAAATCAATATGGACTATATAGACGATCTTGGAGTGATAATAGTTTCCAAATATAAGAAAAAACCGTTACGGGTATTGTACCGTACACCCAAGGATCAATGGTTGGTCCCTAGTTTGGGTATGGGTGACGTCGCCTTCGTACCTCAAAATGGGGGGTCTGGTAGTCCCTTTAGAGGTTTGTTCATCAATAAGACTTTAGGATCTTCTTTTCTTCTCTTTCCCCCTGAAGGGACCATTAGGTCACCAATCCTGAACTACAAAAGTGACGACACCGGACCCAAGTTAGAGTCCATCCCCTTGATTCTAGGTCGTTCGGTGTCCCACATCGGTTTTCTTTTTTTTTACCTTACTTTAGAATTTATAAAGGAACATAGATGTACCGTCGTGTTGTTCTTATCCATGTTAATTATACAAACAAAGTATTATAAATTCGTAAATTTATTTTCGAATTTTATAATTTGTAATTTGAGTAAAATCATTAGTGTGAAATGAGATTTTACTTTTTAATATTAAGAAAAGTATAAATTTTTACCTAATAACCGAATCCTTACCCCTGAATAGAAAAATGACCATGTTTCAAAGTCATACCCCACTATTTCTACTAGACCTCTCCCGGTCACCACTACCAATGTGTTGTTACATTTACATGAAATACAGGGGCTTGACATGTAAATTTTTACCAATTTTACCATTTAAAATACAATACATATAAGTAATCTTATTGTTTATAAAAAGAGATGTGTGTCGAGGAGACAAATGAAGATTCTATGACTCTTTCAACTTTCACAATCTTAAGATACTGAGTCACTTCTTTCTTTAGATATATTTCATTGACCCACTTTGACTAAAGGACAAAATAGTTTACTTTACGTTACTCTTGATGGAAAGTTATTCAAAATATTTACAATTATTAAATGGAATAACAGAAAACACTGTCTTGTAATACAGGTTCAATTCGACGTCGTAGTAAAACTCTAGTTAGTAAGTCTCTAATTTCGTTTTGTTAACATTAACATTTACATCCACACCACTCGTAAATTTATGGTGTTTAACAAAAATATCGAAACGTTTGATCTTTAATTTTTTGGTAAGTCCGTAAAATATCCGATTCAACAATATGACGTAACCCACCGTTTGGTTAGTGTTATCGACTCTCTGATCATTTCGGAACTTTTCAATTGTAACGACTTACGGAGGACCTACTTTGTACGTAATGGTAAAAGGTTCTGTCTTTAAGTGACTAAGTTTCTAAATTGATTTTTGTGTCACTAAATTACAGAATAGTTATCTACACAATGATAAAAACGGAATTTTTATTTATTTAGACTATATCGTCCTGATTAAAACAAACATAAGTAGACCACAGTCGTGGTTGTATAGTATGTTCTTCTATGAGAATACAGTTACGGACTCTTCATCATAACTTTGTAAGTTTCACAACTTTTAAGAAGACTGATAAATAGGACCCGGTTAACGTGACTATTAGAGTGATTACTATGTCTTTGTCAGCTCCCATTTTGACACCCGACATCGTGTTTAGTTACGTCACCATGGTTTGTCATAACACAAGAAATGATGATACGTGAGGGTCACTTTTTTCTTTCAAGTAAATTCTTATAGGGATTACTTTATCACTTTTATAAATAATTCATGACTGGGGTGTCATGGATAGATAAATTATAAGACGTACTACTCTATTCTATGCGTGACTTCATTAAGACGACACATGACTTCGTGTCGTCAACAGAACTCCTCTTCGTGAATACACCACCAACAAACTGAACACTCGACTTGAACACTCGACTTGAACACTCGGTGACAAAAATCCTTTGGGGTAAAAGATGAATTGTCTGTCGATACCGTCTGTTTGTTACCAACGAATCTGCCAATTATTCGTATGAAGAAAAAAGTTTTTATTTACTTTACTCGGACAGTACAGTTTCTTTTGTAGATTATTATAAATAACGGTTACTACTTTATACTAGAAAGTTCACTTTTAATCTTAAAAACTTTTGAACATTCATGGACATAGGTGACATTCTGACCGTCAAAGGGTTTGAATTTATGAAAGAAACTACTCTAACCACCACCATAATTGTTTTCACTAAGACCTATAATAGATTACTTTACATAGTTGTAAAACTTCTAGACACTGGTAAAAAGGATACTAGTTACGTACTACAATATTGAGTAAGTTTCACATTCTGTCTGGTTACCTCTCATGTTTTTCAAGTGATTATACCGAAATCTAAGATATACCGTTGATTGGAAATTCTTTGGAGGTGAAGTCTCAAAACCACATCATAATTTCTTCTTATAGGTGTTAATAGACTTTTCCGATAAATTTAAGAGGAGGTAAAAGGTTGATGTATATACACACTCCTACCTAAAAGAAGTATATGAAGTTGGATTTGTTGTATAGTGTTGTCTAACTTACGTCTTCGTCTGTACTTTTAGGTCTACAGAAGATAATTCAGTCTGTAATTTCTCTAAACGTTTTACATATTGTTACAGTTAGAAAAGTGATTGAATGAAAACAAAACCTTTTATATTAATAAATCGTATTTTTAAAATAAGTACAATTGTATCTAAATAATAACCATAAAATTACTTATTTACTTATAAAAATTAAAGAGTAAAAAAGATTTTACATATATATCCATCTATATTCAATATATTTGTTTTAGAGAAACCCCAGGAGTCGTTAAGAATCATAACATTACCCTAGAGCTGTGGTTTTGCAAACTCTTAGTGACGAGATCCCTAATATTTTATATGGGAATTGAAAAGTATCAGATTTATTAACAATGATAAAATGGTGAACTACATTTTATATTCTTGACGTTGTTATATTCGGGGCAGGAAATACGATGTCACGATATCAACAAGATATATAATATGGCTCTTAATACGTAATATAGATGTGTGGATTCGGAGTGTAATAGTAAAAACGAAGCGTGTCAGTATAAATAAAATTTCTTTAATTCTTTAATATAAATGGGTGTGTAAAAAATAAAGACACAAGAAGTAAGGAAGGACTTCTCGATTTTAAGTTCGGTTAAAATAAGGAGAAGTCAGACATTTTAAAAGAATCGTAAAGAATATCACATCCAGACAACCATCACTTAGAAAAAACAAAAGAAAAAGAAAATAGACTTCTACAAAAATGAAGAAGTACTAAGAGATTCTTATAAAAACGTACTATATCTAAAGTCTTAACTGTTATAAAAAGAAAGTCGTAAAGTTTCTATAACAAAGGTACAGAAGTCCGAGATAATGTAGACTACTCTTCACTGACTAGGAAACTTAGTTACAAGGAAATACATACACAGTAAGAAGAGGTAAACTTTTTAAAAGAAAAAAATCCAAAATTCATGAAGTCTCGAAGGGCTACCGAGTCACCCATTTCTTAAGCGGACGTTACGTCCTCTGTGTCCTCTGCACCCAAGCTAAGGATCCAGTCCTTCTAAGACACCTCCTCTTTTATCATTGGGTGAGGTCATAAGAACGGACCCTTTAGGGTACCTGTCTCCTAGGACCGTCCGATGTCAGGTACCCCGGTGTTTCTTAACCTGTACTGACTCGTTTATTGTGAAAGTGAGAGTGAAATTCGTGGAACTGACTTTACTTGGATCCACTCTAAAAGAAATATCAATAGGACTAACCCTAACGACTCGAAGTACTTTAACTTTTAAATGCAGACAGTAGTTTTAACCTTTTAAATCCAGTATACAGAAGTGTGCAAAAAAAGGGTTAGAGTAAAAGAAGGAGAAAAGGAAACCCTTAAGGTTAATATACATTAAACTGGGACTCTGAGACAAGTAAAGTAACAGCAGAGGGGAGGGACAGGGGGTAGTAGGAGACCAGAAGTCTGACCTATTGAAGACTAACTAAATTCAAGTGACTGAGAAGAAAGTAGAGGTTAGACGACGATTCGGGTTCATCACTGATAAATTAAAATTTATGACATAAAAATTTAAAATTTGAAAGACCATCAAATTTTTTTATCAAAGATAAAGAGAATTCTAAAGAATAAATAAGTAAGTAAGTTCATAATTACATATAAATGAAGTGTAGGAACTCGTATAATATTTAGTAATTATTTAAGTTGTAGACCCAGTTGTAGACCCTGACGGTGGTTACTAACGAAAAACTCAAAAAGAAAAACAAGAACTCATACTCAATATGAAAAGGACAAAGAAGTATATAGATCACTGGAACCTAAGACAGGACCTGTAAGACTCACGGTACAAAATCTCAAACCTACGACAATATCAAAAGATTTTACATAGCAAAAAAAAAAGAAAAGGGAATTTTAAAAAAATAAAAATCGTTTACTAATTCGACCGATCTGAGTTTAGAGTTTGACAGAGAGTACGTACTTATCGTCGACTTTAGAGTCAAGTTAAAGAAATTGGAAGTGACACGACGACGAATCTCATACAGGACTTGTGCAGATCAAGTCCATAGTCTATTTTTAAACCGTCTCAAATTTTAGTCTTAAACCTGGAAGGAGTTGAACCGACAGAAGAAGGACTCTAAAAGGTGACTGAAAGGTAGACCTTATCAAAGAACTTAAAACGGGATACTAAGAAGTTCGTTCATTTTGTCGTCCAAAGAGAAGTTCAAAACCGACGGGGTACCTGTCCTGAAAAGTAGTCCGATCTTCGACATTTTTTGTCCTTTGAGTGCGTCACAGTCAAGGAAGAAGATTCTCCGACGAGAGGTCACAACAGTCACGAAAAATATAAAAAAGGTCCTAAATAGAAACAAAAGACGTCTTCCAACTCAGGTTATCCTCGATGAACCGGTTATCGTCTTCATCTTTGGACGTGTACAAAGACTTAGGTAGAGTATTTACGATAAAGGTAAAACTTTAATCTTACGGTTTGATTCGTAGTTTTTATTCTTTTGTTTCATTAGAGTTAATCATTCAAATTTTACATAAAACTATTGATATTCCGGATTTGTCAAATTTTTATCAAAGTACCACGATTCTGTAATACCTTAATCTAGAGACCGAAATTACTGAGATGACAATGTCTATTCTACCGAAATTCCACTACCAGAAATACAGGTACCTTTTTATTTTTTTTAAGACTTTTACGACCGACCAGATCATCTTCTTAAATCTTCATATTTCCTTTCCATGAACTCGAATCCTTCTCTATTTTCTAATTTCTGGGTCACAATATTCGTCCCTAAAAAGTTTACCCTGTTCACACACCACGTTACCTTATCCTTTATTCTGAACGTCATATTCTTGACCTTATTACTTCCGTCATTTAATTTCTTCGTGGTGTCGAGTTCTACTTACTTTTTTTAAGGTCACTGAGTTCTCTCTTTAGTCTTATGACCCTTCCATCGTTAGTATAGATAATATCTCCTACTACGAAAAAAAAAAAAAATTTGGTAGTAGGAGTTGTTTAAGACCACTTCAGTATAAAGTCCCACCACCTACTGGCGGTAATTACCATAAAATCGGACAATGAAATTACACCGGATTCATTAGTATTTGATGAAGAAATCAGAATATCCTAGTCGACCAGAGGTACTTACTAGTTTTTATATCAAATCAACTTACAATGATACAGAGACGTTCTACGACTACTACGGAAGGCAGGGTTATATCATTAATTATACCTAGTTCTCAACTCACTTGTACCCTGTCTTTCCAAACGTATCATTAATTTTGACAATCTGTAAGTCCTCTCTCTCTGTCTTTTACGTAATAAACGTTTGTCGATTGATCCGTCCCTCTGTTCGATTGGAACTCAGTCTGTTACTAAACAAAATGTGAGAATAGGTCTATATTTTAACATGTACAGGAACTAATCTCTACATTCCGATTTTCGAGTTGAAAACATGAGTGGGATTGAAACTCACCAGAAAGTATGTCTATTAGGGTTGAACGGTAATAAAACCGAGGATATTACCGTTCAACCCTAATAGACATACTTTCTAGTGAGTTTCTATTCCACTCATGTTTTCAACTCGAAAATTTAATTTAATTGATTAAACTTTGGAAAAAACACGGTGATAAAATAGGTAATTTTTATTGTACAGAGAATATAAGAATATTTATACGAATAAAAAGGATTTTACCTTTAATTATAATCTTATTTTTAATAAAATAACATACATAAAATTACAATTTTCAATATAATATTAAGACTAATTTTCATTTATTTAAGTTTATATGGTGTCTTTTGTTTGTTTCTTTCCGTTTCGTTTCTCGTTAAGTTTTTTGAATTAACCTCTTTTCCTGATTATGACTGTTTACTAGTATAATTATTTATATTTCATAAACAAATGGGATATTTCTCAAACAGTTTTTCTTTGTAAAATAGATTTCAATTACTCTGTGTGAACTTTACAGTCGTTATATGTTTTTCAAATTTTTATTATAATCCTTTTATTAATTTTTTGTTTATTTTTTCCAGTAATATATGAGGGTTGTTATGTACAAGGTTTTTAAAGATTCTTTTTACTGAGTAAATAATCTATTTTACAGTCTCTGAAGTTGGGAATGTTTTAGACACGTCTTTCCTTATATTTCTCAGTTTTAATTTTATAAATTTTCTCTTTAGGATAAGAGACCATTAAGAATAAAAAAAGTGACAAGGAAACCTCTTAAACTAATATATATCTCCTGGACAGAGGTCTGTGTAAAACGGTTGTTAAAATCCATAAGTTCTTGAAAAACTTCGATGTAATGGTAGGAAAACATATGTAATCCTAGTATTATCAATTGTAAATATTCCGACAGGATTCACGATCCTTAATATGATTTGTGAAATATACGTAAAATTAAATTAAAAATATTGTTGTAATATTCCATCCATGATGAGAATAGGCGTTTGTTGGATACTCTAGTTGTAATAGTAATAAAAGTAAGATGTCTGGTCCTCTCACTGGTAATCTCTACGACAATGACTTTGTCCTCCCTTCCACCGTCCCTTGTTGAAAATTTTCTTACTATATCGGTACGACGACGACTATTCAACGAAGTCAACACAGACTGAGACACTCTGGGATCTCTGTCGTCAGGTGATCCGAGGGGACAGGGACCCTAAGAGGTCCGTTCTTGTGACCTCACCCAACGGTAAAGGAAGAGGTTACGTACTTCCACTTTTCACTTTCACTTCAACGAGTCAGCACAGGTTGAGGATCACTGGGGTACCTGACGTCGGATGGTCCGAGGAGGCAGGTACCCTAAAAGGTCCGTTCTCATGACCTCACCCCACGGTAACGGAAGAGGACTATATCGGTGTCCTGTTCTGTTTTTGATGAATCTTGGTTGATCCAGGTTACACCGTCTTCTAGACTGAAGGTCACCTGGAGCAATGTACGGGTAGTATTGTGTAATCGTTTTCGATTCACTGTGTGGGTGGTCACGGTACTGTTAAAGTTCGACCTGACAGTTTTTGGTTTTCCAACTGTTATCAGGTTAAGGACCTTTAGAGACAGGGAAGGAGTTTTATAAACCTTATTAGGAGGGTGAGTAATCGGATACTTTGATAGGTTATGTATCACTTTCACTTCAGCGAGTCAGCACAGGTTGAGAAACGCTGGGGTACCTGACATCGGATGGTCCGAGGAGACAGGTACCCTAAAAGGTCCGTTATCATGACCTCACCTAACGGTAAAGGAAGAGGTTGTATTTTTGATTGGTGGGGTATAAAGTCCCGGAGAACTGAAGACTCTACCGGGTGTGAGGTAGACATCTTACACAAAGAGAGATTTATTTAGGTGAAGAATGGATAGTGAAACAGAGAGTGACTTAAGAAAGAAGTTACTCTGTAGTTCTTAGACACGAAGTAATTCCCGACTCTGGTCCACACACTATCGTTCTGGTACCCAAGTTTATGGTTAGACTTATTAGGCGTGTCAAAGTAATGAACAGGTTAACGAGTTGACCAGTATGTCGGTTACTTGTTCTCTCTGTCCTAAATAAATATAGGAATAGAGAGACTAGGGTCCCAAAAAAAGAAAAAAAAAAAAATCGAGAATTAGTGATACTATGTGACAGAGAGTAATTCCAGTAAAGTTTAATTAATTTTTTAGTTATATATACTTTTTCTCTATATTTGTATAGAGTTTCATATAGGTTGGTGTAAAAATTTAAATACAGTAGGAGTGACGTCTTCTCTTAAACTTCATCAATGTCTCTATGTATGTCTTATTTTTTGTTTATATCCTTACACACCCCTACACCATTCTACGCCCCTACCCCATTCTCACACTTTACTTTACTCTCCATCTGGGTCTTGTGTTGACCCATAGTACTCTAGTGGACACTGACTATATTTCTACTCGGTGTCTAAACGGAGACGTGTTGTGTCCTCGGTCCCTTTTCTTGAAATTATAAAAAGAGCCATGACTTGACCTCTTTTTCTAGAAAAGATCCCTTGTTGTTGTATTATGCTATTCTGAAATTCTGTTTACAAAGAGTGTTCTTTAAAGAATGTGTAAAGGACTACATCTGGTTTCGTACTACACGGTCAGATACAGTCCTTTCTGTTAAGATAGGTCCCATATTACGTCAGAGTCTTATGTTGAGATATTACTTGACTTAACCCGTCTCCTATCTATACGTTGTCTACTCCTTTACCTATCTGACATATAGGAAGTCCATTACAAAGACCTTTAATTCGAAAACTCAAATTGTTGATTATAAAAGAGGTTGTTCTTAGACCTCATGTCTTTAAGATGTAACAAGTCCTCCGGTCTCAGTATGCGTGCCTGTTAGTGCGTCTCCCATTTTGACTATTGAAGGACACCTTCAATCCCCCGGGTTTCTCTTGTATATAGACTTAAAATCTGAAAAGTGGTTTCACTTCCATCTGATCATAGATAGATATACATCTCTATTATAAATTAAGTGTGGTTAAACATTTATACATCATAAATTCTGTACCGACTTTAGGTTTTCTACAACGATATTATATGTCATTACTATAATACCTTTCAACGGTTCCGTCATGACTCTTTTGTATAACGAGATTTACGGAAATAATCAAATTAAATTTTATTATTTAATAGATATATTCTTGTATCTATACCTTGTTTCATTGTTGGAATGTATACATTCTTTTAGTCTTTGACTTTCTCTTCTTTATTTGATAAGTTTCAGTATTATTGCTTATAAATTTTTCGTTCAGTCTCAACGATGAAACTTTTTCTTGGTTCAGTGTCGTGACTAGATCATCGATTTTCTTATTTTAATTCTCTTAAGTTTGTTTCAATAAAGATTTAAAATAAAACCTCTACTTCTTCTTCCCTGTTTTAATTCCAGTATTTTTCCTCTTTGTAATTTCAACGCGGAATTTCAACCCATTCTACTCCTGTTTGGTGCCTTGTCTCGTGACCCTCACCTTTCTGTAAAACCCTTCTACTTTGTCGGATTTCCATACCTCTGTCCCTGCGTATGGACATGATGAATCTTTATTCCAACCATTCTGACTCTGTTTAGTACCTCCTGGAGTAATAGGACTTATACATCTTCTTCCTTCCTTCTTATTTCTCTTTTTGTCTTCTAGTTTCAGACTTGAAATTCCTTTGGGAGAATCCCTATCGTCCTTTGTTCCAGTCAAACTTTCACCTCCTCTGTCTACGAGTTGTTTGTAAACGACTGACTTATTTTCTTTACCGGTAAAGATATATAACAATATCTTCAGTCTTTTGTTTTTACTCAGCTCTCTAAAATGTTTCTTTTACACTTTCGTTCTACTGCATGATAAACTTGTTTGGATTAATCCTTTTGGTTCTTGATGTCTTGGCATATTATGCTTATTAAATGATAGAGTATAATATAAATGGAAATATCCATACATAAACTTGTACAAAGAGACATCACAAGGCTCTCTTAAGACTTAGGCACGTGAAAAATTTAAATTCACTGATAGAAAGTATACTATCATTTCCTTTCCATAAATTTTATTAAGGCCTCCTTAATAGTCTAATTGAAGGGAGGAGTGTAACCATTGAATTGATGTAAGTCTCTTAAGACATATAGTGTCACTCGTTTTGGTTTGAACTTTTCAAAGATTCATAAGTCTTTTGTTCGGAAGTTTAAGTCGGAGTAAATAAATACAAAGTAGTGATCTGGTTTCTCCATTCCTTAAATAGGACCACCACAGGGTGATACTTTTCTACGACAACGATGTAGATTTCTAATACGTGGTGTTGTTGCCACCAACATAAGAAGAATTGTGAATATACCTTCGGTCTTAATTGATTTTATAAACTGAAATTCCTTCATTTGACAATCTTCAACTTAAATTTTTAAAGGTCCGTTCTAATTACCTAAACTTTCATTCAGATACAGAGAGAGAGAGAAAGAGAGGAGATAAAGATAAGAACAAAGATATAAATATAAAGATAACTATATTCAAATTTTTTATTTTAATTTTAGAAGTGGATTTGAATCCCCTGTTCAACTAAAGGTACGAAATCAACCTAATATAATTCCCATTATTATTATGTCTTCAGATTTTTTATAAAGTCTCTTGACAAATTCTTTGATAGAACGAATAACAGTCACTTATCCGTCACTACGGTTTAATTTCGTTCGAGTATACATGTATATTTGGGGGTGGGGTTATAGGTATGTGTATATGGGGTGTGGGTTACGGTGTATATGTGACACTATGGCTAAGTGGTGAGTTGGTGTGACAGTTAGTCGTTGTCGTCTTTGTAAGGACCCAGAGACAATTGTCCAATTATAACCGAAAACAAAGGACTGGGTTTTCATATGCCTTTCCCTCTTCGTTCCGTAAATATTTAAGTCAATGTAATGATCGACAAAGTTTATGGTATCCCTCAAGTATAATACCTCACTTCATTGTAAAAGATTTTGAAATATGTTTACTTGTTGTGATCTGGTCATACTGTAGAACTGTAACGCTTGGGTTTATATATATCTGTATTTCACCATTTAGACAATTTACCGTTATGACGGTGGAAATGACTACTTTGGATTCAACAATCATACCGGAACTTATAATCTGATAAACACTATGTAAACATATGTAAGACCGAATACATCAATTTAATATCGGAGGTTACGTCTCCTATACAGTATCTTTTTTTTTATACAAGTTCTATTCACAGAAACAAATTTTTTGGTAACAAATCACTCGTGGTTCAAAACTTATGAAAAATTAAAGAACACTGGTAAGAAAGTACGAGACTTTATATGGACTGTAAGTCTTACGAAAAATTTCTTTATATTTTAAAGGTAATTTTATACCAAGCATTCTACTCCTAGACTTCAATCTGACAGTTCATATTTAAATTCTTTGTGTGAATGGAAACTAAGCTCCATCTGTAAACGACTACTGTAAAAACATTAAAACGTATACATTGATTGATTTCTCTACCGTGTTTCTTATTTGTCCGATAGTAATTAATTACGAGCTTGTTTGTGTCAGGTAAAGTTGACTAAAAGACCCTGTAGAGGTACCTGATTGTAACGCGTTCAGTTCAAGTGGTGATTTTTCTCTTCCGAACGGTTATATTTCGGGTTTACGTTGTCTTAAGACTTTCTTTTTTACTTAAATAATCCAAAAATATTTTGATTACTCTTTGATTTAAATTATAACTCAAACAATGAAATTCATGTTATTAAGGAAGTCAAATTTGACAAACATTAAAGTATTTTATGTTTAAATTATTAATGTGTCTCAATGAATCCTATAAAAACGTTAATACCATAATCATTGATTCGGTAAATTTTTACCGTAGTCTAAAATTTGGCACTCAAATTTTTATTAGAGTACACCTGAACTTAAGTCAACGGAGATAGTCCTTCTCATTATATCCTAATAGAATTGATTAATTTCATTAGGACTTAAAAAGTAAAACATTGACGACTCGTATAAAAGTAACTGGAAAGGTAAGATTCTTAATCGTCCCAAGATTTTAAACGAACCTTTTAATTATATGGTGTATATTTAAATTTAACTAGTGATTATAATTGAAATCTTCCATTCCCTTTACACAAAATTTGTTAAGAGGGGAAATACTTGTAGACTAATATCGTTTGTAAATAAAGTTTGTTCTGATTTCTCCTTGTATCCCTGTTATATATACCTCAAAGTATATGGGTAGTCATAGGGTAGAAGAATATTTCACCGAATAAATAATACGTATGTCTTGATGAGGGTTTCATCTTACGCATTGATGAAGGGGAATTCTTTTTAATCTGATGGAGTATTTTTGAGAAGTCCATTCCACACCGAGAGACATAGTTCATCGACCTTATCGATAGATATACTTTCATTGAGTTAAGTTTATGTAAATATGAGGTTTAATTGTGTTAGATCTTTAAATGAACGGTAGGATCATCGGAAATGAAACCCAGTGAAAGTTTTCACCTTTAGTATTTTACAACAAACGGAAACATTCATTAAATGTGTTCCTTTTACCTTCCGTTACACATTAGACATTGTTAGTTAGAAATATGTACGGTTTATGTTCCCAAGATCAAACTCTTCAAATCTAGAATTATAAGAGAGTCCAATTTATTATTTTTATTATTAATATATCGAACTTTGGATTTTACTTGGAACTTTAATAGGTATGTAGGTCCCTTAATATCATCAAATTCTTTTTTTCGTAGTCCTCCAATCTACTCCTCGTAACGACCGTTCAAATATCTTCTTAACCAGACTTTGGGTTCCGAGGACTGAGGGGTCAAATCGTTAGAGTAAAAACTCCACTTAGTCATCTCTTTGTAATAAATAAAGTACCTTACTGTGATATGTAAGAGTGAGGTTTGTCGTATTAGACAAACTAATACTCTCATATTAGCTAGAACTCTTAAACTCCTTGGGATACTTCGATGTAGACTGTAGACTTCACCCTGTCGCCGTCTCGTGGTTTTTTCCATACGTCGTCGTTATGACGACTTCCCTCTTCTGGTCTAATAAGGCAGGTGAAAGATACTTGTACTTGATTAGATTTACGTACTAGAAGGTGTTTTGACGATTTCGTGGGAGTTGATGGTTCGGGAAGATGGAACTCTTCATATGACATTTGTTTTAAATGTATACGATGAATACTTTGAATGAACACAAACAGTTCAAGTCAACGTGTAGACTGAAATGTATATTGGATATTTTTCTCATATCTATTTTCCAAAACTTTTGTACACATTATATCATAAGAATTTAAACGAAACTTATACGCAAAGTTTCACTATGTTGTTCATTATTATCGTTCATTTGGAGTTTACAATCGTCAACTTTGTGACTTCGTTTTTATCCGTCCAAAAGTTTCCGAATTATATTATTTAATTATTGAAAGAAACCATATTAAAATTTGGATTTAAAGATAGAAATTTAAAATTTTAATTTTAAAAATTTGACTTTATTAAGTCAAAGTTATACATTATAAAATTTGACTTTATTTATATGTAAATAACTTGAAAATAAAACTCGGTTTGTAACACGACCTACCGAATATTGGATAAAATTTGAATAGAATTCTACCTTGTTGAATGAATTTATACTTATACCGACTCACAAGAGGTTTATAATAAAGGGGAATTCTACTTTAGTAATTTCCTTTGTTTCCTGGTTTTTTACTTGTGTTTCTACTTTTTGTACATAAATCATTTGAATGAAGAAAGTATTTCAGAATGTTTTCCGTCCAGGAGTTTATGAACTACTTAGTTCTATTCACATCTATTCCATTTAAACTATATTTCTACCATTGAAGACTCTTGTACCCACCTTCCAGATTTAAGGACTGACCACTTAAACCTGAAATGAAAAATATATCACCCTTCTATTACTTCCAAAAGTACATTCGTGAGGTTTTATGAAGTAATTAGACCGTAGTTACATGTCCGTCGGTGTCTCTTTGATCCGGTTTTCATCTTTCTGATCCCTGTAGGGACCGTCAGGTCATCAATTCTGAGACGTGTAGTTGACGTCCCCCACGTACAAATTAGGGACGAACCCCTTGATTCTAGCGTATACAGGTATACTCCGAGTCGGTTTTATTTATTTATTTGTATCTTTCTGATCAATGTTCTGACAACTTTATCTATTCTTGAAACTCCCCCCCACCCTCACCCTCACCCCACCCCCTTAGATCTTTCTCCGTTCATGTCTTCCAATATTTCTTTGGATCACATTCAGAAATTTATTGAATGACTAAAGTTTGTTAATGACTCGTGTGTGATACTTTCCATGGTACCTAAGTATTTGGATCATAGACAAAGACGGGAGTTCCTCGAGTCATATACTTTCTTTCTCTATTTGGTTGATAAAACTTTGTACCACTATAGTTACGTTTTCTATGACAGTGTTGTAGATTCTTACCTCTTTCTGATTAAGTCAGGTCCTTACGTGACCTCTTCCTTTACCGTTGGGTGAGGTCACAAGAAGGGACCCCTTAGGGTCCCTACCGTCTCGGACCACCCAACGGCAGATACCCCAGCGTGTCTCAGCCTGTGCTGACTTCGCTGAATCGTCGTCGTCGTCGTTCTGCTTTCTCCTCTCTAACGCATCTCAGTCACTTCCACTTTCAGTGAGTCAGCTCAGGTTGAGAAACGCTGGGATACCTGATACGTCAGGTACCTTAAGAGGTCCGGTCTTATTACCTCACCCATCGGAAAGGAAAGAGGTCCCCTAGAAGGGTTGGGTCCCTAGCTTGTGGTCCAGAGGACACAACGTCCGCCTAAGAAATGGTCGACTCGGTGTTCCCTTCGGGTTCTTATAACCTCACCCATCGGATAGGGAAGAGGTCGCCTAGAAGGGTTGGGTCCTTAGCTTGGGTCCAGAGGACGTAACGTCCACCTAAGAAATGGTTGACTCGATAGTCCTTTCGGACATTTCTCAGTTCCTCCCGAAACCTTCGATGTAAACTCAGTTCAATACTACCTCTTTACTCATAATCCATTTACAAGTCCGTTTCTATCACCGAACACTCAAATGAACATAGATAATGTAAAACCAATTGTCACGATGATAGATGGTCTTCGATCTACACTATTTCCTAAGAGTTTATAGTGGAATAATTAGAGATTTAACATGGTGATTTAGTAAGAGTCTACATAGATAAAACAGTGATTATGATATGACTTAATAATGATGTCGGAAAATTAACCAGAGAGACGAAGGTAAGAATTGAGGTAGACATAGAAATCTTGTATTGACCCGTAAAACGGTAAAAGGGAAATAAGAGTGGAGAGATGTACAAAATAAAAATAAGTTTTAACATGATTTTATATATATTGTATTTTGATGTTGATAAAAGTTTACATGTCAAGTCAACGTAACTCATGGAAGTGTGACAATACGTTGGTAGTGGTAGTAGTAGGTGGAGACCCTAAAGAAGTAGGAGGACTTAACTTTGAGACCTAGGTAGATTGTTATAGAGGGACAAGGAGAGGGGAGATCTGAAACCGTTAGTGGTAAGATTAGAGACAGAGATACTTAAACCGATAAGGTCCATGGAGTATATTTTCTTTAATATGTTATAAACAGAAGAACACTAACCGAACAAAGTGAGTCGTGTTACAGCAGTTCCAAATTGCATGTAGTGTGTACTCGTACACAGTCTTAATAGAAGGTAAAATTCGGACTTATTATAAGGTAAATACATATCTGATATAAAACAAAAATATAAGTGGGTGACTACCTGTGGACTCATCGAAGACGGAGAACCTACGACACTTATTACGACGACACCCATGACACCTTTTATGACGAACCTATGACACTTATTAAGATATGTACTCATACAAAACAACAACGAGTCAGCGATTCAGCACAAGTTTAAAAACACTGGGGTACCCGACATCGAGTGGTCCGAAGGGACAGGAAGTGAGAGAGAGTCTCAAACAAGTTTGAGTTCAGGTAACTAAGTCACTACGATAGATTAGTAGAGTAAGAGACAGCGGAGGAAGAGGAGGACGGGAGTTAGAAAGGGTCGTAGTCCCCGAAAAGGTTACTCAACAAAGAAACGTGGTCTACTGGCTGCATAACCTCGAAGTCGAAATGTAAGTCAGGAAGGTTAATTATAAGTCCTAAACTAAAGGAAATCCTAACTGACCAAACTAGAAGAACGACAGGTTCCCTTAGAGTTCTCAGAAAAGATCGTGGTGTTAAGGTTTCATAGTTAGAAGTCACGAGTCGGAAGAAGTACCAGGTTGAGAGTGTAGGTATGATATATACTGAATTTAGTAAATTCTCATTCAACGTATACGTTACGGGGAAATGGAAATTTATAAAGTCACATATATTATGAAGGAAATATTTCCTTTAAGAGAATATATGGGACATGTTAATATTTTTATTATTTTAACTATTTCATAGTAATAGATCAGACGTCTGGAATAAGTCTAAAACGGTAAACGAGGGGTTTCACGGTAAGTGTCCCACCCCCTCTCTTAGGTTCTAATATGTAACGTGTATCCAAATAACATATGAACCAAGGAACAATAAAAAAGGGAAACAAAAAATACTATGAGTCAAAATTTCTCAAGTCTGGTCACTAAGACATCTTACGAAGAGTGACCCAAATAGTCTATCAAGGAGTACTAATCTAAGTCTTATAAAAGTCTTATAAGGATAAAACTATCCTTTTGGTGTCTTTACTAGAGTGACGTAAGAAGATCACGTAATATAATCCTTCGAGTTCTACGACTAAGCGGGGTAATGACACTACAATTGAACCTAGTAACCAAACTAGTCTACCATAGGTGGTCCAAAGAGGTCCAAATTCAGTGATAAAAGGGGTGACATTACTTATAGTACACCTCTCGATAAATCTAAGAAAAAAATAATAATACAAATAAAAATTAACTTCCTTTTAACGAAATGTTGCAACACAACCAAAGACATCATGTTGTTGCCATTAGTCAGTATTAATATATATGTAAACGGGGGACAACTCAGAGAGAAGAGAAGGGGAGTGGGACGGTGAGATCCAACAGTGTCTCATGATCCGACCTGAGGTACACAATATGTCGTCGAAGGACTCTATACGTTGAAGATCATTTATGGAAAATAAGAAGTTTGGAAGTATATGATCAAAATCGTAGATAGTTAGTAAGAACGGTCTTATTTAATAATGATAAACCTTGTGAAATAATTTTTTTACTTAGACTAGTATGGTAAGGTCCTTTTTCGGGTGTGCGGAAACTGTGTCGTTTCCGGAAAATGGTGGATCGAGGTGGAAGGGTAGTAACATAGGAAAATAGGGACAGAAGTCAGAATGCCAGACGAATAAGACTCAATGTCGAAGGGACCACCGAATCTACCATTTCGCAGACAGATGTTACGTCCTCTGGACCCAAGCTAGGGACCCAGCCCTTCTAGGGGACCTCTTCCTTTACCGTTAGGTGAGGTCATGATAACGAACCTTTTAGGGTACCTGTCTCCTCGGACCATCCGATCAGGTACCCCGGCGTTTCTCAACCTGTGCTGACTCGCTGAAGTGAAAGTGAAAGTGTATTCCCCAAAGTAAAGTGTAGAGATACGGAAACATGTACAAAAATGAAATGGACTTTATACTGAAGTACCAGTATATTGTTTAAGATTAAATAGGAAGTTGTGGAATAAGCTCACAGTAAGAAACAAGTGGTATTCACGGAGTCCTTCTTCCTTTGGTGGGACATAGGAACGTAATGTTTGGTGTGAGATACCGTGAATAAGTGTAAAAATAGGGGGAGAATTCTCTCTGACATTGAATGAGTATAAATATCAGGGTCACGGGTCGTATTACGGACCAAGTATCATCCAAGTCTTTGACAAACTTATTCACTTAAATCCAGTTTCGTTCATCAAACCATACAACAACACCACACTCACTCATATTCTTTATACCGTGTTCATCTTTGACTTCCCTTTTCGTCGACAGGTTATTACCTTCTGAACATATTTTTACATTTTCCTAATCTGGAATTAAGAGTGTTTGACATGTTATCAAAAATACGAACTCATTAAATAATCCACAGTCATATCTGTTACCTAGTCTTACGGTTTTTCTTAAAGTCAATTTCGACAACGTAAACTCGTTTAACTGTCACAATCATTGAGTCAGGTCCGAGGAGACAGGTACCCTAAGAGGTCCGTTCTTATGACCTCACCCTACGGTAAGGGAAGAGGTCCCCTAGAAGAATTGGGTCCCTAGCTTGGACTTAGAGGACGTGACGTCGGTCTAAGAATTGTTATACTCGGTGGTCCCTCCCTCAGATGAAAAGGAGTAAGAGTTCAAAACTTAGATTTCTTGATAATCTTAGTTTCAGGATGACTGTTTTAAAAATTTCCGTCCAGTACATTAACTAAAAATCAAAATTTTAAATAATGTATATCCGTCTCTATCAAGAACGGACCTCTTAGGGTCCCTGCCCCCTCGGACCACCCGACGGTAGATACCCCAGCGTGNCCTCGGACCACCCGACGGCAGATACCCCAGCGTGTCTCAGCCTGTACTGACTTCGCTGAATCGTCCTCGTCGTCGTCTCTATCTCTATTGTCCACTCAAAACCTTATATTCTTTATTTAGTATTGGTGGATCTCTCCACTATCGACGTTGAGTTTCATCTTCTATGAACCCTTTTGTTTACATCTTACTCTTTAGTTGGACACTATACAAGTGTAAAATGTCATTTTCACTTTTTCGGGTTTTTCACTTCTTTTCTCTCTACTCGTTCCCTGTCTCGGAATTCTTAGTCTGATCAGTATCTTTCGTCACCTCATCGAATCTCCATTTTCCTTCTTTCATATCGGAAACAAGTTAAGACGTTTTTCAGTTCTTATTAATTCTTACTTGTAAACTGACCCTATTGAACTTCTCTTATCAAAAGTCACCTTAACGTCTTCTTTTTCGTTCCTTCATTCTGTTGTTTCCGTCACTCGTGTCTGATATACTCTATAAAGAATTCTATCCTCTATTCTCTTTGGACGCATAAAAAAACTGACCTTCAGTACATAACCTTATAACGTACAAAGACGTGCCAGGTCCCAAAGGCGATACGTTCCCTAAATGTGTCACTTGAAGGAACTTTTGATCTTTACCACAGATAGGGTCACCGTCTCCCTTCTAGATAGAAAACTAACCATATTGTCTCTCTTGTAGAGAGAGGGACTTCTGTAAGGTCCCTTCATTTCAAAAGTAGAGGGAGGAACCACTTCTAAACGAATGTAAAGTCTTATTTCTGTTCCAGACGGACAGAAGAAATAAACCCCAATAGAGAGGACATTGTGTGGAACGACGTGTGTGTCAATTGTAGACCGGGAGTGACCAACGGAATACCCTTGACCCGAACCCCTTGACCAAGTTTTGTGATGAAACCAACGAAGAACAAAAAAGGGTACTTGTTATTTACCGGAAAAAGAGACTGGATACCCAGAAGACGAAAGAAAACCATATACAGATATTTTGACACCCTCCGATTGGATAGTTGAAAGTTTATCTTATTTTGGAGTCTGTCAGTGTTAAAGACTAAATTACTAGACAACTAGTCTTCACTTGATCTCTCCCACTTTACCATTTACCTCCTCTCACCCTCTTTCCTTTCCTCTCGAGTTAACAATTTCTTCCGAGATCCACTCCGTCCAGTCGAGACTTTTCCTTTTGTGTATGAAAACTCTATTCTGTCTCCTTTTCTATCGACTCATTTTTGAACCTCTAGACATGTCTTTTACATTTTATTAGATGTTTGGTGAAACAATTTTATTCTTTAAACCTACATCGTTAAAACTGTATCTCTTTTACCTACTCCCTTAAACCGTCTACCAAGAAAAAGAAAAAAAAAATTCATTTCGTCCTCCGTTCCAGTATAGGACTCTTCCCTACAATCTAAATTCGTGAACTTATACCCTTTGTAAACCTTGTGTACCTATCTCCCGATATTTTCTAATAAAAGTCTTTGTCTGTCCAGGTCAATTTCAGTCCGTCAACTGTCACCTACACCGGTCTTTCCCAAGGATTAAAATTTTAACTTTGTTGGATTGTCCTTTTTTTTTTACGTACGGTAATTTTTCAATCCTATTGATGTAACATGAAAAGTTCATTATTAAATCTTGACACTGCACCTTGATGACATCTCTTTCTTTCTCATCCACTCACTTGGTGTTCCCGTGTTGTATCAGTTCTCTTCTCTTTATGATCTGTCCGGTCCATGATTTACGTTTAGTGTAGTCTGTCTTCGATTACCTCACCCCTTTTGTTTTTCCCATTTCACTCATTTCCAATCCTACTCCCATTTTTTATTTATTTCCCTGCTTAAGTTCTACATATTCCCCTTCTCTTCTTTGCCCAACTTTTCTTAACGAATTAAAAGTTCTTGAATAGGTTCCGTACTAGTACGAAGACTCGTCGAGTTTATCTTTACCTTCCAAAATCTCGAAACTCTTTGGTGACTTCACTCTCTTAACCTACCCAATAGTTATACCCGAAACTTTTTCTAGATATATTGTTCTCTGGTCTGATCCTCTTCCTTTCATTACTAAGTAGGTACCTTCACCTTCAATAATACTATCGGTTACTACTAGATTAGTCTACCGTACACAAATTCTCGCTACCACTACCATCTTGTAATCATTTGTCATAACCCTTTGTATTTTATCGGCTAATAAGAAGGGTGTTCAGACGTTTTTCGATCTAAAGTCACTTCCGTAGATTTTCCAAGTTTACTTCTTCTCTTATCCCTGTCTCATCTTTCACATTAAGTTTTCCAGTACCTTACCCTATTTATTACCCATACTCTCCCTCACCTCGACTTATTCCTTTTTTTAATTTCCAGTCGTCAGGAGGGTCTAAACGTTATACAATGTTACGTAGTATATTTGTGTTGGTCAACGAAACTAGTGTAAATCTAATATTATTATAATTTCTACTACTGGACTATAATCATCTAAAGTTCATAAAATATCTTATATCGATTGTCCTGTACTACGATCCATTTTTTAATTATAGTATTTTACAGTTCGTTAATACTAAATGATTCTACAATTCTGTCACTTCCTATCAAGTCCTTTGTGTAAACGAAATACATCTAAAGGTCTTCAAATATTACCATTCATTGTATATCGATGTACTAAGCGGTTACCGTTAAATATCAGTCTCCCCGGTATAGAAAAGTCCAGAAAGAATTATATTCTTTTTGACTTATTTACCCGGTAAAATAAAAAATTAGTTTGTAATCCTTTAACCTCATATCAACTAAATATTAGTCAGCACAGACTGAGAAACGCTTGGGTACCTGATATCAGGTGGTCTGAGGAGACAGGTACCTTAAGAGGTCCGTTCTTATAACCTCACCCAACAATAAAGGAGGAGGTCCCCTAGAAGGACTGGGTCCCTAGTTTCGGTCAAAGGACACAGAGGACGTAACCGTCCGTCTAAGAAATGGACGGTGGACCCTTCGGGACTAAATATTATAATATTATAGTCAAAATCCATATGTTGTATCTTTAAATTTGAAAAAGCATTTAATATGAGGTAAATTTCGATAATATTTCATAAACGATATCAGGACATAATATGTCATATAGGGAGATCAAATGTATGACATATATATCATCAAACATGAGGAATTGGATATAGGGATAGAACGGGGAGAGTAGAAGAGAAAGAGGGACCATTGACGATCGAACAAGAGATATAGACACTCAGACAAAAACAATATCAGTAAGTAAATAAAAAGTCTAAGGTATATATTCACTATTATGTGTCATGAGAAACTGAATAAAATGACACACATTATGGGAGGTTTATTCCACTGTTATGTGTCGGAACTGTATGAGGAAAAGCATAAACCTTGGTCAGACAACAAGGTACAGGTCAAGATTGACAACGAAGGACTGGACGTATG
Organism: Capra ibex; assembly: GCA_006410555.1. NCBI lineage: Eukaryota > Metazoa > Chordata > Mammalia > Artiodactyla > Bovidae > Capra > Capra ibex. Next base: position 70,410,304 of record SJYO01034137.1, on the reverse strand, counting down.
TCCAAAGAGTTCTCCGTCCAGTCCACCAGACCATAAGGGTAGAGAAAGTCTTAAAAGGTGTCAAATAACACTAGGTGTGTCAGTTTCCGAAACCGTATCAGTTATTTCGTCTTGATCTACAAAAAGACCTTGAGAGAAGGAAAAAGGTACTAGGTCGTCTACAACCGGTAAACTAGAGACCAAGGAGACGGAAAAGATTTAGGTCGAACTTGTAGACCTTCAAGTGCCAAGTGCATAACGACTTCGGACCGAACTTCTTAAAACTCGTAATGAAATGATCGCACACTCTACTCACGTTAACACGCCATTAAACTCGTAAGAAACCGTAACGGAAAGAAACCCTAGCCTTACTTTTGACTGGAAAAGGTCAGGACACCGGTGACGACTCAAAAGGTTTAAACGACCGTATAACTCACATCGTGAAAATATGTTCGACCTTAGTTCTAACGGCCCTCTTTATAGTTATTGGAGTCTATACGTCTATTGTGGTGGCAATACCGTCTTTCACTTCTCCTTGATTTTTCGGAGAACTACTTTCACTTTCTCCTCTCACTTTTTCAACCGAATTTCGAGTTGTAAGTCTTTTGATTCTAGTACCGTAGACCAGGGTAGTGAAGTACTGTTTATCTACCCCTTTGTCACCTTTGTCACAGTCTGAAATAAAACCCCCCGAGGTTTTCGTGACGTCTACCACTGACGTCGATACTTTAATTTTCTGCGAATGAGGAACCTTCCTTTCAATACTAGTTGAATCTATAGTAGAAGTTTTCGTCCCTGTAATAAAACGGTTGTTTCCAGGTAGATACCAAAAAGGTCACCAGTACATGCCTACACTCTCAACCTTTCACTTCTTTCGACTCACGGCTTCTTGACTACGAAAACTTGACACCACAACCTCTTCTGAGAACTCTCAGAGAACTCCTCTAGGTTGGTCAGGTAAGATTAGATTTCCTCTAGTCGGGATCCACAAGTGACCTTCCTGACTACGATTTCGACTTTGAGGTTATGAAACCGGTGAAGTACGTTTTTCAACTGAGTAACCTTTTCTGAGACTACGACCCTCCCTGACCCCCGTCCTCCTCTTCCCCTACTGTCTCCTACTCTACCGACCTACCATAGTGGCTGAGCTACCTACACTCAAACTCACTTGAGACCCTCAACCACTACCTGTCCCTCCGGACCGCACGACGCTAAGTACCCCAACGTCTCTCAGTCTGTGTTGACTCGCTGACTTGACTTGACTTATGGGAGGTTCAGGTAGGTACAACGACATTTACCTTTTTCAAGTAAAAAGTACCGACTTATCATAAGGTAAACATACATATGTAGAAGTAAATAAACAAACACCTGTAAATTCAATAAAGGTATAAAACCGATAATATTTACTACAACGATACTTGTGACTCCACGGACATAGAGAAACTTAATCAGACAAGAGAAAGAAGTCTATATAAGGGTCTTCACCTTAACGACGTAGTATCCCATATCGAGATGGAAAACCAAAAACTCTTTGGAGGTAAGACAAAAGATGTCGTCAACATAGTTAAATGTAGGGGTGTTTGTGATATGTTCTCGAGAGAAAAGAGGTGTAGGAGTGGTTGTCCAATCAACACGGGAAAAACTGACTACTATCGGTACGACTGTTCGCACTCCATTATAAGTTACACCAAAAACCAAAACATAAAGAGACTAATCACTACCACTCATATAAAAGTACATGGACAATCGGTAGATATATAAAGAGAACCTTTTTTTATAGATGAGTCCAGAGGTCGAGTGAAATTTTTAGTTCAACAAACAAAAAAACTATAACTCAACTTATTCGACAAATATACAAGACCTATAATTGAGGAATAATCAGCATAGACGTTTGTAAAAGACAGTAAGTTATGCAACAGAAAAACAAAACAACTACAAAAGGAAACGACACGTTTTCGATAATACAAACTAACCCAAGGTAGACAAACAACACCGAAAACGAAGGAAACGGAATCCTCTGTCTGGGTTTTTTTATAATGATACTATGTAGAGTTTCACAAGACGGATACAAAAGGAGATCCTCTAATACCGAAGACTAGAAATTAAAACTCAAATAAAAACATATACATAAAAACATATGTAAGATTAAAGTAAGAAGATGTACATCGGGGAGTCAAAGGGTGTGGTGAAAAACTTCTCAGACAGAAAAAGGGTGACATATAAGAACAGAGAAAACAGGATCTAATTAGTTGGTATTGTCACACCCAAATAAAGACCCGAGAGATAAGAAAAGGTAACTAGATACTCGGACAAAAATACGGTCATGATGTGACAAAAATACTGACATCGAAACATCATATCAGACTTCAGTCCCTCGAAATTACTCAAATGAATTATGTCCATAGAGTTATAGACTCCTTCTCAATGTCACCTTTACACATAGTAAATGACAGAGGGTCCCGTACGTCTTATTACCACGAATCTTTACCATCTATGACTTTATGGATATCTTACACACGAAAAGATGTCTTAAAGAAAAACAGTTAAAAGGAAGTAAACAGCTAAACTTTATCTTTGAAATAATCTCCTGTATAGATATATTTGAAACTTTAACTACGTTTTTATTTAACACCACTTATATTAGAGAAAGGGTACCATTTATCTTTGACTTTGACTTTCAACGAGTCAGCACAGGCTGAGGAACACTAGGGTACCTGACATATCAGGTACCTTAAGAGGTCCGGTCTTATGACCTCACCCATCGGAAAGGGAAGAGGTCCCCTAGAAGGGTTGGGTCCCTAACTTGGGTCCAGAGGAAGTAACGTCCACCTAAGAAATGGTCGATTCAGTGTTCCCTTCGGGTACCATTTGTCTTTCCGTACATAAAGGTTAATCCATCGAAAGAAAGTATCTTTACGAAAGGAATCAAAGGTAGAGTCAAATTCAAGGACACCTTGTGTCACGTGGTAAGGGTTCAGACGGTAACGATGACAACGTCTAAAATTTTGAATCTGAAAATCAATGGAATCGATATTTAACTCATCAGTCTGAAAAGAGTGTATAAGAGAAAGTCACGGATAAAGTACAAAATTTTTGAGGAAGATTAGAAGATTTATAAAAATTTTATTTATAATTTATTCAAAGATCCTATGTATCTTATATTATAGAAAGACAGTCGAAGAATCCTATGATCGTGGAAAAATCTAAAGAAACGAATCGGACTAAAAAAAGTTCAACGAATTTTTACCAAAATACGTTAATTTGACTCCACAAAACCAAATATTAAGTTATTCAAGATCTAATTATGACTTCTATGTATAGATTAAAACAAGATTGGACTTTGAGGCGATTCTGTTATGATTTCCCTAAAAGAATTTTATCTATTTGGATATTTACACTCATTATACCCTTTACTATTTATTTCACAATCTTCGATCTTTCGTCTACCTATAACACACGTCTTTTCTCAATTGTATCATAAGGACTCTGACAATAGGAATGGGTGAACATTCCGACCATTGACCGACCGTAACCCTTGAACCCTAAACCCCCTTCTAAAAGTGGTAAGGGATTTACTCTTTCCAAAAAGTAACGCGGGTCCGATAAACATGTTTGTTATGTCAGACATGAGTTGTGAACGAAAAGGATACCCTCAGACCTTAAACCCCCAACCCGTTTCTCACAAATATATTGATTCGAGGTTATTTTTTTGAAACCGTGACTCAAAGAGTGTTCGAAGGGACCATTTATTGTAAAGTGTACACGACAGTGTTGAGTAGTTCCTTCCTTAATTCGTATAGGAGACTGAGAGGAGTCTTAAGAACCTTCGAACACGAACCAAAGGAGACCTGGAATACGGTATATATAACTTTGGAAATGACTAAAATGGGATAGGAACGTTGTTTTACATTGGTACCATGTATTCAGGATAATCGTTTAGTGACTCCGACTCCCACCAGAATCCCTAGTAGTTGTGTTACACTACTTAGGGTTCGATCATCACTCCTCCTCACTCTTGGTTGAACTATTTATAAAGTCTTAGAAGTTTTCAAAGTCCTTGGTTCTCTTGGTTCATGGTGACCTTGACTCTTCACCTTCACTGACTTTGTCTCCACCTATTTTCGACAAATACTCGTCGATTCAGGGATTCACGTTTCTTTCTTGATTTCTCGGAGAACTATTTTCTCCTCTCACTTTTTCAACCGAATTTTGAGTTGTAAGTCTTTTGCTTCTAGTACCGTAGACCAGGGTAGTGAAGTACCGTTTGTCTACTCCTTTGTCACCTTTGTCACTGTCTGAAGTAAAACCCCCCGAGGTCTTAGTGACGTCTACCACTTACGTCGGTACTTTAATTTTCTGTGAACGAGGAACCTTCTTTTCAATACTGTTGGATCTATCGTGTAATTTTTCGTCTCTGTAATGAAACGGCTATTTCCAGACAGATCAGTTACGACACCAAAAAGGTCATCAGTACATACCTATCTTCAACTTGATATTTCTTTCGACTCGCCACTTCTTAACTATGAAAACTTGAAGCCACAACCTGTTTTGAGAACTCTCAGGGAGCCTGACGTTCCTCTAGTTTGGTCAGGTAGGATTTCCTTTAGTCAGGACTTATAAGTAACCATCCTGACTCCGACTTCGAGGTTATGAAACCGGTGGACTACACTTCTTGACTGAGTAAACTTTTCTGGGACTACGACCCTTTCTAACTTCCGTACTCCTCTTCCCCTGTTGTCTTCTACTCTACGAACCTACCGTAGTGACTGAACTACCTGTACTCAAACTCATTTGAGACCCTCAACCACTACCTGTCCCTCCGGACCGCACGATGTCAGGTACCCCAACGTTTGTCAGTCTGTGTTGACTCTCTGACTTGACTTCAGGGATTTAGAGAAAGGGATCAGGTACGGGACTTTACGGTGAATAAGTAAGACCGTCTATGGACCCACAAATAAGAGACATCTCCGATGAGACTGGATCTCATACTCAATCTACCGTCCGTATCAGTTATCAAACCATGGTAAGGTTTTTGTTCCTCTGATCACTATTTATAGTTAGTTTCCCTCAGAGGGTACGGGTTTGAGAGAAGGTACTGATCTAAGCGTTTCACAACATTTGGTGTCGAAATAAGAGACTTCCTAAAAGGAGAACTCTTTAGACTAGTCAGGTTCTCCTTTCTGGGTTTACATTGTTAAGGTCATAGTCCCCAAGGGATTGTTTAACAGATCGGTTAGACAGATGACACATGTACGGAGTGGGTGTACGACTCTCGAAGGTGAGAATTAATACTTTTCTGTCGGTTCCTATTGACCTATTGAGATTTCAAAAGTTACTTTCTACCTCTAGGGTTGTTTGATTATCTTTTTCTTTTCATGTTTGTTTTTTGATCTGTTTGTTAGGGTATTAATCATCTGAACCTCTCTATTCTTTTAGATGACGTGAGTTCTTTGTTTTTGTTCTACGATAATTATTTTTTTAAGTCTCTTGTTTTTTCTCGAGAATCTTTAATTTGTTCGATTATCTTTACTTTTACAGTTCTCTCCCCGATCTTCAACCTCTTTAGAAGGGGGTTTTTGGATCTCTTATTTCTGTATAACTTTTTATCTCTTCTCCATTCTTTTTCTAGACAGAACCTTCAGGTTGTAGGTTTACAATCCCCCAAGGTCTTTCTCTCTTGTCTTTGTTTCCTCCCCTCTTTCTAGTTACTTTTTTGACTTCTTACAAAGAGGTTTGGTTTCGTATGTATACCGATTTGACTTTCCCGTACAAGTTACGGGTCGTTTTACATATCTTTTGTACTTCTCTCTAGTAAAACCTTGAGATCCCAGTTTCTTTTTAGATTATCCAAAGTTCTTTTATTTTTGTTAAGTGTACCTTTCCTAGTTCTTTGTCTTACCGAACGTTCGAAGTTAGTGTTGTAAATTTCACCTTGTTGTGAAATTTTTAGAAATCCCTTTTAATAGAGGTTGAATCTTAAGATATCGACGAATTTGATTGTTATTTTATATTGTCATCTTGTTTTTATAAACTGTATTTTTCGAGGGGGTTTAACGAATAGTTCGTATAAAAGAGTTCTTCCAAGATCTCTTAATGAAGTGACTTTCCATACGTTATTCCCTAATTGAGTCGTCCGGTATTAACATATTTGAGATGTGTAAGGTGTCTTTCTAGACCAAGAACGGATCGTGAACCCTCCATAAAGACTTAGGAACCTCATAGGACGGACTATTCTTGTGGAAACAAATGGACCCCTGAACCCGGTATGGTTTATTAAATACGATTGTTACACTAAATACCATCGATACACTGGTGGTATTATTAAATACGATTATATACTAAATATACTGGATCTGGTGAATTATACAAACTGGAAACTTCTCCACCCTCTGACTCATTAATTTTAAGCGGTCCCTCTGGTACGGATAAACTGACTAAGGGTTATTTTTTTGGGACCTGTGGTACAGAATCCACTCAAGAGGACCGACTGTTATGAAATATCCACAACAGTGTATAACAACGATTCTCTTATTCGTGACAGATATTCTGATGACCCTTTCCTGTTGACCTTTAGATAGGACCAAAGAGGACCTGTTTTTCTTTGGAATCTTTAAATTAAGTCATTGGATTAAAATATTTATTTCGATACGAAATCTCTACTTCACCTGATTCTTGTGTGCTCTTTAATTTTCCTAATTTTGGAACCACAGGACTGAGGATTAAGTTCCGAGTATCCCTAGGACCAAAAGAGACTATGTAGATATGTAAATTTAGAAACTACCATGTCTCAAGTTAAGGAATTAAAAGTTCCTCCGTTTATGACGAAATAATTATTATCAGTATGTATACAGTGACGTTGATGAACAAGTAACACGTTCTAGACGTCTTAATTATACGGGTTCTTTTTATATGAGTCTTTGGTTTATTAGACAAATCATTTTATATTACTGGATCTTCGTCAAATTGTAGAAATAAAACACGAGAAAACGTCTGATATTTCATGGAAATGATATGGGAAATGAATTGATCTTCAACTAAAAAATTTTTCGTATTTATTGATAAATAAAGTCCTTACTTCATAATTAAAAAATTCGACTTTTAAACATTCGACAGTAATAACTTTTAGTAGGGTTTTATTTTGTCCAATGATACCCGATGATACCAGTGGGGTGAGGTCATGAGAACGGACCTTTTAGGGTACCTGTCTCCTCGGACCATCCGACACCAGGTACCCCAGCGCTTCTCAACCTGTGCTGACTCGCTGAAGGGAAGGTGAAAAGTAAAAGTACGTAACCTCTTCCTGTACTGTTGGGTGAGGTCACAAGAACGGACCTCTTAGGGTCCCTGCCCCCTCGGACCACCCGACGACAGATACCCCAGTGTGTCTCAACCTGTACTGACTTCACTGAATCGTCGTCGTCATCGTCGTACCCGATGTGTAATCAAATGGTACGTATCGAAAGAATAACTTTTAAATTATATGCAATATAATTCCTCATTTGTATTAAATAAAGATTTGATTCTTAAAGTATGTAATATCTAAATTTGAAGAAACCTTTGATTTGACTTAAACACTACTTTGACACCATGGGAAATTTTTCAAAAAGGTATATTTTAAGGAGTAACATATAATGACTAAAAAGTATTTTGGAAAGTACGAAAAGTTTAATCCTTCTATCGTCTTAACGAAAAACCTTTATTTCTCTGTCTCTCGGTTTAAGTAACCTGTTATAGTAAGATTGACTATTACCACCAGTATTTTTCTCCGTCTTACATAGTCTTCATTATCTTATAGGGTCCCCTCTTTCGTCTTTCTTGTGACTAATAAAAGAAAGGTAGATCTATAGAATTCCTGTCATTGTCAAACTGGTAGTAGTCACTACCACTAGTAAGTGTAATCGAATTTTGGACGATTGAGGTACCATACTGTCTTTTCAAGATCTCATGTGTCATAGTGGAGGTTGGTCGGGTCCACCGAACTAATCGTTGACCCGTTTCAAGATTTACTATCGACACCTTTCTTGTGTGTTCAAATTCTTTTATGATGAATTCGTAAAAATACACACACACACACGGGAGTCAACACAAGCTGATAAACACTGGGGTACTTGACACCGGGTGGTTCGAGGAGACAGGTAAAGGTCCGTTCTTATGATCTCACCCAACGGTAAAGGGTAAAGTCCCCTAGAAGGGGTGGGTCCTGAACTTAGACGTGTGGAACGCAGAGGACGCAACCGTCCACCTAAGAAATGGTGACGCGGGGAACCCTTCGGGATTCGTAAAAAAACTTTTAAAGTAAAAATTAACCTCCTATTAACGAAATGTTATAACACAACCGAAGACGGTATATAGTTATACTTAGTCGGCATCCATACAGGGGAGGGAGAACTTGGACGGAGGGTGAAAGATCGGGAGATCCAACAGTGTCTCGTGGTCTAAATTCGAGTGACGTAGTATATGGTTTAAAGGTGACCGATTCAACTGTATACCATTACATATACAAAATCACGATGAGAGAGTTAAACAGGGGGGTGTTAGTAAAAATATGACTCTCTGATTTCGACTTTTTTTAACATCGTGTACTAGTTATACGATTACCTTTTATCGTCGACATTATTAACTTAAAAACAATTTTCAATCTTATATATATAAGCTTTATGTCAATATAGAATATTTCGTCTACTAAGATTTATAAATTTATAAATGTAGGATTTGTTTGATTTGAAACTAACTAAAATTGTCTGTGACACTTAAAATTCAATTTAGATTAGATTATGTCTGTCACACAAAATTAGATTATGTCTGTCACACAAAATTAGATTATGTCTGTGACATAATCTAAAGTCTTGATCCAGTGTGTCATTCTTCTCTAAAAAAAAAAAATTCTTTGGGAGTTTAAGATCTACGAAATAGTGACAGTCTATTACTGTTGATGTGCAGAATCTATAGTCACTCTGATTGGTGAAATGTTTAATTTGTTGACCGAGTCTTTTGATCACTAAACCTTTTATATTTAATCGGTCCATTTTGCCTTAAACCTCATCTTGAGTCTGAAAATCTTAACTACTTTAATATGATGAAATTTATCTAGGGAATTTCAATATTGTTTTTCTATTGTTCCTATGAATTAAGTATTTTCAAACAGAAATAAATTTTGTTTAATCTACGTTTCAAGTTGAAACGATTTGGATCTCTAAGAGGCGTCTACTTTTCTTAAAGAAAATTTAAGGAAATGGAATGGTACTTAAACGGGATGGTAGGTTAAGTAATTCGTGAATAGATGTATACATTGTCACGATCCACGACTTCTCGTACGTCTTGAAGGAAGTTTTGTTTATATGTTGTCACTGGTTGGATTTCGTTACCTGTCATATCGTCTCGCTCCGTCTGTGACTACCACATAGTACCCTACATACCATGAAAGAAATATGAATAAGTTTGAATCTTGTTTTAGTTGAAGGGTATTCAATTCCACATTTAATAAATCTCAAGTAAAATTGATTACAACAACAAGTCAGCGATTCAGCACAGACTGAGAAACACTGGGTTCCTAACGTACAGTCGGAAGGGACATGAAGTGATAGAAGACCTCAAACGAGTGTAAGTACATGTAACCCAGTCACTACGATAGATTGGTATAGTAAGAGACGGTAGGGGAAGAGGAGGACGGGAGTTAGAAAGGGTCGTAGTTCCAGAAAGGGTTACTCAGTCGAGAAGTGTAGTCCAGCTGTTTCATAACCTCGAAGTCGAAGTCGTAGTCAGGAAGGTTACTTATGAGTCCTAAACTAAAGGAAATCCTAACTGACCAAACTATAGGAACGACAGGTTCCCTGAGAGTTCTCAGAAACGGTCGTGAAATTAAGTTTTAGTAGTCAAGAAGTCGTGAGTCGGAAAGAATACCAGGTTGAGAGTGGACGTATATACTGATGACCTTTTTGGTATCGAAACTGTTATTCCTGAAAACAACCTGTGAAATCCAGAATGAGAGTAATTTAAAGTTTGTTTTGAGACGTGGAAAAAGTCCTTCCTAGGTAAAGTAACTAAAGTATTATATACATACGTCCACATGTTAAACTACTTAAAACAGTATGAAATTGTTGGATTCTTTGGTGATAAAGACAGTTTTTGTCTTAGAAAGGTGTGGGAGATTTAAAGTAGGACGAAGAAACAACATATAGGAAGGGAAGACCGAGTCCAGGATTCGTTAACCACTAGATAAAAGACACAGACCCAAAAGATTTTAAATTTTATTTACATCACCATATCATACTCGACTCGAGTAAAAAAACAAGTAGACTGGATGAAATCTAAGTAGGAACAACACGGATAGTGATCGTGCAAGGATAGAATGACGGTTTATATGAGGAAACATATGAAATATAGTATAAAACAAATAGGGAAACGTAAAATACCTATAGACCCAGTCAAAGTCAAAACCGGTAACACTTATTTAGATGAAACTTGTAAGTGTGAGTTCAAAAACGTCTCTGTATACGAAAGGAAAGACAACCCGTAAATCTTGAAGTCATCGACAAAATACTACACAAAGTGAAAAATTTTGGACAGGTTGACAAAAAGTTTCACCAATATTTTAAAATGTAAGGATTGTAGTCCCATATGAAAGAATAATTAAGTGTAGAAACGGTTATGAACCATACTAGAAAATTTAAAGTCAGAAAGGTCAGTTATAAATTACCATAGAGTAACAACGTTAAAAGCAAAAGGACTACTCATTAGAACTCGCAGAAAAAGACACAAAAAACCAGTACTTATACATAAGAAAATAGTTCACAGAAAGTTTTATAAACGGGTATATGAAACCTAAAAGGATAACAATTCCTTTTAATCTTTCTTTTTCCCTTTAATCTTTTATAGAGTTCTGTATTTTACTACATCGAAAAAAACAATGTGACTTCATTAAAAAAAGGATAAGAATTCAAACAACTCCAAAATAGTATTTTACCACAAGTCAAGTAAAGTCAACGAGTCAGTACAGGCTGAGAAATGTTGGCGTACCTGACGTCGTACGGTCAGAAGGGACGGGTAGTGGTTGAGGGTCCCGAACGAGTTTGAGTACCGGTAACTCAACCACTACGGTAGGTTGGTAGAGTGGGAGACAGTAGGGGAAGAGGAGGATGGAAGTTAGAAAGGGTCGTAGTCCCAGAAAAGGTCACTCAGTCAAGAAACGTTGTCCACCGGTTTCATACCCTCAAAGTCGAAGTTCGACTTTCAAATATCAGGTTCGAAAGAAATATCAGGTCGAGAGTGAAAGGGTGTACTGATGACCTTTTTGGTATCGAAACTAACCTACCTGGAAACAACCGTTTCATTACAGGGACGAAAAATTATACGATAGATCCAACCAGTATCGAAAAGAAGGTCCCTCGTTCGTAGAAAATTAAAGTACTGACGTCAGTGGTACCCGTCACTAAAACCTCGAGGGGTTTTATTTCAGAGAGTGCCAAAACAAAGGAGTAGATAAACGGTACTTCACTACCCTGGCCTACGGTACTAGAATCAAAAGAGTTACAACTCAAAAAATTCGGGTGAAAAAGTGAGAGGAGAAAGTGAAAGTAGTTCTCCGAGAAATCAAGGAGAAACGAAAGGCGGTATTCCCACCACAGTAGACGCATAGACTCCAATTTAAAACAGTTTATGGAAAAGACGCTAGATAACTTTTGCACGTTAGAAAATAAGACAATTATACCACATAGTGTAGCCAACTAAAAGGATAAAACTTGGTAGGAATGTAGAGTCCCCACTAAGGGTGAACCAGTACCACACGACAACCTATAAAAATTACACGACGACCTAAGTCAAACGATTATAAAACAACTCCTGAAAACTTGGATACAAGTAATCCTTATGACTGGACATCAAAAGAAAAGTCCACTATAGAAACTGAAATCATGGTTCCACTACTAACAGAGTGACTTGAACAATCCTTCACAAGAGAGTATAAACCAACTTACCAGGTTACTTCGGTACACGGACCTCAAAAGAAATAACCCTTCAAAAACTAATAACTAAGTGAGAGGTACAATCAATATCCAGACAAGTATGAAAGAAGTACTAAGTCAGAACCACACAGAGACCCTCAAATAGGTAAAGAAGATCCAATGAGTTCAAAACCATGTATTTACAAACATCATCAGAGAATACTAGGACAAATAAAGACACCGTAGTCAACATTACAGAGTAGAAAGTAAAGATGAAAATGAATAAAACAGAAAGAATAATTAACCGATCGATTCTTAGACAGTTAACAAGTCGAAAAGTTTTTTGAATCAAAGTAGTCAAAAAGATAATAAAAATTTAAGATAAAATAAAGACGAGATCGGAAAGAATAGAGGAAGGTAGACGATTAAAACCTGAATCAACCAAGAAAACAGGGGGTCGAGGATCTGTATATTTTAATCCGACAAGTAGACTCTAGAAAGAAGAAAAATTTATGTCTACGAATAACCAAATCTTTAGAGAGAATTATGACGAAAAAGGTGTTGGGTAAACATCATACGACACAAAAGAAAACAGTATTGAATAAAAGATTAAAGGAAAAACTAAAGAAGAAACTGGGTCACCAACAAGTGCTCATATACTTAAAGGTATATCAACATTTAAAAGATCAAAATGAAGACGATGACTCAAGATCAAATTAAGGTCACACCAGTCTTTTCTGGGAGACGTACTAAAATTAGAAGAATTTATACGATTCTGAACTCCTCTTATATATAAAACGACGACAACACACTTTACAAGATATATACAGACGATCACGGTAAACCAGGTATCATAACAAGTTTACGAGCGAAAGAAATAACTAGAAGACAGACCTACGAAATAGGTAATATCTTACATCCCGTAACTTTAAAGAATGTCAATACTATAATCACAGAATAAAGAGGAAAGTTAAAATAGTAAAACAAAATATGCAAATCCATGAGACCACAACCTACGTATGAGTAAGTATGAACAATGTAAAAGGACCACCTAAGTGGGAAAATCGTATTATATTACAGGAAGAAACAGAGAATACTGTCAAAAACTGAACTTCGGATAAAACAGATTGATTTCATTGTGGATGTAAGAAACCAATAATAAAAATATCATAGAAAAAAGTAGGAAAATGAAAATGAGATACACACAGGAACTCAACTTTCACTCAAAGAATATGTATCGAATAACAACCCAGAAAGTAAAAAAATCAAGTAAGTCGTTGAGAATACAGGAAACTGAAGTCTCAAATTAGTTAAATGTAAATTTCATGATAATTTTTCTTTAATAAATATAACGGTAAAACAACTACAAAAGGATAATCAGAATATCAAGAAACCAGACAATAAAGAGAGAACGACAGAAGGACAAAACAATTAAAAACCATAATTATGTACAACAAAAGAAAAGGGAAAATGAAAACACATTGAAGATATCGTATACACACGTACAAATAGAATTCCGAATGTTTTTATAGGATGTATTGTCAGATAAATTTCGACTATTGAATTTAAGTTAACGTATGTTTGAGATATAAATTTGAAGACGGGTGTAAGTTTGGAAAATCACAGTAGTAAATATAGATAAATAGAACACATAGAAAATTATAGAAATTCAGAAATATAAAAAGAATGGAAAATATGGTCTTAATAAATGGGTGGTGGTAATATCATTATGTTAAAGACATAGACAGACATATGAACAAAAATAGTTACTCAAAGTATGAATACGATAACACAATGAAAAATCGTAGTAAAAGTTGGACTTCTCGAGCGAAATCGTAAAGGATATTCTGTTCAGATTCATCACTTGAGAAGATCGAAAACAAATAGACCCTTTTAGAAGAGAGAGGTAAAAAAACTTCCTATTAAAACGTCTCATACAATAAGAACGAACCGTCAGGGTTCGGGTGGGGGAGGGGGAATAGGGAAATTAATCTAATAGGGCGAACAAAAGACTGGACACTTTAAAGACGACTTTTTAGAGAGTATCGGAATATCCCCAAGGGAACATACACTGTTCAAAAAAGGAAGAGACGAAAGTTTTAAGTTTCCAGAAACTGAAGACTATTAAATTAATATTGTACAGAACCTCACACACGTAAAGAAATATAAGAAAACTGAAGAACTTAGACCTACAGATAAAAGATGAGGTGAAAACCCTTCAAAAGTCAGTAGTAATGATGTCTTATTGGAAAGACCATAAAAGAAAAGACAGACCCTAAGTTACACATATAACCAAACTACTACATGGTCATTCAGGGAAATCGAAACAAATAAGGAAAAAGAAAAAGACTGACTTAATAAAGGTCGCTAAACAGAAGTCTAAGTAACTAGGAAAGAGAACAAAATAATAGGTCAGACAACTGTTTGGTGACTTAAAAAGTGAAATCAAAAGTAAAAGAAGTCGAGGTTTATATATATATATATATATATATATGTGTGTGTAAAAACAAGTGTGACGCACCTAACACCTTAATATGAAGGGACTGGTCACTAACTTGAATACGGGGAACATCACCTTCACACTTCAGGATTTTGACCTACTACTCTTTGACGGAATTATAAAAGATAGAGAAAACTTCAAGACGAAACAACTTCAACAAGTACGAAACCAGACAACGGACACCAATCGTAGGAATATTGTCAGTAAAACTTAAAAGACAGTCCGTTTAATATATCGAGACGAAGTAACCCCAAAGACCTATAAATAAAACAAAACAAACTTTGTAGAAACTAAGTAAAAGGAGTCGGAGTTGAGAGACGTAATCAATATGTAATATGTTTTATCCAAAATATGTAATATTATGTAATATGTTTTTTATCCATAATATGTTTTATCCATAGAGGGGGTTAGAAGTACCTGACCGGTACTTGTCGTCTTATGACAGTAGTTGGTTGAAAAGGTCTCTGATACCCCGGGAGCTAGTTGAGAAAAGGAGGAGTCCCTCATCGTCCTTCAACATCGGGTCCAAAGAAGTGAGAGACGACTCCTTCATCCCCTCGATATAACAAACGGTCAACTTCCACGATAGGGGTAAGAGGAGGTCCATCGATTTGACATAACCTGTGGAGTCTGAAGGTTCTGACCATTCTATCTTCCAGAGTGGAGACCCCTCGTGGGATGTTTTGTGACCCCACGACCTGTATACTTGATTGGAGAAGGAAACCCTCTTCGGGTCTCGATCCAGAGCAGGGTTAACATACCGTGACGCGACCCCAGTCCCTGAGATTACACTCAGACAGGGTTTGGAGGAGTGACCAAAACTACTAAAACAAAACACAAGTGGACGATATGTCCTCTGAAAGCTAATTAAAGACCTAAAGAGTGTGTCCCTTAAACACTTAACAACGACTTAACCATACAAACATCCCCCTACCTCCCAGGTAGTGATAGAACGACTACAGTGGGGTTGTACCGAAGATAAAAGGGGACAACAACTGTCACAATGACACTCGTTTTAAAATCCAACGACCAATAAAAGAGAGTCGTAAAAATTTTACAAAGTGGTAGAAGACCTAAGGAATCAACAATTACTTTACGGTTTTATTTGATTAAAAGTAAGGAAAAAAACATTATAGACATAGCTCAACAAAATTTGTGTCAAATAGAAACCGTAAAATTCTATAATGAGAAACAAGTAAATGGAAATTGGACAGAACCTAAAAAAAACGAGAGACTTAAAATTTAAATCGTAGAAAGTATTTAAACCCGTTTAAGATTCAGTAATAAAAAATTTCATTAAAGACATTTTAAGGTTATGTAATATATAATTAAGAAATTAGAGACAAGAATAAAAGGTAGAAAATGAAGAGACTCTATATAAAACCCACTAAAGAAGGAGTATAGAAAGTCGAATTACTAAATAAAAATCGATAAACAAGTCAAGTAAAGTCAAACATTAAATTTAACAAAAAAGTAATTTTTTAATAAAGAAAGGTTTACACGGATCAATTAAATGTAATAAATAGTACATAGTTATCACAATGGAATAATTTAGTTTATTTATCTGTACAATATGATATACAAACTATTAAGACTGTAGAAGCTAGAAACTTTCCTTCTCAGGAGTCGCACTAAAAAGTAAAACTCGAGTACAAGGAAACTTAAAACAGTCTTAAGACCCAAATATCATATGAAGAGTTGTCTAATAAACCTAAACGAGGGAGGTCCACGAACTCCAATGGTGGTTCAGTCCCATTGTAATTTGATGTAAAAAGGTCAACTCGAAAAAGGAGGAGATTTTAGTGTCTTCACACTAAAGTCCGAAGTTTGGACACACTCTTATTCGAACGATAGGTAAAAGTCTCTTCTGGAAAAGGGAGTTAAACATAGAGGAAGTGGGTCTCGGTACCGTCTCTGTTCGTGTTTGAGGTGGTGGTTGGAGACTTTTGGAAAGAAAGAGGGATTAAGTACATGAATTCTACACATAAAGTTCTTAAGATCGGAAATTGACCTCCCCTCCTCAAGAGACTAATCTGGAGTGGTGTTCCATAACGGAGGTTACAGTGGAGAAGTATGGTTACACAACAGTGAGGTTCTGTGACTTTAAGTCCTAAATCCAATCGTCCTTCGTGGTTCGTTGGTGGGGGTTTTGGGTTCTGTTTGTAGACACACCATGAAATGTTAAAGTGTAAGTGAAGAAAAAAATACCGAAGAACAGAGACTTCTTGAAGGAGTGAATGTTTGAGTTAGTAAGTGACTTTCCCTAATTTACGAGAGACGTCGTAAAATTCTGTAAAGAGACTCAGAAACAAGAAGGTCTACCGGGACCAAAGATGAAGATATTTGATCCTCCACTCCCAGTATTCGACTCATTCTTCCTCCTTCTTTCAAACGACTTCTCACCTTTTCCAAACTTTACCACCCTTTACCCTTTCGTTCTATTTGTCGTTTGTGATTTATTATTCGTCATATTTACCATAAGTCTTTTCAAGTATCCGTCCTCTGGTGAACTGTTCTGAAATATCGAGTACCCGATATGTCATCAGAGTAAAGACTATGTATAATCTGTATTTTGGAACCTATTTAGTGTGACAAATATGGATGGATAAAGTATCCCTAACACTTCTGCACAACACTTCACGAAACTTTTATGATTTAGTGTATCTTACATTCTGTAACATTAGTACAGAAACGGTATCTTTATATAGAGTTTGAGGACGAAATGTCTACGAGAGTTCTTTTTATATTAGATCAATTACCTATCTTGTCAAATCATCTAAACCTATTTTTGTCAAACATTAGTGTCAATACCTATTTTTAGATTGTGACTCTTTTCATATCAAAGGTCATCTATCATTGACTGAGTACTCCACTCTGAATTAAACAAAACGTTCGAAAAGACAAATTATCTTAAACAATTTTGGTTTAATCGTTTCGGGATTAATAATACCCGGTAAACGGTACTATATTTTTATCAAAACGATTCATTTTGAGATTATATAATTTCGTTGAAGTAGTCATTCTAAAATGGACATCATTAGTCTTCATTGATTAACTTGGTTCTTTTAGATTCTCTTAAAATCGTAAGTATAGTGTCCGTTACAAAATCCGTGTTTTATATTTCTAGAGTCCTTCATGTGTTTATTAAATGGAGTATATAAGTAGTTTTAATTGAGAGTTTAAAATCTACCAATTTAATAAAAGTTCTAAAACCAGAAAAGTTCTAACAGTAGGTTTTTATATAAGTAATGACAAGATACTCAAATTTTATACTATTTCATTGAAGAATAGGAATCCCTCAAAGATAAAATCCACTATTTTCATGAAAACACTCTTTAGTATCTGGTAATATTGTTTTACTTTCATGGACAATTCAACTTGAGGTAGTACAAGAGACTGTAAGGTAGTTATAAACCTTCTTATGTAGTTTACAGTCCCTGTTACTGTCGTCGGTACATACACTCTCAATTCTAAGACTTAAATTAAAAGGATCGACATGGCCGTAACACTAAATCATTGACGTAAAATAACACTAATTCGTTGACCGTGAGTACAATGTTTTGACGTTCCTTTTGTACAGTTATACCCAGCACCTCCACTTGAGTAACTAAAACCGTACGTAGTTGTTGTGACGTTTCTACGATACTTGAGAGTAAAATTCAGGAAAATGAACAAGGTTACCATCCATCGTACAAATTAGTCTATTAAACAAAATTTCTAACTGGGGAAGAGACCATGTTCATGTTCTGACGCTTGAAAAGAAACCATTTCATGTACAAGATAATTAGTACGACCTTTTTCAAGTTATCCACAAAATTTGAATCACGTATCCAAATAATAAAAAAAGGTTGATAAACAAGGTCCTCCATTCATACATTTAGATTAATAAAGTCTTTCCCGATGGAGGGAAATGGACTTAAGGTAAGTTCATACCAGTTCTTTTCTTTCTCACCAAACCCGTTAGAATTGAAAAACTTTTGGATAAAAATCTTATTAATGGTGTTACAAAAGCTTCATCATTACCAACAAAATGTTTGGAATAAAAATATGACGAGATACCAAGAAACATTGATTCAGAAATTCAATCTTAAGTTAAAATTTGATGATGACGACGACGACGACGGTTCAGCGAAGTCAACACAGGCTGAGACACTCTGGGGTATCTGCCGTCGGGTAGTCCGAGGGGGTAGGGACCCTAAGAGGTCCGTTCTTGTGACCTCACCCAACGATATACAAAAATTAGTCACTCTTCACCTATGTTGTTTATGAAATTTCTTCAGTTTTCATTTTACTTTGACCGTAAATTATGTTGTCTAACCCATTAGTTCTTCGTGTTGATAAATTTTGTCTATATTTTCAGAAAACCAAATTTTTTTTCGGTTTACAATTCAAAACATAAACAGTGGTACATCTAAAAGGGATGGTGAGACGACATTATGTTTCTTGAGTAACCCTTTCGGAATAAGCAAGTCTCACTAGGTATCAAGAAGGTCAATGAACCTTGACTATGTTTTAACTTAAGTTTTTGACCTGTACCTTGTTGTCTGACTAAGGTTCAACCCTTTCCTTATGAGGTCACGCCATATGACAGTGGAACGAATAACTTGAATATACGTCTCATGTAGTACGTTTTACGACCCGACCTCTTCGTGTTCGACCTTAGGTCTAACGTCCCTCTTTACAGTTATTGGAGTCTATACATCTACTGTGGTGGGAATACCGTCTTTCG
This sequence comes from Capra ibex, assembly GCA_006410555.1. Classification (NCBI taxonomy): domain Eukaryota; kingdom Metazoa; phylum Chordata; class Mammalia; order Artiodactyla; family Bovidae; genus Capra; species Capra ibex. The sequence goes on along the minus strand of SJYO01034137.1, from coordinate 70,391,157 downwards.
CTTCTTGATTTCTCGGAGAACCACTTTTACTTTCACTTTCTCCTCTCACTTTTTCAACCGAATTTTGAGTTGTAAGTTACCCTGGTACCGTAGACCAGGGTAGTAAAGTACCGTTTATCTACTCCTTTACTTTGGCACTCTCTGAAATAAAACCCCTCGAGGTTTTAGAGAAGAGGTTTTAGTGACGTCTACCACTGACGTCGGTACTTTAAGTTTCTGTGAACGAGGAACCTTCTTTTCGATACTGTTTGGATCTGTCGTATAATTTTTCGTCTCTGTAATGAAATGGTTGTTTGTAACAGATCAGTTTTGATACCAAAAAGGTCATCAGTCCATACCTATACTCTCGACATGATATTTCTTTCGACTCGTAGCTTCTTAACTACGAAAACTTGACACCATAACCTCTTCTGAGAACTCTCAGGGAACCTGAGGTTCCTCTAGTTTTGGTAGTTAAGATTTCCTTTAGTCAGGACCTATAAGTGACCTTCCTGACTTCGACTTCGAGGTTATGAAACTGATGGACTACGCTTCTCGACTGAGTAACCTTTTCTGGGACTACGACCCTTTCTAACTTCCTCCTTCTCTTCCCCTGCTGTCTTCTACTTTACCAACCAACCATAGTGACTGAGCTACCTGTACTCAAACTCATGCGAGACCCTCAACCACTGCCTGTCCCTTCGAACCACACGACGTCAGGTGCCCCAGAGTTTCTCAGTCTGTGTTGACTCACTGACTTGACTTGACAAAATTTATGTCTAAGGAAACATAAAAAAGATAACTTATACCTTTACTAAAGACCAATTTTTACAGAGAAAAATTTATCCATTTTTATACAAGAAAATTCATATCAATACACAGAATTTTAGCAAGCAAAATATTTTTCTGTTCCTATCTGTTTGTTGAATGTGAGAAAGATCCTCTGTAAGGTTTTCCTTTTTTTTTGAAATCGGGTCGAAGAAAGGTTTAATACAAAAGATCCTATTATCTTGGAATGACAAAAATTTTTCATGTACTGTGTTTGTTCTAGTGGTAAATTATCCTTCTGAAAATCTGTAAATTTATAGAAGGAGTGATCGATCCTTATTGTCGTTAGTTTTCAGACTTTTAGGTTAGACCTATAAGACATCAAATGCGATATCTTCATATGAAAGTCTTAAAGTTCGAATTTATATCTACGAAAAAGGGATAACACTATTACAAATCAGTTAAACACAAATGGAATCCCACTCTCCATACTGACCCTCTTCCGTGTTCCCCTGGAGGACGACGACGACGACGACGATTCAGCGAAGTCAGCACAAGCTGAGACACGCTGGGGTATCTGCCGTCGGGTGGTCCGAGGGGGCAGGGACCCTAAGAGGTCCGTTCTTATGACCTCACCCAACGGTAAAGGAAGAGGTTACGTGCTTTCACTTTTCGCTTTCACTTCAGTGAGTCAGCACGGGTTGAGAATCACTGGAGTACCTGACGTCGGGTGGTCCGAGGAAACAGGTACCCTAAAAGGTCGGTTGTCATTACCTCACCCCACGGTAACGGAAGAGGTTCCCCTGGAGGCCCCGTGACTTTTACTACGTATAGAATTAGACCCACCACCATTGTACTCACATACGTATATATTTTAAAGTGGATGGACATATACATTCGAAATACATGAAATACCATATACAATATAAAGTTCTTTTTTATTTTCCCACAAATCGATGAATACTTTACGGGTTGACAAAATGTTACGGAGTAATTATACTGAAACAATCAGTTTTACCATATCCTTTTTTGTTTAATAGACTATACGTACCGAATTCCTGACGATTAGTACGAATCCGTTTGATATAGACTTCGATCTCGTTTCAAAATCACTACTCTACACGACCATCACATAGTCTTTAACGGTCCCTCTTATGTCACATAGTCGAATTGATATTTCTTGACTTCACGACATTGTCAAATTCGTTGTTGTTCTTCTAGTCTTGTGGACGTTTATTTACTATACTGGTACCGTACAAATAAACTGAATAAATGGGTACGAAAAATAAAGACGAATGACAAACCCAAAAACAGTGACATAACGAACCTGAAGGTTTACCAACCCTTAAGACAATGTATAAGAATTGACAACAAAAATCACACCATTTTTCGACTTAAATACTAACACGAAAATTTTAATACGTAAGTTGAAGTATCGATAATGACCTCTTCTCAACCCAAATGCGTCCTTTATGTTTATGTGTTAGACGGAGTTTACAAAAAATGAAAACGAGTCTTGGTACAATTAAGAGTAGTGGAGGTTTTCGGAAACTCTCCTAATCGACGTATCTGGTTATAACAAGATATAATCAGTCATAATTCGTATACTACAGTGGAACAAAGGAGGGGAGGAATTCGAAAAAAAAAAAAAAACGTCCCACCCCCCCTCCCCTCACCCCACAAAAAACAACAACAACAACCAAAAAAAAACCCCCCCCCATTAAGAGTTTTAAGGCACCGAATTTATGGTGATCGACCGTGTGTACTAACTATTTAAATGTGAGAGTTTGGACAAACTTTACCCAGTTTATGGATTCGCGACGTCTTGTTACGTTTGGTTGGTCGTTAAGGAGTATTTTCTCTTTCCCCCACACTAATCCACGGTCGATAATTCGTTCAATAACGTTTTTGTCAAACCACCAAACAAAGACGTTATCCGCGTCCAATTTGATCATAAAAGAGAATTAAGCGACCTTTTTTATTTTTTCTGATCCGAAATCCTCCATCTTATTTATCAGCTCCGTACTTCGGTGACCCCGTTTGTGTGAGCCCCAAAATGCCTCCAGAAATATGACTGGGAGCCCTAACCAATGACTAATAATTGGGACGGCCCCTTGATAGCTTGCCTTAGACACGCTCCGAATAGCTCGGGGCCCATTCCTCTACGTCCTCCCTTATATTCGAAGATTATTTTCTTTGCGTCATTGTTATCGTCTCCTTGTCGAGACGGACCACTGCATTACCGACCGTCGTCAGGTCGAAGTCGTCTCGACGACGATGGAGTCGTAGGTTGGAGAGAGTTGTCTCAGGTCGAAGCCGTCTCGATGGGGCCGACGATGAAGAACGCTACGGTGAAACAGCCACTGTGGCTGTGGAAGCGAATGTTCCCGGCCTTGCGGTCTGTTTCCGACCAGGACGACAAAGTTCAACAGACTTGTCTGTGAGAGTGAGTGGTGGGCGGGGGGGGGAGGGGTTGAGGGGTTTGGGGAGTCATCAGCTTAGTTAGACGAGGAATTCAAATCCCGGTCTTTGGACCGCGTGTGAGGGTCGCACGGAGTCAAAGGGACCTGACGAGAGCCTAGGCGAAGAGGGCCAGGCGTGGGGTGGGGGAGTTGGGCGGTGACTAGGAGACGGGCTCACTTTGCGCCGCCGGGGTGAGAGGGCGGGCCGGGGCGCACGGCCAGGAGGGCGGAATGGAGGCGGTCCATCTCCAACTCCTCTGTCTCGCACCTCTTGACCTCTGTCCTCCCCTTCGTCATCTCGTCGGTCACCCCCTTCTTCACGTCCACTCGCCCGCCGGCCTCGTCCCCGTTCCTCGGCGATTCGCTCTTCCGCCGCCTCTTCTCCCACCAGGACTCGCGACGGGTGTCCTCTGTCTCCTTCTCTGTCTCCGAGACCATTGAGTCGGCGGCGAGCGCCATGTCCTCGTCGGCGGTGTCGACGTCCATCCGTTTCCGCTTCTCGCGCCGCATCTCGTCCCGCACGTCCTACGAGTCGCGGTTGACGTGGCTCGGTCCGTGGCGCCGCGGACTCCGCCGTCGCTGGCGCAGAGGCGGCGGGGGCGGCCCGCAGCTCCCGAGCGCCGGCCGGCGGCCTGGGCCGTGCCTGTGGGAGTACTCCCCCGACCCCCCGCCCGCTTTCTCGCGCCCTTCCTTCCCCGGCCTGAGCCTCGGCGGCAGCTCCCCCTCTTCCTACAGGGAGACTGGGGGGTGGGTGGGGTTGGAGGTTGGGGTCCTTCGCGGCACTGTCCTGGGTCTCGGGGCGCCTCTCGTCGGCGCCGAGGAGCCTTGGGGGAAGAGAGGGGCCGAGGGGTGGGGGCCCCCAGAGCCGAGGAGGACGAGGCCGAGCCGAGCCATCTACGTTTTTTGTTGAGAGCCGACCTCTGTTAGTCGACTCTTTGGGCTCGTAAACTCCGCGAGCGAGGCGTGGAACCCGAGGTCGGCTAACCGGGTCCTCCCGTGCGGGGGACCCGCGGCGCGAGCCTTCTGGTGTCCGGTATCCTGGGCAGCGAGTCTCTGGGGTGCTAGAGTAACCCGTAAGCGAAAGGGGCGGACGAGGGAGGGGAAGTAAGGGGTTGGTGCGACGGCTAACCGGGTTGATGACGTGCCGGATGATCGCGACCGCCCGCCTGATCTGCAGCGGACAGTGGCCCCACCGAGAACGTGCGGGGGGCGCGAAGGGTAACCGACCTCTCCGGCGTGTCTTCCGGGTGCTCCTGTCCCTCCTCGGATCACCCAACAAAAAAACGAGTCCGCAAGCTGAGTCTATTCGCCACGTCCGACGACGACGCCTCCGCCCTCCTGTCACTCGAGAGTCCATCCCCCTCGCCAAGCGCCAATGACCCGTCCGTCTCGTGCCGGGGCGGAAGACCGAGAGTAGGAAGTGCACCTCCCTTGACAGCCAGGCGTCAGGTCTAGGGTCGGCCGTTCAGAACAGGAGTCCAGAGCCCATGCATCCACCGTCGCGCCCAGGACCTCTGCTCTCGATACCATAGACGTTCGTCCCTACGAACGGCCGTAAGCCTGGACCACCTAGATGGAGTCGTTACTGGCGTGGTGGGCCGACACCTCAAACCGAATTTATCCCGGAGTGGACTTACGAAGACAAAACAAAAGAAGAAAAAGGGATCGCACTCGCGGATATTTTTCACTCGGGAAACACCCCTCCTTACTCCGCTTCCGACTTGCCTTCCAGATTCATTCTCTGGAAACGGAGGGAGTCCTGTACAAGGTCTTCTCTCACCTTACCCTATACCCTTCCCTCACCTTTCTCTTACCCTACCCATACCTTCGACAGAGACTCATCCCTCTTTCACCCGCAAATTTTGAATCTTAAACCTTTCTATGACACTCGCAATTCAATCCGTTTTGCTGTGTTAGTCTTAAAATTCATATACTACCTACAGACCTCTCCTTTTCCCATTATCAGACACGAAAAATTTAAGGTCTACATAAGGAAGTTTCTGGCCTGGACACACACCCACCTACCAACGCGACATAGATCCCGAGTCTCTATTCCTTTGTTTACGACATAATATAATGAATTACGACATTTATTCACTCCTCATTTATCTAGAAGGGTGTATGTCACCTGACTGTATAAACAACTGAACCACCCCTCCTCTCAACAAACCATTGTTTTACTCGTTTCATCACGTTTTACTACTCTCTTAGTAAACACAAGGGGAATCTTACCCAATAAATTCATAGGGACACTTTCTGTGACGATGTAAATAAACACATCGATTCTCAGTCGGAAAGGATTGAGTGGTAGGATTCTTCGCACAACGACGGAAGAAAGGATCGATTCTCTAAGTGTCCCTTTCATTTTCAGAGGTCTAACACCCTGTCGTCAAGTCGGTCCGTGGTGTACAACCACACAAGACTCAAGACATATCCCACACGGCTGTTTGACTACCTACAACTCCAGACCATGACAAGACACTTCTAGGGAGTCTACTTTGTGTCGACTCGTCCAACACGGTACGTCGGTCGGATGTCCTCCCGTCTGAACCTCACTCTTCAAGTGTCCGGATTAGGTTTTAGTCACGAGATGTCTTCCTAGAAACAAACAAACGTCGTATTCCGTAAACGGAGTACATAAGTATCTCTTACACCAATCCGGTCATGTGACTAAACTTTCCCAAGTCTCTCGAGGAGGGGGGTCACTGAATTAACTAACGTCAATACACGAAAACCTCTTCCTTTACCGTTGGGTGAGGTCACAAGAACGGACCTCTTAGGGTCCCTGCCACCTCGGACCACCCGACGGCAGATACCCCAGCGCGTGCTGACTTCACTGCGTCGTCGTCGTCGTCGTCGTCGTCGTTACACGAATTCGTGTAGTTAATTCGTACCTAAGTCTCAATACACGAAAATCCGTGAACGCTTTTAGTCCTTTCGGTGAATAAAAGACCGTATAAAATAAAAACATACAAACAAAAAAAAAAAAAAAAACATTTTAGAAATTAAGAATGTACGCAAGGGTTTGTACTTGGGGGGAGGGTGGAGGGAGGGGTATTGTAGAGAGACCCAGTAGGGGTACGTGGTCGAGGTTCGTAAAAACATACAAAATATTAGTTACTGAGTCCAGTACTTATCTAAAATAGGTACTTCCCCAAAAAGAAAAAAGGGTTTTAAGAGATGAATTTCACTCTCATTTGGTGTGTACCCGAAAGGTCCCCCGAGTCACCATCTCTCAGACGGACGGTTACGATATCTTTGTCCTCTGTGTCCAAGCTAGGGACTCAGTCCTTCTAGGGGACCTCTTCCCTTACCGTCGGGTGAGGTCATAAGAACGGACCTCTTAAGGGAACCTATCTCGTCGGACCGTCCGACATCAGGTACCCCAACGTTTCTCAACCTGTGTTGACTCGTGTGTGTGTGTGTATGAGCAAAGTGTAGAAACGAACACTCCAAAAAAAAAAAAAATTAAAGTCACAGTATCCTTTAGTCCTATCAGTGGAAAAAGAGGAAGGAAAAACCCCGGTACATATACCCCTCCACATCTATCTTCTAAACGGAGTGAGGGAGTCCCTTCGAGAAATTCACCTCTACACAACTAGGAAAATAACGGAGGAAACCCAGTAATTACTATTTGACACTCTAAATAGTAAATACTCTAGATAAGTCGTAAAATAACCTCCGGCCAAGTCACTTGTCCAAGACAAGAGGTTATCGCCACAATTTGACATTCATTCGATTAAAAACTGTCCTACAAGAATGTCCTTGAAACGTTCATAATATACGGGGTAAACAACGTCTTATACTTCACACCGAAAAGGGTCTCTTACTACGGACGTCTAGAAACAAATTACAAATCTCAACGACTAAAGGAGAAAGAGTTTTCCCCTTTGACAATCAAAATACAAATTACTATTCCCCTTAAATCCGGAAATGTCTTCTTTGATTGGTTCCCAGAAGATCTTTTCGAACACGGACCTTTTGGATTTTAAACTTTACACAGGGACTACATGTTACCAACTTATAACAACAAAGCCCTCTCCTCTAATCGTGTCACCAGAAACTTTCCTCTTGACAAACGGTTCACAATATATACCCTGGGTCAAGGGTCTACTCTAACGAAGTTGACTTTTCCCGGTAGTCGACGAGGTAGACGTGTCTTCCCGTTTAGGACAGATGTGGAGAGTGATCGTCCTCCTAGTCACAAAAAACGAGGACTCCATGAAGGAGGAGGAAAGAGTCTTAAGACCACGACTCGTTTTGTCTGAAGACAACAGTAATTTTAAAATAAATGTTCGAAATCGGGAAAAACATGAATTTGAAGTACGTAGGAAAGAATGTCACAAACAGTAGGAGAACATAAACAGAAACCAATTTACAGTGTATGAAAAAGGGTTGAAAATTTACTGGACACGTACGTATGAAGAAATATCAAATCTCTACTCCGTCTTCAATGTAGAATGTATGACTGAGACTAATAAGTCGGTCCTCGTAGTATAACTTCTTGACTCCCGAGAAAGGTCTAGATCTCCGATTCTCAGACGTGAATCACCCCTCCACAGACACACATCATAACCGTTTATAAACGTGTACTCAAGTAAAAGAAAAGTATAACCGTGACCAACACCATTGTCAGTCAACGTAAAATCTCTGTAGAAGGGAAAATTTTAGAAGGATTGAACTTTAACCCAGTTGAAGAACACTTAAGAAACTTTATATAAGGAAATTCTAGATCCTATACAAAAATACAAGTTCAGTGAGAGAAGAATCGACAATGATTTTGTTTATCCCGATCCAACCCAATGTCACATTATTGTTGGGATTTAGAAACTTTCAAATTTCGTTCTACAAATTGTGATCATCTGACCCTCGGAACAGGGTACAACGGGAGAAGGACTCTGAACCAAATTGTCAAACTCATAAAAGTTAGTAACACTGTCTCTGTTTCACATAGTACTGTGTATGTGTGACTGAAAATTTTCGAAAACCTTCAATGTATACTATCAAACGTGTAGAGTAACCGGTTTAGTTCAGTACCGGTATACAATTGAGCTCCTTCACCCCTTCATCTTAAAATTGTGTACATCTCTGGATCTTTGTAAACCTGTGAGATGGTAAAGACACTCATCTGTAAGAGGAAGGATATACATGAAGTTTCTTAGGTGGACGGTTATGTCCTCTGTACCCAAGTTAGGGACCCAGTCCTTCTAAGGGACCTCTTCCTTTACCGTTGGATGAGGTCAGAAGAAAGGATCCTTCAGGGTACCTATCTCCTCGGACCGTCCGATATCAGACACCCCAGGGTTTCTCAGTCCGTGCTGAATCACTGATTTGTTGATATAAGAAGAAGGACATACATGAAGTAGGAACCGAGGAGGGACACCTCTATTGGGGATTGAGGGTAAGTCAGTGACACAGTACGAGTTTCAGACCCTAGAGACTCATTACGAATCATCGGTACTAGAGACCTGAAGTATTCAATAGACAAAGGGAATGTGACAACTTTAGTATCTCATCAACATCCCTGTATATTGATGTTATGCACAAGAATAATTATTATAAACTTCTCCTCTTCTTACCTTCTGTATTTGGTCTGTGACTTGACATCGTAAAAACCTTGGAACGACCTGTCTACAACGATCCCGAGTTTCATATTCTTTTTACTTTATTTTTTCGTATAGTTTACTGATCAATTGCAAACTGATCGGGTGTCTAAATGAAACACTTTAACGATATTTTCGACGATTTGTAAATATCAGTTAAAGACACAAAAAGAGTAATAACATCTGGTCACGACGACGACGACGGCGATTCAACGAAGTCAGCACAGGTTGAGACACGCTGGGGTATCTGCCGTCGGGTGGTCCGAGGGGGCAGGGACCCTAAGAGGTCCGTTCTTGTGACCTCACCCAATGGTAAAGGAAGAGGTCACGTACTTTCTCTTTTCACTTTCACTTCAGCGAGTCAGCACAGACTGAGAATCGCTGGGGCACCTGACGTCGGATGGTCCGAGGAGACAGGTACCCTAAGAGGTCCGTTCTCATGACCTCACCCCACGGTAACGGAAGACATCTGGTCACTGTCAATTATAAGATCGTGTACGGGATCTCGTATCAAGAAATACCAGGAACCGAAACCGAACGTTCTCTAGGAAACTAAAAAATAGTAGAAACCGGTGTAGACTTCAACCTGAAACCTCTTATACCGAAAGAAAGACACCGACTCGTCAAAACAGTCACACAAAGGACTGGGACGTTTCCACCCCTGAATCCTTAACAAAATTCAAAACTTGTCGATCTGAAAATCTACCACCACGAAGAAACTTATGGAAAGAAAATAAAGGAGCAATTTGCATTAGTTGTCGTTGATAGTGTATGATGAGTAGAAGACAGAAGGTCGGAGAAGAGAATCCCGGTATTTATTCAAGAAATCGGTGTACTTGGATTGATGTACGAGTATTTAAGTAATCCATGAAGAGTGAAGGTTTAATAACATCGCTGTCAATATAGTTTACAAAACAATAAGGAATTGTACTTAGTAAACAACTCCAGTACAGAGACACAAAGGAACTTCTCTTTCTCAAAGGTACTCATCAGAGTCTTGTCAAAGGACGACGAACCGGGGACTCGGATGGATACACACCCCAAGAACAATTCCGTCGTGGAGTGAACACTAAATATATGACCACTTCTATTTGATCTAATACGACGTCATTAGGTGGGGGAGGACGGTGTGGTTAGAGTCACCAAATTCTGTTGTTTGGATACAATAAAGAAGGAGACAGTACATAAGTAACGTATGGTGGACCCCCAAGAGACCCGACGTGGGGTAGACCCTGGATACGACTGTTTGTCGTTGGTAGACTCACAAAAGTCACTGACACTGTCTTCCTTTTTTTCGGTCCGTGCAACGTGTCATCGACAATTTGACAACTCACTCTGTTGGAATACACGAATATCACAACTTTTTCGTTCCATATACTCCAAAATCAAATAGTCGAGATAACATTTAACTCTTGATTTAACAAAGAGTAATGGGGACTTTACAATTTAACTTCTCATTTACCAGAAGTACTGGTGACTTTACTATTTACAGATTAAATCATACTAAAAAAAGGGATTTAAAAAGTAAGAAATTAGAGAAGTAAGAAATGACTTTTCAAGGTGAGGATAGGAATACTCATTAAGAACGATGAAAAAAAAAGGACAAAGGACAAAACTGTATCACTAGAAAACGAATTTTCTATTCCTTAGATAAATATTAATTTTAATTTTAAGAGTGGATATGGACAACCACATAGAAATGAAAGATTTTCATACTACAAATTATATTTTTGATTAAAGGGGTTTGATACAAGAAAATTTACATCTATTTTATATAGTCGTCGTCTTTTCGAAGGACTTTCTTCTTTAACAAGTTTTCTTTAAACTTTCATCGTTTTCATATTCTTTTCTCTTGACTGTCACCTGTGTCTCTTGTCGTACCCTCATTCATGTCGTACTTTCTTTTATTCTTCTACTATATATCTGATTTAGACACAAGTCTTCTATCTTGACTTAATTTTATACTCAACTCCCTGGATGAACGAAAAGATTTGACAAATTTAGGTAGTTTTCAATGATTTACATATAAACCTTCCTTACAAGAATTTATCAAAGTCATCTATAGGAGATCCCATCCACTGGGGTTGGAAAAACCACGGTCCCTGGTCAAAGCACCTTTTGTTCAAAAGGTACATACCCCCACCCCCCGTCCTTCCCACCAAAGTTCTACTAAGTTTACATAATGTAAATAATACGTGAAATAAAGATATTAATAATATAGTCGAGGTGGAGTCTAGTAGTCCGTAATCTAGGGTCTCTAACACGTCGGGATAAGATCTCCTAAATTTCATTGTTCTTACATCTGTATATAAAACCTAGAGTAAAAGTACAGTCACCAAAATTAACGATAAACTCATAATTAACATTTAGGTAAGATCCATCTCTTACTAATTTACGGGACAAATTTTTTTTTACCTAACTCATTTCAAACTCTTAATTAAAATCTTAGGAATCTTTACTGCCGAATTGTGTGTGGTCATTCACCCAAAAGGGACTACCAAGTCACCATTTTTAGGTGGACGTTACGTCCTCTACGTCCTCTGAGTCTAAACTAGGGACTTCAACCCTTCTAGGGGACCTCCTCCTTTACCGTGGGGTGAGGTCATAAGAACGGACTTTTTAGGGTACCTATCTCCTCGGATCACCTGACATGTCAAGTTTCCAAGTGTTTCTCAGTCTGTGTTGACTCGTGTGTGTGTGTGGTCATTTATCGATAATTTGTATTATATGAATCATAACACAAAAAGTCTGTAGAAACTATAGAAAACATAGTTTTTAATTATCATAATAGTTTAGTTACAGTAATATATAGTAGGGGAGAGTATAAACATGATCCTCCTTTATCATTTCATAATCGTTTTAGTTTGGACTCTACTTAAAGAATATAATAAGAAAAATGTCTAAAATGAAGTAAGTAAGTAAATTGTTTAAGGACCCCGTGTTGAAACGGCTTATGGATGCGAATGGTCCATAACAGGACCCGTTGTCTTTTTTTATCACTTTTTTTATCTAAGAGGACACACATATGTCGGCGTCGACTACTGCAGAAGGTCCAAGTCACACAAATCTCGACCGTAGAGAAAACAGTACTACACGTAAAAAATATGTAGTCGTCATCTGAGAGGTCTCGACTCAGGAGTCTGTAAGAAGTCATGTAACGTTGGTCCTTTTCGGTGGAATCAAATAAAAACAGTTCGACCATTCATAAAAAATATAAAATTATACTAAAAACACTACAAAGATAACCACCAATTAGTAATACGAGTCTCTCTTGAATAACAGTCCTAATTATTTTACACGAAATTTCGACGATCACACTATACGGATGGATCCAAACTTAGGACTGAAACGAAGAAGCGGACAACACACTGGACCCAGTTCAGTGAATTAGAGAGACACACAGAAAAAACAGTAGGTATTACTCCTTCAACACACACGAAATATTTAAACAACACTGCTAATTCACTGAATCAAGTACAGGGATTAGGTCGTTTATGATCCACTCTTAATCGATACTCATTATAGTAAAGTAACAGTAAAGATTTTCATTTGTAAAACTATAAAAATCGTACATTTATAAAAATTTCACAAAATTTTGAAATTTATATCATTATGACTACGAATTCAAATTATGAGACGAAATTGGTATGACAATTAATATGACTTAATTAATTATGTCGATAACTTGTATTGACTAGTAACCGTGCCAAGATAATTTTAAAGAGCACGGAATTTTTTATGATAAGAACCTTAATCATTCACTTAAGTGTATAAACAACCGAGGGAGTATCCCGAAGGGACCACCGAATCTTCCGTTTCTCAAACGGAGGTTACTTCCTCTGGACCCAAGTTTGGGACCCAACCCTTCTAGAGAACCGTTGGGTGCGGTCATAAGAATGGATCTCTTAAGGTACCTGTCTCCTCGGACCGCCCGATGTCAGGTATCCCAGTGTTTCTCAGTCCGTGCTGACTCACTGATTGTGAAATAATATGAATCCCAAACTTTTACCATACAATTTTATTAAAACTTCAAAAACATGCACACACAACACATATCATAATTTGAACCTTTTTATTACTGTAGACAAGGTAAATTTAATTTGTAAATAAACAGGTCAAATACAAATCTTTCGAAAATTCCAGTGTTTTACTTTTATAAAGTACTATTTTTATAATCTTTATTCTTATTACTCCGTTATCCTTTATCCCATGTTTTGATACATTAAGCCAAACAAATCGATGAATAAACAACAACGTATATTAACTCGTTTGATTATATAAAGAAAACGTCAAACGTCGAAAACCGAAATTAAAATTTTTAAGTAAAAAGGATTCCCCGTTCAGTATTTTGTAAAGAATAAAATCTCAGAGGTTCTTGAAGATACAAAGAACTTCTTGACTTACTCCGACGATTTGGAGAGGTCCTGATACCTTAAAGTCATCGTTTCCATTTTTGTATAAATACAATTATTTAATAATCACTGTTTGTAAAATGTCGACACACTGGATTCTCACTCATAGATTTTTATTATACAACAAAGTGTAAAAAAAGTTTGACCTTTTTATAAAAAAGATAGAAAAAAAAGTATTCTTATTCGTCTTCATATCTACCAAGGTTTAATAACATGTTTAATCATGTTTATGTCTCCCTTTTCGATAAATTTTAAGAATCTCGAAATAAAACATTTCGTAAGATAACCTCGATATCACAGTAAAAAAGTCAGAACATATATCCGAGAAAAATAAAACGGATTCTTTATATAGTATTATCTATAAGTATTGATAATTTTGTAAACATAATCGTGTTTGACTCCATAGTTTTAACTTCATTAACTTCACACACAAAAACAAACAAGAAAGTATAAGATAGAATTATTAACGAAGACAACACCAACAGTATAAATAAAAATCTTTTTACAATTCTGTTGGATTAAACTTTAATGCATAAATTAAAGAGTTTTTCACAAGTTTGAACGACACCCCATAATACCTTTTAAAGGTCTACGAAGTACCAAATTTGCCGAAGTACTCGGAAAGTAAATCAAATTTGAATCCTAAACATGGAGTCTTTCACCTTACTAATTAATGGGTTACTAGTAATTTAAGGAAGTCTAGTCACAGAGGGACTGAAAGACACATGCAAAAAAGAAATGATCAAGTAATTGGAAGGAGGAAACTCCCTACCGATGACAGAGAGAACTAGGGACGTCGAACTCAAGGGTCCCGTCCTTTGTGTCTTTTCAATTGACTGACACTGAAAATTTCCCTTTGAGAAGTGAGAGTGGTGTCTTGTGAAGACTGTGGTTTACACAGACAAAAGGTGTGGTTCGTCCAGACTGTGGTTGTTGGGTCGCAATCGTGTCTGGGGAGTCCCCTTCCCATGTCAGGACACTCTAACGAGAGTGAAGTCTACGGTCAGTGTCCCTCACTTGCTAGGGGTCCAAAGGATGCTGAAGACATCTTGAACCGATGTCTACCCCCAAGAGTGTTGGGGTAGGAGTCCCAGGTATTAACCGATGTCTCTGAATGTCTTGAGTCCCTTTCTGAAAGGAATTGACAATGACCGAAGAATATTTCCTTTAGAGTCCTTGCCGGTCCTTCTTTATGTACCCGTTCTAGACCTTCTCAGAGTTCAGGTCCTCGACCCTTCGCCCCGACTTTCAATGGTGAGAGATTGGAACGGAAAACGACCGTTGGTCGTGGGAAGGACTTCGATAGATCCCCGGGGTTGACGGTCAGTAAAGTAAATGTATGTCTGTCTGTGAGAATAGTGATGGTCTCTAAGGTCCCCAAAATCTTTGAGACTATAAACCCCAATTTCCTGGTTTATAATCTTGTTTTCTATGAGGATGGTGAGGTAGTAAGTCCTTTAATGTCCCAAAATCCACGAAGGGATCTCCGAGTCAGTCATTTCTTATACGGATGTTACACCCTCTGGCGACGTCACGTCCTATGGACCCAAACTAGGGACCCAGTTCTTGTAGGGGACATCCTCCTTTGTCGTCAGGTGTGGTCATAAAAACGGACCTTTAGGGTACTTGTCTCCTCGGACCACCCTATGTCAGAGACCCCAACGTTCGCAGTCTGTACTGAATCGTTGACTTGGTGGTATTGGTGGTGGTCCTCGAGACACAGTCCTTGCTCCCCATCTCTGGTTTATATATAAAGAATAATATAGTATCAATATAAGGAACCTCTTCCTTTACCGTTGGGTGACGTCATAAGAACGGACTTTTTAGGACACCTGTCTCCTCGGGCTACCCGATATCAGGTTCCTAGTGTTTCTTAACCTGTGTTGATTCGCTGTTTCGTATGGAATTTTTTTTTAGAAAAAAAAAAATTTTACAGTCAAAAGAAACATATCTCCAGAGTCCCAGAGCTAATTGACACTTGGTCAAATAAGAGATCTTACCATTACCGCGAGTTCGAAACTTGTTTTTAACTCTAAATCTTTGTTTTATGACCCATACTGTGAGGTTTCCCTATTAGTATGACAAATAGATCGTCAGTCATTTGATTACATTGATACACAGACGATTGACCTCATCTTATACTTCCAAGTACGGATTTCTAGTGGAAATACTTGATTGTCAAGTATTTCGAAAATATCAACTCCTGAAATTCAACACACCTTTCCTTTGACACCACTTTCTCTATCTGGATCTGGAACTCATGGATCGAGTCAGGGACCATGTATCATCTATGAGTCATAACAAATACTCTCACTTCACTCGAGTGATAATAAATCAGAGAATAACCTAACATCTGAATTTTTTATAAGTGTTGGATTTTCAACTCTCAATACAAAAGAATCCTCCCTGAAAAATCCTGAATTTTGGGTCCTCGGTCGTAGAGTTCATTGGGACTCTCTTCTCGAGACTCCTCAACTGTCCCTGTTGGTCTAAAACATCCTCAAAACAGTTTTTCCCGTCCAGTAAACTTACAGTTTTAACTAACGACAATTAATTTCCTTTCAGTCTATAGAGTTCAATTCCTTAAATCGCGAAAAGACACATACCCTTATACGTTCTCAGACTCGAGTGACTTTAGTAAGGAAACTATACATGGAGTCGATAGACCACGGTCATCGGATATAAAAGTGTAGGACTCAAAAGAGTCCCGGGTGGAAGCCACCACCGACGGTAGTGACTACTGGCACTGTAGGAAACAAATGACTATGCCGTCCTTTATAAGGTAAAGAGTTCTATCCTTTTACTGACTCTAGAAAAAGAAACCTCTCATCTATGGGTTTTGTGTAAGTGTCTGAAAAAAAAAAAAAAAAAGGACCAATGTGACGTGTGGAAACCCTTAGTATCGAGGGACTGGTTCCTAACTTAGACCCGGGAACCGTCACTTTCGAACCTCAGGATTGGTGACATGACGGTCTCTTAAGGACGTCTGGTAAAATTATTGACCGTCTTGAACCAGTGATATTCTCCATGTTTATTTTACGACATCTCCAAATTTTCTTTCTTCAGAATGTACTAATAGCTTCACCTGCAGTATAATACCATAACCCTTTCTGCAGTGTTTTTCATCGTAAAACTCTAACAGAAGTTTTCAATTCTAAAGAAATCCGTCTACATCTACTTCTTTTGTGATTTAATGTTTACCTATTTACAAGGTCAATTCTTTTGCTAACAGTCCGACCCTTGTTATTGGTTTGGGTTAACATTCTATAAATCTTTACGTAGAAGTTCCGAAATCTTTGAGAGTTTCATTTATTTCCTGTTTTTGATATAGTACGTTTATTATTGGTTTTCTTTCGACCACACTGATATAATGAAATAGTTACATCTAAATTTTCGTTTTTTGGAAATCCAGTAGAAAAAAGATAGTATTGGTTAGGTAATTATTCAAGAAGTCCAAGATGAAGGGACCTTCGAGTTGACCATTTCTTAGACGGAGGTTACTTCCTCTGGGGCCAAGTTAAGGACCAAGTCCTTCTAGGCGACCTGTTCCCTATCCTATAGGTGAGGGTATAAGAATCGGAAGGGAACACCGAGTCGACCATTTCTTAGACGGACATTATGTTCTCTGGACCCAAGTTAGGGACCCAACCCTTCTAGGGGACCTCTTCCCTTTCCGACGGGTGAGGTCATAAGACTGGCCCTCTTAAGGTACCTGACATATCAGTATCCCAACGTTTCTCAGCCTGTGCTGGCTCGCTGGAAGTAAAAGTGAGTCCAAGATGATAGTTTTGGTACGTTTGAACTGGTGAAGGCCATAGAAGTAAAGGTCATAGAACAGGTTTGTACGAGTGAAGAGGAGACCCTTTGGTGTTGTCGACGGATAAACCGGAAAGAGGAAAGTGAAAACAGAGTGGTTTGGGAAGAGGTGTACATTCGTTTTCATAGTCTAGAGTCTTTCAGAAGGGTAATGTCAACACAATTTTAGCTTTGAGGAGAAACCTATGACTGAAGGAAAATAGAGTGAAAGACAAGGAGGAGGAAGGAGTCAAATAAGGACTGTGAACGATCAACAGAAAAACAATGAACTTGGATGATCTACACATAAAGGTATTCCGGAAACGTCCATAAAGGGGGAGTAGAGAAGGTGTATAAAAATATAAACGTAGGTAGTGAGGCAATGAAGTGAAGAAACAAGTGTACAATGTAGGAGTCTCTTAGGAAGAAACTACTTCCATTCGGAAGAAATCCAGTATGTGATAGGGGTATCATTCAAAAAAAAAAGGAAGTATCATGAATTGTAATGTATAATAAATCAAAAATTTACCAGATAGAGACGAAAATCTTATACTCAAGATTTCTCTTTCTAAAATTAAACCTTGCATTGACACGAGGGTTACTTCTCTTATCACTGATTGTATACTATCCACAAGTTTACACAAAACTCACTTACTTCCGTGTTTAGACAATAGTATTGTAGTTGGTAGGGGATACGAGACTGAAATTTTTTAAACAAAAATTAATGTCATTTCAAGAACCGAAAATCTATACTGATATGAGACTGAAAATTAAGACCAAGAGATAAGGAGTATAGAAAAGACCCATAGTCAAGAGAAAATCATCGACAAACTTTTTATTTTGTTTACATCGAAAAGGTGAACAGTGACACGAAGGAGTTTGAGGTAATTTCAATTGGACTTTTGTTTTGGTTTTTGTTGGTTTCTTGGGTCATTTTTTCTTTTTCGTTCAAATTGTCTTAGGTTTTGTTTTATGATTGACAAGGAGGTTGGAATCAAAACCATTCAATACAACGCCCGTTGGGCGAACGGAACAGACTGTCGGAGAAGTAAGAGAGAGAAAGGAAGGGGAGACACAGGGTACCACGTATAATATACGAGTCAGAAGAATCAAAATGAAAGACATAAACACTTTTCAGAGAACTTAGAGAAGACAGGAAAAGACGAAATGAAGTCCTGGGGTAGTAGGAACTGGACACTTTCACTTTCACAATCAGTGAGTCACCACAGGGTGAGGAACGTTGGGATACCTGACACCGGGTGGTCCGAGGAGACAGGTACCCTAAGAGGTCTGTACTTATGACCTCACCCAACGGTACGGAGGAGATCCCCTAGAAGGACTGGGTCCCTAGGTTGGATCAGAGGGTGTAACGTCCACTTAAGAAATGCGAGACTCAGTGGTCCCTTCGGGAAGAACTGGACACCACCACCACCACCACCAAATCAGTGATTCAGCATAGACTGAGAACGTTGGGGTACCCGACATCGGACGGTCCGAGGAGACACCTTAAGAGGTCCGTTCTTATGACCTACCCAACGGTAAAGGAAGAGGTCTCCTAGAAGGACTGGGTCCTTACCTTGGGTCCAGAGGGCGTAACGTCCGTCTAAGAAATGGCTGACTCGATGCTCCCTTCGAAACTGGACATGGCTACACTATAAGACAGTTGACCGAAGGAACGGAAACACGAGAGTACGGAAGGTAAAGTAGACGTACAACGACGGTCCTAGCAGGAGAACGAAAAGTGTATCTCAGAAGTAACATTTGATAGTTCTCACAACGCCGACGAGATTTTAGTAGTCCCTGAGTCTGAGCAAGAAAGACAACGTGGTAGGAATCGTTCCCAAAGAGGAAATTCCGACGAAATACCGGACACTACTGGCGACCACGGATGGACAGAACAATCCAAAAAAAGAAACAGTCGTTCCTCACCCTTCTCGTACTCATAGTCAGTTGGAGGAAATTCTGGGAAGACGATTCGACGATTCAACGAAGTCAGCACAGACTGAGACACGTCGGGGTATCTGCCGTCGGGTGGTCCGAGGTGGCAGGGACCCTAAGAGGTCCGTTCCAATGACCCCACCCAACGGTAAAGGAAGAGGTTACGTACTTTCTCTTTTCACTTTCACTTCAGCGAGTCAGCACAGACTGAGAATCGCTGGGGTACCTGACGTCGGATGGTCCGAGGAGGTAGGTACCTAAAAGGTCCGTTCTCATGACCTCACCCCATGGTAACGGAAGAGGCTTCTGGGAGGACCCTTACGGTTTGGACACTGAAGAGGATTGTAATATATCGATAGGAATCGAAAACCCCCTCAGACCTTTTCAGAAAATTACCCCCGTGAACGATAATCACTGTAAGACAATCACTTCGTTTTTCTCACTCTACCTAAACACCACCCTTCGGTCGTCATAGACAGTATGGACACAAGGTCGATGACTCTACGAAGACACCAAGGTTGAATGGTAAGTGAAGAGACAAAGGACCGAAAACGGGTACTAAAAAAACAGAACGGAAATAACAAAGGAAGGAAAAGATTCAGTAACGGAGGATGAAGGAAGTATTCTAACTTAACTTAACACATACTAATTTATATTGAGAAACCATATCTTTGAAAAGAGACCCAAAGAAAGAGACCCAAGGGAGTTCGTCAACTTATTCACTCGTCAATGTCGTATATTTGGTCTTTTTTTTTCATTTTATTCTTGACACTAGACCTCTATGTGACGTGATAACTTGAACGGAAACACAAAGGGATTGGTTCTTTGAGACGGTAAACGAGACGTGAGAATTCGCAATTTATATTAGAAAATTTCCAATTAACACAGTGTCTTCTTTGTAGCTTTATGACACCTTCACTTTT
The DNA here is from genome assembly GCA_006410555.1 of Capra ibex. Classification (NCBI taxonomy): domain Eukaryota; kingdom Metazoa; phylum Chordata; class Mammalia; order Artiodactyla; family Bovidae; genus Capra; species Capra ibex. Next base: position 70,371,277 of record SJYO01034137.1, on the reverse strand, counting down.
CCTGAACTACTTTCGTATAAATAAGTCCATTTGATCAAAAAAAAAGTGACCCTACCTATTTATATTTCGATATGGAGATTTTATAAGTTCATATGTTTTACAGTGTTTCGGTCTTCCTTCGAGACACATCACCCCTAGTATACTTCGAATCGTTTTTTCAGATTCATTATTTAAACAATGGAGGTGCAACCGAAGGATTAGATATCTACCTCCTCTTACTATGAATTGACAGTCCCAACAAAACCTATAATATACTCTTAGAATACATTCGAAACTGACGTTTACGGACCATTCGTTCGTGAATCCTATACATTACAAGATACATCGATACAGTCCAATCCACACTTTATTTACGGAATGATGAAATAAAAACTCCCCAGATGTCTAAAGGTCCAATATCTAAAGAGGTATGACCCCAGACGATTAGACTCAGTCGTTTGAGAACCCTAAACCGGATCCTTCATCCCTGTCCAGGAAAGAGGAGGTCCTGAACGACGATTCCTGGGAAGAAACAGAGAAGACGAACAGAGGAAGGGTCGGGTAAACCCCCGTAGACACATACGACACTCTGTCCCTCCGACCCTCCTTCGGAACAACCCTGAGTCCAAAAAAGGGTCAGAAAAACGGTTGGTGTCTCGGTTTCGAAAAGTTTCACTCGGACAGATACTCCACACATATCATTCATAAACTCACATACAATACTGGTCACGAGACCGTTCACGTAGCCTATCACTCATTCTGTGTCCAAAATTGTAGTTTCTTGAAGGTCAGGCACACAATCTCGGTGTTCACTTAACGTACGATTCCTTTAGAAAGACATTACGAAATGTCCCCGTTGTATGGTGACTCTCTTAAGGGTTGCCTATGGAACAAACTGCACCTACGATAGCAACGAGTACAAGAGAACATTCAAGTCCCCCGTGAACAAGTGAATGAGTAAACAATAAATAGATAACTAAAGTAAAATCTGTTAACGTTAGGTAACATTATGAAATCCCGGAATTGTAATATAAACATTCGTAGTCAAAATATGTATAACGAACAGACAAAAGGGTGCATCACTTCACTTTCAACGAGTCAGAACAGACTGAGAAACGCTGGGGTACCTGATAAACGGGGGACTTAAGAGGTCCGTTCCTATGACCTCAGCCATCGGAAAGGGAAGAGGTCCCTTAGAAGGGTTGGCCCCTAGTTCGGGTCCTGAGGGTGTAACGTCCGTCTAAGAAATGGTCGACTCGGTGTTCCCTTCGGACAAAAGGGGACATCCCATAAATATTAAAGAACTTACCGTTTCGTATGTCTTTGTACCTTTATAAGACGTATTTTCATCCTTTACCATGTTGGACCGGTGGACCCAGTATGATAACGAGAACGGAAACTAAGACAGACACCTCACTCCTAAAATGGTCCAGTCTTCGAGTAGAAACGATAAGGATGATCCCAAAAACTTCACAGATCGGAGGAAAAGTGGGGACGGACTAAAAAAAGACCTCAGACATCGAGACACGGACGAGTCGTTCATGTCTTTGTAAAGTGTATAGGAGTCGTGTATAACTTACAAATAACTCACTCACTTAGATTAAATTGAGAGGATCGTACCTTAGTAATCCGGACCCTAAGTCTGAGTGGACCTCAGGTAAGGAGGAGTTTACTTCGTCATTATAGAAACCACTGTCTCGATTGTCGATGCTGAAAAGTCCTGTACTGAAACGTACCTGAAAAAGTTAAATTGCAAATGACACCAAGAAAACGGTGACTCTGGAAAAGACTGTAACTCATAGAACAAAAGACGCACCGAGGGTAGAAGGAAGAGAAGATGGACGAAGAGTGTTTTTACTCTGAAACCCACTTTAAAGCACAATCAGTGAGTCAGTATAGACTGAAAAACACTGGGATACCTGACATCGGGTGGTTTGAGACGACAGGTACCCTAAAAGGTCCGTTCTTATGACCTCACCCAACGGTAACGGAAGAGGTCCCCTAGAAGGGTTGGGTCCTTAGTTTAAGTGTAGAGGACACAGAGGACGTGACGCTCGTCTAAGAAATGGGCGACTGGGTACTCCCTTCGAGACCCACTTTCAATTCAATGTCCTGTAAGAGTTGAAGTTTCCACTTTTCCATGCCAATAGTGTACAAGGTCATGATTATAATCACTTATCAGAAATCTTTAGAGACGATTGACACTTGGGACTCCGGACACCGGACTTGTCGATCAACATTCACTATTCTCTACCAGAAAACTTCTTCCTTAAGGTCTCTCGAGGACCCGACAGCGTCCTATTTCTTCCCTACCGATAGAACTATCACCCCCACTATTTTTCGAATCGTTTTTTAAGTTCAGTATCTACATAATCAAGAGTTCTTCCAATGAGTAAATACGAGAAAAATGTCACCTGTGGGTTACTGATAGAAACGGGGTCTTTATTCCCACTTCTTAGTCTCTTTCCAAGAAATCCCCTACCCCCTCCCCTATGATTCGAACAGAAACTGTTCAAACTGTCGTTTAAAACCTCGTCGTCCAAGTGCGATCGAGGTACTGTTTCCACCAAAACTTTGATAACCCCTCATCTCCACCTCTCCGACGGGCTCGACCTCTGGGACAATGGACTTGACCCATCGGATACCCCGAATACAGTAAGTTAGGACGACACCACAGGACAAGGAAACGACATGTTTTCGACTAAATATCCTGTGATTATGGTGTTTACCGAAGGGACCACCGAGTCTCCAATTTCGCAGACGGAGGTTACGACCTCTGGGTCCAAGCTAGGGACCCAGCCCTTCTAGGGGACCTCTTCCTTTACCATTGGGTGAGGTCATGAGAACGGACCTCTTAGGGTACCTGTCTCCTCGGACCATCCGATGTCAGGTGCCCCAGGGTTTCTCAACCTGTGCTGACTCGCTGAAGTGAAAGTGAAAGTCATGGTGTTTATCTCATAAGGGTCCCAGGACGATACATGGTCTATGAACAATTCCGTAACCTCTACGTTTTGTCTTATTCTATGTCAAGACAGGAGATTCTTAAATCGTAAAACAACGTTTCTGTCTATATATTTGTCTTTTATAATATATCATTCACTTTGTCTCGAAGTATTCCCGAATTTGCAGTTGTCCTATCTCTTATAAAGGAACCCAGATCTTACTCCCACCTATAAACCATTCTTCGGAAGGACTTTCCTTTGTAAACCCCACCCAGAATTTCCTATTTGTCCCCAAACGAGTCACTTCTTTACTTTCCACCTTCTTCGTCTCCCTTGATACTCGGGTCCGTCCCTCCAGTTCTATCAAACCTCTCCCATCAAAAATGACACAAAGTTTACACACATTTCGTCCTCCACTCTCGTCTCTTCAACCGTACCCCAGTCGTCTCCCCTGGAAACAAATGGTACTCTTCCTTAACTCCTAAACCCCATCGGTCACTTCCCACTCCTCCGGTTGAGACCCGGTGTCAGAAACACCCTAGAAGGTCCGGGTTGGTGTGTCCGTCGAAGTCCGAAACAGATCGTCCGGAGTATCTCCTTTCCACGGGTGAGTGTAGTCTCTATCCTCGGTCGAGAAACCCCGAGGAACTTACTCTACTGAGGACGCGGGTCACCGAAACCGGACCTCGACAAGACACCAAACCCTTCCCTTACCTCGAACACCTCAATCACAGAGAGGAGGGGAGAACGGAGATCGTGACAGGGTCACTACCATGGCCTACGGTACTAGAAGCAAAAGACTTACAACTCGAAATTCGGTTGAAAAAGTGAGAGGAGAAAGTGAAAGTAGTTCTCCGAAAAATCAAGGAGAAGTGAAAGACGGTATTCCCACCACAGTAGACGTATAGACTCCACTAAATATAATGAGGGTCGTTAGAACTAAGGTCAAACACAAAGAAGGTCAGGTCGTAAAGAGTACTACATGAGACGTATATTCAATTTATTCGTCCCACTGTTATATGTCGGAACTGATGAGGAAAAGGATAAACCTTGGTCAGACAACAAGGTACAGGTCAAGATTGACAACGAAGGACTGGACGTATGTCTAAAGAGTTTTCCGTCCAGTCCACCAGACCATAAGGGTAGAGAAAGTCTTAAAAGGTGTCAAAGAACACTAGGTGTGTCAGTTTCTGAAACCGTATCAGTTATTTCGTCTTTATCTACAAAAAGACCTTGAGAGAACGAAAAAGGTACTAGGTCGCCTACAACCGTTAAACTAGAGACCAAGGAGACGGAAAAGATTTTGGTCGAACTTGTAGTCCTTCAAGTGTCAAGTGTATAACAACTTCGGACCGAACCTCTTAAAACTCGTAATGAAGTGATCGCACACTCTACTCACGTCAACAAGTCATCAAACTCGTAAGAAACCGTAAAGGAAAGAAACTCTAACCTTACTTTTGACTGGAAAAGGTCAGGACACCGGTGACGACTCAAAAGGTCTAAACGACCGTATGACTCACGTCGTGAAAAGTGTCGTAGTAGAAAATCCTAAACTTTATCGAGTTGACCTTAAGGTAGTGGAGGTAATCGAAACAAGCATCACTACGAAAGATTCCGGGTGAACTGAAGTGTAAGGTCCTACAGACCGAGATCTACTCACTAGTGTGGTAGCACTAATAGGCCCAGTACTTCTAGAAAAAACATGTCAAGAAGGCACATAAGAACGGTGGAGAAGAATTATAGAAGACGAAGACAATCCAGGTATGGTAAAGACAGTAAATAACTCGGGTAGAAACGTACTTTACAAGGGAACCATAGAGATTAAAAGAACTTCTCTAGAGATCACAAAGGGTGAGACAAGAAAAGGAGATAAAGAAACGTGACTAGCGACTTCTTCCGAAAGAATGGAGAAGAACGATAAGAAACCTTGAGACGTAAGTCTACGAATATAGAAAGGAAAAGAGGAAACGAAAAGTGAAGAGAAGAAAAGTGTCGATAAACATTCCGGAGGGGTCTGTCGGTAAAACGAAAAAACGTAAAGAAAAGGTACCCCTACCAGAACTAGTGACAGAGGACATGTCACAGTGTTTGGAGTAAGGTATCAAGTAGTCCTTGAGATAGTCTGTATCCGGGAATTTAGATAAAGAGTGAAGGTGACATATTAGTAGTCCCTAAACTAAATCCAGTATGTATTACTAGATCGTCAAAAGGGATGAAAGAAGTTTAATTCAGACTTAAAGCGTTATTCCTCAAGCACTAGACTCGGTGTCAGTCGAGGACCAGAACAAAAACGACTGATATATCTCGAAGAGGTAGATTATATTAGATAGACTAAAACCACAACTGGTAGACCACTACAGGTACACATCTCAGAAGAGACCCGAGGTTTTCGTGACGTCTACCACTTACGTCGGTACTTTAATTTTCTACGAATGAGGAACCTTCTTTTCAATACTGGTTGGATCTATCGTATAAGTTTTCGTCTCTGTAATGAAACGACTGATTCCAGGCAGATCAGTTCCGATACCAAAAAGGTCACCAGTACATACCTACACTCTCAACCTGACACTTCTTCCGACTCGCGGCTTCTTAACTACGTAAACTTGACACCACAACCTCTTTTGAGAACTCTCAGGGTACCTGATGTTCATCTAGGTTGGTCAGGTAAGACTTCCTCTAGTCGGGACCCTAAAGAAACCTTCCTTACTACGATTTCGACTTTCAGGTCATGAAACCGGTGGAGTACGCTTCTCAACTGAGTAACCTTTTCTGAGACTACTACCCTCCCTAACCCTCGTCCTCCTCTTCCCCTATTGTCTCTTACTCTACCGACCTACCGTAGTGCCTGAGTTACCTGCACTCAGACTCACTTGAGACCCTCAACCACTACCTACTCCTCCGGACCGCACGACGCTAAGTACCCCAGCGTCTTTCAGCCTGTGCTGACTCGCTGACTTGACTTGACTTGACAGGGTCACTCATTTATTTCCGAACCAACACTGAAAATGAGAAACAGGATTAACTGGCTAACAAGTCGTCTTCCAACATCCGTCATTCTCTACACTAGTCTAATCGTGAATTCTCGAGAAAGACCACCCACTCTCTGTTCAGGTACCCTAGGTGTATGTACATCTGTGGTAACACACCGGTAACATCTTAGATCCCTTTATTTCTATCGTTTCTCCTCCAAAGAAAAATTACCACTCCTCCACTTTAAAAATTCTTTATGAATAAACAAACCAACACAACCCAAAATCAACGCCGGTTCCCCAGATACAACACAGGACACCCTAGAAAACAACCCCACGTATCTGAAAGATCAACACCTTGTCTCAGAGGTCTCGCACGCCCGAGTCATTAACTCCGGTACTCGAATCAACGGGGCGTCGGATACCCTGAGAATCAAGGGGTCAGTCCCTAGTTTAGGCGCAGGGGACGTAACGCTCCGTTTAAGAATTGGTGGTCCGGTGGTCCTTTTGGGAGACGACGACGACGACGACGACGACGATTCAGCGAAGTCAGCACAGACTGAGACACGCTGAGGTATCTGCCGTCGGGTGGTCCGAGGGGGCAGGGACCCTAAGAGGTCCGTTCTTGTGACCTCACCCCACGGTAAAGGAAGAGGTCACGTCCTTTCACTTTTCACTTCCACTTCAACGAGTCAGTACAGACTGAGAAACACTGGGGTACCTGACATCGGATGGTCCGAGGAGGCAGGTACCCTAAAAGGTCCGTTCTCCTGATCTCAGCCAACGGTAACGGAAGAGTCTTTTCGGGACACTCTCCTCTTTAATTGACTTANCCCTAAGAGGTCCGTTCTTGTGACCTCACCCCACGGTAAAGGAAGAGGTCACGACCTTTCACTTTTCACTTCCACTTCAACGAGTCAGCACAGACTGAGAAACACTGGGGTACCTGACATCGGATGGTCCGAGGAGGCAGGTACCCTAAAAGGTCCGTTCTCCTGATCTCAGCCAACGGTAACGGAAGAGTCTTTTCGGGACACTCTCCTCTTTAATTGACTTAAACCATCGCTAATTAAACTTATTAGGGACTAGAGAAGAAAAGGAAGGAAGGGAGGAGTGAGATGGGGTTTAAACTAGACTAGTGGTAGACTCTATCCGTTTCCTTCTTCCCGTTCCAATGTCCTTTTTTACTCAGATCAAATTATTCAGTCTACGAGTAGAATAGACTCAGAGTTCATCCGTCAACATCCTTAAACGTAAGGACTCCTCACAACAGTTGTACATCCAGTAGATCCCTCGTAAGATCCTGTCATGTTTGTATATCTCCTTCTTCTTTGACCCGTCTTTTTTTCTTTATAGTCCTTTCATCTTACGGTTTCTCCGTTACAGAAGTAAAAACAAATTTCATATTCATTTTACTGAACACCTTAAGTCATGAAATGTTTTTAAAAGTCATTACTATAAATCTTGGAACTTCTTGCCACGACTTATTTATCTTACGGTATAGTCTCGACATGAAGAAAAAAAGGAGGTGTTCCTTTCTCTTACGGAGAATTCGGTAGTAAGATGAAGAAACACGATTCTCGTAGTCAAACTTTATAGGTCAAGGACCGTTCGTCAAGGAGAGAACATGAGAAAAGTCAACGTATCACAAGTATCTTTACTTTGACTTGAACAACGACTTGAAAAACGGGTAAAAAGATAGTGTAAAACTTGAAAATAAGAATAATTAAAGTTTCATGAAAGACATATATTTCCTCTATCTTTGACATGTAAAAGGACAAACAGTAAATAGAAAACTTAAAGGGATAAATTTTTTTTATATAATAGTCCAGTTTAAATAGAAAAGAGAAAACTGAAGACCTAAAATTCAACATGGTTCCAGAGGGCAAACGAAAACAATGTTTCCTTAAGTGAATTTTTGAATCGTCTAATCAAAAATCTCGTCAAAACCCTAATGTCTTTTAACTTGTCTGTTATGTCTCTTAAGAAGTAAAGAAGAGACATGAGTCACAGGAGACAATGGTATAATGTAACCACACCATGGAAACAATGTCAACTACTTAACTATAACTGTGTAATAATAATTGGTTTCACGTATGAAAAATAATCCTAAGTGAGAAACAACACATCAACACACATATGTTTACATATTACTGTACATAGGTAGCAATAAATAGTTTCCTATTCAAAGTGTCGGGATTTTTAGGGGACGTGAGGAGAATCAATAGAAAGAGACGGTGGGGGGTTGGAGACTAGAAAAATGACATATCAAAACGGAAAAACTCCCAGTACATCTATCTTGACATTGGGTCTTTTTCCCAAGTACACAGTCTAAAAGTGTCTTTCGGTTCGAGACTGTCACTGACGTCGTTTCATTCCTAAATAACGTCCGACGACTCGTTCACTCACTCTCTGTTTGGAGTCCAGGTGAGGTTAAACCAGAGACTCAATCCTCGACCCCCTCTTCTTGTCTCTTCGACCCCAATAAGTAACAGATCACTGTAAAGACACTGTAAAGAATCAACATCAAAGTCTTCAGTCCTATGGATGTCAAATGATTGTAGACCAACCCACCTGGTACTGGGGCCTTCCCGCCCCTCAACCCCTCCAGACTATCGAGTAGGACGGGACCTCTTTTTTGGACTCAGACATGGAATTACTATTCAATAGGTACTGTCGTTAAAATCATACAATTGTTACAATATCTGTCGTCGTTGAAATCAGTAGACTGAGACAACTAATGACAAGTCAATCGTGTCCCAACTCCAGTCTCCCCTGTTCTTTCCTTATGTCAAAACCTATATCTTCAATTAGTATTTCAACAGTCACCCTGAACTAAAATCTCCCCCGAACCAAAGTCTTAGTATGTCGTACATGGGAAAAGTTTAACCGACGACGTATATTAATCGTCATACAAAATTCTAAGGACGTACAGAAAAGTACCGAACCATCGAGTAAAGAAAAAAATAACGACTCATTATAAGGTAACATACCTATATAGTGACAAATAGAGAAGTGGACAACTTCCTGTAGAACGAACGAAGGTTCAAAACCGTCAATAGTAATTTCAACGATATTTCGAGTACACATCCAAAAGAGATAACTACACCAAAAAGTTGAGTAAACCCAATTTAGAAACCCCACACTAAAGAGTTAGTATAAAATTCTGACTAAGCCAAACATTTTGGGACGGTTTGGCAGAGGTTTGACATAGTAAAACGTAATGGTGGATGCAACTTACTCAAAGACAACGATGTGTAGGGGTGGTTGTAAACCATAACGATTAAAAGAAGAAAGAGAAAAATTGACATCGATAAGATAACCCACACATCAGCATAAAGGAAAATTAAACGTCAAAGGATTCCTGTATACTATAACTCATAGAAAATTATACGAATAAACTGTAGACATATAAAAGAAACCACCCCATAGACGAGTCTAGAAAACGAGTATAACATTTACGAAAAAAAAAAAAAGAGTAACAACTCAAATTCTCAAGAAAATATACAAAACCTATGTTCGGGAAATAGTCTATATATACAAAACGTTTACAAAAGAGGGTCAGACACCGAACAAGAAGTAAGAGAATTATCACAGAAAACATCTCGTCTTTAAAAATTATTATCACTTTAGGTTGTGATGTTAAAAAAAAAGTACCTAGTACGAAATCCAACATAGATTTTGAAGTAACGGTTTAGGTTCCAGTGGTTCTAAAAGAAGACACAGAATGTAAATCCAGAGAACAATAAAAAACACTTTCCACATATCAGTCACAGATCCACGTGAATGACCGTACACCTACAGGTCAACGAAATCGTGGGTAAAAACTTTTCAGATCGGAAAAAGGTGATTTAACGAAAACGAGGAAACAGTTTCTAGTCTAAGATAAATATACCCACATAAAGAGGAGAATTACAGAATCACCAAGTAAAAATGCAAATTTAGAAACGAAACAAACCTTAAATTGAACCACTTACCATACTCGTTACTTAAATCGATATATCATTAGTCCACCAATTTATCAATAGGGTTGTCTTGACTCTAATTAGATTTTTCTACGGCAAAAAATATGATTTACGAGTATATATAAACCCGGATGAAACCTGAAAGACAAAGTAATTAGACAGAACACCAAAAAAAGAAAAAGAAAAAAAAAAAAAAATGACAATGGAATTAATGACTCCGAAATAATTATATGACGGACTTTCTAGGACCTGTGCTGACTCGCTGATTCGTGTCGTGTTGTGTCGTGTACGCTTTCTAGGTCCAGGGAAGTATAAAGAAAAAGATCTTAATGTAAAAATAAGATAAATGTACACTGTAAATTTTAACCCAACAGGTTAAAGAAGAAGAGAGACTGATTTAGGATGACCGTAATTTAAATATTCAATAAAATCCCTATGAACCGTAGAAACTTACTTAGAAGGGTAGGGTATTGGTCTACAGAAAGGTAAATAAGTTCAAAAAATAGGAGATCATCACAAAATTAAAAAAGAAACATCTACAAACCTGTCATTTTAAATAATGATCCGTAAAATACAGAAGATAAGGATAACATTTACCCAAGAAAAGAAGGTAATAGGAGATTATGTGTGTATGCCTATTTAAACATACACTAATCATTAGATGTCAATAAATATGAACTTTGTCTTTTCTAATTCCAGAATCTGTTAAAGAATCAGAGTCTTTTATCTCCTTCTTAACTCAACCATTTTAGAATCTTATTGTTCACATTTGATACCAACGACGACGATTCAGCGAAGTCAGCACAGGCTGAGACGTTGGGGTCTCTGCCGTCGGGTGGTCCGAGGGGGTAGGGACCCTAAGAGGTCCGTTCTTATGACCTCACCCAACGGTAAAGGAAGAGGTTACGTACTTTCACTTTTCACTTTCACTTCAGCGAGTCAGCACAGACTGAGAAGCGCTGGGGTACCTGACGTTGGATGGTCCGAGGAGGTAGGTACCCTAAAAGGTCCGTTCTCATGACTTCACCCCACGGTAACGGAAGAGGTCATTTGATCCCATTAGGGTGTTATTTATCAATATCTTGACGTATAAAAACTTGGTACGACGATGACGTCGACGATACAGTGAAATCAGCACAGGTTGAGACACACTGGGTTATCTGCCATCGGATGGTCCGAGGGAACAGGCACCCTAAGAGGTCCGTTCTTGCGACCTCACCCAACGGCAAAGGAAGAGGTCACGTACTTTCACTTTCCCTTCAGCGAGTCAGCACAGGCTGAGAATCGCTGGGGTACCTGACGTTGGATGGTCCGAGGAGGTAGGTACCCTAAAAGGTCCGTTCTCATGACTTCACCCCACGGTAACGGAAGAGGTCATTTGATCCCATTAGGATGTTATTTATCAATATCTTGACGTATAAAAACTTGGTATTACCGGTTAATTTAACACTAAAAAAAAAAAACCACCTTGTAAATTTTATAAGGATTTTGTAGTCACTAATTTTCATACAACTGAATTACCAGATAATTCTAAAAAGTGTGTAACTAAAAAGTCCTATGTAATTACGTTATTTGGTTCACAAATCTCATATTGTCTTAAGACACACATATTCTTTCCTTCACTTCCCAGAAGCTACAATCACAGGAATGTATATATGGACACCTTTACGGTTCAGAACCTTAACCGTTAGTGTGTGTCGTTATTGTCGTCAGTCTCATTATCATGACCTAACGAAATAGGTCAAGAGGTGCCTCGACGTTCCACTTTCGACATAAGAATTGTAGACATAAATGTCGTTCCAAACCTCTTCTCGAATTTAATACTTAGAGAATCAAATATATCCTCGACCGTATAGATGAAAAAGGAAGATCTCTATCTCACGAATAGAAAAAGAGACCTTAAATTGATTTAAGGGACCCCACCCTCTATTTCCAAAGACAGGGATTTATATTCTCACATCGAGGTCCCTTCTATTCTTTCTAAAATAATGGAAACTTACCTTCGTCTACCGAAGTCTCTTTTCTTCTGTTCTAATTCTCCTCTGTAAAAGGTAGAAACACAGGATAGTCAAAAGTATGAGTCCTCTCGACCTGACGTGTCCTTGTAACTCTGTAGATCCTCTTTATCAGCAGATTGTTTCCGTATATATTATATATAAATAGCGTACATACGTAAAGTCAAGTCAAGTCAACGAGTCAACACAGACTGAGAAACTCTGGGGTACCTGATGTCACACGGTCCGAAGGGACAGGTAGTGGGTGAAGACCTTGAACGAGTTTGAGTATGGGTAACTCAGTCACTACGGTAGATCGGCATAGTAGGAGACAGCAGGGGAAGAGGAGGACGGAAGTCAGAAAGGGTCGTAATCCCAGAAAAGGTGACTCAGTCAAGAAACATAGTCCACCGGTATCATAACCTCAAAGTAGAAGTCGTAGTCAGGAAGGTTTCTTATAAGTCCTGACTAAAGGAAATCTTAACTGACCAACCTAGAGGAACGTCAGGTTCCCTGAGTGTTCTCAGAAGCTGTAATGTCAAGTATTTGTAGTCAAGAAACCTTGAGTTGAAAGAAATATCAGGTAGAGAGTGTAGGTATGTACTGATGACCTTTTTGGTATCGAAACTGATCTACCTGGAAACAACCGTTCCATTACAGAGACGAAAAATTATACTACAGATTCAACCAGTATCGAAAAGAAGGTTCCTCGTTCACAGAAAACTAAAGTACCGACGTCAGTGGTAGACGTCACTAAAACCTCGGGTTCTTATATTTCAGAGAGTAACAAAGGTGACAAAGGGGTAGATAAACGGTACTTCATCACCCTGGTCTACGGTACTAGAAGTAAAAAACTTACAACTTAAAATTCGGTCGAAAAAGTGAGAGAAGAAAGTGAAAGTAGTTCTCTGAGAAGTCAAGAACATACGTAAATCATATTTATAAAGTATCAAAGTGTTCTTTGACTACTAACTAAATACCTTTGCCTTACCCTTTCGATCCTACCCTTCTTTCTTAACCTCCATTTGAAAAGTGAGAAGTTGAAAAGTCTATGAAAAACTCAGGATGTTTTCACAATTTTACACGTTTTATTTATTTTAAATTTTATCTCCATTCTAATATCTAGATCTCAGATTTTTAAGAATCGAGATAAAAGATTTTATATATATCGGTTTTTCAAACCTTTGACATTCCTTTTACAGTGAAGGGTCGAAATTCTACCGTAATTCTTTCCCTTATAAATCTTTTTCTATTATAAATCACAATGAAGTGATTCATTGTTAATTAGAAATAAACAACTAACTCTTTTGGAATACATTGTGAGGACTCCGTTCAGTCTATCTCTATATCCTCTGACTCCGTGACATTAGAGTTTCCACCCGAAGGGACCACCGAGTTTACCATTTCTCAGATTTACGATTATTTTCGGTAAAGGCGGTGATCAGTAACAACCGTAGATCTTTAGTAGTTTACTAGGTTTTTCCTTTCTAACAGATCCCGACATTTCTTTGTGAATTTAGAGTAATTGAGAAATAATTCCACACGATTAACTATAAGAACACCGTTATAAACCAGTTTACCTTTCAAAGAAAGGAAAATTCCAATTATATGAGGACTGTTATTATACTTGATGTTTATAATACCCTTAATAAAAGTTGATAGTATTAAAGACGATTGTAAATAAAAATTGTGTAATGACACCTCGGACCCATCGCGCTGAAATCCACTACAACGATATCTCGGAGACCCCTTTCTAGGATGACCTCCACAGAAGGAGATTTTGAGGACTCGACACGGGTCCGACCAGGGAAGGACTATCCAAAACTCGATAACAATTTAGGAAATAGAGACAGTCTAAACAAGGATGGGTCATAACAGTGGACCCAAGGACAAACTATCACTATATGACCCTCTTTGACATTATTTCATTAATGAATGGAATCCAAACTTAAGGAGTGTCGAGAAACAATTAAACCATCATTGATTATAATATTTGTGTAGGTGGAGATAGTGGTGTTCGTAGGATAAAACCATCATTACCAACATGGGGGTCTCACACGGGAGAATCTGTGTCAGGAAGACGATCTCGCACCGTAGCACGCACTGTGCACAATACACAAGTCTTTTATGACCCAACCACCTTCTTACTTAACCCTTCGAAGTGTAAAACCAACAAGTTTTAAAACCTCCTTTTCTTTAGTACAATATTCGGATATTCTAATAAAGACACTATTCTTAAAAAGTTCACCATTCGATCATCCTCTTACATATACGAAACCTCTTTCTAGGATGACCTTTATAGAAGGAGAGTTTGAGGACTTGGTCCGACCAGGGAAGGACTACAAAAACTTGAAATAATGAACAAAAGAGTTAAGTGCAAAGTGACCGAAGTCAAACAAAAAAATTAACATAATAAATCTTTTACGAAAAACTTCATAAACCCTATAAAGTAAAATATGTACCGAGACGGAACGCATTATATATCAGTAGGGAGTCATAAACTCCCCCTGACCAAAGTCATGGGGGATTTGGGGGAGGGAAAGACTGGGGAAGAGGAGATATGGTCGTAGGAGTCTATGAGTTCAGGGAATGGATACGTGTGGAAGGACATTTGAAATTAGTAGAGATCTAATGAATCGGATTATGTCACACTTACGACACATTTGTCCACAGTAATATACCGTCTAAGTCCAAAACGAGAAATCTTGAAACACCTTAATAAAAAAACCTTATGAAAGGTAAGTATCAACCAACTTAGACACTTACGTCTCGGGTGACCGGTTGACATTAATTAAATCTATTTCATTGAACAGACAGACAGAGGGGTACGACAACGGGAAAAAGGGAGGAGAGAGAAACAGTAAAACGGGATCCCCAAAACCATTCCGTTTTATCTTCCATTGTCAAGGAAAAATAACCTAAAAAATCTTAAACTTATCATTGTCTTGTATTATTTTTCACCCACAAAAAAAAAAAAAAAAAAGACTTTTTTTCCGACTCGTTGGACGACGAGATTTTCGTCCCATCTCATCTAAGGACTCAAGGGGGGAGGAAAAAAAAGACTGTGGGCGACTTAAGGACTGGTCTATAAAATACACGGATCACCAACATAATCCTCTCAGAGTCCTTCTCATACGGTTCCCTTTCCTTCCGGAAAGATCCCGTCCTTCTCGGGGGTCCAGTCTCGTCCGAGTACCACAAAATAGCGTAGAAACCTCGTCCTTTTAGGATTCTGTCTAAAAAGGAAATTGGGTAAAGAGGAGGAACCTTGACCTTATTTTCTCGTGGCCGAGCACCTTACCTAGGATCTCTAGGGATTCACAGGGATATAAGACCTTTAATTGTAAATTATTATATAATTTCAACCCTTCGGTAACCCTTATTGGGGTCTCTAGTACTCTAATACTTACAGTAATCAAAACCAATAATAATGGAGCACCTAGTGAGCGAACGAGTCAGTGAGTAAGTACAGACTGAGAAACACTGGACCCAAACTTTTAGAGATGGTCACTGATGACCATACAGAACCTCGTACAATGGATTGGGGACTCTAATAAAGGAGACACACAGACATATACGCAAGGACACACACACACACACACACACACACACACACACATATAGTTCTTTAAAGGGTTCTTATAGTGACTCCTAAATTTACACGATTAAGCGAAGTCAGCACAGACTGAGGAACACTGGGACACCTGGTATCGGGCGGTCCGAGGAGACCGGTACCCTAAAAGGTTCGTTCTTATAATCTCACCCAACAGTACGGGAGGAGGTCCCCTAGAAGGGGTGGGTCCCTAGCTTGGACGTAAAGAATGTAGAAGACGTAACCGTCCACCCAAGAAATGGTTATCACGGTGGACTTCTAAATTTACTTTTGTACACTTTTATAGATCCTTTATCATGACGAGTCATTTATAAAGAAAATTTTTATTTTGTTCTCGGGACCCTTAATGTCTTTAAATTCAAAGTACAAAGAAAATTTTTCACCTTCTTTAGACATTACACATCCATTTATAAATTCGTCACATTGAATCCCGTCGGTAAAGTCCCACGGGGACTTCAATACTATAAAAATATTATTATAACTCTATAAACGGAAAAAGTGAAAGTAAAAAAGTACTTACGTGAAACATTTCTGGCGTACTACACAGACACCACAGTGTTGTCTCACTTGTTTCTTCGTTTATACTCTTAGATGGACAGAAGACAAATCAAGTTACAATATCTCTAAATGTTTTCACATTTCATTACAGTGAGAAAAATAATCTGAAAAGAAAGTAAAACTTTAAAAATAAAAATTATTTTTCACAATTCCACGTTACCACAAATAAAAATAAAAAATTTCTTAATTGTAAAATTTAACGACAAAATTAAAGACAAAACCGTTGATAACTATCTACTTTGGATGTATTTACGTTTGGGTAACTTCTCGAGTCATTAAAAATTCCCATATTTCTCTAAGACTCTGGTCTTTTAAACTCTTAACGATATAATTACCTTTCACGATACAAAAAGTTATTCTCCTTTGACTAACTGATTAAATAACCTTACTTGGAACCCGAAGGAACCATCGAGTCTGTCATTTCTTAGGTGGACGTTACTCTAAGTTAGGGAGTAGCCCTTCGAGGGGACTTCTTCCCTCACCGATGAGTAAGGTTATAAGAACGGACCTCTTAAGGTACCTGTGTCCTTGGACCGTCCGACATCAGGTACCCCAGTGTTTCTCAACCTGTGCTGACTCACTGATTGTAAAAACGAATAAATTCATACACCTGGACCTTGTTGAAAGTTTTAAGTATTTCAGATCGAATTGTTTTTATGTGTGTGTCTATCTCTGTACGTACATCTCTAATTCACCTTAAACAACAATCAATGTCTCTTAAATATATCTTCATCTTAAAAATTTTCGTCTAAGAAAAGTTACTTGATTACACTAGTCAATAAGACTAGATATGTAATTTACATGGTCCAAGATAAGATTCAATAATACCTATATGACTGTTTTATCTGTTTCAGGGACGGAGTTCTTCCATTACCAAATTACTCTCTCCGTCCCTATTTGTTCATTTTTTATATCTACTTATTAATGTTTAACACTATTCTTGATGTTTCCTAGTTTATAATACTTTAAGTTCTCCTTTTACTACGTCCGGATGAATATGTCCTCTCCGAAGAGATTCAGTTACTAAAAATTCGACTCTGTCATACATACTCTTCCTCGTCTCCCTTATCGAAAGACGTTTCTCTTGCCACACACGTTTCTGGGACTCCATAACGGATTTTATCCCATCTGTACTCCTTACCACCTTGTTTTACTACAACCTCTTCATCCGTTCTAGGTTCGGTACGTCCCGGAATATTCGTTACCTTTCTTCCGAAATCAAATCTGTACCCTTCCCGAGTTTACACAGATACCGACTCTCCAAACATTCCCTAATAAACCGGTCTTCTCTTACAATCATTTATATCAAAGATAACTCCAACAACACGATCTCCTATTCGTCAATAAAGAGTATTGACAGGGACCAACTACAAGAGTCACTGTCTTCTTACTAAATCTCTCACTAAAATTAAGTCATAACTTTAAGAATCCAAGAATGATGACTCTCAAACAAATCTTCTAATTTAAAGAAAAAACTAATCCAAGAAATTGAATGAGTTTTATACATAATTTATTGATTCACGGATAGTCTACAAAGATGGTCATTATAGACAAACAAAGTCACGAGAAGAAAAATTACTTCATTTTATATAATGGTGGGACCCTCTGGAAGTCTTGTATCTTTTACGAGATTTTCCCTTTTCTTTGTAACGTAAGAGTATACAGTCTCGGTAACCTTGTGGTCCATAAGTAGTTGAAAACGAAATTAGAAACGACACTCAGATACAACTTCCTGAATTGTGTTACATAAAATTGATGGTAGAATTATAAAATTTTATTTAAATTTCCTAGAAAATGGTAATGTAAAAGAAAGAAGTTCATCCGTCGTATCATATCACTAACTTGTTCTTGAGACCTCGGTCTGTGGATCCAATCTGAGGGACAAGGTGGTGGATGAATGTCATACTGGAACCGTACGAGTCAACGAAGTTAGTACAGGTTGAGAAACACTGGGGAACCTGACATCGGACGATCCGAGGAGACAGGTACCTTAAGAGGTCCGTTCTTATAACCTCACCCAACGGTAAAAGAGGAAGTCCCCTAGAAGGGTTGGGTCCCTAACTTGGGTGCAGAAGGTACAGAGAACGTAACCGTCCACCCAAGGAATGGTAATCGTGGTGGACCCTTCGGGGGGTTTATGCCTTACGAAGTGCTTAAACACACAGTAGGAACACGCCCCTGGTACGATTAGAAGAGACATAGTCAGATTAAAATCATAGACTCGACGGCTTCGTTCGTGTACTGGAACCTGTTGACTAAATAAATTGGACAAAGGACCAGTGATTCTACCACTTTTATTAACACGGTTGGAGAATCACAATAACACTCCTGGTTCACTTAAACTTTTTTATTTTTCCAAGGACCGTATATCATCCACGAGACACAGACGACAATGACACGAGTACCATGGACTAAATCATAAGTCATCAAATATCATAAACCATTTACAACTGACTGAATCGAAGGTAAAAATAAAACCACAAACGATAAATACTGTATAAAAAGAACTGAAAATTTTTTAACACTGTAGTGGGATCGGAATTATCCATTAAAACAGTATTTCTTTAAACATTTACAAAATACTCGTTTATTATTAATACGAAAGTACTAAAAATAAACAATTACCAATATCTGTTCAATTATAAAATTTTACAACAATTTTTGTAAATTTTAACATATGCGAGATACTTTATTTTGATAAATAACCTTTTAAGACAAAAATGTCTGTATTTCGAACTACCGATATATCATGAATCACATGTACATTTTATTATCGGGTGTTAGTCGGATAATTAACAAACGAAAAGTCCTGGGGAGTCCAATCACATAAAACAGGTATCAGACATTAATTTCAGTCATTCTCCCTACTTGATATGTCCCTGAGTGTGACGGTATCACCTCGGTCTTTAGGTACTAAATATAAAATTGTCCTGCTCAGACTGAAGACCCGAACCTTATCTCATCTTCCTCGTTAACATCTTATTTCCTCTTTTAGCCCTTCAATCGTGTTATTACGTCCGTCCTCTACCACCACCCACCGAACCTGGTCCCATAGTCGTCGTTACATTACCTTTATGCAAGCTTAAAATCGTCATCAAACCTAACATTCTCCATGACTTAAAAGACTGTAGGACCTAATATCTAACTCTCTCTATCGTCTCTGTTCCTACCGAGATCCTAAAACCGGGCTCAAGGGAGGGACTTACCACTTTAACGATTATTGATTCCACCCCGTCTGATCTTTATCAAACCTCTTCTTTCGAGACGTTAGCTGAAAACCTGTGGTATGAACACTTTAGGGGTAATCTGTCCGTTCATCTCTATAGTTGTTCCATCAACATCAACCTATAATGATCAGACGTAAACTACCACCTTATGTCTGATCCCTATATGTAAATACTGTATTTCAACACTCTGGTCTCCTCTGGTGATTCCCTCACTCCGATCTACCTTTTCTCTGACTCGAGTAATCTATGAAGTAATAAGTGCCCAGTCACCTCCTCCACCTTCCTTACTGCACACCCATTACTTCACTTCTATCCCAAAATCACTTCTCTATCATCGTCAACATAGTTTCCTACGACTTTCTAACTAATCCTATTCTTGATGGTCAACCGGTAATACGAATCGTTATACTTCAATGGGTACGGGAACTATGTGTACTAAAAACATCTCACCATCCCTAGTCACGGACTGATCCGACATTCTCTTATCCGTCTCTCGTCGACCTCCGACACTGATACCTCAGAGTATATTCTAAAACGATAATTCCCTTCCTCCTATCCTCCGTCACCGACCTCCTCATACACCCCAACTCACTACTTACAAAATTCTTCGCATAAACATACAACTGTACTTTCTAGAACATCTTTTTCCTTTTATGTAATACCTCTTTTTCCTTCCTTGTTAATAACCTTGTTGTAGAAACTCATCTGATCCCATCTACCTTGGATCACTTACCCCCTTCCCCTCCGAGAAGCGACCCTCGCACCTTTTAAGCGGATACCATAATCCTCTCTTCTGTCTCTTATGACCGCAGGTAAATCAATTCCCCCGTCTATGTATGCCACGACCCTTGCAAAAACCAAAATGAATTAACTAAGTAAAAGAATTACTTTATCTTTATTTCACTAGTCTATCATACTCCTTTCTTCTCTACTTGACCAACAAAATCTTCCGGACTTTTGTTTCTTACCGACAACGCGTCGTCACTATCAACTACGGTAAGTAATCTGGCACCCGTGCCAATGCGATCGTCCGAGAACGAAAGAAGGGGGTCAGCATAAGTGAAAGTACCCACATTCACGTCTTATCCGTCTAACAAACTAAAATGAACCTAACACAAACCCGATCTGTCCACCCACTCACTAATATTTCTGACTGGTACCTTAAATTCGACCTGATCCTCCCTCCTCTCCTGGACTCCATCCACTTCCTGTCACTTTTGCCATTCTGACATTTACGCCCTTCCAATTTCAATACATGATCTGTTCACTGGGTCTCTACCTTCCCACACACATACACAAAAAAAACACCCCCTCACGATCTGTAACTTTTAAACCTCCTAAACGTCTAACCACTAATGTTCGCACTTCATCCTGTCACCGGTACTTACCAATTCCATCCCGACTTCTCTTTAGTGACCGTAAAGGTCTGTTCTGGTTCCTGACTTTCCGATCCTAAAACGTTCCTAGTAGATACCCCTATCCTTTTAGCCTCTCGCACTGTCACACTGTCTTCGATTTAAAAAGCACTCTACTCCCCCTAATTGGGACCGACCCCATCATCTACTGAGGCTGTTCCGTCTCACGACTCACCTCATTAGACTACTTTACACTAAGTTCACTATCTTCCAATCCAGTCCCTCCCCTTCCATTGATGGACCTTTGCCGTCACTCCTTTTTTTTCCTTTTATTCTATACCTTTCCTTCTTCAACAGTTTCCTTACGAAAATCTTTTGAAGGGTCTTGACTCCCTAAACTCGGAGGTTTAACGTTCCCAAGTGACTTAGGGTCGTCACAAATTTACATCTCGGTACGGTCTCCTAGAGTAAAACTCAAAAGTCTTATAACCCTTGTGATAAGATTTTAAAAGGTCTTTCTTTTTGCATACGCCAAATTCCTAGTTCTTAGTCCCACTGAAACCTAAACCCTCGGTTACTTTTACCTCCTTACGAAAGTTTTAAGAATCCCCCTCACTGAACTTGGAACTTAAGTTATATGTCTGTTGATGTCAATCATTCTTTCATCTTATTTCGGTGAAACTCTTCCCATTCAAACGTTTTTTACAAATAAGGTATATAGGAGAGGGTCTTTCCTCGATCTTTTACCCTCGCTCCCTTGTTTAATCGCCTCTCTACTCCCATTGTCCGGTTCCGGGGTTGTGTTCTCACTCTTAGTCTCTTAGGGGTCCTGTTATTACTTTCACTCAAGGATCCTACTTTCAACCCCGTCCAACTCATCGTCTCAGGTGTAAACTCGTTTAGTCTTCTGAGACGCCTTTACAGACGTTTCTCTCCCTTATCTATCATTTTGTCTATGTAAACTTCACAACCCCCGGAATCAACGTCTTCTTAAATCCCTATTTAATCGTTCCTTAGATTTACCTTTAAAATTTTTTATATCAATATTGATCACTTTTTTAAGAGTTTTCCTTTAATACTTTGGTACTTGAAGGTCTACAAGTTCGACCTAAATCTTTTCCGTCTCATTGGTCTCTAGTTTAACGGTTGTAGAGAACCTAGTAGCTTTTTCGTTCTCTTATGGTTTTTTTGTAGATAAAGTCGAAATAAATAATGCGGTTTCGGAAACTGACACATCTAGTGTTGTTTGACCTTTTAAGAAGCTCTCTACCCTTATGGTCTTTCACTTTCTCCTCTCGCTTTTTCAACCGAATTTCGAGTTGTAAGTCTTTTACTTCTAGTACCGTAGGCCAGGGTAGTGAAGTACCCTTTATCTACCCCTTTGTCATCTTTGTCACAGTCTGAAATAAAAAAACCCGAGGTTTTAGTGACGTCTACCACTGACGTCGGTACTTTAATTTTCTACGAATGAGAACCTTCTTTTCAATACTGGTTGGATCTATCATATAACTTTTCGTCTCTGTAATGAAACGGTCGTTTCTAGGTAGATCAGTTCCGATACCAAAAAGGACACCAGTACATACTTACACTCTCAACCTGACACTTCTTCCGACTCGCGGTTTCTTAACTACGAAAACTTGACACCAAAACCTCTTCTAAGAACTCTCAGGGAACCTGACGTTCCTCTAGGTTGGTCACGTAAGACTTCCTCTAGTCGGGACCCTAAAGAAACCTTCCTTACTACGATTTCGACTTCGAGGTCATGAAACCGGTGTAGTACGCTTCTCAACTGAGTAACCGTTTCTGAGACTACGACCCTCCCTAACCCCCGTCCTCCTCTTCCCCTGCTGGCTCCTACTCTACCGACCTACCGTAGTACCTGAGCTACCTGCACTCAAACTCACTTGAGACCCTCTACCACTACCTGTCCCTCCGGACCACACGATGCTAAGTACCCCAACGTTTCTCAGCCTGTACTGACTCGTTGACTTGACTTGACTTGAATGGACGGAGGACTCTTTAGACATACGTCCAGTTCTTCGTTGTCAATCTTGACCTGTACCTTGTTGTCTGACCAAGGTTTAACCCTTTCCTCATACAGTTCCAACAAATAACAGTGGGACGAATAAATTGAATATACGTCTTACGGTCCGACCTACTTCGGGTTCGATCTTAATTCTAACGGTCCTCTTTATAGTTATTGGAGTCTATTGTGTCTACTGTGGTGGGAATACCGTCTTTCACTCCTTCTTGATTTCCCGGAGAACAACTTTCACTTTCTCCTTTTACTTTTTCGACCGAATTTTGAGTTGTAAACATTTTACTTCTAACACCGTAGACCAGGGTGGTGAAGTACCGTTTATCTACCCCTTTGTCACCTTTGTAACTCCCTGAAATAAAAAACCCCGAGGTTTTAGTGACGTCTACCACTGACGTCGGTACTTTAAGTTTCTACGAACGAGAAACTTTCTTTTCTATACTGGTTTGATCTATCGTATAACCTTTCGTCTCTGTAGATGTTATGGGGAGGGAGGTGGGAGGAGGGTTCATGTTTGGGAACGCATGTAAGAATTAAAGATTTTAAAATTAAAAAAATAATAAACTAAAAAAAAAATCTGAAAAAAAAACAGATGGAAGAAAATTAATACTGTAAAGTAATTAACCTCCAATTAAAATAAATAAATTTATATTAAAAAAAAGAAAAAATACATTCATCTCTTCTCCATTAAGTGGTGGGGCTTCCCTGGTGGCTCAGATGGTAAAGAATCTGCCTGCAATGCAAGAGACCTAGGTTCGATCACTGATTGGGAAGATTCCTGGAGAAAGGAATGGTAACCTACTCCAGTATTCTTCAACTCTATAATTCTTAAGAGTCCTAAAACAGATGAGCGGTCAGTTGTAATAGATATTTGTAATTATTTTTACCTTCGACCCTAAGTCCGAAAAACTATTTGAAACTTACGTACTAGTGACGTCAATGTACGTAACAAAGTGAAGATTTGTATACTTTTATCTACGTCCAACCTCTTAGAGACACAAACACACAATTCGTCTATCCCAAGGACCTGTAAATTAACAACATCTATGTATCGTGTCGACGTAGAATAATAGTACTATCCGAGTAAGAGTTTTGGGCCGTTGAAACGACACTTTAATTCGGACTCCTCTTCAGTGCACTTTTCTTTAACTCCGGGGATCGGGTGTCGAGGCCTCTTCCACTACCGTAGGGTGAGGTCACGAGAACGGACCTTCTGCGGTACCTACCTCCTCGGACCATCCGATCCCAGGCACCCCAGAGATTCTCAGTCTGTGCTGACTAGCTGAAGTAAAAGTGAAAAGTGAAAAGTACGTAACCTTTTCCTTTACCGTTGGGTGAGGTCACAAGAACGGACCTCTTAGGGTCCCTACCCTCTCGGACCACCCGACGGTAGATACCCCAACGTGTCTCAGTCTGTACTGACTGCACTGGATCCTCGTCGTCGTCGTCGTCGTCGGGTGTCGAGAGTGACTCGAGTATGATCAGTAGTTATCGAACGATTGATCATTTACTCGGTAAAAATTTCACCTTGGAAGTGGGAGGTCAGTTTTACGGGGTGTTTACACTGCACCCGGTCTCTACTCAAACATCTGTATACCTGTTGTCTTTACTAAGAAAATAAAATTCGGTAATCCAAAACCCCACGAAACGATGTATGTGTTACTATCCCCGAGTCTTGTGTGGGAGTCAGACAAAGATACCGTAATTGATGAGAACTAAAAATTTAGACTTAAAAGTCCAGTCTAAAAAGAAACTTCAAGGACAGGACATATAAAACCACTTCCGTTACCGTGGAGTGAGATCATGAGAACGGACCTTTTAGGGCACCTGCCTCCTCGGACCATCCGACGTCAGGTACCCCAGTGATTCTCAGCCTGTGCTGACTCGCTGAAGTGAAACTGAAAAGTGAAAGTACGCAACCTCTTCCTTTACCGTTGGGTGAGGTCATAAGAACGGATCTCTTAGGGTCCCAACCCCCTCGGGTCACCCGACGGTAGAGACCCCAGTGTGTCTCACCCTGTGCTGACTTCGCTGAATCGTCGTCAGGGTATATAAATTGATGATTAATCTACAGAAAGAGGATTTGAGATGCACAGACTGTAACAGAAAATGGTAGACAAGAACGAGGTAATAGAACCAACTAAATGACAGCTCAGTGAGAACCGTCTTCGGATCTTGTAGTAAGAGTTAAGGACGTAGAGAGACGTAGACTAAAATCTAGACTTTATAGAAGAGCTTAAGAAGTAAGATTGTCGGTCACGAAATTAGGTCCAAGTTTGTTAGGTCCAAACTTACAACTCAGAGAACTTGATCAGGGAGTTAAAATAATAGAAGGAGACAGAACACATGATGAAATCATTATCCTTAACTAGACCAGATATAAGGATATAAAGGGAGAGAAATTCAAGTATGAGGGACAACGAACGTATCATTATATAAAATTTGTGTGTATATACTAGAACAAGACCATTAAAAACGTCAAGGATTTACCGAAGTTAATAAATGTCTTACTTCCGGATGAAAGAATCCTATATGTACCAAAAATTACTAGACCAGGAAACGTACCTCTTCCGTTACCGTGGAGTGAGGTCATGAGGACGGACCCTTTAGGGTACCCGCCTCCTCGGACCATCCGACATCAGGTACCCCAACGATTCTCAGTCTGTGTTGACTCGCTGAAGTGAAAGAAAAGAAAAAAAAAATCAAGACGTCTGAAAATAAATAAATAAATAAATAAATAAATAAATAAATAAAATCTATGTTAATTACAAGTAAACGACAACATAGAAAAAAAAAAAAATTAAAATTTTAGAAATTAAGAATGTACGCAAGGGTTTGTACTTGGGGGGAGGGTGGAGGGAGGGGTGTTGTAGGGAGACCCAGTAGGGGCACGTGGTCGGGGTTCGTTCGACGTGGGATGCGGTCTGTACCTGACCACTAAGTTAAGAATGTACTGTCATATGTAC